>JASUAB010000004.1:39547500-40212500 GCA_037013595.1 Dicorynia guianensis
TACTCCTGCACTTTGCTATTCCCGGCCACAGGTCGTGATTAAAAGGCTGTCACTTCAAAGAATTGTAGCATATTTCAAAATCAGTTACAGAGGTTTAGATATTGCATACTCTTCAGCAAAATTTCTTCTCAGGTTTTGCATCCTCCGATAACTCCATTGTATTAATTCTCTTAACAAAATTGTGTGACATTTACTTTGTGTGTAATCATAAGGTTAGCAGCTTGATCAATGGCTTCAAGGTTTTCTTTTCCAGATTTCAATTCTACTTGAGATAAAATAAACTTTTGTAAATCATAGTACATCGATCACTGCAATCAAATACACACCTTAAACCTACTTCCATCTTCTTCAACACCAAGCCTCAAGGCAAAAGATTCTTACTCCAATTCAAAGGCTAAGCATCAAGTCTGAAAATTATTGTTGGAATAAAACATTTGGACCTACAATTTTCCTCAATCCGCTCAAAGGGAAGAGTACCAGTAATCATTTATCCACAGCCATCACCATCAATATCCCCTAATCAGCAATTAAATGAGCAATTATATGTACTCCTTAACCTTTATATCATTTATTCCTGCAGCAATTTAAGTAACCAAGCTCATATTTGCAGTTAACCCACCATTTCATAATAACCCAAAAGCCTGGTGCCATTTCCCCCCTAATATTGCATAAATGACCCAGTTCAGTTCTTCATTTCGGCAATTAATAACCACATTCTTTGTTCCATGACATACTCAAGGTACCAAGTTCATAAACCCCATAATTAGATCTACGAAAAAGTACCATTTGACAAACAATTCTCTAACTTCACTAACTTCCGATACATTCAGAAAACAAGCAAACGCACAATCACTCAGAGAGAAGTAATTGGGCTGACCTGAAGTTCAAGAATTGACCAATGGCGAAAAGGGGCCAGAAGTAGAATGGGGGAGGCCAATGGAGAGTTGAGACCGAGAACAAAGAGATGAACTGAACCAACTTCAAGAAATGAGCGACGTAAGCCATCACTTTTGATGGATCCCGCCCTTTCCCACAAATGTCTACCCATGACTGTGGCCAAGTCCACAGCCAGCACTAGAATGGAAAGGGAGCCAATATACCAATCGCTGTCGCAATGCCCATTACTTTTCTCGTCTATTTTACCGCTCCACTTTCCAGGAAAATTGAAGCTTTAATCTCAGTTCAACAACTTGTCCGATTCCAATTTTTGGATCAAGTGCAGCCGAACGAAGGAAGCAGCGAAAGTGAACTTGGGCAACCATTGTTTGGGTTCCAACCAACTCGAAGCCGTTCATATTTGAGAGTCTACAACCCATTTTATATTATCACAAACCAATAAATCTACTTTCACAACCATTTTTACACACTACTTTTACACCTATTTTAGTATAGCATTGATTAATTGTGTGGGTGTAAAAATGGGCGTAAACATTACCACTGGACTCATCGCCAACAACACCAATTTGCATTGCCTTCCATCACAATTTGATCATAACTCAGCAACACAAATATATTCCTAGTTTATATGTGCTACTTTGATAACATAAGTCCCTATAATAATTTGGCTTTTTAATAATGTGCAAGTGGCTTTAAGTGCAAAGCTTTGTGTGCTCTTTGTACAAAAATAAATAATACTTTTGTATTTTAATCAACTTACCAAAATAACTAATTGAACCCAATAAGATAGTATTTTTATTTGAATCGGTTTGATTTAATGACAAAATGTGTAGGATAAACTATAAATAAGCGATTGTAAATGTGTTACAATTTTTTTAAAAAAAAAAATAGAAACGTTTGCTATATAATAATACATTCATTTCAATAAGTGCTAATACAAATATAAACTATAAATAAGCAATTATAAATGTGTCACAATTTTTATAATATCACAATTTCTTCTTTTTTTTAAAAAAATATATATGAATATGCATGAGAGAGCATACACTCCCCATCTACACTTATTATTCCATTCAATGGTTCATTCAAATAATATTTATCCTTGTATTTGTTTATGTTAATTTAAACTCGTGTTATGTACAGAAAGTTATTTGATTCGTGACTTTTATAATTTTTTATTTCTTAGGATCACAGAGACCCTAATAATTATTTGAAATGTTTGCTTTACTATCATTGTTTGGTCTTGTTGGTAAGTATGCCCTTACAAATGTACTCAAACCTACCTCTTTTCTTATTTGACTTTATCTAGTGAATTTTTCTTATATACTCATTAAGACATTGTCTATTTATTTTTATAAATTAAAATTTAAAAAAATTTTAAATTAATAAATTTATTAAATCTTACAATTTACATTATAAAATTTAATAAATCTAATACTTCACAATTTATTTTGAGATATCTACAAGTAAAATCATGTGAAACTAACTTTTTTCAATATTTTTATATCTATAGTTCGTAACATGATTAGCAATTACTCATATTTATAATATATATTTTTTTCTTTCTTTCTAGGTGATGGACCACCTTATTCATGTGATGCCAAGCGCCACAAGCAAAAGAGAAGCCAACTTTTTTTTTTTAAATGACAATAAAAAAATCTCAGGCGTTTCACTAATGTGAACCAAGAAATTAGATGCGTGCCTATCTCTAGTTTGGAATGTTGCTTTTGAGAGGTGGCACATTCTTGGAACATGCATCCCTCTTGGAAGTCCATTGTTGAAAATTGTTGTGAAAGATTTGATTCACCCATCATAGTCTGTACAACTGACCTACGGCTGTGATTAGGTCAGTGGGAATCCTACCATCCCATAGATTTCATCTTTAAATCTCAGTATCTTTCGTTGATCATTGAAGAATTTATCAATTGAAACCTGCAATTCCTTAGAAATGGATAAAAACCCAGAAGATAAACATTGAAATAAAAATATATTACGAGCTAAATTTACAGGCAATGTTAGAGATACTTAAAAATAGTTTCCTTCCTCATGTATATTACTATGAAAAAGTAACTCTGACTTAATTAGAATTATTAAATATTCACAAAAGACTTAGTAAGCTGTTAGATTTATGAATTCTATAACTTTTAGTAAATTTAATAATTTAAAATATTTTAAATAAGTATTTAGTATAATTTAATTTGTAAAAATAGAAAAACTATATTAGTACATGAGAGTTTCTTAGTTCAGCCCTAATCCTTAGGGAACAAAACACATAAACCATGGAATTTTATAATAGCAAGTTTGGAATCTGAAGGGAACTTTTGCATAAATGCTTATAGAGTTTCAGTGTTCACCAATCACCATATTATTTGACCCTCACCCTTAGATTTAACAAAGAACATATGGTATATAATAGAAGAATGAATGCTATATCTGCCTTTGCATCTCATTAGTTTACTCAAACAACACAATAATATAGTCAATATAACATTCTAACTGATCTCTAAAATCAGAATCGAATATCTATCTGTTGTTGTTTGCTGTAGTAATCAATTACGTATTGTTGGTGATAGCCAGATAAAAATCACTAAATAAAGTTAACAAACTAATAAAACTCATGGCAATAGATAGTGGGTCAATTAAACAGATTCACCGCAAATCTGAATAGCAATAAATTTTTTAAAAAAAAGAAAAGGAAAAGTGTCAACAAGTTTGTACGGATTTCATAGCAGAAGGGAGCAAAATAGTCCAACTTTAAAGAGGGTATAACAGGATCATATTATTGCCTCTTAATCTAATATTTGTTTGTACAATATGGGACACTTCATTTATTTTTTTTTGTTCTCCCATGGATCCTACATAGGGATATGGAAGGAAAACCTTTTATTTCTCTTGCAGAAGATCAGAATTTTTAATTAGATGTTGGGAAATCTCAGGCTCACTTGTACTTCTGCATTATATTTATCAGATGCGGAATTCAGCACTAAAAAGCTTAGGAGGCAGCTCATAAGTAACATTTACAACCCATAAGTGCAGTCACATCAAATTTCCTCTATTTTCCAGGCATCAATCTTCCCCAAAGGATTTGGCACTAGGACCTTAGATACGTGGCTTTGATGGTTAGTTGGTTTTCAGGTTATTACTTTATGTTCTCTATTTGACTACTTTCTATCGGCATATTCAAGGAAACAAACAGAAGAAATCAAAAGTATCTTGATTCGACAGACTGAATACAGAGCCAAGAGGTCATTAACCACATGATTATTATTTACCAAAATTACAAACTTTGATGATTTTCATGGTATATGGACAACGAAAATGACCTGTTCATGTCACATAGTAGCAGTTTCAGATCCAAGAGAAGCTTTTGTATGCATTACTTTTATTGCAAATCAATTTCTGCTACACCATCTAGACCAGCTTTCACATTTTGGTGATAGTTCATCATGCGAGCCTAATCAGAATTTTTGCGATGCTTAGCTTTGATCTGAATTTAGACTTCTCTGTTTCTGATGTGAAAAGAGTTGATTTTTGTTTCTGTACCCGTTGTATGTATCGCTTACGGCAAGTAGGCCCAATGATAGGACTCAAAGATTCTTAAAATCTAGATTAAATTTTCCTTTCCCAAAGAGGTAATTTCTAGTACATTTGGACCACAAGGCAACAGATATAAAGAGCAAACGTCATCTCAACTTAGGCACAAGACACATGAGCTAATAATAAAAAAGGACTGAATGAAGCTTCTAGGAAAGCCATCTAACACTTGTTCTTATATAACATTTTGGCACCATCCTTTAAAACATAAACAAATAAAAGAATAGTAAGATAATAATTGAAAAAAGGAACTTCATTTTGTGCACATGATGATGATGGTGGTGATCAACACCCCCCCCCCCCCCCCCCCCCAAAAAAAACAAAAAAAAGAATCTCTCTTCCTCTTCTCATCCTCACATCAGCATCCCACATGTTCAGCAGAAACGTGGTGAAAGGCATGCTTTTCATCCCACTTCCCCCAATAATTGGTGAAAGGAAAGTAATATGATAAAGGGTTTGTTTCTGTAAGGTTGAGAGGCTTCTGGTTTTTAAACACTTGGATGAATCTAAACACATTTGCCATCATGACTCTGAAAGAATCCTGGCTGACCCACCACCTAATGGCAACAACTGAAAGAGGAAATTTAAAGTAAGAATAAAAATAAAGACGAATGAACATTTTACTTAGTCTGCTAAAACTTACATAATTAACTTTCTAAAAATAAACAAAATTTCTCTCCTTTCAAATATTAAGAAATTTCAAGCCTTTGAACTTCTAATAGGAAGATAAGACAGTTATTGCTTTATTTTCACAGCAGATAAACCTTACCTTAAACTGCTACTGCTGTCATTTTCGTTACCATCAGAAAGTCATCATTATCCCTTTATTTGACATTGCACATTGTGAATGTGAAGATTGTGTACCTCTCCACCTTCTTGTTATTCTTATTAGCCAAAAAACAAATTCTCGTTATTCCTTTCCCTTCTATCCATTTAATGCAAAGGCCAAATACCTTCAAATGTCAACAATAATTCTTATAATGTCTATTATCTTAAAAGAAAGAGTATATGCAGGTAACATGCAAATGACCACTACCACATTCATAACATATTCACCTCCAATGAATTCCCCTAGAACACCAAAAGTTATATGTAGATAATATATCTAGGAAAACTTCAAATTATTATTTAATTATTTAACAATTATATCACGCACTACAAACTTAAAACAGATATGAGCATGATGTAATACAGAACAGAAACAAGAGAATGAAAATTTGGATTTTCTTTTTTATTTTTTTCCCTTTCCTCCAAAGCAAAAAGGTCCACAATATTTTGGGGAGGTGCCTCATCAGCATATTCTTCTGGTTCTAAGATGTATATATACAATACAGATAGGGCGATGGACATATTGAAGATTATAGAACTAGGCAGCACAACACAGAAAAAACAATTAAGGAATATATTGATCTTCTTCCTCTGTTTCTTACTAGTATCCATGTCTCTGAAGATAGCATCTGAAAGCTGGCCAAAGCTGCTATTAAAAGGGGCAGAGGAGCCATTGGTGGCGGTGAGAGAGTATGATGAAGCCAAGCACAAGGCAGCAGTGGAGAAAATGGAGAGGCTTTGTGAAGTTGGGCAGAGAGGCAAGCCATCTCTTGTCACTGACCTCATGGGTGACCCCATATGCCGTATTCGTCACTTTCCAATACATGTCATGCTGGTAACTAGTTAAATTCTAAATTTGCCATTAATCTGCTTTTGATCATATTAAGTTATTGAACACAATACTTTCTGTGATCAACACATACATGTAATGAATTGGTGTGTCTTGCTGCTATTGCAGAATCATAATACAAAATTTCAAGGTTTGAAAGTGAAAGTTTAGTTTTAATTTTTATCTTCTGTTCCAAGCAGGTTGCAGAATGTGGAGAAGGAGAGATTGTTGGAGTGATAAGGGGGTGTGTAAAAACAGTTACAAGAGGGAATTCAGGTTATGTAAAGCTGGCTTATCTTTTGGGGCTCAGGGTCTCCCCAGCGCACAGGTTTTAACTTCTATTAACTCTCTCATATGTTTTTGGTTTTTGATCCTACCTATTTCTGCACTGCACATTGCCTAAAAGCATTTTCACACACGTGACATTCACTAATCTTTAATTGGTCATTTGGAGGTTAAATGTGCATGCGTTTCAGAGAAATTACCAAAAGTTAGAAAAATAATCAATTGCAAGAGCTTTGCTATCTTTCCCTACTCCACAAACAGTTGAGGTTCAGAAACTGTTGTGCTTAATTTTGATTTTGCCAATCTCTCTCTGTATACATGTTGTGCTCTATTGCATTCTTGGTTGATATTCATCCCATTCTGACCCTTTATAAAATAGGGAACAATATAAAAGAAAAATCAGAGAAAAGAAGTGGTGGGGATTAGATTCTAAGAAAAAGAGAAGGTTCTGTTCCTCGTATCATGGAAAGGTGAAAAAGCATAGGCAAAGCTAGCCTGTCATTGACACATGGATCCACTAAGGGGTACTTTTCTAAGTAACTAGTTATTGGATAGGATATCTTATCTTACTTTCAACTATCCACTCAATTTGGTATTCTTCATCTAGACAGCATGGTCTACCCCAGTGTATTTTATCAAAATCAGCTCACATCATCTCATGATCCTGCCTATTTTAATTCCTGTTTAATAAATACCTTTCAATATAGATATTTATAGCCATAAATATATTGATACTTGAAAAGGTTAGTAAGTGCCTTGAATGTGACCCTATATGAACAATTTCTCTTCGCATATGCAGGAGATTTGGCATTGGCACAAAACTAGTTGAACATTTAGAAGAGTGGTGTAAGCAAAAGGGGGCAAAGTATGCATATATTGCAACTGATTGTACAAATGAGCCTTCCATCAATTTGTTCACAAAAAAATATGGCTACTCAAAGTTCAGAACTCTAACCATGCTAGTGCAACCTGTTCATGCTCACTACAAGCCAATAAGCTCCGACATTGCCGTGGTTCGCCTCCCGCCACGCCTCGCCGGGTCCATGTATAAAGATATCTTTGCCAATTCAGAATTTTACCCAAAAGACATAGAGCTAATTTTGTCTAACAAGCTCAATTTTGGCACATTCATGGCCATCCCCAAGAAGCACCTCGCCAAATGGGATCCAAAAACAGACATTCTCCCACCAAATTTTGCCACATTGAGTGTGTGGAACACCAAAGAAGTGTTCAAATTGCAAGTGAAGGGGGTCTCACCAGTGGCACATGCTTGCTGTGTAGGGACAATGTTATTGGATGCATGGCTGCCATGGCTCAGGCTCCCCTCATTTCCTGATGTGTTCAGGCCTTTTGGGGTTTATTTTCTGTACGGACTACACATGGAAGGTAAGCACGGTCGGCGCCTCATGAGGAATCTCTGCGCATTTGTGCATAACATGGCCAGAGATGATGGTGGTTGTGGGGCCATCGTGGCTGAATTGGACCAGAAAGACCCAGTTAGGGACGCTGTCCCGCATTGGAGGAAGTTCTCGTGGGATGAGGACATGTGGTGCATTAAGAATCTTGAGGACGCAAAGCAGGATATCCATGAAAAATGTGGACCGTCTGATTGGATCACGTCTAGATCCTCTTCTACCGTCATTTTCGTTGATCCTCGTGATTTTTGACACTCACACAAAGATTTCTTCGAAGAGACAAACAAAAGTCTTGTCTTTCTGCAATTGTACCTATCTGATGAAATGTCAGCAGTGCTATCCACAATCATTAAACTCAGTTCTGGTTCTCTTATTCTCATTAATAAAAACTTTTATAAATTTTTTAATTATTAAATTTATTAAAATATTAATTTAAATTATAAAATTTAATAAATTAATGAATCACAGATATTTTATAACAATTTAATACTAAATACATTTTCCCCAACCATCACTGTCTTACCTAAATATAGAGTTCATTCTTGTGTAAAATTACTGCATATTTTAGGTTTTTAATCTCTAGTTAAAATTTTCATTCTTTACGAGTGGGTTACTTGAAAGGAAAGGCTCAAATGAAAGAGATAAAGTTGCTTATAAATAAAATAAATGTAATCAGACCACAAGGTAAAGGAAATATAAAATGGTGCTCATTTCCGGGTGGTCCGAAATTTAAAAAGTTGTTCTTTTATATGATTATTAAATATGGGATAAAACCAACATGCAATAGAGAATTATTAGACCTTTTCTTTCTTGGGAGAAATGGAATATCTCACATTGAACAAAGTGGAAGGGTAAGTGGTTTCTAAAGTAGATCAATGTGCGACATTATGGTGGTCTATAAAGCTCTATTACTAAGTTTCTGGGATCGGATGATGTGCAGTTGTGAACCTCATTTTTTATTTTACAAAGCTCCCTACATGTTCATGGGTTTGAGTGAGATTTGTTTGATTCAAATGTTGCCTAGATGTTCCTCATGTGATGAATAATGCTATTCCTACATGTGAACAATACTGATATAGAACCATTAAAAGTTATCATTAAATGAGTGTTTTAGAAGTTATCATTGAGTGTTCCGATAATTTTATGTTATAGGACAACACATTCTATATATGTGAGATAATCAAAATCTTTAAATAGAATAAACTTTTTATTCTTAATTAAAAAAATTTGATAATTTAATGAATTTAATGTTTTATGTATACAAAATGTGTTATCTTTTCACATGAAACTATCAAAACTCTTAAATAATATTTTAATGTGTGAAATGACATTTTAATGGCACCATATCAATATTGTCCACATATTATATAGTCACAATATATGCAAATGGCATTATTCCTTATTATACCTCTTTAGAAACTGAAACTAGGACAATAGCGAGATATGCCCACAACATTCAGTACATATCCAAATTTCCAACTGAAGATTAGGATGAACCCTGTGGTTTTGTCTTGTCTAAAACTAACATTCTATCTATTTTCGTTTATTGTAGGACCTGTAGACTTCACAGGCTTATAGGAGTTACCCATACTTAATTCATTACACTAATTACCCTAAACACTGTATTTTATGAAAATGCATAGCATCGGCAAATATCAGAAGAAACTGAACTTGAAAGTAATGAATTAATTTTTTGACGAAGATTTCTAATGCAATCAAGGCTAATTGAATTATATGGCTTTCATGTATTCTAGCTTTTGTTTAACTACGGTCTGCGTAGTCCTCCAATGAGGAAATGAATTCAACATCATTCAATTCCATCTTGGTTGTTTTCCAAAAGCAAAGAAAATGTCCTGCACATCGTTGTAAGAGATGCCACTCAAAACTGAATTCCTCAGTTGTTGGTCGCCTCAAGAAATATCTTAAGCTGTTAGCAAGAACCTGCCAGATGGAAGAGATTGATCAAAATCAGTTCGCAATCTGAAAGGTTACAGTGACAGCTTTTCAAGTGCACCACCAAAGTTCAAAAGGTTCAAACTTGATTAGAACCTACTGCAATGAATTTAGAAATCTTGAATTTTATCATTCAACAAAAATGTTAGATTACCTGCTGGAGAGGCTTGATGATTGCTTTACCCTTGTAGCTGACATGAAACTTTGCCTTCGCCAAGAGCCCCTAAGTTCAACAACAGAGCTTCTAGAAGAGATTGACGGTTTTGGAGTTTGAATGACTAAGATGGACTGAATAAATTTGCACATTTCGGCTGTAATATATCTACCTCAGTGTCAAATTCCCCAGGTTCAACAGAAATGTCATGTCGGTAATAATCTTGACAAGATCCACCAGTATTCCAGGCCGATCACCTGTCCCCACATAAAGCAAACTGCAATATTATTTGAGTTTCAAATAAGCAATCTTCAACGGCAATCAGAATAACTATAATGTTAAAAAAGAAACAGATGTATGCGTTACCTTCGATCTGGGCCATCATCGGTGATGCTTATGTGGGTAGCTATGTCCACATCAATCTGAAACGTTCCCAAAAATATATATAAATCAGGCTGTAAGCAACTAGCAAAGTCAAAGACAATTAACTGAATAAGCAATTTATGTTTATACATTAGATTAAGATGCATCATCTGGTAACATCAAAGCTTCCACAAAGACCAAGATATCATCAGTAGAATACATGAATTTCAATGAAAGATAAAACTCTTGCTGTTCTATTTCTTACCCTTTTCTTGGTACCATGATTAAACAAATTATTGGATCCATCAAATTGTAGGCAAAGTTTTAGTGAAAAACCTTCAAAATTATGGTCTTACAAGTCTCGATGCTGCAGTTTAATATTGACTTACTATGATAAAATAATTAGGGTAATGGCCCATAATAAACAAAACGTAGATGAATATAGACTACAAATTAAAAGCTTATTAGGTAGGGACTAAAATTCTTTCACAGTCTCAATTCTACACCTGCAATTAGGGTAGAAAAGCATGCTAAAAATTAAGTTAATGAATCTGAACTTGCGTAAGTGTATAAGCTTGCTTCTGTCCAGTTAGCAAGTATCATGTGATAGTAGTAAAGAAGTCTGATCGGAATTTTTGTGTCCTGTAGTTTATTATTACAACTAGAAATAGTAATACTTCTTTATCTTATCATACTAGACTTGCAATAATAATGGCATGCCTTGGCTTGCAGCATGAAGCTACACAGAAACCATAGCTGTTCTGCCTCTCACCCTTCTGTCTTGTAAACTTCCTCTATTTTGAACACTTTCTCCTCAATCTTCAGTAAAGTCCCTCTTCCGTAGGTAATATCAGAGCTCTCTTCAAAACACAATATTGCTGTAAAATTCTCAAATAAAAAAGTGGAAAAGTTCACTTCAATAGAGCATTGAAGACCTCACATCATGGCTTTCACCATTGTTAACGTAATAGAATGAATTTGTAGTAAATACTTTTTTCCCAAAAAGAAACTTTTAGCTATAGTAGCTTCTAACTTTGTCTAATCCATTGGATGTGATCAGATATAATGGCAAATTTACATTTTAAACTGAAAGTTGAAAATGCAACATATAAGCAAGTATTACCTTCTGCTTTGGAGGCACAAGTCCAAAAGCTGCTCCCATTGCTAACTGGGCACTTGATTCCTGGACCACCATTTTAGAGGATGTAACTTTAACCAGAAGCAGCGAACTGGATTGTGGTATCAAATGTTAAACCAAAGCATGCTTCAAGATAAGAATAGAGGATAGGTGGGAAGCATTACCGGGGTATACTGAATCATATTATTTATAATTGTCAAACGAATTGCCTCTAACAACTCTGGCTCTTCGACTTTTCTACCAGTATCACTGCAAACAAAGCTCCACCAGCATATCCCAGTGAATTACTAGAGAAGCTAGTTAAAAACCTGATCCATAAGATAATTGTCATTTAAAAGGTAAAATTGAGTTGCAAAAAATCTTATTGTGCTAGACTAAGCTTCAATATTTTATGCAAGCCAATTCTGAAGCGTGTTTGCAAGCATATACTGGAGTCAACTTGTCTAAGGCATAAGCCCAAGCGGAAACTTACTATAGAAGTCATCCAGAGGAATTCTGGTTCAAGAATAGTGCCTACTATCTTGATTTTGCAACTATGTGTAATCGGTGATATTTAAACTCATATCAGACCATCCATTTTCTTTTCCCCTCTCTTGGCAACATTGTCTCTAATTAACCCCTTGCTACTGCCTCTGTACCATAATCCAATAATAGAAGAGTCAATTCAGCTTACTATTTTAAAAAAAATCGCATTGGTAAAAGAAGATAACCAACATCAACAGCCATCTGGCATACATCAGCAATAATACAAAAGCAATAGTAGGATAGGATAATCTTGTATCTATTATTACTAACATACATACATACATATTGCATAATGAAAGTCATACTTACGCTTTTGTGATTGGAAAATTTGTTGTGCTTGCCAGAGGAATCAAGAAAGACATTTGCCTTAGTAACATTGAGCCCTAAATTTTTTAATGCATTCATCTGCAACCATTTAGAGATAGTTATTTTTCATGCAATGCAAATTATCAACCAAGTCTCAGTGTAATAAAAGAATGAAAAACTGTTTGGCCCACAAAGTCTACAATGATCAAGTGGCATATCTGAACATCAGCTACGAACCGTTGCACAGGTTCGACTTTGGCTTCCCACTCCCTCTCCCTTAACAAGCCAATCTATTGCTCATGCATATCACCAAAAAAAAAAAAAAAGGTACAAAAAATAAATTAGTTAACATAAGTCTCAAACTACTCCAAGGATGGCTTACTTTGTCAAGAAGTGCCCCAAGACCACTGTTGCATCTGGATCAGAGTCTTGGTCAATTATAACTGTGGGAGTTGGAATGGTATAGTTTCGCCTTGATTTTCATCCTGTTCATTAAAAAAAAAACAAAAAACTTCATTATGGTTAACACGCATAAGAAAAATGCAGTATTGCCTATCCATGAACAGAAAGTGAAAAAGCGTATAGGTTGACTGCGCTAAATACCTCCGCATCAGTGACAGGCGTTGCTCGAGGGATAATTGTGGTTCCTGAAGTTGACAACCTGACAAAATGGTACACAAAATTAGAACAGAGAAGGACACATCATTGCAGTGCAGTCCTCGCTGGAGATAACACTCTATTTGCAAATGCTATTGTTGATGAATCTTCCAAAAAGGATAGGGTGTAATGTAAACATAATCGAAGTTATTCAAGTATTGACCGTTCTTAGCGCTCATCCTCACGCCTAGGCTAAAATAATCAGATTACGAATAATTCCTCTTATTGCTGTACTTCTACACTTCTGCCTAGAACTCTGGCAAACACAAACTAGCAACATCAGAGCATAAATAGAACAAACTACAAACAATAATTAACATTACGGAGCTGAGTACCCAAAAAGATCAGTGTTATGAATTCCACCAAATTTTCATTAATTGAATTTAACTACTTAAGTGAATTGGAACAGCAAAAAAGCAATTACATCAGAGCATAAGAACTACAACAGAAAAGACAATACAATCGGAAATAGCTCCAATTCAGATATGATTTAGCAGCAGCCAGAATTATCAGGCATATCTAACGTGAATGATATAAATCACGTTATCCTATACATAAGAAACCAAAACTCCTAGTTGACGTACCTTCCTTTGGGAAGAATGCAACATGGTTTAGCAGCACCAAACCCAGAAGAGGCCTTCAAGACAGGCGCACTGCAAGTGGGCTTTTCCAAAGCTCTCAAGCTATTATCAACAATGTTGTGAAGTCCAAAGCTCCAAGCAGCCATAGCCACAGCCATTTTAATCAAAGCTTTAATAAGGGGTTAGGAAGAAGACAGAGAATCAGAATAACCCAATTCACATAACATAGCAAAGAAATGGGAATGTGCGTTCTGGGTAAGGAAACAAGAGTGGAAAGACAAATGGGCAATGACGAGTGTTGAAATAGGTTCATAACTTCTATCTTTGAAAGTCAAGGAAGAAATACTTGAAAGATAGAGATAAAATAAAAACATAATAGTTATAGTTTAAATTTTAACATAAAAAATAAAGAAAATATGGAATAAGAAATTCAAGACATGTAGAAACTAGAAAGTGAAAGAAAGAGCGCACACCCTTTATAAATCTGCTTCTTCTCTCTCTAAAATAAAGTAGTGATAAAACAAATGCCCGATTCACAGCGACACGTTTGGTGGAGAAATATTTCAGTGAATGGGCCGCCCAAGTGTAGCAACTGTAGTAGATAAAGGGGTCCCTCCTCAAGATGACATATATAATCTTAAAAAGAACTTGTTTCTTTTTTTTTTTTTTTTTAACAATGAACAAAGTAACAAAAATGTTAAAAAATTTATTAACATTTTGGAGCGCTTTTCCTCTCCCTATCATAATCCTTCTTCCTTCTGTTGCCACACGAACTCTAGACATGGTGGTGTCCTCCATGGCCTTCTCATCTCCACCTTATAGCCTTGACATTTTTCGCTCCCTTCACCTTCGCCATCCTCTTCTTTCTCCCTCCCTTCTTTCCCCAGCCACTTTTCTGCACTCTACTTTATCCTTCCCTGAACCTCTGCTTAAACCCCCATTCAGTAGCAAAGTCCATTGCGTTGAAAAGCAAGCGGCACCATCAGCGTCAGGTTTTGATCCCAAGGCCGGAGTCGCCGTTTACAAACCCAAATCCTATGAAGTTCTTGTCACTGATGCTGCGAATTCTCTAGCTTATGCTCTTGAAGAAGGAAAAATTCGGCTCGAGATCGATTTCCCGTACATCTCCCCCATATATTTGTTTTGCTTTTCAAGTTTGCTTTAGTAGTTGGAAGTAACCCCATATTCGAAAAGTCCTAACTTAGAGTAATGTTACTGCTCCTTAGTAGCAGAAGCCACTTGCGGAAGAGTCAATTACTCGAATCACAATTTAAATTCATAACCTGCAAGTAACTAGCACGTTTTTGTTAATCTTGTGTTGTCAAGTTTCGTCTCGTTCGTCTTATATAAATGTTTGCTTCTCTGTTGTCGTCTCGTGTTTGCAATTTGCATGGTTACAATGTTAAATTTAACTACTCTTTGGAGGGCGTCAAAACCAGTATTCTCTTTCCTTAGTCTCGTGCATATAATTATTACTCATCTATTATATTTTGAAAATGAACAAGTGTTGTAAAATTTAATGTAATCTGACTTCTGTACTCGGCGTATTTGATCGTGAAGTACGAACTTGTCATGACCACTTCAGTCAAAAATTGTTATTCGTTACTTGTGAATGCAGTCATGATGTTTTAGTCTTTTTTTTTGGGGTTTAGATATTATTACCATTAATTTTCCATGAAGAAAACATGTTTTAATAAACACCTCTACATTTTGACTGTTGAGGTATTGGTTCTGGCTTCTATTGCTGTCATTTCTTTTCCTGATTTTGTCCTTTTGTCCGCAGGCCCTTGCCCAGTAACATTTCTTCTTATAAGGTACTATTTTTCTTATGAAACAAAGGTGACAAAGTGAGTAATTCTGGTCAGTTTTTGTGAATGGTCTGTCTCTTTCTTTTCCCGCTTCTTAATATCTAGACTGTTACTTTGGGAGACAGCACTAAGTTCCCAAAATAGGTAGCTTATAATGTACCCTATCATGTTATTGTCGTTCTCGTCAGATGCAGTGTTACTGTTGACAGTTTTGCCTTGTTATGGGCCATTTTAACTTAGTTTTATTATGGCTCTATATATCTATGCTGTTGAGTTCAAATTATATTGTGTATCACTGCATCAGTTTGTTTACTGTTATTGTGGCTCTATATATCTCTGCTGTTGAGTTTAAATTAGTATTGTGTTTCACCGCATCAGTTTGTTTACAGTGTGCTGGGCTAAAATTGATTTTATGGTTCAAGATAATGTTGTAATTGACAGTTGCTTGATCTTTGTGAGGCATGTTCATCTGAATACAATACACATAATTTTCTCAAATTCCTAAATATTTCAAGGGATCTTCAGATGAGTTCATTGATGCCAACATTCAACTTGCCTTGGCTGTTGTAAGAAAGCTTCAGGGGAAAATGGAAACCAGAGCTTGCATTGTAAGAAGACACATTCTTTTATTCCCTTCCCAAGAAAGAAGTTCATCCTTTTGTGTAAAAGTATTTATCCTCTTTCGAAAAAGGATGTTAATATATCTTTTCTAATTTTAGGTGTTTCCTGACAAGCCAGAAAAGCGCAGGGCCTCTCAGTTGTTCAAAGCAGCTCTGGATTCAGTAATGGCGAATAACATACAATGATTTTTTCTCTTTCTATGTTAAGGCTTTAAGATGGGGAAGAATGAATTGATTCCCATTTGATTTATCACTTATTTTCTTATAATTGTCCCAACAGATTGACACCATTTGAAATTTCCAAGTTTTAAAACAATTTACTTTCACAAGTGTCCTTTGAACTCAAGAACAAGACATAAAAATGACTGCAATCAATTCTGGAATAAAGATGTCTTTATTCATATTAAAGTATCCCTTGTTTTAAGGTATGAATTTTCTTATGCTTTCAGATTGACGGCATTATCATAGGTTCCCTGGATGATGTCCCTGGTGGGCCTATGACTACTTTTTTCAGATCTGTTCGGAACACCCTTGATTTTGACTTTGGAGATGACAGTGAAGGTTAGTTCTTGGTAGAAAAAAGAGTTTACTTGATTGTTTTTTGGAAATTGCACTCATCATTTTAGAATAACCAATGTGCTGCTTGTGAATTTATGCTTGTTTTGATGCAAATGTTGGTTGAGAAAGCATTTAAATATGCTTGTCTACTGGCCTAATTGTGCCCTTGTGTGTGGAAAACATAACATAATAATGAAGTACATCGAAACATTTCAGTCTATACTCTAATTTTACGACATGAGTTTTGAATATTTTAAAGCTCTGCAAATGCTGTTTGTTGTCAAAAACTGTTTATGGATGCTATGAGGTTTAGACCAACCTCATACTACTTGAAAGATTGCATCTGCTTCATTTTCTTGGAAATTATTATGTGTTTCTAACTCAGTTAAGAAAGTAAAGGTTGTAATGCTGTGGGAAAAAATGCACTGCCTGATTCTTTATCCTAATTATAATGGTCCGGATATACCGACTAGTGTTATATAAGTAAGGACAATAATTAAAGCTTTCTTCATTATATAATCTGCTTTAATATCAAAGTCTAGAAATGGTATTAATGTAATTCAAAGATCAGCACCGTCACATCTAATATTCTGTGTGTGGAAAGAAAGGTTCATGTGTATAAGAAAACCATAGAAGTTTTACAACTATCAGGAAATTAACATTGTCATTGTTTTCCTGCCTCCCCCTCCTTTCAAACCCTAGGTGAAGGGCTCATCTCATTTTTTTTTCTTGCGAACTTAATCACTTTTTTCTAGTTACCACTTTTGAAACTTATGAATGAATATTTAAAAGTATCATATTGTTCTTGTGGTCTATTTTGGTGATGGTATCTTGATCCGTAACTCCTGTGCATGAATAAATATTAACCCTAAAAGCAACTAATTTGACACTTCCATTTCTTACAAATGCAGGTCGTTGGCAGTCTAGTGAGCCTCCATCACTCTACATATTCATTAACTGTAGTACACGTGAACTTGCATATATAGAGAAGTATGTGGTATGGTGTCTTTGTCATTAGAAGCTCTCCTGAATCTATGAGCTTGCTTCTTGCTTGTTGATGAACATAATAAATTATATAATGACTTCAATCTTTTTGTTTGATTTTGGGTCAGCATGTAATAATTCCTGGATGCATGTTCGCTTGACCTTCTTTAGCTAAATTATATATTGCAGTGGATGAAATTTAGCTTCTAAGTCTATCTGTCAGTACCAGATAATAAACTTGATCTAGACAATTTGGAGACCTCCCCCTCCGCTTTTTCTCTTTTTCTGTTGGGAAAAATGTATGTGAAGTTCCTAATATAAGTAACTATCTGTGATTAATCAGATAAATGTCTGAGATGTATATTTTCTATGGTTACTACTGGGATTCTGCAGGAAAAATTTGCAATGTCAACGCCAACACTTCTATTCAATCTTGAACTAGACACACTGCGGTATGTCTTGTTCGTTCCTTAAGATTTCATTTGTGTTAATGCTTAGCTTCGTAATAAACTTATATTGACATAGTATAGCTATTGCTTTTACAGTGCTGATTTAGGCCTCTTGGGCTTCCCAGCCAAAGATTTGCACTACCGCTTTCTTTCTCAATTCACTCCAGTGTTCTACGTTCGAATCAGAGAGTATTCAAAGGTACCAACCCTTATTTATTCTTCGGATATCAATCTCTGTTTCAGTCCATTTTAATCAGATTTATTGGTTCCTCTATTCTTTAGACAGTCCCAGTAGCACCTTATGTTGTCAACTACAGTGGAGCAGTGTTTCGACAGTACCCAGGTATGGCAATACATTTATGTGTATCTGTATGTATACGTGTGCGCATCCGCACACACACACGCACACACGTAGAGAAGCAGATTATTTTTGTTTGGCTTAATGTATATAAATATATATATATATATGTTTAGAAGTATGTTCAGATTTTAATTTGTTCCTTAAATTCATACTTTGGCTGCTGCTTATCTGAAATAAATGTGGAAATATTGATAAAAACTAGAGCAAAAATGGAATGAAGTGCCTGGACGGTTGAGAAAAATTTATAATATTAGCTTTAGAATTCTTTTATGCCTGTTATTTGAAATAAGTATTTGACCTGACAAGGAAGATCCTTTTTCCATTTCATAATGCAAAATGTGCCGGCTTGCTTCCCTGTTTATTGTAGCCTGGAATAGTGGCTCCACATAGAGAAACCACCTGACTAGAGGAGATAGAATGATGGCACAATAGGTCCTTTTATTGCAGATAACCCATAAACCGGCAGTACTTGTTTGATGTGGCTAGTTTAATAGACTCTGGTGGAATCACCCAGAATGTTGCTGAATCACCAAAATTCAATATGTTTTCCATGGTTTCTTCATTGGTACATATTACACAGTAATTAAAGGGATGTTATCCATTCATTGAAATGGAGCTGAATCAAAGTGTATTGAACTAGCTATGAATGTCAAAGTCACTGTAATGAACATTTTATTCATAAGTTTTTCTCTTATATTTCTCTTTTTTAGTTTTTGCCAATGATATAACTGATGCAACGTATTGTATTCTGGTTTCTGGGCTGAGTTAAATTAATACTGTATTGTTATATAGGTTTGTGATCCACACTTAAGCAGTTATTTCTTTTGTCTTTAAGTTTGTAGGCGAGCTGGGGTTGGAGCTCAAACAGTTATTTTATTCCTTGTCTATATTTTTTTTAATGAAATTTCCGTTATCTTTGACATTGACCAAAATTTATAATGGGGCTTAGCTTTATGATCTGTTCAGGTCCTTGGCAGGTGATGCTTAAACAAGCAGATGGTTCTTATGCTTGCATAGCAGAGAGTACAAGCCGCTTCACCCTTGGTGAAGTAAATTCATGAACTTTGCCCCGTTTGATTTTTTTCATGTATACGCTTTTGTATTAATCTATTTGCTGACCTAGGCCAAAGAAGAACTATTAAGAGTCCTGGGACTTCAAGAAGAAGAAGGAAGCTCTCTAGAATTTCTTCGAAGAGGCTACAAGGTGTTCTCTTGTTAATGAATCATTTTCTTTTATTGTCATGTCTTGGTTTCTAAGGTCTTAAATCTTCTTTCTTTTCTCTAGGTAAAATTTGCATCTGTCTATGGCTTCACTTTCATCATTTGTACATGTAATTTTAAATTACCCCATTTTTGTAGGATGACTTCATTCATTATGGCACGTGATCCATCCCTCCTACATGTGTCACTGTGTGCTAAATTATTCCTGTTATATTGCCTTAACAATGTTGACTGCAGGTATCCATGTGCCATCGGATTTTCTTCTTTTCCTTTGCCATTGGTTTTTTATTATGCCTCCTTCAAGAATTCACTTGTGTGTAATATGCTGTTACTCTTCATGCAAGATTAAGCATTTAGACCACGTGCACTTAGAAAATTCTTGTAGAACTCCTCTTGGGTTTAAAATACTTTTATGCCTAACATTGTCATTCTATTATATGCACGGCTATATACCTGTGTAGAAAAACATACAAGCGGATTGAGTCATTGAGCAGATTCTGGTACATCTTGGGGATAATCTTTTTCTATTCATTATTGAATTGACTCAATGTACTGCTATAGTGGATTCATTATGAGAACTTGCTTCTTATTCTCAGTCATGTCTTGTTGGTTCAGTAATAATTATATTGCCTGCATTGTGTGATATCGCAGGCAAGCACATGGTGGGAGGAAGATTTTGATTTGGAAGTATCTTCTGGATGGCGGAGTTGAGCACTTCTCTATTAGAAGACATTCTATGTTTTCTTGATTCGCATAACCTTGTCGTTGTGCTCACATTTAGTCGAGGAATCATTCCTCACAAAACAAACTCTCCCTCCCCCAACCCAAAATTTATATTCTTTTACGTAGTAGTCTCTTTATTTCCATGTGTGTGAAACAGACATGAACCCTCTCTGGAACTTCTATTCTGCATTAATTGAGGCAATGAAATACAAGTAGAACTTTTAAACTCAATTGTTGCATGTCATTTGGCGCACCCTTTCTCATTCTTTAGCTTTCTGTGGCCTAGCAGGCACCACAGCAGAACAGTGTGCAAGAGGTTTGTCCTCGGCATTTTTCTGCGAGGAATATGCCCATCAAACCCACAAAGAAGTTGTTAGGCAATTCGAGGATACCTACAACTCTAAGAAATATTAGGGGGAGAGACTAGAGACTGAGTTTGCTATGAATTCTTCGATATCCTTTCAATATTATTTTCATGTATTTATAGCATACAGTCCTCAACTAATTCTGTTACAATTAGTTACTAATTATTTAAATTGACTGATTCTATCCTTAACCACATTTAGGATAAGTTCTCCAACTTCTCTCTTGTAGTCCTGTATCAAAAGTACAACTCTATGTCGCGGTTATTGTTACGTCACTTGATTATGTAATTCGTGGTGTCTAATCTGCACAGTTGCCGCACTAGTACAGCATGATTTTCCATTTTTGGCGTCGGGGGCTGTTATGCTTATGTTAGCAATGTATATGTTCTCAACGTTTCTCAAATTTTTTAAAAAAAAACAAAGGGTGAACAGTAACAGTACACTATACGTTCCCAACATATAGTGTTACTCTTTAATGTCAATAGATCAGTTTGCATAAGCTGCTATAGGATTACAGAGGAAAGTACGTAAGTATCAACGTATCCCTTCTGAGAGCTCCAAGATTGGTGGAATGCAGGAAATCAATTGGGAGTTGTTCTAAGATATAAACAAGTCAGCATAAGGAATAAATGTGTCAAAACTTCAAATGCACTTGGCAGTACAATACGTACACTTCCATTTTTTACATTTTCTTAACACTATATGGTGGCTTGCGACAAATATTATGCTGATTGGTAACTATATTCTATGTCAATGAAGTTTTGGAAGCTGATAGTATTGTTTGAGAGCTAACCTGCCATCATACTTTTAACTTCTAAACATCAACAGTTGTTATAATCAAAGCTTAAAGAGATGTGCAGAAATATCCATCTAAACTCCTTAACTAAAGAAACTCAACAATACAGGAATCAAGTCGTTCTTTTGTCAAACCAAACGGCTACTGAAAATACAAATATACATATGTCTACCCAAGTGTGTGGCGTAAGAATGTGCGGGAACACGCCCTATACCGCGAGATGCAGCACCTAGTCCTCGTATTTTGGAAGACAAGCAGAGTAATCACTCTTCATCTAAAGCACTGAAGTCGGGTTCAGGGGGCTTTTGGAGTTTCCCCGAGCTCCTAGAACTTGAAACGCGAAGTCTATGACCACGAAGAGCATTAGCAGCAAAGCGGGACGCATAGATGGTTGTACTAAGTCCAAGACGAGATGAACTATCACTATGCAAAACTAAGCCTCTTGCATCCACATCTCCATCAAAATCTGATTCATACAGTCTCGCTGCTTCTTCTTCTTCCTCCTTACGCCGTCTGTCAGTGTTTTTCCTCTTAGTATAACGCCTCCATGCACCTTGAATGAAGACTGCAGCCCATGTCCTCCATTGCTGTGAGTAGAAACGAAAAGTGTGCTGAACCTGTCTACTATGAAGGCGCCTAAACTGAGAAGCAACAAACTTCAACTCCTCTGCTTCTAAAGCAAATGCCTCCACCTCATTTATAGCCTCCACTGTCCTAGTAGATGATGGCAAGTTAGCAGCAGATTTTGGGTCCAACGCCCAAGTTAGTAGCTCTTCTCCACAAAAATCACCTTCTTTGAGAAGACTTCTATTGAAGAATCCACTTCTGCCACCATCTGTAGTAACACTCTCTAGACGACCACGAATAATGAAGAGCATTTCATCAGCAGGGTCCCCTTCTCTAAGAATGTAAGAGCCCTGTGTGTACAGTTTAGGCTTCAATCGCTCGCAAATAGCATCAAGCAAGCGTTCATCCATGTTATCAAACAGAGGAACCTGCATATGTAGCCATGATACAGAAAAAAGTCATGATAACAGCAGACTTAAAAGATAGATATCACTCAGAAGTAGGAGCTATCAAAATATGTATAAGAAAGTACGTATACTTACCCTTCTGACCAAATTCAAACAAAGATGCCGTTTGATATCCCTCCTGAGATCTTTTGGAAGACTCCGAACCAAGCTCTCTTCATCTACCCCTCGAGTTTCCAGCCATTTGTACTGTTCATAGCGTTTGATCCTGTCCCTGAGATCTTGAGGCAGCAACCGTTGATGCATCCACTGTTCTGAGTCACGTGACTTAATCCTCATTTCCTCAAGACGAAGAGAAATCGATTGAAGGTATGTCTGTTCAATTGCATAATATCGCAAGGCTTAATAAGGTAGTGCAACTTTTATACCTTTCTTTAAGGGATATGGACCGGTGAAGTGATGTTATATCAAGGCATAAGGTTTATTTCATTCATCAATGAAATTTATATGATCAAAAAAATGAATATCGTCAACTCATATGTTATGCATTGATTAAGAGCCAAGATATTTCTAATATTTAGACCAATCACCTCAAAACCAGACGTGCACTTCTACTCCATTAAATGCAGCCTATGTCATTTCAAATAAAAGAAAAGTGGAGAAAGATGCAGGAGGAAACTGGATGGGGAGGCTGCGGGGGAACATACGCCTGTGATTTGAAAGATTTATTGAACACTGACTACACAGTTTTAACCTTAACACTTAGCTTGTTTACATCGAGTAGAGCAATGGCCAGAAATAATATATAAATGACTCTAACAAATAAAGTAAATTCATTTGATTTGTACAGAAATAAATCACACTTGAAATCGATGTACCTGTGCCTCAAACCTGATTTAAATCATACACATTGCCATATTAGCGACGATCTATGATGATGATTTGGTTTCAGTATTTCCAACAACATATTTATGAAAACTAAAAATTATGGCAGCGAATATCAGTAAGTCTGAATTAAACAATTAAATAATAATCCTCAATAAATGAGTATCTATGATGCAAACTTTCTGTTTACCTGCATGTTTCCAATCAGAACAGCAAAAAGGATGAGCCCCATAATGGCTATTACTATGGAAAACATGACTTCTCCAGGGTAGGTGCTTGTTAGAAGCCCCTGACCAAGTGTACTGTAAAAAACAAATCAGAAGCTGCTTAAACTTGCAAAACTCAGGCTAATTTATAACATTTTCAAAACATGCTTGATCCAGGCAGTACTTAAGAAATGGTTGTAGTGTTCTGCAGCAAGCTAGCATACATATCAATGTCATCAGTTGGACATTTGGTGTAAAAAGTGCCAAAGCATGGCATATCATCTTTTAACTGTTGATCACTCTGAATTAAGTTCATGTTTTAAATTACAATAACAGCAATACATAAAGCCTTTTCTCACTAGATAGGGTCGGTTATATGAATTAAACGTCGCTATAAGCTTCTATCCGAAACTAAATTTTCGAAAATACCTTTTAACCAAAGATCTCTTTTAATCACCTCTCCAAATGTCCTTTTGGGTCTTCTTCTACATCTCTTCATAGAATTACAAACTATTTAATCAACTTTTCTTGCCAGTACCTCTCCAAGTTGATGTTTTAAATTAATAAGGATAAAACGTCAATCATGCTTGTAATTAGTAGGAGAATTTTATCTGTAATTTAGGGTTTAGTTTATTGTTGTTCTCCATATTTATGAAAATTTTATCCAAATATAAATTATTAAATGAAGATGAAGGAGGGGATTGAACACAACATCTGTGAATGTTGGGACAAAGTGTGAACGGGTTATGAAAATTACATCCAATTCCATTGATCAAATGATCAAGAGTTCAATCCTTATTGTCTCTATTCTCATATAAATTCAAGTTTCAGTACAATGTTATAGTGGCCTATGCCTTGTCTTTGCTTCAAGTCTGAAGGCCTTTTGCTTGAGGGAGTGTATTAAAGATATAAATCAAAACCTTCCTTGATTATCTCCTAGCAACTTAAGCTTTTGGGCATACTGATTCTTTGACAGCTGTTGGCTTCAGGTCCTAGCAAAAGGACTAACAATAAAATGTATACTATAAACAAGTACGTATTATAACTAGAAGCTTATGCATTTGGCAATAGTTTCTGCACTCACATGCAAACATATGGCAGTGTAGCTGAGTCATGGCATTAATTCCATCTCCATACAAACCAGCATAACGTTTCAACCTCCTATATTTAAAAACTAGTTTGTGAATAGATTCTCAGTAAACTGGGTTATAGAATCAAGCACGCAAGTCGTACGCTATTACTAACTGTGCGACCTGGCACTTGCTAGTAAACTGTCATAGCTCAGTAGGTGTCAAATATAAGCAGCAGACAATATTATATAGAGAGAATCAGATAAAGAATATACCTCAAGTTTTGCAGGCCCCACCACAAACAGTAACAGAATTTAGACAGAACTTCATTGGATCCAACAACATCAGATTGTATAGCTTGAGTGTAGATTCCATAATTAAATGTTATATTGTCCTCTTTAACAAAGCAGCGATCTCTAATGACATCCCCGCTTACATTTTTCCAGTTATCATAACCCTTTAGGCGCCAGTTCCCACAAAATAAGAATTGTATGTTACATCCATTATATGCTCTACAAGCTTCCCGCCAACATGTGTCATAGCGTTCTATGGCTAGCAAGTACCAAACGGAGCCCGTTATCTGTCAGGACAGGATCAGAACAGTGCACTCATTACTCCATATTTCTGAAAAATTCACTTCAAAATACGTACTTCAGTGGCTCAGCCCGTATGGGACAAGAAATGGACTAATGCAGATATCCCTATCACTTTGAAAGCTTTTCTTGTTTAACATGTCAAATCACCTTCAAAATTTTACCGATCTTTTATTCCAGTATTACATTTAACAAATATTGATAAAGAACTTCCAATGAGAGGTTGTAAACAATTCTAGCCACTTATCATGTAACCAGTGAATTTTCATATGAATTTCTTGAATGAGGATAATTAATGTATTTCATAATTGAAGTAGGTCTCTACTAGTTGTTCTATCACTCTATGCAAGCATATGTGCTCTAGTTTTTATACATACATAACCAAATTGATGCCTTCAGAAACAGTGACAATTTGTGTGATACTGAACTAATCTTTCAATGAGCATTGTTTCTGCAGTTCACGCACATACATGAGTATGTACATATATTGAGCAGAATAAGGATAACTGAAGAAGAACATCATTTGACAACATGAAAGAAGCACTTACATGACTAGCAAGCATAAACCAGACCAAATAGTATGCAGCACCAACCAGTGCATTTTCAGAAAAAACGCCAGCAGTCTTTTTAATTTCTGAAGCCAAAGGTAGAAAGCGTCCAAATCTCGGAAAGTATTGGAGGATGACTGTTCTCAGCAGTGCTGTTTTTGTGGCCAAAACCTGACCTGAACCTTTTTTAGTGTAAAAATAATTCCACACAATAATCTGCAGTAAACACGTTGATTGAAAAGCAACATCACATCAGGGAAAGAAAATTCCAAATCTGACTTGAATGATCATTCTATCATTGCAGCCAGCTACATGTGTTGAGCTCAGTGGCCCTTAAATTGTGTTAATAATAAGAAACTTTGGCCAGAAATTTCATTCATTTTGAAGCAAGGGTCTTGGTATGCTACCCCCTTTTTAACTACACCACTATATATTCAGCCACATTACAAGGGAAGGTTGCCAGTCACATCACCCACTTTTACAAGGAAATGTGACTAAATACAGGGTGGATAAGTGGACAAGGGGGTAGCAAAGCAACCCCCTTGGAGCAAATATAATATATTTAGGATACTTCACAAAAACATAGGTGGAAGATTGTGTGCTAGTGACCTCATATCCATATTGGGATGCAAATTTAGTAGTGGCTAAAAGAAGGGGAACATGGATAGTTTTTCCAACCTGTGGCATAGGTAGCACAGAAATGAAATCAACAATGAAGTAACGTTGTAAGTATCTCTTGGCAATCTGCGCAAGATCTATGACAAGTTCACCTCGTCCAAATACCCGAGAAGAAGGAGCAATAAAAGCAGTGCGGAACTGAAAAACTATGCGGATGACATAGATAGCATCACATATTGTTCTCAATGTAACTGCAGTAACTGCTAGTGCAGTATCTATGGCAAGGCAATATGACAAGTGATTGAAATAAGGAATATAGAAGAAGAGGGGATCGCAAGATACCGAAACAATACATAGCATCTCAAAAAACTTGTTCCATATCAGAAGGTTCTTGTCTTGAGGGTCAAATACTTTTCCATCTGACACTCTAAGATCTTCCGGGAACACTGCCACTGCACGGGTAACCCCACTTTTAAGTGATCTGCCAAATGTAATTAGTCCATCTGATCCAGTTTTCATTCCTAGCTTTATAGATTTTGATGCATTCTTTCTTCCACGACCAGAAAGTGGAATACCCTCTAAATTAAATCTAAGCTTCTTCATCCCACTTGTGCTATATTACGCTTATAGATTAGAATCCAGATCTTCCAATCTGCATCATCTAGCAGCGCATAACAGCAACAGATGCTTATTTTAACAACCTAACCTTCACACAGCCAAGGCATATAAGAACAAAAATGAAACAAGTACAATAACACTATCAAAGGTTAAGCAATGAACTCTCTATGTTATTTAACATGTTGTGCCACCCAGATAAATAGTAAAGGAATTGTGTGCTTTCTGTACTCCACAGATTTCTCCCTCTAGCCAAAAATATACTGTGACTTGTGGCCACTATCAAACATTTGGAAGAAACCATATAGATACAAACCAAGCCAGGAATACCAGAACCAACAAGCAAATTGGAGGACATGCACGACGAGGTTTAGTATTTGCTGTATTGCAGGCAAAACCAAATAAGATGTTTCTATGGATAAATAATATTAAATATCATCTAAGCAAAACTAACCCACGAAGTAATTTCCTGTACATATAAGCTCAAAAATTGTCAAAGAGAAATAAATCAAGATAGAAAAAGTTACAAAAACATTATAATGAACATGTTAAAAAATCCTCGGTTATTGACAAGCATTTTTCTGAAGTCCATTCGTTCGTAGCAAACACTGCAAAATGTGTTAGTTTCCATTGTTTGTTTTCACCTTGTAGATGTATTTAAAAGAAATAAATTTCTTAAAAAGAAAGAAAGCAAAAGAAACAAAGACTAATAACCTAAACAATCACATGCATGGAACCTTAACAAAAATAATTTGATATGGCATTCCGAGGTTGCTAAACGATGAAAAAAGTTAGATCAGCCAGATATCTGTGAAACTGAAGAACAGAAAAATCCAAGATCGAACTTACTGTGATAATGTTCTAAAAGTTCTAAGGAAAAATTCCGGTCTACAGAGGAAAGACAACCAGAGAAATGCAGAAAGAGAAAGTTTCTCAAGCTCACGGACAAGTTTTATTTTCGAGGAATTTTAGGAGGTTTTGACCGTTATAACAGTTCTTTTTAGTTCCCGATGGTAGTTAAGACGGCCAAATGTTCGCTTTATAGCAAATTTTTTCGAACGTAGATTAGATTAAAGAATGCTGCTAGATTTATGCACTTAACTCTATATTTTTTTTTTTGTATAATTCATAATTTAAAATTAGTCTTAAATTATATAAAATTTCTTAACACATTTGAGATTAGTCTCAAATAGATAGTTGTATAAAAAATGTATGTCTAAGAACATAACTTTATCATTTCTGAAATTAAATTAGACAAAATTAAATTAAAAAATCTTGCACCAGCTTACCCCAAAAAAAGCACCAGATTTTTTTACTGTCACAGATTGACATGGACCAACTAACTATACCTCTCTAACAATTATCTTGTGAAATTTGACCTTCTGATTTTTTTTTTATTTTAATAACTTTCATTTTATTTCTCTTTATTTTATAATATGTAAGTCTTGCCTTTTGTTAGAATAAGGTAGCTGAATAGTGGGTCTATTTGATGGGCTTAATTCTAGACTACAGTTCATATGGTAGTGTACTTATTTTTGCTCAGATATATATATAGGTGCTGATAACCCTTTGGGTTAGTGCTTCAGAAACATTTCCCTCCTTTTGTAACATGGTATCAGAGCCATATTTTTTCTAAATTTTCGAAATTCCCAAAGCCCCAATTTTCTGAAACCCTAATTCCCAAATTTCCTTCCAAACCCTAATTTCCTAACCCTAACCCCAAATCTCAAGCCAATAATCACTGATTCTGGTTGATTCTTAGGGAAAATCGTGTTTCCCTTCCTTGGGTGGCTGAATCAGCCACGAAATTGCTGAATTTTTGGAGGTTCGGCGACCCCAAGGGTCGCGCATGAGGGAGGCTCGACGTTGAGCCTCTAACAGGTCGGAAGTGGTGCGACCGGCGTCGGAGAAGAAGCGACCGGTAGTGGGGAGGCCGGCCGGCAGTGGTAGACCCGTCAGAAGTGAGCGACCGGCCGAGTCGTGCATCTGAGGACCGAGTTTCATGTCCGGTCGACCGAGTCTCACTTCTGAGGACCGAGTTTCACATCTGAGACGTCTGATTGCGTTCGATCGGTCGTCATCTCGTGTGTAGGACCATTTTTCGCGGCGTCTGGTGGCTGTTTCACGATCGCAGCAGTCCGATCGTGCTCTGTCTTGTGCGATCTGAGTTCCGAACGTCGATCTACAGCTTCTGTTGTGTGTAGTGCCGGTTTGACGCGTTGTGTGGAAGAATCAGAGCACATTCGTGCTTCGGCTGTGTAGTTTGGAGTTCATAGGGCGTGGGTCTTCTGATTTGGAGGCTGTTCACTGTCGTTTAGAGCTTCTGGGAGTGGGTGAGATTTAATCCAAATTTTTTTTTAGTCTAGTGTGACTTCATATTATGGCTGAAGGTGATTTCGATCCTGATTCTCCTAAAATTAATGTTGAAATCAAGTCTAATGATCAGACTTTATTTTCTGAGATTATTCCTGCTGCAGCAAAAATTATTGATCGTAAGTTAGACAGTGATGGAAGACAATATCTTTCTTGGAAGAAGGCTATTGATATTTTTCTTGGTGGAATTGGAAAACAAGATCACCTTACTGATATGCCTCCTACTGGGGCTACCAAAATGCGATGGTTAATGGAGGATAAACGTTTGTTTGGTCTTATTTTTAATACTCTAGACAGTGAAGTTCAGGACAATACAACTCACTGTGAAACAGTAAAAGAACTATGGGAATTTTTGGAAGAAGTCTATTCTGGAAAAGACAATCTGATGCAGTTATATGATCTCTGCCAGGAGCTCTTTCATTTAGATGGGAAAGGAAAATCCTTATCTCAGATGTTTACTGAATTTATTCGGACCTTTGAACAGTGAAAGAGTCTCATGCCTATTTCTAGTGATGTTGCTGCTATGCAAGCCCAACGGGAGCAATTAGGGGCTCTGTGTTTCTTATCAATGTTACCCCCAGAATTAAGTGCAGCTCGCCAACAGATTTTATCAGGGTTTGAGTCTCTAACTGTGAAGGGGGTCTACTCTCGTCTTCTTCGTGTATCTCGAGACCTTCATGTTTCACCATCTGTATCTGAATCTTCTGCTTTGGTAGGCTCTACTTCACGGGGAGGGCGAGATGGCCGTAGAGGTGGTCGAGGTCGAGGAAGAGATTCTGGTGTCCGTAGTGATTCAGGGGGAGGTCGAGGAGAGTCAGGGGGACGTAGTGGTAGTCTTAATCATATTGAATGTCATTATTGCCACGAGTTCGGGCACTATAAAAGAAATTGTCCTAAATTGCAAGGAGGAAGATACTCACAACCGTCCCAGTCGTCCCAGTCTGCTCATCTTGCTTCTACAAATACTGAATCCAGACCTGGTACTACCCGAATGATTTCTATGACTGAGGATGAGTTTGCCCGGTATAGTCAATTCCAAGCTTCTCAGCAATTTACCCCTGCTGCCACTTTGGTCCAGACAGGTAATTCTGTTGCATGCCTTTCTGATTCCCATTCAAAATGGGTAATTGATTCAGGGGCCACAGATCATATGACAGGAACCTCAGGTAATTTCTCATCATTCCAGTCTTCTAACCTTTCCTCTCATGTCACCTTAGCAGATGGGTCTACCACTCCTGTTGTTGGAAGTGGCTCTGTTAATGTCTCTCCAGACATTACTCTATCCAATATTTTGTGTTTATCCAAATTCCCTTTTAATTTGTTATCTGTTAGTCAACTTACTCGAACTTATAATTGTGGTGTTTACTTTTTTCCTAACCATTGTTTTTTTCAGGATCTTTCGTCGAAAAAGATTTTTGGTAGAGGGTATGAATCTGGAGGGTTGTATGTGCTTGGCGATCGAATTCCTAGTCCAGTTGCTGCTACTACTTTATCTCCTCTACACCTTCATTACCGTTTGGGTCATCCCTCGTTGGAATCATTGAAGAGATTGTGTCCCAATTTGCAGTCAGTGTCTAGTTTGTCTTGTGAGTCATGTCAGTTTGCTAAACAATGTCGTGGTACTTATGTTTCTCGAGTCAATAAACGGGTGGCATCCCCATTTGAGTTAGGTCATTCTGATGTTTGGGGTCCATGTCCTGTAGTATCTAAAAATGGTTTTAAATATTTTGTCACTTTTGTGGATGATCATTCCAGGATGACTTGGCTTTATTTTATGAAAAATAGATCAGAATTGTTCAATATATTTTGCGCCTTTCATGCTGAAATAAAAAATCAGTTCCATACGTCCATTAAACATTTACGCAGTGACAATGCTAAAGAATACTCTTCTGCAATCTTTTCTTCATTTCTAGCTGAACAAGGTATCTTACACCAGTTTTCATGTTTTGCTACCCCTCAGCAAAACGGGGTAGCTGAAAGAAAAAATCGCCATCTATTAGAAGTGTCCCGTGCCCTTTTGTTCACTATGAAAGTACCCAAAATTTTTTGGGCTGATGCTGTCTCCACAGCTTGCTATCTCATTAATCGAATGCCATCCTCCGTTCTTCATGGTAAGATTCCTTTCTCTATTCTCTTTCCATCCTCTTCATTATTTTCACTTCCTCCACGTGTTTTCGGATGCACTTGTTTTGTTCAGGATCTTCGTCCTCAGGTATCGAAGCTTGACCCTCGCTCTCTCAAATGTGTCTTTCTTGGCTACCCTCGCAATCAAAAAGGGTACCGCTGTTACTCTCCTAATTTAGGTCATTACTTAGTCTCTGCTGATGTCCACTTCTTTGAGTCTCAGTCTTTCTTTACTCCACCTCTTGAGTCTCCTACTACTCCTTCCTCTTCTGATGTTGATGAGTTCTTCTTGCTTACCACCCCTCCCTCAGGATCTAATGATGTTTCTCCAGTTACAGACTATAATCCTCCTGTTAGACCTCCTTTGAAACAGGTGTACTCTCGCAAGGTACCTCAAGCATCGGTTCAGGTTCCAAGCACAACACCACCTCCCGTCTCTTCACCAACCTCTTCGGCGAATGATCCACCCTTTGTCTTGGATCTCCCTATTGCCCATCGTAAGGGTACTCGCTCCTGCACCTTACCAGGTACTCATGTCACTCATTACCCGTTGACTTCCGTTATTTCATATTCTTCCTTACCTGTTTCTTCTCGGTCCTTTATTGCTTCCCTAGATTCTATTGTTATTCCCAAAACTCTTCCCGAAGCTTTAGGTAAGTCTGAGTGGCGAGCTGCCATGAATGATGAGATGGAGGCTCTTGAACATAATCAAACATGGGATCTTGTTCCTTTACCCCCAGGCAAATCTGCTATTGGCTGTAAGTGGGTGTTTTCTGTTAAGGTCAATCCAGATGGCTCCATTGCTAGATTAAAAGCTCGTCTTGTTGCAAAGGGTTATGCCCAAACATATGGCCTTGATTATTCTAAGACGTTCTCACCAGTGGCCAAGATTACCTCTGTCCAGTTACTTATCTCCTTGGCAGCTTCTTCTCATTGGGACCTTCATCAGCTTGATGTGAAGAACGCCTTTTTACATGGTGATCTGGCTGATAAAGTCTATATGGAGCAACCACCTGGTTATGTTGCTCAGGGGGAGAATGGATATGTTTGCCATCTCAAGAAATCTCTTTATGGGCTCAAACAATCTCCTCGAGCCTGGTTTGGCAGATTTAGTAGTGTTGTCACCGAGTTTGGATTGAAGAAAAGTGATCATGATCATTCAGTGTTTTTCAAGTGCTCTGAATCAGGGTGTATTCTTTTGGCTGTCTACGTGGATGATATTGTTATTACAGGGAGTGATGCTAATGGTATTTCGAACCTTAAGGCTTTCTTAAAGACAAAATTCCAAACTAAGGAGTTGGGAGCACTCCGGTATTTCTTAGGTATTGAAGTGGCTAGGAGTCATAAGGGAATTGTGTTATCTCAAAGGAAATATGTCCTGGACATGTTGAAAGAAACAGGTCTTTTAGGTGTTAAACCAAGTGATACACCGATGATTCCAAATGTGAAATTGGGACCAGAAGATGGGGAACTGTTGGACAATCCGGAGCGGTATAGGCGATTGGTTGGAAAGCTGAATTACCTCACTATTACGAGACCAGATATTGCTTTTCCAGTGAGTGTAGTCAGCCAATTTATGGCAACTCCTAGAACCTCCCATTGGGAAGCATTGATGCATATTCTAAAGTATTTGAAGAAAGCTCCTGGACACAGTTTACTTTATCAGAATCATGGTCATTGTAGAATTGAAGGATTTTCAGATGCAGACTGGGCAGGTTGTCCTATGGATCGAGGTCTACTTCAGGCTACTGCATCTTTGTAGGTGGCAATCTTGTGTCTTGGAAAAGTAAGAAGCAAACTGTGGTATCTCGTTCTAGTGCTGAGTCAGAATATCGAGCCATGGCACATGCCACTACTGAACTTGTTTGGATATCTTATCTCCTTTGTCAGCTTGGGATGAAATGCTCTAGTAGCATGGAATTATGGTGTGATAATCGAGCAGCAATTCATATAGCTTCTAATCCGGTCTTTCATGAACGGACAAAACATGTTGAGGTGGATTGTCACTTTGTAAGACAGAAATTAGAAGAAGGAGTCATCAGTCTCAAGCATGTTCGAACAGGGGATCAACTTGCAGATATCTTTACTAAGTCTCTTCCAGGGAAACGGGTTCAGGATGTTTGTAACAAGCTGGGCATGGTTAATATATATGCTCCAGCTTGAGGGGGAGTGTTAGAATAAGGTAGCTGAATAGTGGGCCTATTTGATGGGCTTAATTCTAGACTACAGCTCATATGGTAGTGTACTTATTTTTGCTCAGATATATATATAGGTGCTGATAACCCTTTGGGTTAGTGCTTCAGAAACATTTCCCTCCTTTTGTAACACCTTTTTTATTATTTTTTCTCTAATTTGATTATATATTTATTTCTCTCTTATTACATCACCTGCCTTACTTTAAAAAAAACAATAAAGAATCTCAATCTATTTATCTTGTTTAGGAAGAAAAATTATATGATTATTATTAGTTATTGATTTAAAATATAATTCTAATGTGCCCTATTAATATGGATGTTGGGTTTTGCAGCTCCCGTAATCGTAAAGATAAAAACTTGACAAAAAAGAAGAAGATAATGCACCTCCTTTCTACAAGTTTGAGCATTTTATATTTGTGCAATCTACATTATTTTTGAGTTTGTACAACAAACATCATCCTCATTTGTTATTTGATAAGCATATGGAGCAATAAATATCCACAATAATGGAAATCATGGAATCGTTCTATTGGTGTAGAAGAACAATTTCATAGTGACCTGACCGAAACCACCTTTTCTTTTTTTTTTTTTGGTACAACCGAAACCCCCTTATTTTTTGTTTACACTTTGAACTGGTTACATCTGATTTTTAATTGGAAAAAAAAAAGTGATTTAACATTCGGTAGAGGATTGATCAAAGAAATTAGAAATTGTTAAAAGACATTCGCTTATACGCGAGCAAAAAGCTTCCTGTTAAGTTTCCAAGAAATACTCTGTTGACCACCAAAAGAACAAAAAGTTGTATACAATTAGATCACAAACATTCTTCTCACAAGGCATCACGAGCAGCATTCTGCAAATGATTGCATCTGCAAGTGACGGTACTCCAAGTTCAGAGCTAGATATCTTGTAATGCTGAAACACAAACTATTGACTATGCTTATTTTGCACAAAATGAAAAGACAGGAAGTTTTCTAGATCAGTGCAGGTCGCTAACCTTTTATCTGGGCTTGGTTTGCTCTGCTATCTAGCTCCTCCAAGTCAATCTCTTTGCCATTAATGAGCTTCTCTATGGCTTTCATCTGGTATAGCAACAGCCAACAGACAAATTGATTTATATCTTCAAGTATCTTTTATTCATCATTTGAGAAAAGAGAAAACAATGTCTTCCATACTTCATTGTAAAATCATCTAACCCCATCAGGGGTTTCATCAAATCGAGCAGCAAGGATGTCAGTTGTGTTCTCAGAAATGCCACATCTTTTCAAAGATTCTGCAATCTAGTCATAATTAAAGCCAAAGTTATCAAACTCCAATACTGGAACAGTGAACCACAATATGTTACAGCGCAGAAAATTGTAAATGCTTGGAGCCTGCATAATTGTAAACAAGCTCTGAACGAAGGGTGCGTGTTGTCAATGAATCGCGTGACCTGACTGTAAGCGTCTTGTGTGCAGCTGCTAAAACAGGGAAAATATCTGGAATCTGGTTCAGCTGACTAAAAATACAAGATTAAAAAGTCCAGAAAGTCATTCTTTGCAGTTCGAGCACTGGCATCATGCTTATCAACTCGTAAAAAAAGGTCCAGGAGATACCAACAAAAAATGAACTAAGAAATGAAGAAATAATTCTCAGCTAATAAATATAAGCTGTTATAAAAAGAAAAGCATTGAGGAATGCCACTTCTGGTTCCAGTGACCCGGTTGCATACTTTCCAGGAGTTCCCTCCAGGAACTAGGAATTATGCTTGAACCAACGGAAAAATGGTTCCCAATCTATGCTACAGACATAGAATATTACACTAAGTACCAACAATAGAATTAACAAACCCATATGTATGCCAAATTTCTTTACCAGATTGGCGTATGACCCTACTGGCCAAGATTTTGCAATTCCCATTTCAAGATGATTGCATCGCAACCAACCGAGTTACATCTACTGTAATAACTGTACCATTCCACACGAGCAATGCTATAGAAAAGCAGAGGAAAATCTAACTCCCACAGATTTTTCTACACTAAATACTCTGTAATCTGTTAATTTGTTGGATGTCACAATTTTATTTTTGGGATCAATAAATTTAATGATTTAGAATAATTAGTAAAATTCAATTCATGAAAATAGTAAACAAAAAAGCATAGAAGCATCTTAAAGATTTAATCCCTGCAACTACATTGCAACTGAATTATGGGATGAAGGGTTAATTGCTGGGCATCTTCTGCATTTCACATTATAAAAGACTACTTGCCCAACTATCTGAAATCAAAATTAGATTTTCACTTCGTTTTTGTTCCCTTGAACTTTGCAAATTGTATTTGTGTGTCCTGCTTTCTAAATTTTTATAGGATACCTTAAAGCAGTTTCTCTTCTTCTATACAATCCAATTTCTCATCACATGGGGGAAAAATAGGGAGAAAAATTAGCAAGCAAAGTAAAAAATTTACATGACTTGCAACGGAATGTCACAAACAATCATTTCCAAGAACCTTTTTTTTTTTTCCTTTTCATTTGTAGGACAATTAGAGAGAGATACACTAACTTCGAATTTGTGACATCAGTGAAGAGTGCAATAGAAAGCACAGCTCCCTTAATCTTGACCACCTTCAGGGCTTCCACTTTGAATCTGCAAATAAAGCAGAAAGGATTAGGCTATGTCCGGGAATAAAACAAGAGCAGAAGATCTAGAAGAATGAAACAGGACGAAAGGAAAATAAAAAGAACAAATCTGAAGTAGAAATTTGCAAACAAGAAAGTCTCTAAAAATGAATCGTTGCATGAACATCAAGCATCCGAAAGCAAAAATACATGACATTATTGTTCTAGGTTGTCAGTCACCCTATGTTCTCTTCCCCGCACGGATGTATACATCGCACCGTGTCTGACGATGTGGTCGATATTTTTCGATTTCGTAAGCTTTCGAAACAAAACTACGGGGGAATTGTAGTACGTCACTGTATTAAAGTTGGTTACTTGGAACTGCTGGCTCTGACAGTGACTGTGTGAGCGTGCAAACCGCAGATTCGCAGACTCTCAGGAAGCAGGCCGGACAACGCAGCATCTTCTGTCATAAAATGCAGCGTTGAAACACTAATGTAGAGGGTAGAGGGAGTGTTGGTTTAATGATGGATAAAATTATGTAGACACTAATTAGCCATTCTATCGTAACTTTAAATTCTAATTCAAAGAAGGTTAATTACTATACAATATAAATAAATAAAATTATAAATTAGAATGATTTATTTACTTAATTTTTGTCACCAAATGAAAAATAATTAATTTATATTTAATTTTTAAAATACAAATTAAACTTAAAAAAGATTCAATCCCATTCATTTATAAATGAATAATTTAAATTAATCTTTGATGCAACAACTTATTATTGATTTATTAAAAGTTTACAATTCAGTTTATGTGTGTGAGAAAGCTTTTCTTTTTGTGCTCTTGCTATTCCTATATATATATATATTTATCCTCACAAATTCTATGATAAATCCTCTGCTATTTTTGCATACATAGATTATTAAGAATTTTGTAATGAATCTTACACTAATTTTTTTTCCTACAAAGTGAGTCCACCTCCATCAGGTCATCGTAGGTCCACAAGTAATTATGGGATCCCTGTGGCGGGGGACGCATTCGTCACATGAGGTGTGCTTTTGACAAAATAATTTTACATCATTTGTTGTTACCAGTTACCACCCTTGTGATTGACTTTTCCTTTTAGCTGTTCTCAGTTCTCAGTTCTCATGCTCCTTCTCCCCATCGCCCATCGCCAAAAGCTTCCGAACAATTTGAAAAAGAAAAAAGGCAACCTTATCTGAGAAAATCTGCCCTACACATGTTGTCAATGCATCTGGTTGTGTAGCTGTCGTAAAGCTCCAGACTTTTTATTTTGTTTGAAAAATTACCCGGAAGGTTGTTGAAGATTTCCTCGAGGTTTTTGGGTATGGATCCATCGCAGTGGTTTCATCGAGCGGTTCTTTTCTTTTCCATTTGTTTGGTTTATGGGGAAAATGTCAATTTGGAATCTTGATTTAATTTGGTGCTCAATGCAAAGAATTTGCTGCTCTGTTCCTTTTAATTTGTTATATATATATGTACATTTGTTGTTTCTATATGTCTTTTTGAATTCACTTTAATTGGTGCTTTATTAACTTGGTTGAATGCAAGAGTTGTATCCTCTTTGGTGTTCTGTTCCTACATTGTATGTCCTACTGTTTCACTATGTATATTCTAGGCAATGAATGATTTTGATATCTGAACTTGTCTGCATCCTTATGTTATAGGGGTTAATTACCGCAATCAAAGTATAGCCATGTAGAAATCCTGAAATCTTCTGAAGCCACAATGGATAAAACAGGGTTGTGTTTAAAGAGATTCAGATCATACTTGGTTGTGGGTTCCATAGCTTTCCCTATTTTAGTCACGCTTACTCTGCTACACCAAAACTCAATCTTTGACCTCGTTGAGGTATTTCCCAAGATTAACCTATCAGCTGGAACAGCCCAGAATGTTACCACTAATGTCTTGATAGAAGGAGCTCAAAATGTTACAGCTCAAGCGGGGGGATTAAAAAGCTGGAATATGACAGGCTCAGAGGTAGGTAAGGCCATTATCTGCAACATGTTACTATTGTTTACAACATTCTTGGTTTTGTTCAGTCATAGTATGTCCTTAATCCATTGCTCAAGAATACTTCATCTAATGGGTCCATTCTTTAATCTCATGAACTTATTTGCCAAAGACAAGGTTTTGGGACAAGAAGTTCAAGATCGGTTGCCTGTGGCATTGGAAGAAAAAGCTCAGAAAAATACAACCTCAGATGTTGGTAAGACCTTTGTTTGAAGCTTTAATTTCAGCATAACGATATTTTTTGGTTCTGCTAGTTATTTATCTTATTGCACCCATTGCTCATATTTATACAAATGACAGAATTATTTTTATGATCGCTATAATGGTGTCTTTCTAACAAATACAATTGTGACTTCTAAAACTTATTTCTGGCATTTTTGACTTTGTTTGAACTTTGAATACTTGAGATCATTTTTAATTAATGGCAGCAGTTTGTAGGTAAACGTGGTGAAGGCACCAAGCATTTTGTTTTTAGCTAGGTCTTACATTAAAATAAACACTAAGATGGCATCATTTATTGCATTCTATGGAATCAAAGCTACTATAACTGATAAATTTTCATCAATTATGAACCTAGAATCAAGTGACATTCATGGGATCTCCTATTCATAGCATGACCATATTTGGAATCTTTAAAATACAATATTGAAAATTCTTTCTGGCTTCTCATTTTCTATTTGAGAATTGTATGTGATATGTTTTATTTTTACCAAATTTACAGGTCCAAAGACTCATTCGTTTACAGATCCAAAGAATGATTCATATCTATCTGCTAGTGTTGCTGATGACAGACTTCTTGATGGACTTTTAGCTTCAACATTTGATGAAGGATCATGCTTAAGTAGGTATCAATCTTACTTATACCGCAAAAGTTCCGCTCATAAACCCTCTTCATATATAAAATCCAAGCTGCGTGCCTATGAGCAGCTTCATAGCAGTTGTGGACCTCATACCGAATCCTATGACAAAATCATGAGAATTGGTTTAAAATCTGGCAAAAATGATGCAGCTACAAAGTGTAAATACCTTATCTGGACTGCTTCCAATGGCTTGGGAAACAGGATGGTAACCTTGGCTGCAGCATTCCTTTATGCTGTTCTTACAGATCGAGTTTTACTTGTCAAATTTGGGACTGATATGGTCGGTCTCTTTTGTGAACCATTTCCTGATTCCTCATGGTTATTACCCAGAAATTTCCCTTATTGGAAAGATCAGAAGCATATTGAACTGTATGAAAACATGCTAGAGAATCACAAGACGAATGGTTCAGAGGAGAATTTGCCATCATTTCTAATTCTTAATCTACAACACACCCATGATGGCCGTGATAATTTTTTTCATTGTGATCATGGTCAAGATCTTCTCCAGAAAGTTTTGGTGTTGATTTTGAGGTCAGATCAATACTTTGTCCCTTCTCTTTTTATGATCCCGTCTTTCAGACAAGAGCTAAACAAAATGTTCCCAGAGAAAGACACCGTTTTCCACCATCTGGGACGCTACCTTTTTCATCCATCCAATGACGCATGGGAACTAATAAGCAGGTTGTATCAGGAGAATTTGTCCAAGGTACATCAAAGGATTGGCCTACAAATAAGAATATTTAACACTCATCGAGCGCCACATCAAACTGTTTTGGATGAAATTTTAGCCTGTACCTCTAAGCATAAGCTGCTGCCTAAATTAGACATGCGAAAGGCAGTAATTCCTGCGTTGAAGAATCAGACCTCAAAAGCTGTTCTTGTAGCATCTTTATACTCAGAATACAGCGAGAAGCTAAGGACTATGTATATGACAAAACCAACTTTGACCGGGGAGATGATAAAAATCTATCAGCCAAGTCATGAGGACCGTCAAAAGTCCAATGACAACATGCACAACATTAAAGCATGGACTGAAATATATTTGCTAAGTTTGTGTGATGCCCTAATTACTAGCCCCAAGTCTACTTTTGGGTATGTTGCTCAAAGTCTTGGAGGTTTAAAGCCATGGATTCTGCGGAGGGCATACGGTGAAAAGATCCCAAAGCCTCCTTGTCAACTGGCCATGTCCATGGAGCCTTGTTTCCACTATCCCCCCAAGCATGATTGTAAAACTAATAGCATCGTGAATATTACTTCCCTTTTTCCTCACATGAGACATTGTCAAGATGTAAGTAGCGGATTGAAGTTGGTTAATGATAGTAGCTAGGTAACAAACTATACAGAGGAGTATTATATATTTGCGATTACATTGTGTTTGACTTGTTCAGTGGTTATCAATAACATCAGCATGTAGTTCTTTAGACAACGATCCTCTCACACTTCTCTTATACATACACTTTTCACACTCTTTTTTCAGGCAAATAACACTTGAATCTCAGTTCTTACAATATGAGCCATTAATGTATCTCCCATCTCGTGCACCTAATGTGAGATGATCATTACCAAGTTCTTTGCAATGCTCATTAGTTTACACGAATTTCTTAGTATGTAATTTGTTGTGAATAATGGTAACGAAGCAATGGGTCGATTTTCTGGATAACATGGTTCAAAGTATTGGTAACATGGTGACTTTAACATAGATAAAATTAGTAATGGACGAAATGGAATCTTTAATGTTCATCTAAGAGAAAGAATAGAAGTTAAAGTTTTAGCTTTTGAAATTAGTTTTTTAATACAAATCTTTTACACTCTAAAATTTGGTGTCAATATAGGAAAGGGATACTTATTGAGTACAAGTAAAAGGAGTGTTAATATATACAAGTTTATACAGAACCTATAAACATGTCTACGAATACTAAACGAGGCATCTTTCAACTAAGCATGGCAGAGAGCCATTTTCATTTTTTTCTGGCGCTTTTTATTTGTTTGGTTTTGGATTCTAGGCCACAAGTCATAAATTGCATGTGCCAAGAGAATCGTCCCATGCCTTTTTCTTGACTATATGAAGGAAGATTGGATTTCAAGTGGCTCATTACTCATCATCACTCGTCAGTAATTAGGGAAAAAAAAAAACGGAAGGAAGAAGAAAACAGAAAAAAGAAAAGACATCAGAGTTATCTGAAACTAACTTTTCTTTTTTCCCGCAAGTACTTAAAAAGAATTTATAATTAAAGACTTGCTGCCGGCTGGGCTCAACTCAACTGGTAAAGGGTTGGTGGAGATGTGGTAGAAGTGGAGATGTTTGCCAAAAACTTGCATCCTCTTCCTCAGCTTAGCTGTGTAGTTTCTGTTCTTGATTTCATTTCTGGCCATTTTCTTTCCACCCTTTTCAGCACCTAAAGATTGAAAATCATGGGTTGCGTTGTTCACTAAACTAAAGTAGATTATTCTTCAAACTGTGTTATGGTATTTATCGTATCATCACTCTTGTCACTCTTGGTAAAAGAAGCGGTACAAAGACCCAAAAGAACAGAGACATAACCAAGAACACTGCTAGTATTATATTTTGCTCTCTTTATTATTATAAATTAAATTTTATAAAAGTTTTATTTAAAAATTTTAAATTATTAAATTTATCGAATTTAATAATCTGAACTGAAAGACAAATTTAATATCTCAAGTTAAATTTTATAAGATTTTATCATCTTAATTTAGTAGGTTTAACTTTTTCTTTCATATTCATAAATAAAGTTGATTGGAATTTTATCCTAAACTAAAAAAAAGAAAAATTTATGTAATCTCAGGTCAATTTGATTTTGGGCCCAAACAATCTAAGCCTAAAAAACTCAAATTTTTTTACACTTAATTTTTAATTTTTTAGAATAGTTCCAAATGAATTAGGTAACAATTTTAATCACTTTCTCAAAATCAAAGCAATATTAATTATTTCTTTCCATTTTTACCCTCATCAAAATCACTATTTTTATTTAATACTTAACTAAATTTTTTATCCTCTCATCTTTTGAATTTTTTTATAGAAGAGTAATTTAGAAAAATAAAAAAGTTATTAAGACTATTAAATAACTTCCTTATTAACCTAAAACGACAGATAATATGCACCACAGAGAATATAAAATTTCTATTGAAAAGTTTGCTTTAGAAGAAGTTTGGAGTAACACAAGTCATCTTCTCCAGGTATGCTGTTTTTACTTCTACTTTGATTTTTGGTCCGTCTTTTCTGTTTCTTTTCGAACTCTTCCATGGCTCTTATTGGCATTCGTTGTGCTGCATTAAACGGTAGAATAAGTTTCTGTCCCTTCTATGTCTCCTTCAATGAATTTCTTGCTATCTTTCATAGCCTTCAAGCACTCAAAGTGGAAGATTGTTGGCATATTCATCCAGAGTTTTTCAACTATGAATATATTTGCAAGTGATTTTCGTATATAATCTATGAAGAAAAGATGTCTTCTTTTCATCCATCTGCATCCATTTCTCACTTTCTAGATCGTAGCCTTCTGCTTTTATTGAAAATACAAGCGTGAACTATATATCTTCCTTTGTTTGATTGTTTTGTAGAGACTATGCCGATTTCAAACTAGACTGTTTGTGAATGTGTAATCTCCTTGTTCTATATATGGAAGTGATAATCTGCAATCATCTTGTTCTTAAGCATTCCACAGACTGTATCCTTCTATCTTATGTCAGTTTTGTCCTTTCCTTCGTCTTCTAAGTCAATCAAGCAGAAAATTCGTGGACTTCTGTTTTGGTGATGAACTCTATGCTGGGTTTCAGTTAAGAATTTCTCAAATAGGAATCCCATCTGTGGTTTTCATCCCACTATATACAGCTATTTTCACAATGTTATTTCACTCAATCCTCAAATACAAAATTTAGCCATTAAATTTATTTTTAAATCTTACAAACTAAACTGTGAAGCATATAAAAATCAACAAAACAGATATTTTTTCTAAACATTTCCTATATTCTTATCTAATTAATAAAAAAAACAAATTTTGAAATATCACAGTAAACCAAGTACAAGTCACTTTCTTGTCTTTTTTCACATTATTTTGGCTTTTGGTTGATGAAACCGGCCTTTTGTCTTATTGAGAATGCAACCATGAATACTATTTTCTTGCGGTTAGAACAAAGTTGGGAACCTTTCTTTCATTGCTGTGGGTACCATAATAGTAAAACTGTTCTTTTAATTTTATTAATCAATGTATATTGATGTTAATATTAAAGGAGAAGATGATTTCTGGACACGTACAAAGAGTAATGAAACACCTTGAAGTCACTGTGGGGAAGATGGGGTTGAGTTCTAAAAGATGCGGAACATCCTTGGTTGTCTGTTCCATAGCTTTCCCTCTTTTACTGTTGATTTCTCAGGTACCAAAACTCAATGTTTGGTCATTTTGAGGGGTTCTCAAGAGATAAGGTATCAAGAGGGAGAGGACGAAACGTTACAAGTGAGTTCTTGAGAGTAGGGCCAAACGTTACAATTGATGAATTCTTGAGAGGAGGTTCAAACGTTGCAACCAAGGCCTTTGGATCGGAAGGTTGACTGCAAAACGGAACAGATGAGAGCTTGGAAGCTAGTGCTCAGAATATTACAGGTTCAGAAGTAGGTAATATCAGTTTTTTCATCTTACCCTATTATATTTTTGGCGCTCTAGTCTTGGTTTATTCTTTTCATTTTGCTGAGTCCTTGCAATGTTCATGAAATGTGATCTGTACTGCATGCTTCTTTCTGCCAACTCTCTTTGTTCTCAAAGGAGAATTCTTTTTCCAAAAAAATTTCATTTAGTACCCCGTGAGGAACAAGAAGCTGGACGTAATCAGAATGCAGTGAATAAATCTAATCTGTCTCAATTAAAATCTGTGTTTCATTTTTCTGATCAATACAGTTCATGGTGGCTTTGGTAACCGATTGATCAAATGGATCAGTGGTTTAAAAAAATAAAAAAATAACTTGACTAGAAGCTATGTATAATTTCGTCATGCTTCTGTATATAATTCTTCTGTCTCATATATACAGGTTCAAAAAAAAAACTCATTTACAAGTTCAACCAAGGATTCATCACCGCTGATAAAAACTGCTGCTGACGGATTGCTTGATGGACTTCTAGCTTCAGGGTTTGATGAAGCATCATGTTTAAGCCGGTTTCAGTCCTAACTATACCGCAAAGCTTTCTCTTATAAACCTTCTCCATATCTAATATCCAAACTACGCAACTATGAAGATCTTCATAAAAGGTGTGGACCTCATACCAGATCCTACAGCAGAACCATGAAGGAGCTCATAGGATCAAGGAAGGATCAAGCTTCTAGAACGTGCAACTACATTGTATGGACACCAGTCAATGGCTTGGGAAACAGAATGGTGAGCATGGCTGCAACGTTCCTTTATGCAGTCCTCACAGACCGAGTCTTACTGGTGCAATTTGAGAGTGACATGGTTGGTCTATTTTGTGAGCCATTTCCCAATTCATCATGGATAGTGCCTAAGAATTTTCCTTTCAGGAATGGCCAAAGACATGTTGAAACATATCAAAGCATGCTAAAGGAGGACAGCAAAAACGCTTCAATGGAATTTCTACCATTGGTGCTACATCTTACGATACAACACAACCGTGATGATCATGAAAAGTTTTTCCACTGTGATCATAGTCAAGATATTCTCCGGAAAGTTCCCCTCTTGATTTTGCGGTAGGATCAGTACTTTGTCCCTTCTCTTTTTATGATTCCATCTTTCAATCAAGAGCTAAGTAAAATGTTCCCAGAAAAGGACACTGTTTTCCACCATTTCGGAAGGTGCCTCTTTCTTCCGTCAAATGAGGCATGGGGACCCATTAGCAGGTTCTATCAGGCATACTTGGCCAAGGCAGATGAGAGGATTGGCCTCCAAATACGAGTTTTTAATCCTGATCTCACCCCATATCAAACAATCATGGACCAAATTTTAAGACGTACCCAAAAGCATAAGATACTGCCCGAATTGGAGACGCCCAATTTAGTAACTACACCTGGGAAAAACCAGACATTGAGGTCTATTCTAGTAGCATCTTTGTATCCAGAGTATGGTGAGAATTTAAGGAATATGTATTTGAAAAACACAACTGCTACCGGGGAGATTATAGCAGTTCATCAGTCAAGTCACGAAGAACATCAGAAATTTAATGATAACAAGCACAACATAAAGGCTTGGACAGAAATATATTTACTAACTTTGTGTGATGTTTTAGTGACTAGCTCTCAATCGTCTTTTGGGTATGTCGCTCAAAGCTTGGGAGCCTTGAAGCCATGGGTTCTTGACAAGTTAATTGACAAGAACATCCCAGAATCACCGTGTCGGCAAGACTTCTCTATGGAGCCATGTTTCCATTATCCTCCCAAGCATGATTGCTTGGGAAAGTCTCTAAATGATCTTGGCAAAGCTTTTCCTCTTGTAAGGAAATGTGCAGACCATAAACGGGGGTGAAGCTGGTCAATTATCACGAGTAATCATTAGCTGTAATCATTGTCTGGGTTGTAGTTTGTTTCATGATATTAGTACAGGGGTTTGTTCAGCAAAGAGACATATTTTTACGTTTTTGCCTAAAAGAACGCCTTTGTAGCAAATTGGTTCTACTGAATTAACTACAAACAGATGCATTTGTATAGTTCTAGATTTTCAGTGACCTCATATTTGCTTTGAATGGGTTGGATATATTTTTTTTTTCCTTCTTAAAGCACATTTAAATTTGAGCACTGTTTATCTAACATCTATCACACATTGATTTTGATTTATAGAAATTTGTTTCGATGAATTGATTTAGAAAAATTAGAATCCCACTGTTCTAATTTTGCATCCCTTAATTCATATTGATTTTGATAATCATAAATCAATTAATTTAACTCAATTAGAATTTAATCCATAAATAAAAAATTACCAAAATTTTATTTATTTAAAATTTCCAAGATCACACAATTCATCTGCATACTTAATTTACAATATTATAGTAAATAAGTTGTCATAAAAGTGAAGAGCAACTACCATAGTGATGTTCACACAGCAATTACATATATTCCTAATGGGGCGTTTGGGTATGTGGCTCAAAGTTTGGGGGACTTAGAGCCCTGAATTCTTACCCCAGATAGACCCTATCAACGACACTTTTCTTTGGAGCCTTCTTATCATTATCCTCCTGAGAATGATTGCTGTGCAAAATCCATAACTGATGTTGTTTCTGCTTTTCCAAATATAAGGAGGTGTGAGGACTACGCTTTTGGAGTGAAGCTTGTCAATTACCAATAGTAGCTATGAACTATTAATATGTGCTTTCCGCACTCAAAAAGAGCGCCTTTGTTGCATTTAGTTGGTGGAAAATTAGAATTTTGAATAGCAGAGAGCAGCCAGTTAATACTTCTTTCAGTTTTCCTGCAGTTGGCAACTGCCTTAGTTCTCTTTCTTTTTTCTCCATTTTTTATAGACTCCTTTTCTTGAAGCCTTAAATCTGCTATGCTTTCTTGTGAGAGAAAATAACAACTAGAAACAGGAGTGGGGACAGAGTGAAATGTAGAAGTTTTGATTTTCATGGCACTCCTTCCACAGAGGGACTCTCTTGGTCATATCTTCTTCTAACTATGGCAGGATTTGTTTCTCACACTCATCCTTCTATCTTGCTAGTATGAAACATTGAATGGTTTGTTGAAATCACCACCACGCCTATGCTATCTATGTGTTAATTATAAAGTGGACCACCACTTATCAACTTAAAGCTTATGGAAGAGCCGGTTTCTCCGCACTAAGATGCACATCCCTGCATTCAATGAAGGCTTGCCTTTCAACCCGCCTGTGCTAGCTTTTCTTTCTTTGTTTAATGCAATTACGGGCTGCACACCCCACAAAGGTACTGACACAACCGTCCTTCTGCCCGAGGTAAAGCTTTATTTGGAGTGGGAGCTAGAAACGATGACGCGGACAGTTCTCTTCTCTCAGCTCTTTCCTTCTTGTCATTCCAAACCTTTTGTTTTTCGTTATTGCAGTCAACTTAGCCAGCACAACAGTGATAAATGGTAACTGATTAGTGGGATTAAATGAAAAGGAAGGCAGCATCCCCCATAAACTTCATCAGAGGTTGGTTAGGAGGATATATACTGGTGTTTAAGTAAATTTCCAATGCACCATGCTGAGCTTTCATCTTGAGATTGAAGCAAAGAATTGATGTCAAACCATTTTGTTGAAAGAACCTCCATTGAATATGATGCATCTGATTTCAAGCCAGCATGCAGATCTTATTCATCCTTTTTTTCCCTCTTGATTTTCGTTCTGGACTTTCTTTTTCTCTCTCTATTTTCTCAACCTTTGTACCGCTCTTACTGAACAGATGTTAATGATAAGTTGAATACGTTTTCACTGAACTGCAAGGGAAAGGCCATGATTGTTTAGGGGATACACATTTACATGCTGTTCTTTGCCTGCAACAACTGTGTATGTTCTTCTTTCACCTCCCTCTATTGCTCTAATGGCGGCATTTGTGTAATTATAGCTATTGAATTACATCAAATTAACTTTTAGTGGGCTGCATTTTTCTTCCCAAAATTTGTTTATGGACACATAATTCCTTTTTACCATCTGTGTCATATCGAGTTCCGTTTTGATACAATTGTATCCCCTGAATTCAAAATGGCCGTAGCACTGCTACAGTGGAAGTTTAGAACATTGTCAGAGAACATTCTTATTTAGAGAGGGACTTTTGCAGCTTAGGTTAAGCTACAGTTACAAATACAATATATGTTAGGCATTATAAGCATTTTGGCCATATACTTTCCATTTTCTAGGTAAAGAAGCATGTGCAGTTATAACTAATTTTATTACTCTATAAACTGAATTTTATTAAATATTTATTTCAAAAAATTTAAAATATAAATTTTACAAACTAAACTGTAAAATCCACAATTTTAAAGGTCAAAGAGGTGAAATATACATCCCAAAGATAGTAAGTGATACCAAATGAGTTTTTCTAACACAAAGTTCCATATTTTTCTCAGTAGACAGATAGTCATCCCTATGCGTATGACAGCTTGCGGCATGCACTTAAGGGCACCACTATATTGAGGGGGAAAAAGATTTAAAGCTTCTCAGTTCTCATCCACAAACCACAAATATCATGTCCTTGTTAATGGAGATGCCCCACAGGCCACAGCCCCACCTGCACCAGAAGCCACGTTCTTCTGTTCACAAACTCTCTGGCTGCAGACACCATTATCTATCCCACAATAGCAACATTCCACCTACATTCCCTTAAACAGATAACAACGTAAACATCCTTTTATGGGGTGAAGTAATAGATACAAAGAGATGGCAGACATATGCAATTGCAAATGCAGATGATTTCTGCTTTGGGGCTCCACGAGATGTGGACACCACTCTAACTTTGTTCAGTGGTAAAAGAAAACGTGAAAGACGGAGGGGAGGTGTCATCTCTACATAACTCGTCTCAAAGTAGAAATTAACTAATTTAGATCCAAATGGCGAACGGAACGCCTGATAATTTAAAGAGACTACTGGTAAGCTTTGGAACATGAAAGAAGGGATTGCCCATCTTCCATAAAGAAGTGATGAAAAGTTGTCCTAAGGAAATATTTATCACGTGTATTACTGTCAATTAACTTTTTAATTATATTTTATTTAAAAAAATTTAATGACTAAACTGCAAACCTCAAATTTTGTCATTGTAACAAAATACAAATAAGTTATAGGTAAAACATTTCTATCATGAAAACTCCATGGTCAATGAAAAATCGTTTTTATATTACTTGGATTTTGATACCTTTCTTTAAGTTTAAAGATAAAGGCATAAAACGAGAGAGATAAATATAGAGTAATAAAGATAAAAATGTAATATTTATAAATATATTTAAATATAAATTAAAAATAAATTAATAATCATTAAGTTCAAAAAATAATAAAAGCAGGAGATTCAATTTTATATTATGTGATTACAAACTACATAATTGTAAGAGTAAAATTATTCTCGTACAAGAGTTTATGCGAAAATAAAATATTCATGACTGTAAAAACTCTTAACTTATATAAATTTTATAATTTAATTAATAAAATTTAATATATTTAATATTTTAAATTATATAAAATTAAAATAATATAAAATTAAAATGTAAAAATAAAATACTTTATTAACTAACCGAGTTAGCTATAAGAAAATAATTGTATGAGTAAAAAAGACATAACGATCTCATAATAGCTTTGGTAAGATTTTGGATTTTAGCGCAACATGGGAAGCTGCAATATGAGAAAGATGAGACCATGTGACCTGTGATCATCAGAAATCTGAAATATAAATATATATACACACAAACAAAACAGCATTAAAAAAGGCCAATATCGCTAAATTGTAAACAGTGAACATGCCCAGGTCATGGCACGTAAGACAAAATCCGTTCCCAGAATACCTCCCAGTTCCCATCCCAACCATCACCTGTATGTACCTTATACCTTCTCACTGTAATCCATAACCCCCGCTTTACTATAATCTTTCTTTATATCTTTTCCTTTTCTCCCCTCTTCCTCATGCATTGTAAGACATCGTCTGCAAACCTTTCTCTTTAGTCAAAAGCACATTGGGTCCCCAACAACACTTCCCCCCTTTTTTCTAATGCTCTTTTCCAAATCACTAATCTCATAATAAAACAAATAAGAAATAGAAAACAGAGTTAGAAGTGGACTATTAGACATAGAAAACCATAAATCAAGGGATGCAGAATCTAAAACCAAGTTAACAATAGTTGAGGACAGCTCCTCCTTTTGATTATCTAACCGTAAAGCAATCAACTTTGGATACCCAGGGATAAACTAAAGAAAGAAATGAAGTGATAAACGAGAATGCCCAACTCCACATTCTTCATTCGCCTTGATCAATATCCACAAACCCTTAGCGACCCAGAATCCACCTCCACCATGCCCTCAAGACCCTTCCCTCCTAGTCCCTACCCTCCAAGTCCCAGTTTTTTCGCCAAAACAAGGGTCCTGTTCCTGGCACTCACCATCTCTGCCTCTGTTGTAATTTTCTGCTCAATCCTTTACTTCGTTTACCATCTTTGGCACTCCCTTGTACACAGAGCTAAAACTATCCCCTTTGATGCAAGTGCTCCCTTGAAGCTCCAGAGATTCTCGTACAAAGAACTAAAGCAAGCCACCAATGGCTTTGACACTGCCAATGTCATTGGTAAAGGTGGGTCTGGCACCGTTTTCAGGGGAGTACTTAAAGATGGAAAGTTGATTGCTATTAAGCGCCTAGACGCCTTGTCTTTGCAGAGTGAAAGAGAGTTTCAGAATGAACTGCAGATTCTTGGTGGGTTAAGATCTCCATTTTTGGTGACCCTTTTGGGATATTGTGTGGAAAAGAACAAAAGAGTGTTGGTGTATGAGTATATGCCCAATAGAAGCTTGCAGGAGTCCCTCTTTGGAGATGAGTGTACGAGTTTGAGCTGGGAGAGGAGGTTTCATGTAATTTTGGATGTCGCTAGAGCTTTGGAATTCTTGCACCTTGGATGTGATCCGCCAGTGATCCATGGGGATATTAAGCCAAGCAATGTTCTTCTTGATGCAGAGTTCCGTGGGAAGATTTCGGATTTCGGATTGTCAAGGATTAAAGTGGAGGGTGAATTTGGTGTCGATTTGTTTAGCCAGGACTTGGGGAAGAGCCAGGAGCTGTGGAAAAGCCAAGAACTTTCAGGTAATTTAACTGCGGAAACTCCGGCTATTGGAACCCCGGTTGAGAGTGTTAACGAAGTAGATTTTGCTCTTGCCTTACAAGCTTCATCTTCATCCAAAAATAGTAGGACATGTTATAATGTTAGAGCTTTGAACTTGAATTCTCTGAATTATAATGCCAATATTGCCTGTGAGAGTGAAACCAGGAGTGGTAATGCAAAGGGGAAGGAAGTTTCAACTTTGGATGTTGGGGGGGACGATTGGGCTAATAAGTTTGTTCCTTATGATGATGAGTTTTCAAGTATTGATCACAGTAAGGAGTTGATTGCTAATGCTTCCCCAGTGGATGATGAAAAGGCAAATGGGAAACAATGGGGAAAGGACTGGTGGTGGAGACAGGATGGAAGTGGTGAATTATGTAGTAAAGATTATGTCATGGAGTGGATAGGGAGTCAGATTTGTCCATCAAACCCTGATTGGGATGAAGAAAAGAAGAATATTCATGAGAAAAGTGAATTAGAAAATTCAAGTCCAATAGATAGAACAGATGATGCAAATGGACCCCAACCACAAGCATTTGAGATAGGAAATTCGAATAATGGGGTTGAGAAGAAAGAATCAAGGGGAAAGAAAAATCGTAAGAAGAAGCACAGGAAGATGCAAGAGTGGTGGAAAGAAGAGCACCTAGCAGAATTAAGCAAGAAGGGTAATAAGCTGAAAAGTCTTCAGACTAAGTGGAAAAAAGGCTTTCAAGTACCACATTTTGATCTAGGTAGAAGGTTTTACCTTTGCAGACGTAGCAACTTTGCAGAAGAGAAGCAAAATGATTGTGATCTAAATGGGGAGTTTAGTTTCAGAAGAGGTTGGAAAAAGAAAAGTACCCGTTCCATTGGCAGTGATATGTGGAGTGGAGATTTGTTCAGTCGTGAGCTCAGCAGTACTACTAGCATGAGAGGGACTCTGTGTTATGTTGCACCTGAATATGGTGGATGTGGATTCTTAATGGAGAAGGCTGACATTTACAGTTTAGGAGTGTTGATCCTTGTAATTGTGTCTGGTAGAAGACCATTACATGTTCTTGCATGCCCCATGAAGCTAGAGAAAGCTAACTTGATAAACTGGTGTAGGCACTTGGCACAAGCTGGTAACATTTTGGAACTAGTAGATGAGAGATTAAAAGAAGATTACAAGAAGGATCAAGCAATCTTGTGTATTCACTTGGCACTGATTTGCTTACAGAAAATGCCAGAGTTACGGCCAGACATTTGGGATATTGTTAAGATTTTGAAGGGGGAAATGGAGCTCCCACCTCTTCCATTCGAGTTCTCCCCATCTCCTCCTTCCAAATTATACAGCAGATCGAGGAGAAAACAGAAAGGCGCTGCAGAATAGGCTTGAAAGGTTGACAGTTTCTCTATGAGGCATCTCTTCACCATGTTAACATCAGTTTATGCTGAATGCAGTATAGGACAGATTATTGAAATCTGTCTGCATTTGGGGGCTTAATACACTTGTAAAGTTTGTATTGTGAGATTTATGTTGTATGTATATCAGGGAACTTAATTGTGCTTTTCTCCACTAAAAGGATGCATTAACTTATATTCATGGCTCAATTTTAATGAATTGCCCTCAGTGTTCTAGCTACGTTAGAAAGAATATACATAATCGTCTCTGTCCTAATTGCAGCTGAACTGGACTTGGAAATAGTTCTTCGTTGTAATGGATAGAGGCATAAGGCTACTTTCAGTTATAGTAGACTTTTTCTCCACTTTCGGAAAAAATTTATAAAAGGGAAGAACAAGCATTCTCTCTGAATACTTTTGTTTTCTCTGTGTATTAAATCAAGGAAAATTAAATTCTTTTCTCATTAGCTTTCTTCTCGTATTACTTTCTCTCAAAATCAACTCATCCGAACAAAATGTAAGGAACTAAATTGTTTGGTGGGCTTGCCTTGACTTCTTGTCAACGAGTGTTACCTACTTGTTGGACATTAAAAGTAGTAATGCAACCAAAGCAAGCTTCTGAATGCTGTTCAAGACGCCACCAAAGAGCAAGATGATAACACGTAAAGTCTTGACCCCCGCCGGCAGCAAGAACCAAGGTTCATTGGTGCTGGGGTAGGTCTGATGTTGAGACCCAACAGCGAAGTTGATGTTTGGTTACCAAACAATTCTAACATCAAAATGGCCTGAAATTGGATGATATTGACGGTACAGTCACAGTTGGTGTGTGTTTTGTTGACTGGTCATAGAGCTGTGGACTACAGAATTTATAATCACACAGAGCAAAATGAAACCCTAACAGAATAGCATCATTAACCCACACGAGAGTGCTATTTTCTTTCCCTTGGTTAAAGTATGTCTCATAATGTCATTGACATTATTTTGTCTCATAATTTTGCATGACAAGCAATCATCTCATCGTCTTTGTCCTTTTCAGAACTAAGACAAACATATCCAAATCAAATCCCCTCCAATCCAGAAATTGGGGACCAAGGACAAAACTACATTTAAAATATCAAGAGTTCGATCTGTAAACGTCAAACATCATTGATTCTTGAATAAAGAGAGTAATCAACTGTTTTGATAGATATAGCCCTTTCTGAAAAAGGCATATATTGGTCACACAAAGACCATATAAACCTTATAATAAACAGACACTGTCATTTATGTAGTAGTTCTTTCTGTCTGTAGCCATTACCATTCCACTTCTTCTGATTGCAGCTCTCTTTTCAATGCTTCTCGTGATGATAAACCTTATGGAGCCTCTGCAATATTACGTTCCAACATAAAATTCAGATTTTTAAATTAAAAATGCAGCGGGTATTTATCTTCTTCTTTTATCGGATGGAGCTAGTATGGTCTAATTGTTTGCTTATATTATGTACAAAGACAAATTTATTATGGTCTTTTTATTTTCACAAATTAAAATTTACAAAAATTTTATTAAAAATAATTTAAACCATTAATTTTTGTAAGTTGTTTATTATTCCACTTTCACATGTCTTTCTTTTTCCATTTACTAAGCCCCACTTTTCAAGAAATAATTTTAGAAATAGGGACTTCATAGGCAAGGGAAGGAAGAAGGGAATCCAAAGAGGAAAAATAATTATATCCGGATTAGAACCTTAACAACTTCACTAAAGAAGTAGGTTTTAAGGTGTTCAATGGAGTCCAAACATATAACTCATTAACAATGTTTTTCTAAACATCAAGAATGTACAATTTTTTTAGTTTTCGGTACATTACAAGTGTTTCCAAGAAAAAATGAAAACCAAGATTTGTATGAGAGAATCCTAAACACGTGTGGGGAAGTAACCTTTTACAAAATGATGAATCATTGAGTGGTGATACTAACCAACTAGTTATGGCCATTTGCAAGATCCACATACTTATATTGTCATACTCAACCTTATCATAGGGAAAAAAAATAAGAGAAAGAAATCATCTGGTGACAACTTCTGTACTAAAAATTATGTAAGAATAGCATCAGTCGTATAAAAGTAGTGATGATGCCATGTATGTTGGCAAGCAATATTCAACAAATTTATAATTGTGATTAACAAAGAGTAAGTTATAGTTTTACAGCAGCAAATTTTTACCTAATCCCCAACTGGTGACTGTTCCTCCATCATACATCCCTAAAGCAGCTCGTGTATTTTTTGAGGAACAGTGATCCATTTCCGGCAATATCCTCAGCATTTTTGAAGCAATGCCCGTGTTTCTGGTTGAATTTTATCATCAAATGTTGGATAGGGAAGTGGGTTGAGAGGGGAAAGTGAAAATGGATTGAGGATCTGAGGGGGGTTGGTGGGGCTGAGGTGAGTTGATGGAGCAAGAGTTTCATTGGCTTGCAATACAGCAAACAGCACTGTGATTTGAAGCATTAAAAGTCTGTGCATGACATTTTCACCCATTAATTTGGACCCTTCCTTTATTTCTTTTTTCACTATTGGCAGATCTTCTTGATTGCCGAGTTATGTACATAACTTAGTGAAAATCTTTACTGTAAAATGCAAGATACTGAACATTCTGGGTGGGTGGGGAGGGGGAGGGGAAGAAACATTTCTCGCGGCTGAACAAAACTGAGATGCAAAAGGCCTTAAGGAAGAAATAAAGGAAGAGTAATGCATTAAAATAGATTTAAGTGGACTCAAAAAATAGGTATAAAAATGAATAAGTAAATAAATAAAATTTTCTTGAACCCACTCAAATGCATTTTAATACATTGATTATACAAAATGGTTCGTGCACATTGCATTATTCCTCTAAAATGTGAAAAGACATTTCGGCTCCCACAATCAGCCATAACGCTGCGAACTTCGAACTATCAATTTCATTCCTATTTAGTATTTAACAATCCTACAGTGATTGCCCTCACTCAAACTCTGAAAGGTTGAACCCACCGTCATTTCTCTTTTTGGTAAATAAAAAAGACACAAAACACTGAAATTTTTTTTAAATAAATCACAGTGGCCTACAATGTGAAGGCCTTATGTACTAAAACATTTAAACATTTAATTGACTCATTCTTTAAATATAACGTGGTGTGCACCAAGTGATGTGCAAATAACAAATTTCAATTAATTTTGATAAAATTGATACTATGCATGGAAAGTTATCCTTACCTATTTATGTAGAAGACTTCCTATAGACCTGCTTGTAAACATCCACCGTTCTTTTTGTTATAAACTAAAGCTAAGACATCCTAACTCAAACTATCCCGCTTCCAGAATTGGCCTCGGCTTCTTTCTTCCAGAAATTTGTAAAACCTTTTCTTTTGGTACAATACAATCACGGGCTAAACGCCCAAAACAGTATGGATTAGCATTCCAAGTCCAGGAGGAATCCTCTCATACACCCGGAAACCTTCCTCATCATGCACTGCCTTAGCCATCCAGTCAGCACAAGCGTTGCACTCCCTATATGTGTGAATGAATCTAACGTACCAGTCTTGATTGCACCATGCTCGAATTCGGGCTACGATCTGCAGCTCTCGTGTGTCGGTTTGGTAAAACCTTTAAGGAAATAGAAAATGACTGAACACTAATGCAATGAACCCTCATGTCCCTTCAGAATCCAATTACAAGTTATCATTCATTGGTAGGGGGTAATGTTACATTTCTTTTATTTTTATGTATTAAATCTTATTAAATATTTATTTAAAAAAATTATTAAATTTATTAAATCTCACATATAAAAAAACCCAAATTTTACAAGCCCACGAGTCTTTGTGAACATTTAGGAACTCCACAAATCCCATTTGTGCACCACCTGTTGCAATGTACAGAAAATCTAAGCTATCTAAGCCTTAGATTAACTTCATGTCTTCAAGTGAGTATGACATACAAGAATTTAGACAATTTCGCAATTGGACTTTCACAATAGACGTGATCCGAGTGACGCTTTCTATAGCACCAAAAAAAAGTGGTGACCTGTTCTCTCCATACTCCTATACCAAAGTAAAAATTCAGTCTCTAAGAGGCAGCTCAAGACTCGAGCTTCAAGATGCTCATGTTTTCACCGGTAACAAGATGGCAGCTTCGTTAATAAGTGATTGCATAACAATTTGTATTTGTGAACTGTAAAATATTTACGCACATGCTAGGGTCATGTGAGTCCTCAAACAAGAGGATCCAAACCCCTTCAAAGAGGAGCAGGAGATAAAAGCAAGAAAATTTCAATGTGAAGTTTAATTTGACACAACTAGATAATGTCTGAAATAAAGAAAAATGGGAAAGAAGAATTTATTGTAATGCTCTGAAAAGCAACTATTTCCAACCAAACCAAAGCAGAAAATACCACTCGAGACCGGAGTCCCCAACTAAAAGCCACTGAAGCAGCTGAATTTGGTGTTGAATGCTCAGCAGGAGTGGCAGATGTAGGAGGATGAGGAAGAGGGTGGACAAGAACGGAGACCTTCATCCCATTGAAGCATTGGCCGTTGCCACAAATAAAGTAATACCTCTTGGCCTCATTAAGGGGTATGAAATCCTTGCCACTACTCCAATTCCCAATTGCTCCTTCAGTTGTGCAGTTGTCGTAACCAGTTTGGTTCACCTCAAACACGTTGTACTGGGTCTTCAGGTACCTGAATGCTATTAAAAACACCGAAAATTTGAACCTTTTCAGGAGACAGGTAGACCTAAGTACTCAAAGAAAAAGAGCATGAACAAGTGGTGGTGAAAAGTTTAACTTTTGAGAACAATATCTCACAACATTGCTAATTTCTCAGTGTTGCAATGAAAAGTTTCTTATTTTTGGTTCTTTTCAATGAAACATAGATGAGACAAAAAAGATAAAAGCATAACCAAAATGGAAAGTCTGTTTGGATCTGTAAAGTGAAATCACGGATCTAACATAATCCTATGTAATATCTATATAAATTTGCTAGAAAGCTAGAATTCAAAAACTGAAGATAGAGAAAGTGTGTTACTAACAGATGAGGTCGCCGACATAGAATGTCTGGTTGTTGGCCCAGAGAGTGTAGTTAATGCCAGGGTTCCAGCCACGGTTGGCACCAACGATGTGGTCGGTGGCGGCGACAGGAGAGAAGGTTGCAACGGAGAAGATTAGAACCAAGAGGGCACAGATGAGGTTGTGCGATGAGATGGACATCGGCGGAGCAGGTGCCGTTCCTCTATTCACTGTACTGGAGTGCCTTTTTTTTTCTACACTTGACTGGGAGGTGAACAATGATGAGTGTAACAGGGAAGTAGGGTAGACACGAGCACTAATTGTAGTGGGTCCAAGAAAGTTATACACTTTCGCAGCGGTAACGTTTTATAATGTGAATATCTGTCATAGTTTCCCGTTGCCTTCAATGCCTTGCTCGTTTTGTATCTTCGTGTACGAATTGTTAAGAAGTGTTAGGGAGATCTATGTTCCGTTTAGGAATTGGCAGTCAAACTTTCCTCCATTGATGTGGATATAAAAATTTCAAGACTAATGTTGGACCTTCGCAGACTCAAAAATTAAACAAACCCATCGTCTCGGTGATCGGCTTCTGGCAACGAATGTAGAGAGCAAAGAAAGTCTCGTCTTCTCCGGGGAAGGGGAAGGAGAAAGCATCAATCCTACCACATGGATGGACCTTTATTTTACCCGATGGATATATGAGTTTTGCAAGTTTTAAGTAAAACATTAATGTTTATTCTAATGGCGTTTTGGACTCGTCAGAACCTTGCCACCTTGCCAGTTGCCAAAAAAATGGCATTCTTCAGTCTTCCCGACAATTTTACTTTGCAATACAGTTTCATTGTTTAGAATCAAGCAAGCGGGCATCTGGCCTAAACACAGGAAAATCAGTATGTCCAAGGTAATTAGTACTTGAAACTGATTCGTATAGATCCAAACTATTAATTACGAATATAACTAATTACCAATGACGAAACACAGACCATTCTGTGCACAAAAGTTTTCAAAGCATATCAAGCAACTAGATATGATCACTTCACCATGGCTTAGCTTAAGATAAATGAAGTAGGAACAATTCATTCACAGATCCAACCAACAAGTAGTACCGGTCTTCCACATCTTTAAATGTGTTCTACCCAAAAACTTTGTGGGCGAAAATGTAGAAGAAAGTTTAGTTAGTTCTCAATGCATAATTTCTCACTGTGGAAAGTAGATAAGAGGTTGGAACAGATCTTAGTCATTTTTGCAATTTATAATATATAGGCGAACAACCATCAAAAGACAGATCTCAAGAAGACAAAGACCACCAGATGAACATTGAAGTCCTTGCAAATTTGCATCATAAACCACAACAATCAAAACAAAGGATCTTGGGTCAGAGGCATGTAGCAGCAACCAAAACCATCAAGCTTCATATTTTAGGGTTGGGAAACTAGCTTCTCTTAAGAAACTTGCCTATTTCTTCAGTACATGTGCTCCTTTTATGAAATTCAAAAATTGAAGTTGGGACAGGAGACAAAGGGCCAAAAGCCAGACTGCCTCAGTTGTCAGGACTTGGACAGTGTGAAACTCTCACAGAAGTCCCTCCATAGTAACCCACATTTCCACTGGATGCCATTGAATTCACAACAATCAAATCTTGGATGGCAAAGAAATTTTGGGTATTTTTGCATCCATGGTCGCACTTTGAATAAATCCTCTTCCCTTTTTGGTCTCATTGCCTTCTCCATTTCACCTTACTACTTTTCAAATGGATGACACGTTTATCATTATTATCCATTTTAGCATACTGTTCTCCTGTTTCACAACCGTCCAGCACTTCTTCCTGCAAGAGCTTTTTAAGCTTTGGATCTTCTAAACATCCATTTGATACCATCTCCTCATAAAATTCCTTGGCCTTTATGAACCACCCACATGTTGCAAGTCCTTCTACCATTGTTCTATGATGCATATAGGAGGGGACTACTTCAAAAACCTTCATTTCCATCCAAACTTTCAGTGCATTTACAGGTTGCTCCAACTTAAGAAATTTCCTCAGAATTATGAGAAAGGAATCGCCATTAGGACCTAAACCAGCACTTTTCATCCTACATAGAAATTCCATTGTTCCTTGATAATCTGTTACCTCAAGAAATGAGTGGTAGGTCTCAATGGTTGGACTAATATTCTCCTCTACCATTGTGTTCAATATTATTCTTGCCTGTGCTAGTTTTCTTGTTTCACATAGAGGGTGTATCATTGAATTAAAGGTCTCAGAATCTGGCTGCAAACCCTTTTCTTTTAACTTATCTATAATCTTGAGAGCTTCCTTCAGGCAATTTTCGCGAGTCAAAACATATACTAAAGAATTGTAAACCTCTATCCCTGGGATATAGCCCCTTTTCTTCATCTCATCATAGAGTCTTAGCGAGTCAAAAAGATTCCCTACCTTTGAGAAACAGGAAATCATGTGGCTATATGAAGTAGCATCGGGTGCTATACAGAGTTTGGACATTTCTCTCCAAACTCTTTTTGCCTCAACCACATCGACTAATATATTACTCCACCCATTAAGAATTATGTTAAACACCTCAGTCTCAAGCGGGAAGAGCTTCTTATTTACAAGCATAAACTCTTCAGCCTCTTCAATGTTCCCGTGTTTACAAAGAGCATGAAGAAGACCACGGAATGCTTCTTGATCAGGAGTCAAACTAAACTTCTCCATAAATTTGAATGTTTGGATAGCCTTGGCCGAGTTATTTGAAGATGCATGCCTGATTGAAGCAAAAGGCCATAAGCAAAATGAGTGAGGGGAAACGGTTGATAGTTATCAATACAGTTGAAATGATACTTACAGGAGTTCATGATATCTAACAGCACAAAAACCCAAGGGATAAAATTAGATAGACCAATAGACTCGGCTTGTAGTAATTATGCACATAAATCATAATAATGATCAGAATTGCAGCAAAAGTTTGAAGTTTCAACAGCAAGAAAAATTATTACAGTGAGCAGTTTCATCTATGAGTAAATCAAATAATTCCTACAGCAACGATAAGGAATGCATGACTTCTTAAACCTTTTTAAATTTGACTACTGGGGCAGCGTCCGCAACAAATTAAAGAAAAAGATGATAGAAGTTGATACAGGAATTTCAATGAAAAGCAATCGATGCAGTCCTACAAAATTACATGAAAATTGAATGTCCCTGTTTTGTTTCCAATTATCCAGTAGTTCTTCCTATGGTAAATACAAGTATACAGTTTCATCAACAACACTTAAGTGTATTTTATATTTTGTCAGCAAATTTCAATTCAAAAATTGATAATTTTTTTACCCAGCTTGGATGCAAGAGGAGTTGAAAACCATATCTTTTTTTTTTTTCTTGGACTGTCAATGGAATTACAGTTATCTGCAATCATGTAGTTCGCTATGCATTTTAGTAATGACTTCAATAGAACCTGCTACAAAATGGAAGGAGTTGCAAGAGTAAAGGCCATCTCACCTATCAATCATAATAAGCATAGCCCGCCGTGTACACATAGTAGACCGATGCATGTCGCGAATCAGACACCACGCAGTGGAAAACTTTAGATGATTGCCCAAAACCCATATAATCAAGTTACAAATTTTTTCATCATTGCAATTGCGTTTCTCACCCCATTTGAACGCAAAATAAGCAGCTTTCCACTGTTCCCTCAATGCCCAAATCGCCGAGGAGACCAATATTTTATCTGCTTCGATACCCGACTCGTCCAGAAAGGTCGTGGCCTCTGCTTCTGATGAAAAATGAGCGACCTTCTTGAGCAATTCGAGCAATCGCAACAGAGCTGGGTCTTGTGGTTCGTCGAAATGGAACTTGTCCCCATTGAAGTCAATTGGGTTGTTGAAATTTCGAGCGGTTAGGTTCTGAAGAGTAGACAGATGAGAATGAGAGAATGAAGAAGGTGGACATTGAAAGAATAATGAAACTGTTCGACGCAAAGCCTGAGAGAGATGGTGGGTGGGAGCTAATTGAGAAGGATTAGATAGTGAGGGAGGAATTGTACGGCGTTTAAGAGGCAGAAGAAGTTGGGCATGTCTTACATGCAGCCTCCTTGATAGGGAGCGTAGAGCCATGGATTCAAGTGGATTTGGAACTATGAAGTTTGAACCTGCATTCCATAGCCAAAGAACTTTTTCACAGTGGTACACATAGAATGACCCATACAAACAACAGAAATGGTCATGTGGAAGGTGTATACTCCAAAAACTGTTTTGAAAAACCAAGTGGATATAGTAATCAAGAATTGAGATTGGGGCTTCCTACAGAAAACAGGATCAACATCAATTTCTCTAAGGGAGATTTTCACCCTTACAATTTGACAAAATTAAGCATATATTATTATAAAGTTTCTTTTAAATAATGAAATATTTAAAATAAAGTAAGCATTGTATCATTGTTACTGATTTTAAAAATTATACAAATTATGGCATATAATAAGTCATAGCAATACCTTTTTTTTTTTTAAATTTTGTGAGCAGTCATAGCAAAACTTGATTCATCATCAACTATAAAAGTTTTAAAGGACCAACAAAACTAATTAGAAAAGTTTTAGAGTACCATGTTTTTCAAGTAAAAGTAATACTAGAAGATTTAGTACTGTGTCTTTATAAAAGTTATGATTCTGCCCGCATGAACTGATAATTGAATCATATTTAAGAAAAATAGTATATACTTTGTTGATGTAATTTTGTTTTTTTAGTTAACATAGAAGCTTATATATGATTGGGATACGGGTACGGAATAATAGGGATCAAACCAAACACGCGGTCCGAGAATAAGAGTATCAGCGCCAAGTGAGCTAGCAACTCCCGGCATTGATGTAGTTTTTTTATTTGTGTTATTGTAGTCATAAAACTAAAAGATTGCCATAAACATAAAAAAATATAAAAATTATTATTAGTTAAAGGTTTTACTATTTTTATGAATAAAATTTTATTAAATTTTAATTTAAAAAATTTTTAAATCTCAAACTTGATAAATTAATATCTTTAAGTTTATTTATAAGAATTTAAAAACCTACTTAATTTTGTGGGATTAAATGTTTACTTAGTTTAATAAAAGAATTTAATTCAAAATTACATCCAATTCAACCGTTAGTTTTTAACTTTTTTTAAAGGATTTAAGTTGCGTAATTAAAAAAATATAAAAAGAATAAAAAAAACTTGCACACTAAATTTGATTATATGGTAAGAGGCGCACCTATAGAGTAATGAAAAAAAATAAATGTATGAATATCTTCTCAGTGTGAAAAAGAGGAATTTCGATCCTGATATTGGTTACCAATGTGCCCATAAATAAGAGTGAGATAATTTTGAAGAAATTGAAAAATTAATGAGACATTTTTTAATCTCTAAATTTACTTAAATTATTAAAATTAAGTTTTTATCGATAAAGAGGAAAAAAAAATGTTAAAAAAAAAAAGAAGAAAGAAAATTAAAAAAAAAATTTGGTTTAGCCGCAGCCACGAGGGTCGGCCAGCCCCCAAAGGAAAATACGAAAAGGGGAAAGAAAAAAGAATAAAAAAAAGAGGAAGAAATGGAACGAACCGAAAATTGCTCGACTGAAAGAGAATACCTGAGTAAGTGAGGAGGAAAGTAAGAGAAAATAGGGAAACGAGGAAAATGAGCAGCGAGACGAAGTCGAAAGCCAATAGTGGCACCAACGTTGGAGGTGGATTCAGGTCCAAGATGGATCACTACCTCTACAGCGGTGACAAGAAGCATGTAATGGTTGGCATAGCTCTCATCAGTGTCGTCTTTGGCATCCCTTGGTATTTTATGAACAGAGGTTCGTATATTTACTGTCCCAACTGTTTATGATTTCTTAATGAAACGCCAGTGGGAAAAAACGAAGACGAAAGTTAGTTTTTAGCTTTTTTTAAAGTGTTATTTCAATTTAAGGATTGGGGTTGCTGGGAAAGTTTTGAACTTTGCATAGAATCAAGAGGAATGAGTTGCTTCATTGTATCCTGCTACTCTTATTTCCCATCAAAAGCAAAATTTGATTTAGTTGTGGGTTGAAATATGTCATTATGGGTACGTATAAGGCTTGAATCTTTGGAAACATGTGATAATTTCTTCTGATTGCTAGAAGACGAAGTCGAGTACTATTAGCATTTTCCAGAAATAGAATTATTGTGCCCTCTGAGATTTATTTTTCAACGTGTATTTCTTTTAGTTTCTACTTCTTTCTTGAAGTACATTTGATTTGGAGGTTTTTGCTTAGAGCCGCAAAGTCTCATAGATGGTGCGACTGAAAGAATTATGGTTGAAAGAATAGAATTTGGAAAGGGGGGGGGGGGGGGGGGAAGGCGTGGAATCTGTTTTATTCTTCATCTTTCCTTGCGCTGCTTGTGGCTTGTAGTTTGATGTGGTGGTCACGTCTAACCTGCTAATTGTGGGTGAATTTATGACATGGAAATCGAACTTCGATTCAGTACTCTTGCTTAAATTAATTATAATTGCAAAGGTGGTTGTATATTTTGTCATGTATGATCTATCTACATGCACCATTTTTGCTACTTTAAGTAGACTTCATTCAAGAGTGGATTTTGCACAACAGATGTGGTATGAAGTGGCACCTCATAAATATATGCAAGGTCATATTGTCAGCACACTGTCCAGGACATATGTATCAATGATGTTTTGGGGTTTCTATATTGTTTCTGTATACCTGTAATCTTTAACCAGTTTTTATCTCTTTCATACTTTTTTTTATAATTTATATTGGGTCTCTGGGAGAAATAACAATTGATGCCAGACTAGCAAGAAAATTTTTTAAAGTTTGAGCCATCTGCATTCTGCAAATTTAGTGATTACTGAGTAAAATACTGTAGTTTGGTTTGTTTCTCATTTCTGGTGTCCATCAAGGGATAATGCTTATCTTATAGGATTCCCGTATGACAGTGGCAGCACTTGCATCAGATAATACCAGAATGTTGCTATATGCATCTTCTCATATTTAAAAGCAATATCAAGCATGTATGCAACTCAATATACTGTAGTTTGGTTTGTTTCTCATTTCTGGTGTCCATCAAGGGATAATGCTTATCTTATAGGATTCCCATATGACAGTGGCAGCACTTGCATCAGATAATACCAGAATGTTGCTATATGCATCTTCTCATATTTAAAAGCAATATCAAGCATGTATGCAACTCAATATCATACTTCCCTTTTGTGCAAATAAATGATTTAGTAATTGTGTCCTTCTAAATTTTGTTGTTCTAAGATTACTGCCTGCTTATGCTTCCTTAAGTAATCCAATGGGTAATGTATGTATATATCAAGGAACTAAAGTTCTATACTATGTTAACATTTCGTGTAGCTTTATGAGCCCTAACACAATAGGATTTTTGCCTACTTATACACATGACATCAAGGGAATGACATCTGCATCTACAGTCAAGCTATGTATCTTGCACCATTATAATTAATTACTCATGAATTGCAACTCATCCTCTTATCCACTGTGGGTCCATGGCTGTAACGGTGATGTACCCACCCTGGGCCACCCATTCAAGGCTCCTGTTGCAAGTTATGGTCTGTAGAAAAATGTGTGTAATGTATCATGTCCTTATCTATTGCCTTGCTTTCTCTTTCTCTCCCTCCCCGCCCTCCTTTTTGTGGTAAAATTTATTTAAGAATTACATTGTTTGTCATTCTATGAGGCATCGCCATAAACTCCTAGGCCAAGTGCATTCTACACTTTTTGTCATAGCGCTCTCTGGTCTGCGGGTTTATCTATTGCATGCTATTATTGTTTGATATCTAGCATCAAAGTTAGACTTATTACATAATCATTATGGTACCTTGGTTGATGTTTTCTGTTGGTTTGTTTTGAGTATTTTAATTAGACCAGTTAAAGAGGACTGTGTATTTAGAACCTCTAATATTTCTTCACCATATTTCTTATCTATCCGCATTGGCCAAATGCATATGGTCCCTCCTGTCTCCATTAATTTACTTAATCTATGTAGCTTCTGTTTCTCTGCAGGAAGTAAACATCGATCTCATCAAGATTACTTGGAGAGAGCTGATAAAGCAAGGGGCGAAAGATTCTCCTCTAGTTCTGCTTCTGCAAAATGATCTTCTGCAGCATTCTATTAAAGAGCATAATTTTCCATTTAGACTAATTCATGGTGGAAGAGTAGATACTTTTGTTATCTCTTTATCTCTCCTTTATCTTTTTGTGTGGAAGGGAGGCCCTTCTATTGTTCCTTCCTGCATTGCTTTTATACTGTGCTGGTGGTCTGATGTCGGATAACTTGATATATGAATTTTGCCCTATGGAATAAAATTTATTGCATATGATGAGTTGGGTTGTTTGGAATAATGATAATGTGGTGGGTGTGTGTGTCCAGCTGCAATGATGTTTTTCTAGTGCTGTGTTGTAGTACATAATCTCAGATCAATTAAAGGACCTGATTGGAAGAGGAGAACTATGGGTAGGTAAATTTATAGACATGAGGCAAGGGGCCAATCCTTCACAAATATGGTCTAGCTCTGCTGTTTTAGAATGGAACTTCTGAATCAACTGATTGATCACCTCGGTATAAGTTATGGAATCGGTTTATTAAGGTAGTGAGCAAGGAAAGCGATCTACCCGCATGATGTTACATTTATTTATTCTTTTTATACTTACGCATGATAGGGGATATTGTTTTTGATAAATGATATTTTTGAAATTTAAGTTTTGATAAAATTTAATAGCACCAATTCATATAACCGATTTTATTTAATAAAATTTGTATAATTGCTGAAGAATAGAATGCTTTTCCCCCTTTTTCGGTTCTTCCAACATATAGGGTTACCAATAAATTCTGCCACCGAAACTGAGCGATTAAATTGGTCTCAGTGAAAAGCACTTTTGCATTCATTTTTATAACCATGCACAATTGTTCAAGCGGCTTCACTTGACTTGGTTAAACTAAAGTTCAAGTAAGGTGACCCAAACTGAGATGAAGCCACTTGTACAGTTATTTGATTTGTAGCTAAAATTTAACATTACTCATAGCTTTATAGTTTGAGAAAAATACTGTTTTTGTTTCTGGCAAAAATTCTTTTCACACGCATGTCGTCCCAGAAGTTACATTTATAAACAGTATTCTTATCAAACACTCACAAAACGTGAACCTAAAGAATAACGAAACTGCAACCATTAATTTGTGTTAAGGGTATGTTGAGTCTGTGGTAGGCAGTAACAGAGTGGGCAGTGTGACGGATAGTAAAGTTACAGCATATTAGGGCATAGCACCCTCAAAAATGGGCATCCTAGCGTTCCCCAAAATATACAAGTAGGCCTAAGCAGGTTGAGTCTGGAAAGATATCCAAGAAATTTTATTTTGTCTACCTGCTATCAATTTCGAATTATTATACAGATTAATTTCTCAGATCCCATGAAGAATGGCCTACAAATGATTCAAAATTAAATGGAAAGAATCGCAGGCTTTTCATTTGAGAATACAATTGCCAAACAAATGCAGAAACAATGATAGCAACGGAGAAGAATTGTTCACCCTCCTCGATGGTGGTCTAGCTCTCTATATAGGCATGAGTCTTCTGTACTTGAAGAACCACACAAACGCACAAAAAATGAAGACTCCACAGACTCCTGTGATTACAAGGACCCACTGGAATGCAGTGGGGTCGTCAAATAATGGAATTTCAAAATTCATCCCAAATATTCCTGCTACCACACCAAAGATAGCAACTACAAATGTTGCAGTCGTGAGTAAAAGCTCAAATTGGATAAGCTGATTACGCACATTATCCTGTAAGCAAATTTTCAGTCAGCTCCACTCAGATTAGAAAAAAAGTTAACTAAATTACAATAATATCAAATAAAGAAGCCGGCATGGTGCAAGCCATTTATTCTTTTTGGCCACTAGAACACATCCGATAATCAGGGGCACCTAAAGATTGAAAATTTCCTCCTCCTCACTTCTAAGCACAATGACCAAAATAAGATAAATGATACGGACATCAACATTTTGTTGACTAATTAATATAGATCAGAAAGGAGGGACGGAAAACCCACCAGTTGAATGTTAATGAAATCTTCTGTGTCATCAATGTACTCCTTCAACTGAAACAAGAAACGATGATTAATAAATTGTCTGATGAAGCAGAACAATGATTACATAAGCATTACTGTCTATACCGATGTCAACTTGTTTAAGGTGCTGTCAATTACAACAAAGTATGCTTCTAGCAACATCTCAAGCTCTTCTATACTTTCTGTAGCACTTTCTGTGCTCCTTGTACTTTCATGTCGACTCCTTGCAATGCTCAAGCTCTTTTCAAGCTTCCGAGCATCAGGGGGTGATGAAACAGGAGAAACTGGAGCAGAAATAGATGCACCATCAGTTGATCTATATCCAATCAAAGATTGATCTCCATAAAATGATACATCCATCCTCCTTTTCTTCTCAGTAAGATACATTTCAGCCATATCACCATCATCATCCATAAGCTGCTCTATTTCATCTCTAACCTGAAAATATACATTGATAGAAGCCAAACGAAAAAGTAAGGACAAGAGAAGAAGAATCCGGTCCCTGTCATTTGCAATTGTGAAGAAATAAGAAAATATAACATTACCTTCTGAACTCTCCTAGTCAAAGCAACGAGTCTGCTTTTTAACCGACGCACTCGTTCCAAATTTAGTGTACTGATCTTTGATGTCAGTTCATCCAGTAATGGATAAGCCTCAATTTCTAATTCTGCTGCCTTTTGGAAACAGCCAGAATGAGAGTGTTACTAACTATCTAATAAAGTCCAAATCAGCAAGAAAGTGCTTAGACTCAAGGTCATGTAAAAGGAACTGCACTTGCGGAGGGGAAAGAAAAAAAAATCTGATAACACTCCTTTTGGCAGCAGATGGTAAACAATATGCAATATCCATTTAATGAAGTGATACACAACTTGGCTTTCACTATAAAATTTCAGCAGACTAATTTGAGGAATCTGCATCCTCTCATCATAAAAGGGCTTTTGGGTTTTGATCAGCACACATCAAAACCACATATTATATGAATTTTGTTAAATTAATAAAATTATATACAGTTATTTATTTTGGACATGATACATACACCGTGTCATGTTGGTTAATAATTGCAGAAGTTTAATTACTTTATAAAATGCTATCACATAGACTATTACAAAAAATGAGGCTACTTCTCTTCTGAAGTAAATTAAGGAAGTAACAAAGAAATCAACAAAAGCTGCCCCTAATCTAATGTTGTTCTTCCACAGACCTGAGAGTCAAGAAATGTGCATGCTGCTTCCAGGGCAACTTCAAGAGCCCTGAACTCGAAAGGCAAATAATCAGGGGATGTGTTGTAAAAGACATTGTCAAAATTCCGGCTTCCCCTCCTCCGGTTCATGTCAGAACTGTCTGACTGCCAAACTTCACCTGACCCAGTTGTTGTCAATCGACGCTGTAGCTCCATCACATAATGCAAAACATAACTATCCAGGGAATTTAAGAGAAGAACCTCATCTGCTGTGATAATACACCGTATCTGCTCTAGATTTACAACAATGGCCTTTTCTCTACCAAGGATTGTTGATGGATAGACAAACAAAGGATCAAGTAGGCGAAGATCACGTGCTGGAAGATCACAACGTCGCATCATAGTGAACTTGTCTACCTCAATGATCTGAGAGTGTCCAGCTGTATCAACACGAATCCATGATCGGAGACCTTGACCTCGCTTCTTCAGCCCCAAAACATCCATTCCTAGAAAAGGCTGCCTTCCAGAGGCTGATGGTCGATTGGCAGCCTCTCTTAGGTTAGTAGACGATACAGGTCTTGGCGGGAGTAGCCGCTCCTTGAGGTCTGCCATTACCAACGTTTGCTAACTGCTGCAAACATATATGAGGGAAAATCATTTGCCTCCTTATCACTTATTGATTTAGATTGCATTATAAACACATAAAATCATACAGAACAGACACACCATATCAATCCATCTATACACTCAAAGCCCCAGCAGAAGTTTACATCCATAAGGAAAATTCCATTATATTTTTCAAAAGCATCTTGATCTGGTGAATTATAAAAGTGCAACTGCTAGATTGCGGCAGGACCATTTCCAGATTGGCCCCTCGGCCCTCCCAGAAGCCTGCTTTGGTCACACCATAGCTGCACCATTGTCTTTAAATATCAATGACATTCTCTATAAGGATCACTTTGTACATCCTTAAAATGATATGACTAATGTTATTAAGGATCCAATAATTCTACAAGCTTGACTTAGGTGATCAATTTCTTTAACAGAAAAAGAAGAATCCAGGGGTGATAAAGTACAAGCCACAATACGCTATAGGATTCAAACCCACAATTATAAAACTAAGAGGTTTGCACATATCCAACAAGGAAAAATAATGATATCTTAATTATAAACATCGCAAATTCTTATCTCAGCAATGCAAAGGAACACTGATATAGGCCCTTCAACAAGTTTCACTAACATAAAGAGTGAAAATTGCAAAGACCATGAATTTCCTTTCCCCTTCATTAATTCACTGTCATTTAGCACAGTACAATTCCTGGGCACCTAAAGCACAACAAAAATATGAAGATTCAAAGTTTCCAATCTACATTCCCATACGTATCCCCTGCAACTAAATGAGCCATTTACCAATTCTCGTTAAGCTACTTAAATACAAAACCGGTGCATAGAAGAACCATAAAACAGAGACATCGGGCTGCATTAATTCTAATAATACATAACAAATTACACATGAAAGCGAGTTCATTTATTTTTTGCATATAACCTGCGCTACCCCATGTGAAGCTCTTGTGCCATTGTTCATGTTTTGTACAAAGTTCAAGCTGAAGAGCGTCTGCAGGTTGTTTCAAAATACTAAAGCTTTGGGGAAAAAAAACTTTGGCTTTAGTAACTATATAAATCATAATCAATCCTGCTGCTTAGATTTCCTGCCAATTAACCATAAAATTGAGCATTTAACAGTTTTTTATTTGATAAAATTATTGCTTCATTCTAGTTACACTAATGTGAAGAACGATTTTAGCAGCAAAAACAGCCTGCAATGATGCAGTACAACTGTTCTAGAAAAATAAAAACCATAACTGAAGCTTCAACCACACAGAAAGAACAAATGGAGTGGAGGAAAAGAGGGGTTTTATAATAGAAACCAAGAGTAAATGGAGTCGTACATAATATCTGCAATAGATTCATACCTTCAGTGAGTGAGGATTAGAGAATATTGGGAATTTGCATTAAAGCCGAGGTGGGTATCTTGGATGAAGCGATTGTCACACCTCTGCGACCGAAAAGGTACGATTTTTACCAAATTACAATGAAAATAAGAGAAGGGAGAAGAACCCTAGATTTAGGATGAACGACGAAGTACTTTCCCCCATGATGGCGCTAAGGAGTTCAGGAAACCAAATAGGAAAAGCACCCGACCAGAGATTTATAATACTTAATTATAATAAAATTATTAATTAATAATTTTGGTAAAGTACAATGTAATCCAATTAGATGATCTGCACGTAATCTCACTCAATTTTAAATAAAACATAAATTTTAAATTATTTTTATTTATCAAATCCTAAGGAGTCAGACTTTCAGTTAAAAATTTTAAATTTAAACAAATTTTATTTAAAAGCAAATGCTATTTTTATAACATTTCCATTATATTAATTCTCATTATTAAAAATTAGCGTGCTTTGTTGTCCAATATTATATGTTGTAATGCTAAGCTATCAAAGGAAAGTTGGAGACTTGTGTGGGGCATTGTGTCCCCCTTCCAAGTTGCAATTTTTAGCTCTGGACGCGTATAACGTCTTACTTGGAGACCACAAGACAAGTTTTAGATAAAACAGAGTGTTCTTGTATATGTAGCCTTTATTGTGTTGTGAACATTTTAGGAATCTATATTTCCTTAAGGGAAAAGTTACATTTACATGATTTCACTCACAAATATTTTATAAAATCAATTATGAAATATTAAATTTGATAACTTTTACATTTCAAACTTTTAAATTCAATGAATTTACAATTTTTAAGCTCTCAATTTAGAATAACTTAAAACTTGGTCACCACAAGATACATTTTAGATAAAACAGAGTATTCTTGTAGTTGTAGCCTCTGTTGTGTTGTACATGTTTTAGGAATCTGTATTTTCCTAGGGAAATGTTATATTTACAAAATTTCATCTACAAATATTTTATAAAATTATTTGTAAAATATTAAATTTTTTTTAATTTTGCAAGTCAAATTATAATATTTAATAAATTTATGATTTTTAACTCTAGATGCATATTAGTTGTAACTTGGTTTTTAGATGAAACAGAATGTTTTTGCAGAAGCCTCTATTGTGTTGTGAACGTTTTAGGAATGTGTATTTTCCTAAGAGAAATGTCATCTTTGCAAAATTTCAATTACAAACATTTTATAAAATTATTTATAAAATATTAAATTTATTTAATTTCACAATTCAAACTATCATATTCAATAAATTTAATTAAAAAAATTTTAATGAGATTTTTATAAATTTTAATATATAAAAATAATTTACATATTTACATAAAGAACCACGTTTGTGAAATTAAAAAAAAAAAAAAAAAAAGTTAAACAAAAACACATAGACAAAGGGCAACGCCCTGCAACTACCTCTTAATCTCGTACTGACAAAGCTAATGATCTATGGTAGATATGTTTATTTGCATTCCCTTAGATGATGGCTCAGGTCCTGCATGTATGCAGCAACAAAGAATAAATTCCCAGATGAAGACTTCACTAACCATTTTGTCTCGTTGGTGCTGTTGGAGGAGCTCTTCTGCTGGTGCATTTTGCTACTTATATGTAGAACAGGCACAGTAGAAAGGTAATTAACCTAAAAATAAGTAATTTATTGTGACGGATGAAGCTAAAGAAGTTATTGCCTGAACCTGGAGGGAATGCATTGCATTCCAATACATATGGCAAACAATTAAGTTGGGAGAGGGTGGCTATGGACCAATTCACAAGGTAGCAGCTGCATTTTTCATCAATACAGTTACAGAAGAGCCAGATATGCCTGGTGACAATCAAGAGAATTGTTCCTTAAATGAGAAGACCAATTCACTAATGAAAGCCAGATAATCACTCCATCTCCTTATAGTTTAGGTTCATGTCACCCATCTACTGTAACATGAAGCTTCCAAGCTTACTACTTGATGATCAGTGATGTCTTAGGTTAATGTCCATAATTTTTCTGCGATAAATGAGGATCATAATATATAATTAAGTCATCTCACTGATAATGGGAATACTGTTACTGACATGCCGTTGATGATTTTTGCTGTTAGGCTTGTGTTCTATCCATTGCCAGCAGTGGTGGAATGCTCTCTGCTTATTACGGTTTATGCGAGAAATTTCTAGCTGACCAAGAAATTTGGAACAGGTCAACTGTATAAATGATATGCGTGTACAGGTTAATGGGAGAATAGCTTAGTGATGAAATCTAAGATCACATGATGATGACTTCAAGGTTAGCTTCAAAATTAGGGGAATTACCCTTATTTGCCGAAGTGCCACTTAATTACCAGTAAAATATTGGGAACAAAGATTAATTTGAAGTAAAGACAAGTCACAAGCCATAACCTAAACCCCTTCCCTATCTCTTTGATAGAGATGTACAACATAAGATAGCAAACACTGTTCAGGTAATGAACCTTTTCTCTATATTCTTTTCATTTGTATCAAACATAAAGTCACTTCCTCACCTACAATTATGCAGAGGACAATGACTTTATATCCACTGGGACTATATACAAAGAACACCAACCACTTTTGGCGGGGGCAAGTGGGTCTAGCTTAACCAATACATGATAATGACTTCAAAGACTAATTGAATTAGCTACAGAAAAATATTCTCAAATGTAAGGATTAATGTGAGAAGAGTAGTCACGGATTCCTGCTCCTTCCCATCCCATCCACTCTTCCCACATATCCCAATCTGGGTCGTTCATTCCTCTCATTTGCTCATCTATGCCTGCACCATACGCTTCGTACATTTCTGTAGCATTTGATTGCCCTCTCAAATTGGCCATCACAATCTACGTATCACATGAGCAACATTCATATCCCAATTAGATTCATTGTCATGTTACGCAGAAGTCCAAATTCTGCTAGAAACTATAACCCAAGAATGATAATAAGTCATTACTTTTGCTGCTGTTGAAAAATACTAATCGGGGGCCGATCAAATCATATCAAACATTAAAATAGTTTCATATGCTCAACATTGCTCTCTCAATCATTCAGGATTGACTAATGAGTATGTAAAGAATTGATAAAATTCTATGAACTCTATTAATGCAGACCAATTATCCATAATGATCTTATTTTCCTACGTACAGCATCAAAAGAACCAAATAAAGAGAACCTGAAGTTCGGTTGTTTTCATATATTATGGTGCAGATGATCAAATTATTTCAAATATCATCCCAATTCATGAGCTCACCAGTATTCCCCTTACCACCATTAAACTACAAATTTGCGAAAACTGAAATGATTTATTTTCTATTAATTACAAATTCATCATCAACTGGCTGATATTATCATCCTCCATATGGTACTGCAATAACCAACCAAAACTATATGTTACTACTTATAGTCTTAGACGGTTTTGGAAAAAAATATCATATCGGTGAAATAAAAGCCAATTACACAACCAATGTGGTGCAGGGAATTATTACAGTTCAAATCACTACAGAAAGGTAAGATAGCTCACATCGTAGGCCTCATTGATTTGATGAAACTGCACCCCACAATTACTCCCTCTGCATACGTCTGGGTGATACTGAAACACAATTGGATACCAACTAATCAATATTTTTATAATAATCAGTCCCGGATAAACCCAAATCCAAAATCTAAAGAAAAGAAATAATATTGGGATAGAGGCAAAAGCAAGTTCTGGAACACAATACAAACATCTAAATCCAATGGGAACTCAAGTGAGGAGGGCATTGCAAATCAAACATAGAAACTCATAAAAAGCCCTCAACTTTAAGATAAAATTGTATGCCAAACAGCTAAAAAAAAGGATTTTAGAAACAAACCTGCAAAGCGAGCTGCCTGAAAGCCTTCTTGACCTCAGTTTCAGAGGCACCAGGTTGGATTCTCAAGGTCCTATAAGGATCCATCACAGAAGAAGAGCAACAAATCTTAACCCTTTTCATTCTATTCTGCTTCCTTTCTTTGCCTCTGAAGTGCATCAAAGTAGAAAATGACCAGTTACCACCGATAAACCCACCAACTGCTGCAGCCATTGTAGTAGCTCGAAATCTCCAGAAACAGAAAAATCTAACAAAAACCCACAACAACCAAGAAAACCCTTGGCTATAAATAATCAAGCTTAGATCTTTGTTTTGAAAGAGAAGAGATTTTCTATAGAATGGATCAATGGGCACGGCAAATTGATTTGATGGAGACTGCCTGTCTGACTCTGATCCCTTAAATAATGTATTTTCTTTGGAAATCAATAATTGGATGATGAAACAAATGATAATCTGCACTACAATCTATACCTGGAAGGAAACATATATAAAGCACAGTATTTTAGAGGGAAAGTGGGTTGATGGCGAAGGGGAAGGTGGGACATCTCCCATGGCCCTTATCCATTGAGTCAAGCGTGGCGTGGCGTGACGTGGAACGTAGAAATTTGTGAGTGGACCGTGGAAAGAGAGAGTCGGACAGACCAAAATAAAAAACTGAAAAAGGAAAAGAGAGAGATTCTCGTGCTGATCTTTATTGTTTTCCCTGTTAATTGATCTGAAATAGGATGCCAACCCAGGACTGTTCTCTTGCTTTGTTTTCAGGTATATTCCAGCATCTTTGGAATTAATTTTTGAGCCCTTTAAAATCCAAGAAATCATACTTTTGTCCCAACAAATTTTAATATTGGATAATGGCAAAGATTAAAGTAAGCACCAAATGAAAACAAGCTAAGGGTCTCTCAACTATTATCATAGATTATAAAAATATTGGTTCATATTCAATTACAAAATAAACACAATAAATATACCATTTTAAAGTTATGAAAATGATTAGACAACAAAATTATGGCTATATTTATGATTAAAAATGAGAAATTTGGAACATAAAATAATTTTAAAAAGTTGAGATATAACATTAACGTGTTGAATGGGAAGAGGAATAAGAAGCGTGTATTATAATAATTGGTGTTGTAAGAACTGACATGTGGGGTTAAGATACAAAACAGAGGAGAATGGACCAAAAACTAGAATTAAAGAAATTAAAGTATGAAAATAGATTGAGGTGGGGGTGATGACTGACGAGCGACGAAAGTGAAGTAAAAGGCAGATGGAAAATAAGGTGAAAAGGGTTGGATAAGGAAGGTGCCTCGCAGGAGTAGATAAGATCATAAGGGGCCATGTGAAGTTCACACGTAGCACCTACGCAGTGATGATGGTGCCATCTTAATCGGAGGGTGCATCATTTTCCTTACGCATATGCCTACGTTTTTTGCGTAGCTGAATTTAGTTTCTGCCTTTTTTTTTTTTTTTTTAACATATGTCTTTAACGGTTGACAATTGAAGAACGTAATCTATGCTGCTTTAAGCAATACAGGTATAACATTGCTCTTCGTGACGGCTACACGCATCCACTCATACATTTTGTTTTGGAAAAATTATTGTTATGGTTAGTTTGATAATTTTATTTATTTTTATAATCATAAAAGAATTTATATCTATTTAGAATCAAAAGATATTAGACTATTCTATTTACAAATAATTTAATATTTATCAAATTACTAAATTGTCTTTATTTGTTTGTAATATTACTTAATTTTTCTATAAAATATCATAAATAAGTAAGGATATAAGAATAATCTCATTTGGTTAGACATTGAACAATCTCATTGGAGTACAACGGGGCTCACAACCTGCATTGGCAGGTTTGGAAGAAAGACCCAAAAACCAGAAGGAAAACTGATTTCTTGATTTCAACCCTATCAAGATCCACACTATTATTGAAATGCCGATTTCTTTTAGACCATTTTCAAGGATTTCATGATAACAGAACTAGGCAAGGAATTAATATGAAAGTATCACTAAGGGTGCACCTATCATATATGGGAACGTCAGAGCCCAAAACGAAAAAAAAAGGTCATCAAAGCACTTAAATACTGATTGCACTGAATACTTAAGAACTCCACCTGCAAACCATAAATTATAAATGTGGCTACAGACATGTTTTCACATATTCTTCGAATTAAACAGTCCATGGCATTGGTTAATTTCCCAATGGTGATTTTAGTACGGCGTGGAACTGCTCACCGAGATGCTTGCTGAATAATTTCTTTCCTTTCAAATTCTAGACACCCACACTTTGTACAAAAGTCAGTTACCGAAAGAACTAGCAGAATTTCAAACATTTACAAGTCCCTTCTTGAGGTTCGACTTCCTGATTCTGAACATGAGATCAGACGCATGATTCCTGTTCTCACCAATGCTTCACCATGAGATAAGAAATTGATGGCCATCTAGTCAGGTCTAAAATTCTTTCACTTTGATTCTATTTCAGCAGAACTTTTGTCAGCCTCAGATGGTTGATCAGATGAAAGAAGCGGGTCCATAACAGAAGCACCTGCATTCGACGGCTTTTTGAACTGAATCAAGATCATGGTCATGTTATCACATCCCTCACCACCAGCTGTTGGTGCCAAGCACCTATCAAAGACTCTCTCACAAACCACAGAAAGTTTGTTCTCCTGTGTAGTTGTGATTAATACATGTGTTACAACCAGACTTTGCAATTACAACAATCTAAATGTTCTATTAGAATTACGTTCATGTGTCCTCACCAAAAGAAAAAAGTATTTTGTTCATGTGTATAATAAACAAATTGGCAATTAAGAAACTCACTGTCTTTAATTGTCCATGTACAAAGTCCACAAGCTGTTGGCTTGACATGCAATCCCTACACATACAACATACAAAACAGTAAATGAAAAATCATCAAAGTACATAATATAGAGGTTTAAGCTAGCTAAAACTTGAAAGTCAAACAATTGTACAAGAAAGTAATGCTGATGTTTCAGCACAAACGAGAAAAGAGTGAGCAAAGGAAAAAGGAAAAAGGAAAAAGAAGAATTATGGTAATGTCTGAACTATTTTTACAATATATATTGAAGGAGCATCCCTAAAACAAGCATCCAGTTGTCCACTTCATGCACAACAGCAAATACTTCATAAAATATGCAGCACATCTTGTCAGAAAAAGTTTAAAGAAGAATAAATGCAGGCAACATCATGATGTGTTTTGGTAAATCTGTTGAGGAGTGGAAAGTGGTCACAATAGAAATAGTATTTTTAAAGTGCTTGCATTAAAAAAAGGATTTTGGAAAACAAAGGTTTCATTTAATAGAAATAATAGTAATAACAACCAAGCAATCATGATCGACAGTCGTGTTTATGAATTTGGTTTCTATCTTAAGCAACCAAGCAGCTTACCATATCCCATCGCAAGCTATCACAAGAAACTCATCATCATCACAAAGCTCAACCTGTAACGAGAAGGATAAACAAGAAATCAGAATGAAGCAAAAACAGATCGAGAACAAACCTATAAAGGAACATTTTGTTAAATGATGCTTAAAAGATATCCAACGGATTCACACTACTTACAGAATATATGTCTGGATCAGCAGTAACAATCTGCTTTTCAGGAGGCAAAAACTTGTTCTGCTTAAATTCTATGTCTCCTACAACGGAAACAATTTTATAATACAAACGGTTGAAATCAAAGAGAAACTATCTTAAGACAGCAAAAACAAAACTCGGGAAGAATGAATTTCTCATCATTTTTTTACATTAATAAGGTTTTACAAAAAAAAAAAACTTATTTACCAATTGCTCTTGCCAAGTTTAAACTTCCATTGACACGTCCAACTTGGATAAAACCACCAGCTTTGAGAATTCTGTCTTTTTCAACCTCAAGGTCAGGCTTGTGATCTTTAGACAAAGCATATGCCTGCATATAAAACCTCATTATAGAACCAAAACATACTAATCTTGCTGAATATTAGCAGTGCCATGTATTTGAGGCACCATTTCCAAAACAACTAGATAAATTGGGACAATTAAGGACAGACCAACTTGCAAATATTGAGTGTGATAAATGAACCTGCATCCTAATTAGCTGTGCGGCCTGAGCCCAATGTCTTATGGATATTAAATTTACAAAAGACAGATACTGTAATAATAAGTGGAAGCACCTGGCCCTTCCTTGATAATACACACCGGGAATCACCAGCATTTGCAACAACAAGTTGCTTGCCTCTTATGACTGCCACACAAGCTGTGCTTCCAGAATTTGGTCCACTGAAATCTGAATGGGGCCCCTAATTTGATCATAAAATTTCCTTTGTTCAGCTTAAAATTTTCTGAAACATTATACTACATAGAATACATAAAAGATCATATAATGAGGCTGTAGGTAAAGCAGTTCATAACAGTTACCAGAGATTAACTCTTAAGGTTCAGATTTAATTATTTAAGCAAGTAAGCACACATGAATTGTGGTGTGCATGCACCTTACCTTTAAGGTAATCAATTTAAAAAATACATGATACCAAGTTTAGAAACTAAAATCTCAAACACCATCTCTAATATGAAAAGTTATTCCATGCCCATATGTAATCCAATCAGAACCAAAAGCCTTTAGAAAGGGGGCAGTGGTGGCAACTGCTAAATGCTTTTTCTGAATGGAAAAGTAAGGAAAACTGTTAATAATGCATACTAGAATTGTTCAAAAATATTGGATTCATCTAACCACTGTTTAGTTTGTAAGAAACCATGGAAAATGTAGTCACTCAATTTACTCAAATAAACATATAGAGATATATTAGCCAACATAGTAAAAGTTCAAGCTAAAGCGGTTTTATATTTAAAGACATTCTGTTGTCAAAATAAAAAAATTGACAATAAAGCAGAAAAGCTGAGGTTTCTTGCCAACTATGGTTCACGGCCAGTGGATAATGTATGAACACACTACAAGGAGACATTTAGGATTTCTCATAAAGCATATTTTGAATGTAAATAGTAAATACTATACAGATCCACCCGCATCAGAAATCTCTATAATGCATGCACAATAACAAACCACTTGGTAACAAGTAATAAAACAAGAAGTTGTGATACAAATGAAACGAAGGCAATTCTTATTTGTTACCTCCTCAAAAGCCCAATCATCAACGCGGTCATTGACTTCAGCATTCTTGGGAGACCATATAAACCCCTCCAACATACCAGACAATTTTTCAATCTTATCTCCCAAGACTGCTAGTTCTCTCCACCCTCTTTGTCCACGCATCATATCATCCATTCTGCCTCAACAGGAAGGAATGTATTAAAAATAATAGCACAACTTTGAAATAAATATTTCTCTTTAGACTCCTTCTCCTCATCTAAATAACAGGATATAAAATTTCCCCTCAACTTAAACTCAATCGCATAACTAATTTTACCAAAGAAAAGATATAAAATCAGTTATAAAGAGCAAAATTCCAAGCAAACCACCGTGTTAGTTCAGGTGTCACTACAGGTGGTGAAACTTATTAACAAACACAAAGGATGACACATATACTATTAGCTAGGAAGAGTCAATTGATATTGCCTCTACAATTTCAACTGCAGGGTAATGATTACACACATCAGTTGTACATGAAGTACTGTAGGCATCACACTCAGAGGCAACTTGGCTTGAGCTTTGGCCACCTACCCACTGCTTCATCCTTTGGCTTTTATTGCACAAAATCACCCACCAACAAAAATGAAAATAAAAACAACAATAAATGAAGTAACCTGAGAAAAGATTTCTTTAAGGATGTGCCTAAATCTCCAGCTAAATAAGCTTCATGCTTAAGCACCTGTTGGTGCAGAAACTTGGCGCAGAACTTAGACACTGCTTTACCTGCAAGTCAAAGGACCATATGCGGACTGTAAAACTAGATGTTAGCCAACAGCTTATGCCATGTATGCCTGCTTCACCAAATTAAATTGAAATTATTTCAAATTAAAGAGACATTAAAAAGAGCTTGAGTAACCTCTAATAAATGCTAATTGGGTCAATAATGGGCTAATGCAGATAAAGCTTAGTAGCTTACATATATAAAATAATTTTTTTATCAATTCCTTTTCCATTTTCTGATAAAACTACTCTTTCTATTTGAACATGGTCAGTTCATCCGAATCCTAAGATTGCAAGTGAAAACTTTAGGGGTAACAAAAAACATTCCAGCATGCATTCAATGGCTAGGAAGGCATCCCTGTTCAAGTCAAATCTGACTTTAGAAAAAAGAACAACGGATTTTCAATGCACTAGCTTACATCCCAAAACAAACTTGGCAGAATGGTACGGACAAATGATTCATAATAATTCTGACTATGGTAAACCCTTTTCCCCCTTTACACAACAGGTCCAAACGTATAAAACTTGTCTAAGTTATAATTTACACGATGTAATGAAATGACAGCAAAGCAATTAAAAGATAATCATAATTGAAAATCACAGAGCAGATGGCAAACCTCCATGGCCATCATAAACACCAAAGAAAGATGTAGACGCATCCAAATCAGGATAAGCTGCATGCTGGCAACAAACATTGAAGTATTAATATTTGTTGACAGTATTGAATACATAGCAATGTAACATGAAGGCTTAAGCTACTGAATCACCAAAGAAGCAAGGTATCAGCAGACCAACATATCCATGAGCAATCAATTCCATAAAGAAGCAATATTTTGTAAATTGAAGCATGCTGAGGAGGGGAAATTTACCCCTCTGAAAATTTGAAAACTATGTTATACAGTTGCATATTCACAGCAACAGCTGACAAAAATTATTGACTCCCAGCCGCTCTCTTCATCATAACAGATTAACAATCAAATATAATCCTAAAACAAAATATTACATCTTGGACAAACTTCCTCGGCCAATCAATAAGTTCAGTAAGCTAACAAAATCAGATCATCAAGCATATATAATGCTAACTCGGATCATCAAGCATATAACAAGTAACTGGAAGTAAATGAGACAAAATCAATAAACATAATACTTACGGCGTCCTCCATGGTTGCACGCCATCCCTGCATGGAAGACAAACCGTAGCGAAGCCTGTCATTCTCACCATCTTCAGAGGCCTTCTCTGTTTTTGGGCTGCTGAGGTATATCCCCATGTCCAACTGCAAGCACGTAGAACCTAACAATGGATCAAACACAAACAGGCAGCAGAAGGAACACTATGCATCATATCTTTGAAAGGAACAACAGCATCAACGAACCCATTAAGATGAAATGACTCAAGAACCCACGCAATTCTGCAACTAAGATACCAGTACCAGACACGTCAGATTCTTAAAAATGACTCAACTCTTTATGGAAATTCAAGTAGACGGAAAGACATATATAGGAACCCAAAAACAGACCAACAGACGCATCAATTCCAACAAAGTGAACCAAATGAAAAGCATCAATGCTATGATTCAAACTTCGCATCAATGCTATGATTCAAACTTCGCATCAATGTCCTTGCTCTACTCCCCAGAAACCGTTATGATCAAACGCAACAAAAATTCAGTCCCACATAATACTATTCCAGCAGCAATCAACGACAATAATTGAAACGATCATCCATAGGCGAAGCAAATATTCATGATTGATAGGCACTAAACATGAAATGAAGCACAATTAAGGAAGGAATCTAGGGTTTGTCGAACGGCTCACAATAGAGGTGAAGCGTCGGTAGAGTGGGATTGAGCAAAAGAAGAGTGAACGAGCGATCTATCCCTGGGAGAAACGGAAGAGCAATGATCCTTTTTCAGTTGCTCTGATGTAGGAAAGGTAGTTTTGAGTGAAACCAGCGGCTGCCACGCGCCATGCATGTGCCCCGAGTTTATAAAATATCCCTTCTAACTTTGACACCTGTGCAATTTGCCCTTGAACATATTTTGGTTATGCGCCTTATTTTCGACATATCATTTTATTGTACAATCATTTTAAGAGGGAATACTTTTCGCTTTTTTTTTAATTTGGATAAGAAAATGACCAAAAAAACTGGATTTATGATTCGAAAAATTTCCTATCACTAAAATAAAAGTTATTAAATATTCACAAAATTAATTATAAGTCAATCTATGAAATCTAATTTATTTAAATTTTTTAAATAAAAATAAAAATTATATTAATGAAAATAAGAAAACTTGTAATGGCCTTGAATTGGAATTAAGGTAATGCCAGTTGACATGCTGACATCCGAAGCATAATAGAGTAGGTAAGTTTGGGATTAGAACAATTGGGCATGCTCCACTTGTTTTCTTCTCTAAAAGTCCCATGTCACTTTTGGACTGTACTATAGAAAGTTCTAGTCTATCAACTGAGAATGCACTTTAGCAAGGCGAAAATCGAATAGAATAGGCTTTCGATGCGGATGTATGGCATATGGATTGACCCAATGCATCGCGAAGGTAGACGAAACCACTGGAAGGCCCAAGCACATGTTGGTGATCTTAAATAGCCCAAAGTGAAAGGATCAGACAGCCCAAGTTCATGAACTTCTGCTCTCTTTTATTTGTAGTGGAGCACATTGGTCTCTGGATCGTCACCACTGTTCTCTCAAAAGTCAAAACAATTAGGATTCGTCCCATTATTAGGGGAAAATTGTCGCTCTCCCAGCGGCATGAAACATAAATGTCACTAAAGGCGCTGTGAATTGTGGAAGCCACGCAAGGCAATCAGTGGCTAAATATGGCTATAGCCTAATCTTCATTTTAGCAGTTGTTATAGGAAATCCATGACCAATGCCATCCACGTGTCGTTTGCTTTGTTGGTGCTGCCAACACGGCATTAAACACAACCACTACGCAACAAATAATGAGGACAGCTGTGACGACGGTGGCGCTGTAATTGTCCGGCTGTGGTGGCGGTGCGCAATCAAAGAGAGTCTCATATGTCAAACGTTGCGACCCACGACGGACAGACCACCCACCAAACGCCGGGGCACGGCATGATGAAGTCAAATTGACACGCACAGTTATAACAAGCTGACCACCTCCGCCGATACCCCACCGAACAGAAATGGCATCAGCCAGAGAGGGTAAGGGTTGGTGAAGTAAATATAATACAATATATGTTGGGAGGCAGGAAATGAGTTTCACAAGCTGTCTTGTCTTTGTCCCTATGATCTTTGAGAAAGAAAGGCTCTTAAAAACGGGTCATTGTCTCACCAACTCGTTGCTTTTCCTCTCTCTCGAAGATCAGTGCTTTCCAATTTTGTGGTTTCGTCTTTAAGTTCCGGCACCTATAAACGCAACTGGTAACTGTGAATGATGTGGCAGGCCATGGTTGGGGACCATAGTTGTCGGGTAAGTGAGTGACCCCACCCCTTTTTACTTTGCTTAAAAATTATTTTTCTATTTAAAATATTTACGTATAAAAATTAAAAAATAAATAATTTTAGATTTTTTATTTTAAAGTTATTTTTTATAAAAAATTCAAAATAAAAGTAAATTTAATTAAATAATGAATAAAATTATTAATTTTAATAAGAGCAAAATTAAAAGTAATCAATATTATTTTATTTTTAAAAAATGAAAATTAATAGGGAAGAAAACACTCTCCCACGGTTATTTATATTGGAGTGGAGGGAGTATTTAACATTCCCACTCTCCCTTAACAACCGGCACCAAATCTAAACCCAACGCAAAAAACACACCTCTCCCTCTGTTGTTGTTCTCCTCCCTCGCCTCCTTCCCAAGCTTCTGGTAACGTCCCATTTTCATTTCAATACAGTTTCCTGCTCAATTACTACCTCTTACTTCTGACTTCAAATTCATTTCAAGTAATAATCTTGTTTCTCTTGTGTTCTCTCTTCGTTCTATTCTGCAAGCAGTTTAGTTTATTGGGTTATCCATTAATGCTTCTGACCAAGTTTCCATTTTATATGTAATGGAATTTTCGTCTGTTCCAAATTTGTGGGATTGATCCTTTGTTTTTATATGTTGTTTTTGACATAAAAGACAAAAGCAAGAAACGGATGCCGTAGAATTCTCATGAGAAAATGGTGATTTTTTTTTTTTAATGATTGCAGTGGGACCCACATCCCGCGCAAGTTAGAGATGATCATTAACGTGAAGGAATCGACGATGGTGCGGCCGGCCGAGGACGTGCCGCGGCGGGCGCTGTGGAACTCTAATGTCGATTTGGTGGTGCCCAACTTGCACACGCCGAGCGTGTACTTCTACAGGCCCACCGGAGCGTCCGATTTCTTCGACGCCAAGGTTCTGAAGGAGGCGCTGAGCAAGGCTCTGGTGCCGTTCTACCCAATGGCCGGGCGGCTCCACCGGGACGACGACGGCCGTGTGGAGATTGATTGCAACGGCGAAGGAGTGCTCTTCGTCGAGGCCGAGACGGGCGGGGTCATAGACGATTTCGGCGACTTCGCTCCCACCCTGGAGCTCCGGCAGCTCATCCCCGCCGTCGATTATTCACGTGGAATCGAAACGTATCCGTTGTTAGTGTTACAGGTGCGTTTCAATTTTCCACAGTCTACTTTTTTTAAATATAATTTTTTATTTCCTTTTTCATGGCCTCTTTTTGGATAGATGAAATTAAGGCCGATTTAAACTAGCAATTGCCGTGAACAATAATTTCCTTTTAAACGGGTGCTTGTTGCTTTCCTAGATTTGAAATATAATCTTAGTTATGCAATCTTTTTCAACAAATTCTAAAATGAAAATTAATATGCCTATTACTTGGTCCACTTCAAATTTACTATATAAGTAGCATTCATTCATTTAAGTAACTTAGGTTGCTTTTGTAAGCTTTGTGATTTTATTATTGAACATAAATAGTAGACAACAAGTTGTAGCACATGATACCAAAGAAAATGTAACTTTACTAACATCCATGTGATGAATATGGATGTTAAATTTTTGGGTCTAATGTAAAATTTTATAAATTTAATAATTTATATTTTTAAATAAATATTTAATAAAATTTAATTTAGAGTAAATTACATTAATCCCCCTTGAAGTATTTGATTATGACACTCTACCCTATTCTTATTTAAATATGACATTTCACCCCATTTACTCAAATATTAATTAAAAGAATATACCTAAATATTAATAAAATATTTATAAAAAGAATATTAAATTAAATTTTATTCTAGTTTTACTTAAAATTATATTTTTACTTAGTTAACTATTTTAAATAATTAATATTTTGATAAATTATATTTTTTTAATTAAATAATTATATTTATTACAAAGCATAAATTTAACAATATGTATAATTATGAAAACAAATTTAGTACAAATATAAAAGCATCTTGAGGGTAAGTTTAGTTAAGAAAAAAATGTAGAGCATAATTGATTTTATTTTTTACTAACTAAACTCATTCTAAGATACCCCTATATTTATATTAAATTTTTTTTATAATCATACATATTGTTAAATTTATACTTTGTAATAAATATAATTATTTAATTAAAAAATATAATTTATCAAAATATTAATTATTTAAAATGGTTAACTAAATTAAAGTATAATTTTTAAATAAAATTAGACTAAAATATTGATTTAATATTCTTGTTGTGAATATTTTATTAATATTAAGTATATTTTTTTAATTAATATTTGAGTAAATGGGCTGTAGTGTCATATTTGAATAAGAATGAGGTGGAGTGTCATAAACAAATACCCTCAAGGAAAGTTAGTGTAATTTATTCTTTAATTTATGATAATAATATAATGGACAATATAATGCTTTCACGATTATAATATTTAATGCTATTTGTGTCTTTGGATATGAGCCCTTCAAGTGTTTATCCTTATTTGGTTACATCTGAAAGCATGTTTCTCACTAATTTGAACTCGGAAAAGTAACTTATGCATTGGCTTTGGATAAATATGATACGGAGATGCTCAGCGGACCCGAATGGTCTAACTTTCCCAAGGGGAAGTCAGACTGCCTTTCCCTCAAAGTTGAGGAGGAAGCCAAAATAAAATAAATATAAACTCTCACTTTTGTAAGGGAAAGGCTGTTTGACTTCTCCAAAGAGAAGTTAGACAATTTGGAGAAGTTAGACAATCCTCATCCGAGGCTCAGCATAAGTTCGAATGACCTATTCTTAAGGAATCATGTTATTCGGACGAGAAGGTGCACATGCAAGTGTACCTGTGATTTCTTTTAATACACTTTGCGTGTGCCCCTTTTGTCCTGATAGAATTTCCCATTCTTGAGAGAACTGAATATTGTTACTTATGATCATATGTCAAATTGTATGCCCAAGATCGTGGAAGATGTTAATAGTATTTTCCGTTCACTGATTATTGAGGATGATTCTTTCTCGTGGGGAGGTGGGGCATGATTAGTTTGTTTAGAAGATGCGATTGATACTCCCAATGTCAAATGTTTATCTCTAATCATGTACACCCGTCATAAAACTTAGAACTTCCCATGTGAATGGTTCAAACCTGTTTATCCCTACCACGTTTTATGTAGCAAGACAAAGCATTGATCTGGCTTCTCACAAATTACAGCTCAATTCTAGTTAAATTAACTGGGAGGAAATGCTTGCTATAACTGTTGCACTTATTTCTGTGACAGTTTATACTAGTTTGATAAGTTGAATTTTATTAAATATTTATGTAAAAAAATTAAAATTATAAAATGTATTGAACTCTATATAGTAAAGTTTAGGACTATAAAATCCAATAGTCCATCAACAATTTGTGTCTTGTAGATATTTCTTTTTGTGAACAATCATATAAATATTTTTATCATAATTTGGGTCTTTTGATTTTAATGACTTTCTTTTTATTTTTTTATAAAATTTAATAAATAAGATTTATTTTTTTCTCTCATTATTTTTTCTTTTTCTTAATTTAATATTTATCTAACGGCAAAGGAACCGTACCTGTTGAAGTTAGTATGATTGACTATAGATATGAAATTTGAGTGGAGCCATCTCGCAGATTGTGAATGTAAGTGTTGGATTGATAGTTAGCATTAACTTCAATTGCTGCTGCCCGCCAGAGTTAATGAGTTTGCCCAATTTGGTTCAAGCTTGGATTATATCTTTAGACCAATTGGTTCAATAGTACTAGGAATAAGGTGGGATTTATAGTCCCTAACCAGGGAGGGAAAAGTCATACGCATTTCATATTGGGGATGTTTAACCTTCTTTCCTTTGCTTTTGATAGTTCTATCATGCATTTCTTAACTTGTTAAGCAGCTGGCTGGACCCCAACATGGAAACGATAAAGACCAAGCCATTAAATGAGAAAACCCTACCACTCAATTAGCTTTAAAAGTTAAAACACATTTAAGCATTCAATGGGGAAGTGTCTACATCAAGAATTAATGGTATCTTGTCAATATGATGGTGTGTACTCACTTCAGCTACAAAGGGACTGCATGCCTTACTAATCTGTTATTGGACTATACTCTTTTCAGGTAACATATTTCAAATGTGGAGGGGTTTCACTTGGTGTTGGTATGCAACACCATGCAGCGGATGGATTTTCTGGTCTCCATTTTATCAATACATGGTCAGATATGGCTCGTGGCTTGGGACTTACCATCCCACCATTCATTGACCGGACACTACTCCGTGCCCGGGATCCACCCCGACCGGTATTTGACCACATTGAATATAAACCCCCTCCAGCCATGAAAACTTCTCTGCAACTGCAACCAACAAAACCAGGTGCAGACAGTGCTGCAGTCTCTATTTTTAAATTGACTCGTGACCAGCTGAACATACTCAAAGCCAAGTCCAAGGAAGACGGCAACACAATCGGCTATAGCTCTTATGAGATGTTGGCTGGTCATGTATGGAGAAGTGTATGCAAAGCAAGAGCACTTCCTGATGATCAAGACACTAAATTGTACATTGCAACAGATGGACGGTCAAGGTTGCAGCCACCCCTCCCACGAGGTTATTTTGGAAATGTGATCTTCACAGCCACACCAGTAGCTGTCGCAGGTGATCTTGTGTCAAAACCAACATGGTATGCTGCAAGCAGAATTCAGAATGCATTGGTACGAATGGACAATGAATATTTGAGATCGGCTCTGGACTATCTAGAGCTTCAACCTGATTTAAAAGCTCTTGTTCGCGGAGCACATACTTTTAGGTGTCCAAATCTTGGTATCACTAGCTGGGTTAGGCTCCCAATCCATGATGCTGATTTTGGGTGGGGGAGGCCAATTTTCATGGGACCTGGTGGGATTGCCTATGAGGGGCTATCGTTCATTATCCCAAGCTCAAATAATGATGGGAGCTTATCTGTGGCAATAGCTCTTCAACCCGAGCATATGAAAGTGTTTCAGGAGTTATTGTATGACATTTGAAGAATTGAAAATGCATGGGAGATGCTCGCCTGTTTTGAATCATGGCTGCCTTTGGGACCACCAAATGTTTTTAAGGTGGTGTTTTCTTAGCTTTTTTTTTTTTTTTGGGTCACTTGATTTATTTTTGATGGACCATATACATATGTCAATGAGACTTATTTCCATTCACAAAGTCACTACATACATCAGCAAAGTGTAACGGTCTGTACACATAAATGAACTTTTGAAACAGGTCTTTACTAATTTGATATCACATTTGGATAATGCATGTCGAAGCATTGTCAGCGCAAGCTAAGTCCCTCATATTGTGACATATTTTACACCACTTGCTGTATATATTCTAGTTGTACTTTTTTCTGTATATGCCTGCATGCGTTCTCTCAACTTGTGCATAGCTATAGTTACGGCCTAAATTGTTAAGTAACAAAATCCAAACTATGGATCTGTATCATACCCTAATCCTTCTGTAAAGATGTAGACTTTACTAGCTTCAAGAACCCTTTCCAAATTTTTAAGTTTCAGGCTTAATCTACCTCTTCAATCTTAGGCCCAACACCAGCCCCTGCCGAACCAGGCTTGCCATACCCACCGCCACTAGGCATCTCAGCGCCACCTATTGGCGCATCTCCACTAGCACCTTGATACATCTTAGCGATAATTGGGTTGCACAAACCTTCATGCTCCTTCAACTTGTCCTCAAATGCATCCACTTCAGCCAAATGGTTCCTAGCCAGCCACTCAATTGTCTCGTCATTGGCTTTCTCAAACTTGTGCTTGTCTGAAGGATCCAATTTCCCACACCAACCAGTCATCCTTGATTGTATTCCTCATATTGTAGGCATAACTCTCCAAGGAATTCTTGGTCTCCACCTTCTTCACCTGCTCATCCTCTGCTTTGTACTTCTCTGCCTCTGGCACCATTCGCTCAATGTCCTCCTTGCTCAATCATCCCTTGTCATTGGTGACAGTGATCTTGTTCTTCACCCCGGCAGTCTTGTCCTCTGCTGAGACATTCAAGATACCATTAGCGTCAATATCGAAGCAGACATTAATCTGAGGCACCCCTCTCCGTGCTGGTGGGATGCCCGTAAGCTCAAATGTCCCAAGCAGGTTATTGTCCTTGGTTCTAGCCCTCTCTCCTTCATAGACTTGAATCAGCGCACAGGCCTGGTTGTCTGAAAAGGTTGTAAATGCTTGCTCTCTCTTGCTGGGTATGGTGGTATTCCATGGAATGAGCACAGTCATGACCTCACCTGCAGTTACAATACCAAGGCCAAGAGGTGTGACATGAAGAAGAAGCAAGTCTCGAACCTTCTGATTCCCTTCGCCACTCAACATTGCAGCTTGCACAGCAGCTCCATTGGCCACAGCTTTGTCTGGGTTTATGCTGCAGGAAACAGGGAACACTGTTTTATTTTTGTTTTTCACCTGTTTTGGGTGGTTTTTAATATCAATTTAACCAATATCAATTATAGATGTTAAACCGAACTAATTTACTGATCGACCACTGGTCCAATTAATCCGTCCGATCAGATTTTTAAAACATTGATGTATCTAACTTGATTTAGATCCTACTATACAGAAATTTTTTTTAAAAGAAGATAACAAATAAAACTTACCTCCACGTGTACGGGGCTTGTGTACGGATATCCAAGGTCCGCACCCCAAGGTAGAAGGGTTAAGTGAAACTCCAGAGCTCTATGCTTGGTACCAACTCAAGTTTTGAACCATCATCGCCACAACACTCCTTTACTCAAGTCTCCAAATTTCTTCATCCTGCTCTGCTTCCTTTATATTTACCTTACAATTCTCTCTTGTAATTAAATCAAGCACCCCACGTTATCTGAGCTCTCCACAGATCAAACCAACACTTGCATGCCACAACCCATCCATATTATTTTTTCTCTACTTTTTTCTCCTATATTTCCCTCCTTTTTCAGTTTCCCCACATCGGACATTTTCTTCATAGCTTAGCTTTCTTCCATCATTGGCTTCCAAGACAGAAGGAAAGGCCATTGGCAATGACCTTGGGACCACCTACAGCTGCGTGTGGGAGTGTGGCAGAACGACCACATTGAGATCATAGCTAATGATCAAGGCAACAGAACCACGCCTTCCTATGTAGCATTCACTGATACAGAGCGTTTGATTGGCGATGCTGCCAAGAACCAAGTCGCAATGAACCCACAGAACGCCGTGTTTGACGCTAAACGACTCATTGGTCGAAGATTCTCCGACCCATCTGTGCAGAGCGACATGAAGCGTTGGCCTTTTAAGGTTGTTCCTTGTCCCGGCGACAAACCCATGATCGTCGTTCACTATAAAGGTGAAGAAAAACAGTTTGCAGCTGAGGAGATTTCTTCCACGGTGATTACCAAGATGAAGGAAATTGCAGAGGCATATCGGGGTTAAACCATCAAGAATGCTGTCATCACTGTCCCCGCTTATTTCAACGATTCGCAGAGGCAAGATACTAAGGATGCAGGGGCTATTGCTGGGCTTAATGTGATGAGAATAATCAACGAGCCCACTGCTGCTGCAATTGCTTATGGCTTGGACAAGAAGGCCTCAAGGTCTGGTGAACAGAACGTGCTTATCTTCGACCTTGGTGGTGGTACATTCGATGTTTCCCTTTTGACCATTAAAGAAGGCATTTTTGAAGTGAAAACCACTGCCGGGCATACCCATTTGGGAGGTGAAGATTTTCATAGTAGGCTTGTGAACCGCTTTGTGGCAGAGTTTAAGAGAAAGCATAAGAAGGATATCAGCACCAATGCTAGAGTTTTGAGAAGATTAAGGACTGCATGTGAACGGGCAAAGAGAACTCTATCGTCAACTACACAGACAACAATTGAGATTGATTCCCTCTATGAAGGTATTGATTTCTGTTCTACCATTACCAGAGCAAGGTTTGAGGAATTGAACATGTATTTGTTCAGAAAGTGCATGGAGCCTGTGGAGAAATGTCTTAGGGACTCGAAAATTGACAAGAGTCAAGTTCATGAGGACAACAACCTTGGAACGAGAATGGAACGAGAAGGTTGAAGACTTGCTTGTGCTTGATGTTACCCCTCTCAGCCTTGGCGTTGAAACTGCAGGGGGTGTGGTGACAGTGTTGATACCAAGGAACACAACCATTCCCACAAAGAAAGAACAGATTTTCTCTAATTATTCTGAAAATCAACCTGGAGTGTTAATTCAAGTATATGAAGGTGAGAGAGCCAGAACTAAGGACAACAACCTTCCTGGAAAATTCGAGCTCACCAGCATCCCCCCAGCACCAAGAGGGGTTCCTCAAATCAATGTTTGCTTTGACATTGATGCAAATGGCATTTTGAATGTCTCAGCGGAGGATAAAAATGCAGGGGTGAAGAAGGATCACAATTACCGATGACAAAGGAAGATTGAGCAAAGAGAAGAAGGTGGAGGCCGAGAACTCTTTGGAGAACTATGCTTACAACATGAGGAACACAGTGAAAGGCGAGAAATTTGTAGGGAGGTTGAGCCCCGCAGATAAGGAGAAAATTGAGAAGGCAATTGATGAGACAATTGAGTGGCTTGATAGGAACCAATTTGCAGAGGTGGACAAATTTGAGGACAAATTGAAGGAATTGGAGGGCCTGTGCAATCCCATTACTGCCAAGATGTACCAGGGTGGTGGCTGAGATGTGCCAATGGACGGTGGCGCCGACGTGCCTAGCGGTGGCTATGGTAAATCATCATCTGGTGGTGCAGGTGCTGGGCCTAAGATTGAAGAGGTTGACTAAATGTGAAAAGGACTACTCGTGGATCCCAACTTTTATTTGTTCCTAGTTCCGCTTGAATGGGCGTCATACAGTAATATAGGTTAGTTTGGGTCTATTTCACGAAGAATAATGACCCCAGATGTAAATTTTTAACTTTTATTAGAATGAGAAAGTAAATACTGCAATCTGATAGTTGCCAATTAAAAGCAAATTTTTTTTTACCATTTTTGTTATAATTATTGAAGCCGCTGAAGCAGCATTTTCCAATGAGCAGCTGTTGTATTGTAGCACTAATAGAAGATAAACAATTTATATTATTTATTTATTTTAATAGTTTCACTTTAAGGTTGCATTCCAACTACACACCCAGCGAACCCGGTCTCAGTGCCTCGACTCATTTCATTTTGCAGCAATTTACCACGAAGGAAACTCCGTCATCTAATATAAAGGGCAATTCCACAAGCCGAGTTCCTGGCAGCTTACATAGGCTTCGTTGAGCCAGTGGTGGAACTTCACCATCTGTCTGGAAACTGCTATATCGAATCGATGTTCATCTTCATAGGGTGATTTCAAATGGCCAGGAGCTGGAGTCGTGTCGCGTGCTTGTTTATGGGCAATGAAGCAGTCCAAAGTGAGATTATTTATCTTTTCTCCTCATCTTCTTCTTTATATTCTATTCAGATTTTGAAGGTGCATGTTTTTCCTGAGTGGAGGATATTTATTTGTCAATAGAGGAAGGAGGAAGCCAAGCCGTTGTGTATGAATCTATAACTAATGGTCATCAAACTCTCTTAACATTCAAGGTAGGAAATTTTCCTGTGATGGTGTGAGGGCCAAACAGTTGAAAGATAAGTTTGAAAAAAATATCAATTAAGATGACCTTAGTACGATTATAACATCAATTGGGCTGCATGAATTTATGTTCATTAACTCAACATAAACGAGTGGCCTGAGAAATGATACAGTTGCTCCTATGTGTTTTGTTCGGGTATGTTATACCACATGAGCGTGTGAAGGTAGACTTTGTAATAAGTTTTATTCTTTAGATCCAGTTAGGGTACAGTAGCTCTGTATGAGGACTTTCAAATTTATGGCTCGTATTGCTATTTACAATTTTTCTTTTTCTTTTTTTCAAATTTCTTTAATTCTTTCAACAGATGTTTTGATAAAATTTCAGCTTTAATTGTATATAGTAATTGAAAGTAATAAGTGTTTGGACTTGGCATCTTGAGAAGGGATGCTTTAACAATGATTTGTACAAGTTACAGTCAAGTTTCTTTACAGGTTGATCTTAGAAAAAATTAACAATAATTAAAATATATTAATCCAACTGCGTTGACAATGTGAAGTAACATTTACAATTTCAAGTATGATTATCATGGTTTGTTTCTCTATTCTACTTTGATATCTATGCTAGTGCTTTTGATAATATGCGAAAGTGCTTCAGGGCTATGATTAAATATCACCATTAGTAATTACATTTTAAATTTCCTCCTTCGTGTGTGTGTGTGTGTGTGTGTGTTTATTTTTTATTTTTTCAACTCATTGTTTTATCTTACAGTGGCACTTCATTGATGAGGTAAGTGTTACTCACCAAATTGTGAGGATAACTTATGATATGCTCACACTCTTATGTATAATTGTGTAAAATCATTTAAATGTGATTATAATTAGTAAATTGCATAGAATTTCATTTGGCTGATTACCAAATGTCATTTGGTGAGCATCAAAATGACTTTGCACTTGGGTCATTGTTTCCCTATTTTGGTTAAAATGCATAACATACTTCTAAACTTCGGTCAATTTCAAATAGCCTTCTCCAACTTTAAAATTTTGTAATTAACTCTCTTAAATTATGAAAAATATGCAAGAAGACACTTCTGTTAGATTTTTTGTTAGGATATGGACGGAAACCCTTTTTTCCTGGCCAAATCCCAAATTGACCAAAATAAAATGACTAAAATGACCCTATATGAAATGATCAACTCTTTCCCAATTCCAACAGATGCTCCGAATGATGACCTTGTGACCTGAATTAGAACCCGAGGTTCAAACTCCCAAATTGTTTTGTCTTTTCGACATTTCAAGACTCCAAACCCCTAAATTGGAACCCTAGGTTTGATCACAACATGAAACGGCCCCAATTGGAACCCAAATCGATAGCATACCACTCCAAAATCGAACCCTAGTTTTGAACGTAGAGAAGAATCAACTCCTTGCAATATTGCTGTTCTAATGAGTTTTGGCCTCTATGAGGCCCTTTACTGATGGCTTCACTTTTCCCCTATTGAAGCCATAATCATCCAACTCCACCATAAAATTGCAAGTTGCAAATGGGGTTGATGAAGATCCACCCTAAGAATCCTTGGAAGTTTTTAGACCCTCTAATATTGAACCCACCCCTGTTTCAAGAAATTCGCAAGTAAAGATGGTCAAGATTTCCCATTTCCTTGCAAGCAATGCAAGTTTGGATCTTTTTGAGATTGAGAGCTTCTCAACCCCAACTACATCAATATGCCCAATAATGTATGGCCACAGAGACTCCGTAGACAAAGCTTCCAACTCCGGTTCAAAACGATTAGGCACTACCAATCATGGCTTCTTTCCGAGTCATGTTAGTTTTTTTTCTTTGGTCAATTTGGGGTTTGATCAAAGGGAAAAGATTTCCATCCATGCCCTAATAGAAAATTTAATAGAAGTGTCTTTTACATATTTTTCACAGTTTAGGAGGTTTAGTAAAATTTTAATGTTGAGAAAGGTTACTTGAAATCGACTTAAAGTTTAAAGAGGTTCTGTGTATTTTAATCTCCCGTTTTTAATTAAATATGATAGCAGCTAATGTCATTTAGGCTGCATGGCTAGAAGTAGCTATTGCAGCTTTCAGGTGCAGAGCACCTAACTTCAGTTTTTCTTTTGACACAAAATTGTTGACGTTCTAGCACATATTTAGCTACTTTATGTGAGAAAAATTGTATTGTCTATGTAAAAAGGAAAGAAGGGATGTTTTACCTGTTTTATGAGAATCATCTCCCATGTTTCTTTTAGAACATCTTAATGTCACACATAATAGTCATCTTTAGTTGTGAAAAACTGGTCTAGGGAAATTCTGACTCAAGGATTACTTCATGTAATGATTCACTGTTGATCACATTGAAAACATGAAAGACAATTTTAAATGTCACCTAATGACTATTGTATCACATAAGTATTTAACATGTAAGGATATATTAATTTTAATTTCACTCAACTGCCACAATCTATTATTTGATCATATGTTATTTGCTAAGTTTAGGTTAGACCAGTGGTTGGACTTTGCAGAAGTATACATGACAATCAGTGCACTTCCCATTAGGTGCTGAAAAAAGAAAATCATTAATCATCACCTATAGTGGAAGATGATATTCCAAGAGATGAGGCAAAAGTCACCGTTGTGTCTCCATTAATGTATCTCTTCAGACGATCCAAGTCATCTGCTGCATCAAGCATGGTTGGCCTTGTAGATGGTGATTCCTGCGTGCAAAGGATCCCCAACTCAATTAACTCTCCCAGTGCAACTTCCCACATACTTTTCATTTCGTGGGACTGATCTCTTGAAGCTGTCATCAAAGCAGGGTCTATCACTTTTTCTACCCTTCCATTATAGTGACTTTTTACCCATTTGTGTAGACTTAACCCACCAACAAATAGGTCATCTGTTGGCCTTTTTCTAGTTACCATCTCAAGAACTAGAATTCCAAAGCTGTAGACATCTCCTTTTGTTGATGTATTTGATCCAAACCCATACTCTGCATTGAAAAGTATCGAAGAAAGATAACATCTTGTGTTTATAGTAAATTAAGATTATCCAAAAATAACGAAAGATACTTAGTATGGTACACAACATGGGTTATCTTGCTGGTATCTATGTGAACATGTGGTTACCAAGAGTTTGCACAGCACTCTGTTGTTTTGGTGCCAAAAATTCGCTAAGTTAGTTTGAATAGTATTCTAACTCATTAAGTCGCTTGGTCTTAAATAGTCAGACCAGTAGGTGACCATTTTCTGACTTAACTGAGCTTGGTGTTAATTTTTATGAATGATTTCTTTCTTTCTCCCCACTGCTTTTTAGTAATGAAGCAACATGCAGACAGCGGAGACAAGTTTTGTATACAATACCTGGTGCAATGTATCCAATGGATCCACATAACAAATTTGCGGTGGAGTTCCCCATATAGTCATTAACTCCACCGTTGCCTCCTCCAGCACTCATAACTAACCTTGCAATCCCAAAATCTGTGACTAGAGCTGTCATGTCATCATTGAGAAGAACATTGCTTGGTTTTAGATCACAGTGTATGACTCTGACAGGAGAATGATGATGCAGATAGGCCATCCCTTCAGCTATATCACTGCAAATGCTCACCCTCTGTTCAATACTCAAGTCTGAAAATCCAGAAGAAGGATAAAGGCAGCTCTCCAAGCTCCCATTGGTCATATAAGGCAAAACAAGTGCCTTAAAATCAGGTAGACTACATGCAGTGATAATCCTCATGAGGTTCCTGTGTCGAATCCTCTTCAGAACTTGGCATTCTCTATTAAAGCTCTTAGTGGAATTTCCAGATTGCAAATGCAGCACTTTGACTGCTATAGGTGTCCCATCAGGAAGAATTCCCCTGTAGACTCGTCCATAACTACCTGATCCAACTAGTCTCTGATCATTGAATCCTCCAGTGGCGTCTGACAGTTCCTTGTATGTGATTCTTGGAAAGTTATATGCTAACTCCGGTGTAGCTGGTTTTCTCCTTGTCTCAGTCCTGTGAGAGGAAATGATTATTTTAAGACGCTTACATCCAATTACACAGCAAATTGTTGACAAGAATGTTGATATGAAGATGACTAAGATGAATATAATCAGGAATAGACGAGTGTGAAACCACTGCCTCCTTGGAGAACACATGGGTATGCCGGAAATTGTCCCACAAAGGTGTGGATTTCCTAAGAATGACAAATTTGATGCTGAATTGAAGATGCCACCAGATGGAATCTTTCCGTTCAGGTTGTTAAATGATAAATTGAGGAAAGCAAGTCCTTCAATTTTACTAAGAGTTGCTGGGATCCGTCCAGATAATTGGTTTCTAGAAACATCAAATGATTCAAGGTTCTTCAGATCACCTAAGGATTCTGGGAGCTCACCTTGAAGAAAATTGTTTGAAAAATTTATTAATGATATAGCAATGCAGCTTGCTATCTGAGGGAATATATCCCCAGTCAGGTAGTTTGATGAAAGGTCCATCTCCAGAACATTGTCTAGTTTGCTGAGCTCAATTGGCAGGGGACCTTCAAGGTGGTTATGTGATAGATTTATGAAAATTCTGATCTCATGAAGGCCTGCGAATTCTGGTGGAATGCTTCCCGTCAATCTATTGTAGGACAAGTCAAGCTTGTACAGATCAATGCAATGCCCTAATGTAGGAGGAATAGTTCCTGAGAGAAGGTTATTGTTGAGAAACAAATAAATAAGTTGAACCAAATTCCCAAAATTTCCTGGAATCCCACCTGAAAATTCATTGTGTGACAGATCGAGCAGGCCCAGATGTAGACAGTCGCCCAATGCTTCTGGAATTGTTGTTTTGAATAGGTTGTGTGATAAGAAAAGTTGTTCCAATTTTGACAACCTGCAGATCTCTGGTGAAATAGTTCCATTTAGAAGATTGGATGTTAAATTCAGGGTGTTAAGGCTAGAAAGATTTGCTATTCTGTGAGGAATTGATCCAAATATTTGGTTTTCTTGCAGTGATAGTGCTGTCAGATGAGCACCAAGGTATCTGACAATAGTTGAGAATCTTCCTCCAAGGTTCATGCCTGCCAATTCAATCTCCCGTAGGAAACTGCAGTTACTGAGAGCTGTGAAAAATGGATCAAGATTGGTATTGTTGTCATGACTTTCCATCTGGTTGTATGATAAATGAAGGTAAAGAAGTGAAGGCTGGGATTTTACAAACACTGAAGGCAATTCACCGGACAGATAATTATACTCTATGTCTACATTTAGAAGCGTTAGATTATTTAGAGAAAGAGGAAGCTGTCCGGTAAACTGATTATTGTAAAGATTGAGACTCCACAGGGCGCGGCAGTTTCCAATCTCTTCTGGGATTTTACCAATAAAGAAGTTGTGAGAAAGGTCCACTTCTTCTAGTAGAGTGCAATTGGAAAAGAGAGATGGGGGGAGTGACCCAGTCAAATTACTTTCTATAACACGTAGTGTTTTAAGTTTGGAAAGCTGGGATAAGGACTCTGGTATGGGACCATGCAAATTGTTCTTCTCAAGATGGAGATGGTGGAGACGACTGAGGGAGGACAATTCTGGTGGAATAATGCCAAATAAATGATTGTTAACGAGCTTAAGTGTGTGCAGTCCTGTGAGATTGGAAAGGGCGGGTGAAAGCAGCCCCACGAGATCAGTATCCTTCAGGATTATCTGTGTAACGCGGTGCTGAGAATTATCACATTGAACACCTGTGAAATTACACACATGTACGGCTTGATCCCAGTTAGCTAGTGTGGAATGCGGATCAGATGTGATTGTTCTTTTAAATTCCAGAAGAGCAGCCTTATCTGTATGTAACGAATGAGAGGGATGGTGATTTCTTGAAAGTGAGTGACTAAATGTTGAAATTGGAAATTGAAGCAAAAGAAAGAACAATGTTCCTAAGAAAACCATGCTGTATAGGTTGTAAGCTCTCCTCAGTAATAATATACCTTTTACAATTCCCTCCACCCTGTATCTCATTGCAATTTTTTTTGGGGCCTTTGGAATGAGAATGCTTCGACGTTTGACATTAGAATGTGGCGTGAGTCAAGTTGGAAATACTACTATCAAAGAAAGTTCTCACTAGATGTTGTGATTTGTGGAGGGAAATTTCAGTAGATGATGAGTAGATTCTCAACTTAGCTAAGTTGAATGCCCATTTGGGAGGAGACATGAAAAAGAATTGGTGCTAGAGACTGGTGGTTGTTATCCTCTGATGGTAGAATTTGAACACTCTGAACCTCTTGCGCATTAAATTTCCTATGCAGCTTGCAATCATGTGCTGCACTCAACAGTGGCGCACTCACATTAACAGTTCCAGTTGAAATTTTAAATTGTACAAATGGCTGCGCAGCCAAGCAAGGAAGAAAAAGGAGTGGAAAAAAAAAAAACAAGGAAGCAGCTTAGATTTTTTGTGCAAGCATATGCTGCTGTCACAACCTTCATTTATACACGTATGCAGCTGACATTCTCTAGCTCTCGACTTTTTCTCTTTGGTGGAAAGATTGGAAAACATGAACGGTAAAACAGAAGAACCCAAGGTGTATAGGATGATGTAATGGCGTGTGCCTCACTTTTTGAATGGCAACTAATGGCTTGAGAGTGTAGTTGAGTGAGTTGAGATAATATCAAGAAACAATACACGTGAGATACGAAACTTAACCAGATTATAGTGGGAGGAGCTGTCATGTTTGCTTTCTTTCCGGTCTTCAGTGATATAATTAGCATGCATTATCTTCTGACAATAAAAAAAGTAGCGAGGGAATGTACTCGAAAGAATTGAAAGAAAAAGGGGCAAAGGGAAAATGCAGTAGGATATCATTTTTGCTCTCTGTTAATTTCGGGCCATCTGCATTTTGTGTTTCGAATCTAAAGAAAGTGAAAGTATAGATTCTTTTTGTTGGTATAACTTGAAATATGAATCAACCCGTTATGCTGTTTTTGGATAAGGGTAGAAAAAAATCACCCCTAGTATAGTTACTCAAATCAAGCATTGAACAGAGTAGTTATTAGTTTTGGACCCAAAAGAAGATAATCATTAGTTTTGGTTTGTATCATTAGATGATAATATCCTTCGCATGGACTAAAAAGCTTTACAATCCAATCTAAGGAGAGTTAAAAAAAATATATGTAATTATTTTTGACCATTCAACGTATAACTATATATAAAGAAAAGAAAAACGTCTTTTTCACATACTGGAAGAGGGATGAAAATTTTATGGACTCAAATCTTGACTTCTAAAATTTTGAGTCACATGATTTAATTTTTAAGATTTAATAAATATAATAATATAAATTTTTTATATAAATATTTAATAAAATTTAATTTAAAAAAATAAAAAATTATAAAGATTTATTTTCGGCCAGAAAAGAGAATAATCCTTTTATCCAATTACTTTTGTTCTTATGTTTACAAAATTTGAACTATTAAATTATAAAATTTAATTAATCAACAATTTTTACATTAAACATAAATATTTTATTATTATACTAAGTATTGGAATAACTTCTTTTTTTAAAAAAATATTTTGCTTCCACTCATGAATGATATGGATGGGCCTAATACCCACTAATTAGCTTAGAATTCCTTGGGCTATGATCAATTGGTTGAAATGTGCACTGTTTTTTCCCAAATAATAAATGGGACTCTGCAGTCTGCTCTGTTTTTTCCAAATATTAAATGGGCTGGTTCATTGATTCTTGTTGATGTTAGGCATTTGTCACTGGAAACCAATTGAAAACTAACAAGATGTTCATTTGCTCAGTGCATTAATTCCACGGTGATGACCAAAGCAGCAGAATGGGTTTTGTTAATGACATGTGATTAGCGAGGTGGATTAGTCTTAGAAACTATAATTTCTTGATGTAACCGTTATACAAGCGCCATGATTATTTTTTTATCCTAGTTGTCTTGTTTGGCTGCAGCCTTAGCAAGGCACCCACGATTACAATGTTGTTGTTGTCGTCTAGGACCACACAGCCACAAACTGTATGATGCATGTGTTTAAAGTTACCAACTGAAGAAATAAAGATTGGCCTGCAGAATTTATTCGTTGACTACAAATTTTTCACCAAAATTTTTGTGCTGGCTGGCTATCTTTTACTGGAAAATTGATGGTTGTATAAATACACTTTTTACTAAGTGTGTATAATCACTTAGACAAAAAATGATGAGAGAAAAATTATGAGAGAGAAAATAGGAAATATCGTAAGAAGAGTGTACTGTGATATATGCTTTTACAGCTGCAAATTGTTCAGTCTTCTCCTTCGATCCTGCCCACAATTATTAAAACAAACCCAATCATAGTAAGATACAACATTATTATAAAAAAGATATGCAATAGCAATGTAAATTCATGCATTAGAAAAAATGGGTGCTGGCTTTCTATTTGAATAATGTTGGACACATGACTTGACTGCTTAAGAATCATATAATATTTTTATCAAACACTAATTAATACAGAATGGTTCTTAATTGATCTTGCGTAATAATTGTACAATATCTCACTCATATGTAAGTAGCATTATTTTTCTATTTTATTTTACCGTCAACTGAGAGATAAAAAATGTTGATGCAGCATATACCTGCTTTTTTACTTTAGAGGAAAAGTACTTGAGGCAAAGCATTTGGCTACAAGACGCTTAAGGCAACAGTTTTTCTGGAAGTATGGTGGGAAGGCTCGGAGTTCTTGTCGGCATTTTTCATGACAGCCTTTGACACAGTGTGGATTCATAGGTTTATGGAGTTCACGTTTTCGTTTTTTTGAATCAAGGTGATCATCATACAAAAACATGTATGGGTCAGGTTGCTGGGGATGTGAGAGAAGATGATGATGATTATAGGCATTCATTTGCTGTAAAACAATGAAGCAAATCATTAATGCCATCATCGTTGCTAATGCAACTCTCCCCATGTTATTCCCATCCATACCTATTCCCCTTTTCTACCACTAATTTATATATAGGTCACAACACACAGCTCGTATTCCTGCATCTATTCTCAATTATTTCATTTTTTTTATGCTTTTTAAATCATATTATATATATTATTGGTGACTTCTTCAGCAGTTTGTCTCTTTGTTGGGCCAAGTCGTCTCTGATTGTGATATTTTTACTCGTGTTTAATTGGACAAGTTTCTCATCTCTCATTTCTCCTTTCTTTTTTATGGCTTTCTACATAATGGACATCTTCATGCACATCAAATTTTCTTTTTCTTTTCTTTTAAATTTTTGAATGAGCAGTAAATGCAGGCAGAGTGTCTTTTGAAAATTAATTATTCTTTAGTCTTGCACAAATCCTTTGTGCATGAATCTACTGACCATATTCTGGCTCTCCAGAGGAACTTACAGGCAAATTACTTTTGATAAGTCATTATTAAATGGAGGAAATAACTATCTATGGCCAAAGAATATGACCAAGAGCCCACAATCAAGATTATTTTGTACAATTAAATGACTTTTGCCCCTTTATGAAAACTTTGTAGCATCAACCTTTTGTAACATACTCAAAAAAAAAAAAAATTGAAGAGTAATTGCTTTAATATGTTACCTATTCACCATGCCCAAAGTGAAAATATTTACCTGTTGAACTCAATAGGCATCAAGCTCAAAAGGACAATTGGCTTAGATAACAACTTATAAATTTTCTATTGTTTCTTGCACATTACAAGCTGTCTTCTACTTGCATTTATAAGTTCTCTGGTTTTATATTTTGAACACTGACGAGACAGATTAAGATAGGGTGTTGTTGCTTTTTTTTTTTTTCTTTTTTTTTTCCTTGGTATATTAGGATGTTGTTTGTCATGGATACATGCTATTGCTTTGATGAGACTTGCACCGGCAATGATGGCATTTTTTATTACGTCTTCTGTTGTAGTGCTGGGTGGCAGGTCAATTCCCACCACCTCACTTGCTTTTCTTCTTCCGAAGAGGCTCCCATTTTGTCCCTTTCTGCAGATCCTCATTACCCCCCATTCAGATGGACAAAATACATATGAGAGCATCGACCTAAAGTATATTAAAAAATTGGAAAATGCTAGTGGGTAAGAGGGCCATTAACAACTCACAAAACACAACAAGAACTGTTAGTTAAATTTATTGAATATTATAGATATTAAATAAATTTAATAATTTAATTTATTTTAAATAAGATTTTTATGAATTTGAATTGATAGTATTAGAACATCTGACAAAATAAAAATAAAAGTTTGCAAGAGTGCACAAAACAACTCAAGCACCAGCCACGTTCGATTCAACTTAGTTTTGAGGAGTGTGTGGCTTAATGTTTGCTTTGCCCTTTAATTAATATATTCATTCAAGGAGTTTGAATCGTACGTGCAAGATAACTATTAATTAGTCTTATAATAATAAATTAAATGAAAAATCCGTCACGCCAATGCAAATGCTACAAAAATAAATGTTTACATGAAATGAGCTATTAACTTATTTATATCTATATTTGTTTTATACTATATTATATATATATATATACACACACACATAAATGATGGATCTACTCATAAAAGTGAATAGGCAAGTTCCCACAAAATATTTTAAAATTTTAAGTATTATATAAAAAAAATAGAGGAGTACCTACATAAAAAAAATTTCAGGTGCCTATATACCAAAATTATTTGGTTGAGAAAGATAAAATAAAGAATAGTTAAAGACTTTAAGTAATTATTTTGATGCATTTTCTCTAATCTTGAGTTTGTATTCAGCTTGCATTTAATGAAAACTATATAAAGAGTTACTAATAAATTGTTTAAAGTACTACAATAAAGTGATCATCAAGAATTGCAAATACAATGTCATTAGGTAATGTGTCAAAAGGTTATTACAATTGATGAGATGAAGGTTGAGAGACTTTGCATGATAAAGTTTGATTATTTTGTGATAAAAATAAAATTTTGATCTCAGATATGAATGATTTATTTGTAGCTTAAAGATGATCTTCAATAAATTTCAAATTTATATAACTTTTCAATTGAGTTATATTATGGAGTGACTAATAAGTAATTTCAAAAATTGAATAATTATTTTGATGAGGTAAAGAATGAGCTTTTTTTTTTTATATGTACTTGTTTGTTATTTTTAATAAGAAAAACCTTCTATGGTTGCTCAATTTTATTTACATAACGTCTTTGCAATTTTAATTTTTATACTTAATAGTCAATTTGAAAATTATATTTTAAATATATTCTCAAATAAAAAAATTTTAAAATTGAAAGAATTGGTAATCTCTCTAAAAAATTATTTGAGATAATAATATATATTATATATTTATTAGTGTACTTGCTTATCAAGTTAGCATAATTAAATCAATTGTAACTGAATTCGATGAAAAAGCTTTTTTTTTATAATGGATATTATGAAAGATAAAACTCGTATTAGTAAGAGAAATAAAATGAGTGGTTTAATGAGTTACTTATATAAAATAAATACATCTTTAATAGTATGGAGGATGTAACAAATTTTATAATAATTTCAAAATATGAGATCAAGTATACAACAATTATGAATATTATTTATTTGTTTTTTTTATTTTATAAATTGTAACATGAACCAATATATATATATATATACATATATATATATATATATATGCAAAAGCCAGAACTATTTTTAAACTGTGAAATTGATCAAATGTTATAGCATAAGTAAGATCAACAAAGGAACATTAAAAAACAAAACCATACCTATGTAACACAGGAGGAAGTGTTCACGTGAAAAACTACATTTTAAATCTGAAAAGCCTTCCTAATATTAACAGTGACGAAAGTTTCAGTGTTTAGTCTCTGGACAGAGGGAACGCTGCTTGTTATGTATCCGATTGCTCTGAAGGGTTCAAATATAACCCATCTTCTGCCTCTCCCTCTTCTATGATTGTTGTTTAGGACCACATAACCACAAACTGTGATGCATGTGTTCTGAAGTTGAAAGTTACCCACTGAAGAAATTAAGATTGGCCTGCGCATGTTCTCAAAATAGAATTTTATTGAAGAGACAACAAATTTTTCACCAATATTTTTGTGCTGCATGTCTTTTACTGCTGCTAATTGTTCAGCCTTCTCCTTCGATCATGCCTACAATTAGTTAAACAAACCAAATCGTAGTGAGATACAACATTATTGTAAAAAAGATATGCAATGGTGATGAAAATTCATGTATTAGAAAATTTGAATAATGTTGGACACATGACTTGACTGGTTAAGAAGTATATGATATTTTTATCAAATACTAATTAATAAGGAACGGTTTTTAATTGATCTTGTGTAATAATTGTACAATATCTCAGATGCAAGTAGCATTGCTCTTCTATTTTATATTACTGCCAACTGAGGGATAAAGAATTTTGATATACCGGAGCATTTTCGTCATAGGGAAAGTACTTGAGGCAAAGCATTCGGCTATAAGACACTTAAGGTAGCAGTTTTCCAGGAAGTACGGAGAGGGGGCTTCGAGGAGTTGTTGTAGCCATTTTTCATGACAACCTTTGACACTGTGAATCCATAGGTTTACGCAGTTGACGTTTTTCTTTTTCTGAAACCGGGTGATCATCATACAGAGACATTAATGGAGGTTTCGCCAGATGTAAGAGATGATGATGATCACGACTAAAGGCTTTCACTTGCTGTAAAACAATGAAGCAAGACATTAATTTTTGCTCTCTCTGTTTATTTTGGGCCATCTATATTTTGTGTTTCAAATCAAAGAAAGTGAAAGTATAGATTTTTTTTGTTATTGTATCTTGAAATATGAATCGACCTATTATGCTGTTTTTGGATAAGGACAAAAAAAATCCCTAGTTATTCAAAGAGTGGTGCTATTAATACGGAATGGAGACAATATAGAATTTTTATAAAATTTTGTGTTTCTCTTAAATTGGACGAGACCTACATCATATGATGTGAGTTCCATCCAATTTAACAGATAACATAGAATTCTGTAAAGAGAAGCAATTCTCTTACTAGAATCAAGCATTGAACTGACTAGTTATTGGTTTTGTACCCAAAAAAGAAAAAAAGAAAATCATTATTACTGTTTCTTCCAAATACTAGATTGGCTGGTTCATTAATTCTTGCTGATGTTAGGCAGTTGTCACTCGAAACCAATTGACAATTGACAACTAACAAGTTGTTTACTTGCTTAGTGCATCATTAAATCTACGGTGATGACCAAAACAGCGTAATGGTTTTGTCAATTACCCGTGATTAGCGAGGTGGATTAGTATTAGAAATAATTTATTGATGTAACCTTAATGCAAGCGCCATAATTATGTTTTTATCCTAGTTGTCTTGTTTGGCTGCTGCCTCAGCAAGGCGCCCACCATTACAATGTTGTTTTTGTTGTTTAGGATCACATAACCACAAACTGTATACATGATGCATGTGTTGGAAGTTATCCACTGAAGAAATTAAGGTTGGCCTGCCCATATTCTCAAATTAGAATTTTAAGTGGCTACAAATTTTTCACCAATATCTTTGTTCTGGATGTGTCTTTTACTGCTGCATATTGATCAGCCTTCTCCTTCAATCATACCTACAATTTTAAAACAAACCAAATCATAATAAGTTACAACATTATTATAAAAAAAAAAAAATGCAATAGCAGTGAAAATTCATGTATTAGAGTTAATGGTTCTAGCCCTTTATTTGAATTATATGCAATAAATTATGTATAATTAACATTACTCTTTCATTTGATAAAATGATAATTTATTCTTTCTAAAAAAAAACTCCGCTCCTATCAATCATCTCACGCTTTATGACTTCTTCATTCATATTCATATTTTATAAAGAGTTACGAAGACAATAATAATTCTTTTAAAAAAAAAACTTTTTTCCTAAAATTTATCTCATGCTTTGTGAAGAGAAAATGATAATAGTTTACAAATTTTGTGTATTATTATATTACGTTTCCAAATAGAAAAAAAGTGTAGAATAGTATATTTGTACTTTTTTGTTTTTAATTATGGTGAACGAGTAAGCAAATTATCAATACTCTTATAAAGTGTTATTATTCTTTATCATATTTTATTTTGGTGTCATGCAAGGCTTTTTTTTTTTGTTCAATTTTATGAAATGAATAACCAGCGGCAATACTTTTTAAATTTTAATATAAAAGTGTTGTAAAATGTTTAGCCATTGTCGTTGCCTCCCCAGATGGCGTACGAGTTAACTGCAAAAATTAAAATAATCCTCTAACATGTTAACATCAAATTTTGATATGAATATGTAATAAAGCTGTCATCCTACTTACATAAGATTCTTCATTAGTGTAAGATTTAATTTTTATTTACATTGATATGAACTAATTATTCTAATAACTATGCCGTTTTCATTGTTACTATAGGCTAAAGATTCCCAGCAAAGTAATGGCCAAAATTGCAAGCAGCTGGTCGCGTTAGAATTTAATAATTAATTTATCAACGTGCATGAGTGGGTTAATGGTAGATTTTAAATAATTTGCAAGATTTAATTAATATTTTGGAAAAACTTAATGCCTAGATTGTTTATTTAAAAGAAAAATCTCTTGCCCCATGCATTGTCAAATTACTAAAACCTTCTAATTTCAAAACTCTCTGAGAAGAAATTAATGCAGAATTGAAGCCTCTATAAATTGAGGTTCCAAAATGCAGTATGACACCCAAAATTTGCAGCAAAAAGAAAGAGGGAGAGTGATCAGTTATGGAGACAAACGGTATTTCCCTAAGGAGACTGGCAGTGACATTGATGGCATTTTTGACAGTGCGCCGTGGTGTGGTGATGAGCGTGCAGATGCAGGGCAGTGACGGCAATCCCACTTCATCTCTGCAGATCCCCATAACTATTACCCTGGCACGGTGGACAAAATACATAGGATCGTAAATCTAAAATGCATCAAATCATGCGCTAAAAGCTGCAGCAAAAAATTTGAACGCGAACCAGCTGGTTTCATTCAAAGTTGCTTTGAGGAGTGTGTAATAGCTTCATGCTTTGGCCATGCCATTGAATTTGATGACATGTCTTTCGATGTACGTTCTTCCTCCAAGCGCCATCTATGGCAGCGGTGAATATATACATACAATCTTAATGTATCTCTTTCCCTACGGATACTGCAACTGCAAGTGTTCGTCGAGTTTGATCAAAGCTTTTTACTCTGCAACTAATTCATTGGTTCTGCCTGCGTAGTACTGTAAAATTATATATCAGGAAGTTTCAGTATATGATTTCTGGTGTTTCTACTTTTGCAGATGAAGATAACAAATAATGAAGAAACTTGTCGCAGCAACTGAATGCAAAGGGAATTATTCATTAGATGTTGTTGTGTGGGACAAATATGTACGTGTGTGTGCTGCTCCTTCATCATGTAAGCAACAACTAGAGTGATTTAGTAGTATATTAAGTTGTATGAGACAAGGTCAGTTGTTTGAAACGTATGGGTGTATGAATCTAAAGTTCGTGAAATGCTATAGTGTGTGTATATATATATATATTATTTTTTGAAGGATATCCTTTAGTTTTAGGTCAAAAATTAATTTTTTTTTTAAAATTAAAATTGTGAATGATAAACTAGACTCAAATTTATATTTTTTTTAGATGAACTAGAAAATATTTTTATTTAAGGAATAAATTTTTTGTATCTTTTAATTTAAGTGAATCTAATTTTTTTTTAAGATAAATAATATTATAAATTTTTGACCATAAAAATTTTTTTGTATCAAATAATTTTAAAATATTCGCACTAACTACATCAATCTTTTATTAAAGATGGTAATGAAAACTATCATGTGCAGCAGTTTTTTAATTACGACCAAATTTTTTGCCCATATGTTCTTAATTTTATAGCAAATTCTCTTTTTAAACTTCGTGCACGCGCTTACACAGAGTTGCCTGCAAAGAACGCAGGGCTAGCTTATTATTTATGGCCAGAGAGTTTTATGTTTCTGCTCCATTGACTGCTACTAAACACAGGAAACAGCATATACTATTGAAGCAAAGTTCTCTTATATAAAGAGAAATTAATTTCAGTTTGTTGTAGTCATGCACGTACGGTATCCTTAAGGGATGGTTTGTTCGGAAATATTAAAAGAGTATACGTTTGAACATTAAGTTTAATTCTTTAGTCACTAAATTTATCATTAAACAGTTTATATTTTAAAAGAGATTAATTTATTATCAAAATATAAGATATGCTTTTAAAAAAAGTTCAAATAAAAAAGTGTGAACATATAACCTTATACAGATTATTCACCATTTATACTATTCTTATAAATTAAATTCAACTTATTAAATATTTATTTAAAAAAATGTAAATTATTAAATTTATCAAATTTTATAAATTATATTGTAAGACTAAAATTTTACTAACTTCGATCAAATATTTGTGAGAATTTTATTCTTCCTGCTTTTTTTTTCTTTTAATTATTCGTCCCAGGTTATGGAGGGGCATTTTCCATTATTCAAACCCCTCACCATTAGCAAGTAAATTTTACCAATCTTCTCTTTTTAGCACAATTATAAATTGTTTTAATCCGCTATTGTTATTCCTTTTTTCTCGGTTTTTTGTATTTGTCCTTCAAATAGGAAAACATACTTTTCAAATTATTACCAGTTTTAATTATTTGTTCACAATTATTAGTTTCAATTCCGAAACAAAGTAAAGACATATGAGCTTTGGGAACATATCAATATGCATGTTTATTCCTACTACTAAATCAATTTACAGGGATTATAAATGTTTCCAAAACAATGACTAAGAGGCGATATGTCCAAATCAAGATGCATACTATGCCTTAAAAATCTCACTGGCTAGCTTTACATCTAAAACATGTACCATGAAGTTGACTGCTAAATGTCCTTAAACATTTAATGTGGTACTTATGACCACAGTCTTCTATTGTGGCCTCAACAGGTGGCTCAGATGCATGGCAATAATCGCATGGCTGCTTAGAAGACGGCGGCCTGCATAAATCTGGCGGAGGCGGTGGTAGGGATGCTGCAGTTTGGGGATGGTTGGGAGGGTATGTCTGGTTTATGTAGTTTGGAATTGGCGGATTGCCAGCACCAGCACGTTCATCTGCAACTGGGGACCATAGATCTCGATGCGGCAACTCTGGTTCAGGCGGCGGTAGCGTCGGGAATGTAAAAGATTCCATATCATCTTGCTCTTGCATGAGACTTCCTCCAACTCTAGTAGTGAGCTGTGATTGCTCACCAGGGTGCATCATGTGACTATTGCCACTTGCATGGGGATTGTTGGGAGGATTTGTCAGGTGTGTCAAAGGACATTTGTAAGGAACTGGGGCGGATAGATCTTCAGGCGGAGCAACTCTCTTCGGTGTCCTCTTAGGTGGGAGAGGTATAGTGATATCATAATTTCTATGAATTTGAGCATCTGAGGAACTCATGGCCATTATTAGTGGCGGCATACGACTTACTCCAACCCCACAAGTGTGCTGTGATTGCTCAGAAGTAGTGTGCCTCATCTGACTGCTCCTACTAGGCCTTGCTCCAATAGCTAAGCCTGTGCTGCTGGAAGAAGGGCCAGACCCAAGACCATAATTGACTTCGAGATCAGCACCAGAGTTCAGCCTGTGTGCAGTATCAACTCTGGCTCTCAAATCGTAGCCAAGATCAGCACAAAATTGATCAAAAGTGGGAAATATTTCATCTTGTGTTGTTGTTGAGATACCAGTACTGGATTCAGAGTTTGAGTAATCAGTTCCAACCGCAGCATAATATATGTCCATGATCTCATTAAAAATAGCACAGTCAACAGCTGGCATGGGCATCCCTTCCCTTACTCCAGACCCTGATGCTGTATTGCTTGAAGGGCCAGGGCTAGGGCTAGGGCTAGCAGCAACACTCATTGAAATCGTTACTCCGGAATCATCACTAGAATGCATATTATTATCTTCCTGCGTTAAGAATTCATAAGGAAGTCTCTCCGCAATATCAATATTGGAGATATAATCATAAGTTCTGTCTTGAACATCAGAATTTCCTTCATCCCCAAGCGTGAAATATGATCCAGTATTTATTCTTCCGCTTCTGGAGACATCAGCATTGGATATTCCGGGGTCAACGGGTGCTTCAGTAGAGCATCCAACACCAAGGGTGAGAAAGGATCCGTCAATTTCTTGGGTGTTTCCTTCTCCATCATCACGAGCAGTCCTTCCCTTTGCCATTAACTACAGTAGCCAACAACTCTTGAGTTCAGATTAATTCTCAAAGGAAAACTAACGCTACATTCAAACGGAGATATGCATGACACTGGAAGCATAAAGAAAGAAAGAAAGAAAGGAAAGGAAAGGAAAGGGGACGAAGGAAACCATCAAGTTTGAACGAAAAGACGCTACAAGTAAAATGCTAATGCAGAGACACGATAGTTTAATTGCTAGGTGCAAGAAACCAAATAATGACACCTGGAAGACATGGAAATTAAAGAAAGAAGAGATCTAAATGCAAGAATGCAAGGTAGAGAGAGGCGTTATAACAATTCAAGTGCCAGCAAGATGGGTGCAAGAAACAGAAAGAAGGAAACCAAGAAGCCTGAGAAAAATGAAGGAGAATGAACAATTGTTACAAACTAACAATACAACATCACTGAGTTTCTATCAATCTCAGGTTGATAGGAGAAAATCAGCTTACAGTTGAATGAAGCAGCGTAGTGTATTGCGTATGACTGGAAAATCCTCTAGTGTGTGGTAATAATATGCAGTGTGTCAAACTTTCTAACGCAATCTCTAGCATCTAATCTTTCACCGCTTGTTGACCGTGAATCAATCACTACCTTCTCTCTCTCTCTCTCTCTCTCTCTCTCTCTCTCTCTCTCTCTCTCTCTCTCTCTATATATATATATATATATATATATATACATATATATATATATATATATGTATATATTGTTAGAGATGGAACTGGGGTCACCTCAAAGAATAAGGATAATTGGAGAATGGAATGATTTAATTACCTTTAGTAAAAATCAAACTGGAGCCAATACTTATGGAGATTGGTTCAAAGACACCAAACACCATTTGTGCCATGTGTTTCAAGTTGCATTATTTTAGAATTTACGTGCTTTATGAATAACCATAATGACTACTTATCATGCGTTATAGTCACACTCGCTGCTCTATTAACCAAAGCCAAACTAGCTTGTTTAACTCCATCTTTATCTTCCACAAGATTATTCGCACTTTAATATATGATTAAGGATGCTTGCTCCTGCCCCTATGAAATTCCTTCTGCTGTTGCACTTCATCACCCTCTGCACACTGGTAAACCCCCTCAATTTGCATTGATTAACTGAAGAGGTGAAAGTTGCACAATAGTACATAGATGTTAAACTGGGAGAGGTCCTTATATTGTTGACAAATGGCTCGTATTGAAAATTGGATTTAGTAATTTCGAAAATACATAAAATTTCTATGTCCATTTTGAAAACTGGAGTTTCTAGTTTACGTAAGAATAATAAATGTATAAATTTCCTTTTTTTGGGGTTAAATTTTACGATACCCCCAGGCTTCCATTATTTGAATCTCCCGCCCACCCCCAAAATAGTTAATTATTAGAAAATAAACTTCTTCTAAGAATGCCAATATTGTATGACTCATGTAAGTGCAAACTAGAATTGCGGAATGGATTCTCTTACTTTAAAATTTTTTTGACTTTAACAATTTTAAAAGAAATTAATAGAACAGAGAATAATCTCTGATTGTAAGTTTCACTTCTTCTTTTTTTTTTTTTAAAAAAAAAAAGTGAGATCCAAACCGTGCATTCAAAACCAATAAACCCTGCCAAGTTTGACCATAAGAAAATACCTCAACGGAGATCAAATTTAAATAATTCATTGTTCTGTACCCAAAAAAAAAATCATTGTTTTCATCCATGTGAAGCTTGGGATCATCTGGGAATATATTCCACCCAAACATGCCCTTTAAAAAATGAACCTTCTCTTCAGTCTTTTTTCAGAATGATATTTAGCTTTAATTGCTTTTTGATTTCATTTTTAATGAAAATAAAAAATAGCAATAAAAATATGTTTATTTGTCAAAAATAAAAATATTTTATTAAAATATTTTTTAAAATAAAATAATTTTAAAAATAATAAAAAAATATTTTTACTGTACTTTGAGTAAAATTTTGACAATAAAAAATATAAATTAAAAATATATTAACAATTTTAAAATTATTACTTAAATTCTAAATTTTAAAACTTTAAACCCTAAATTCTAAATTCTTAAACTTCAAAATCCTAAATCTTAAATTTCTAAACCCCAAAACTTAAAATCTTTAAACTCTAAATTATAAAATCTTAAATCCCAAACACTAAACTCCCAAAACCCAAAATCTAAACCCCAAATCCTAACCCTAAAATTATAAATCTTATAACCCTAAAACTTAAAAGCATAAACTCAAAACCTTCAACTTCAAACCATCACCTTAAACCCTAAAATTTAAAACTCAAAAATCATAAACCCCAAAATCTCAAACTCTAAATCCTAAATTTTAAACTTTAAAACTTAAACCCTTGACCTAAACTTTAAATCTTAAAATTTAAATCATAAATCTTAAATTAAATATATTTTTATTTTTTATAAATAAAATTTGATTAATATAAATTAAATATATTATTATTTTTTAAAAAATTATTTTTAATAAAAATAAATTCAAATAAAAATAAAAAATATTTTTATAAATCAAATACATCCTTAATTTCTCATATTGTCTGAAAATGTTTTTTTTCATATTTTCTTGCCTGGAAAAGTTATTTCAAGTAAACAATAAAAAATTGCAGAGGAAAAGATGAAGAAATGCCAGGAGGAACTCAGGAACATCATAGGATCCACATCCACATAGATATTTATAAAAGTACAACGTAAAAAGAAAGGATAAAAAGTTGGCATCAAAATTTTCAACCAAATACGAAATCTTAACCGTTCAAAATTACATATCATGGTCCCATTGCTATTATCTGCATCCTTTTGTTGGTTGCAGGTACAGTTAGAACCAGTGATAGAGAGAGGAGAGAGAGACCTTCAGTTGGTCCATGGATCACAGAAGAAAGCTCAGAGAATAAACCATAACCTCTCTACTCCTCTGCATCCCTTCTCTGTGCCTTGTGAAGAATTAGGGAACTTGATGCATGTGCTAAAGTTGTGAACGTCAAGTGTGTGTCTTTCTGCCCTTTCATGCTTCAATGGAAATCCACGGTAGAGAAGGGAAGATGGACGTGGATGGGGCTTTAATAGGGTTCTCTCCTGTTTCTTCCACCAGGATTGACTGGAAATCTCGGAGGAGATCAGGTACTCCCCTTTGTCATAGCAACTTGTTCAATTTCTATTATTATACAGGTCTGGCTCTATAATATTCCAAAAAAATATGTCAATTCGAGCTCACTTTGTAGTTCTATTTTGCATTTCCAAACTACTCTTTGGATACAAACCCCCATTGAATCATATAATTTCTGATACGTGTATGTATAATTGAATGATTTTGATGGTTGGTGAACGGAATTTGCCAATTTCTGTTGACTGTGATGCCCACTGCCAAGTATTCTCATACTTTTTCTGTGTATGAATTTGACAGTTTGAAACCCAAGTTTCCCAATATTTAAGACTTAGGTTTTGTTGCTGGGGTTGATCTCTGTAATTCCTGCGAATTTGTTCATGATTCAATTGCTGTGTATTTCCCTTTTCTATATGGTATTCCCGGGAGCCGGGGGGAGAGAGAGAGAGAGAGAGAGAGAGAGAGAGAGAGACGAGGAACAGAGGCTCACGGTTGGTATGACTTTTATGCTACGTTACTTAGAAGCAATGTTATTTTTACATATTTTTATTTATAATTTTTATTCATAATTTTTATCTCTATTATTTATTTTTTTTATTTTTTTAATAATTCATGTTTCAGCCACATCTACGGTTACACTGTGGATGGGACAATTTTCGTTACTTTATTGGCTATTATGATTGGCATACCAAACTCTCTCGTTCATTATTGTAAAACGCTGTGGAATGGACTCTGGAGATCTCAGTGTCTTAACGTAAAATTATTATTTAAAAAGTAACAAGAAGAAGAAGAAGACAACAAGGGAACTAATTGGGTAGTTAATATGTTTTTCTACACTTAATAGAATTAGTGACTCATTAGGAGTTACAAATACTACCCGGATTTACCTCATCGTCGTTCAACAGTGCAAAGGATCACGGAAACACTCGTGTGGCTGTTTGGTCAGAGTAGACATATCTTAGGTTACATTTCTTGGTCAACTCACCTGCCTCCCTCCAACCCATCCTCTTCCACCAACCCTGAATTGCGGTTTTCCAGCATATGTGAATTTTCAATTTTTATGTCTCTTTTTTTTTTTTTTTTCTTTTTCTGTTATAGGTTCTGTTGTTATTCTGCTGTTGGTCATTCTCAACGTGTCTATGTTACTATTATTTTGGTTGAGTGTCTATTTTAGCATTTGAAAAACCTTACTTCTTCCCTTATTCAAGCTCTAACAAAAGTAAAGTAAATGAATACATTGGTAGCCTAACCTAAGTAAAAATCTAGTCTTTTGAAAGCAAAAAAATATCTAGTCTCTTTGTACCCCCAAAAATAACTCCTTTTCAGGGTTTCATGCCAATTTAAATACTATGATTTGCATTATCTGTTAAACGAGATTTGCAGAGTAAGCCTTAAAGCATGCATATACTTTTGACTTGTACCGGATAGGACCCATAAAATCTAATAGATTTACCGCCATTGAGCTCAAAAGTGGGCAGTCTGACTCTGCTATATGCTTTGTATAAACTCGCTCAAAGCAATTTCACTTCGTGTGCAATCATCTTGATCTTTGCTGTAAGTTTCCAGAAGAAGAAATCTTTTGACACTCAGGATGTTGATATACAAAATGAATGCAGCTGTTGCCCTTATCATCTTACCTTGTGGCTGAAGTGTTCAGAAAGGGGAAGTTATGGAAAAGTTAGCAATAGATAGATTTCCTCAAATCACAACTTTTCAATGTTTGATCTTTTGAAACAGCATGAAATTTGAAGTGGAAGTGGATATAACCCTGTAAAGTGTAAACACGTTCCCTTCCCACTTATCAAATCTCTGTATTTAACATTTTGCACTGCATATTTGCATTTGCACTCTTTCTGCTGTCTTATTGCTAGGCTGTCTCATATATTATTTGAGCAATGCTAAATAAACCACAAGTTTTAATTAGAAGTGCGACCAAATCAATAGTACCAGTGGATACAGGTGTTTGGTGGGGATCGATTGGTTGATAAATACTAAAACTCACACCCACTTGACTCGATATACCTACTTTAGCAAACTGCTTCGAGCTAAAAAGAGGTTTCCACCTTGTTTATATTCCCAGTTGCTCCTTTTATTTTGATTTCCTGGGTGATGCTTGCTGTAGTTGTACAAATCTTGTATCTCTCAATTAGTTGGCAATAAAATGGTAACTTGTTCCCCACAGCTAGCCAGAGGAATTTAGAGGTGTCAGAAGATACTGCTAATAATCCACCAAGCAAACAGGAAGAACCTCCTCCTGCTGAGGAGACGCAGGACTCAACTGCGGTTCCTGTGCTTTCTGAGCGTCGAAAGGCTCTATTTAAACCATTAGAACCCATGAAGAATAATGATGGCCAACGACCATCGGCCGAATCTTTACTTCCTCCCCCTGACTTTGAGTCTGCAACCTATCCCAAGGGCTGGCTGATTGGAAAGAAGCGGAAGCTCGTCAATGTGGATGTTGTTGAAAGCATGCGAAGGATTGCCATCCAAGAAATGAACAGAAAGGTGAAACTTTCTTGACCACTCTTAACTTCTTGGCTAAGAAAGATTGAGCAGCAATAAGAATAGGACTAAGGCTGAGGCTTTATTTGATTTTTGTTGCAGGACAGGGAAATAGATGGACTGAATGAACAATTGGAGGAGGATGCAAGGTGTCTGGAGCATTTGCAAATCCAGCTTTTGGAAGAACGGAGCAAACATGCTCGAATTGAAAGAGAAAATGCAATGCTTCAAGACCAAGTGAACATGCTTATGAACATGTTACAAGAGAATGAGCAAATGGGAGACGAAGGCCCGAACGAACCATAAATGTATCTGAGCCTTTGTGTGTGTTTGTTTATTAATTCTTTTGTAGATTTGAATGGCAAGCTTAAGTGGGGTGCACATGGTTTGCTGCTTCAGTTAGTGGAGTGCATATAGTCTATAGGTGAAAAATCAAATCGCACTGAACATATGAAGAAAAAATATTGTAAATTTTGCATCCGCTGTAATGCGGTTAATTTATATGTCGTTTCTCTCATGCAACATATAAATTGAAAGTTGTTTTCATCATCAGCAGTAAACAAAACATCAAACTCGAAGATTACTTCCGATGTTCAGGTCTTGAACAATAATAACCCAGAGAGCTGGTTCAGGAACTGACTTGAAACTCGCACATTTTGTTTTGCGACTGCGACCATTACAGTTGCCAAATTAGAGGACCACTCAAGGACTAGTTTTTGCTTTGATGTTTTCTCCTCTTTCTTTCGCCCCTTAACTGAGTGAGTGAAAAAAATAAATATATAAATACGCACATTATTTGAAGGGATAAAAAAATACACACTCTAACTACGGTATGAAGACCGAAAAGCAGGTGGAGTATGCAGTTTCGAAAATAGTTTAAAAAATGTGAGGAGTGTCTTTGAGTAAACATGTTATACTTTAAATATCTGAAAAAGTATAGCGAGAGATATTTACACGCACAACATTTTTATGGAAAATAAATAAAAACTGATCTTTTTTTTACTTTTTTATAATAAATAAAAACTGATATTTATTATGTGTAATAAAAGTATAAATATAAATTACGTCTTAAATATCCATTACGACAATGATCATGAAAAAAGGCGTTTAATAAAACTCAAGCTGCCCTAGATGGTTTGATTGCATTCTGAAACTTTCTAACGTTAAAGATACCAACCACCAGATTTCACAGATTGTACAAGGTTTTTACGGCAAATGCACTACAGTCAGGTCTGCCTAAGACTTTTAAGTTTTAACATGTCTTATCTTCCTTTTTCAGCTGATAATACAAGCCCTCCCAAACATCTCCTGGGATTCTTCATCAAAGTAAATTTCCGAATCCCTGAACTTTGGGTAAAACTAATGGCATATATAATATTTGCACTATTAACACTACTTCATGGGCTTTGTGATGCTCGTGAGCTTAGTAGATCATCACAATCTGACTTAATTACCAGAATCATCCGACATGTGGGATAGAAACTGGGGCAGAGATGCTATCCTCGGAAGATTAAGAAGCAGTTCACCAACTGAATCTTTCCTGGGTATGCCAGTTCCCTGCTTGCACCCTGAAGAATCATCCTGCTGACCCTCATATTCAACAACCTTACTTTGGTCAGATAATTGCTCCAGAGCAAATTTACTTTCACCTACTTTTGCACCAACATCTGCATCAAGACCATTATCTGTCCTGAACTTTGTCTCTTGAGCTGTTAAAGGATCCTTCTGCAGAAGGCAGCACAATGAATTGACCCTTGACATGAGAAACTGCTCGGGAGAGGCAGCTGCAAGTTGTGAGTCATTGAACAAGCATTGGGTAATTTCCTCCAGAATTAATCTGTTATACTGGTTGTCACCAGTAAAGGTGGGATGTTCTGAAATGCAATGTCCAATATGGCTTGCTAGATCAGTCATTGACATAGATGGGTGGAGGCCAGGAACTTTAATTTGATCCAAACTGCTAAGAAATTTCAAAGCCTGGGCTCCCCTACTCCTGAACTTTCTGATCGCATGGCTTTCTGTGACTGTAGCAAAGTTGCAGATGATAGCAAAGTAAGTATGGCCATCATTGCTTATATGTTAGTAAGCTACCAATCTCAAACAAGAACCAAGAAGGTAGGATTAGGACTTAATGTCTATTTAAGTCATTGTTTCCATCCCTTACATACAGATTTATTATAATATTAAATTTATTTAAAGAATACAAACTTTGTTAGTCATATTTTCTGTTCGTCCTACATTAAGATATACAAACATGTAAGGAACCCGGGTACAAAAGTCTACTAGTTGCATCACAAAGAATCAAATATTCATTGTCTCACCAGCTCTTCCTCCCAATCATGACAATCCTCCGATCCTTTTGATGATGATAACATATTTATTAAGCTAGAAAGGTTCTCATCTCCACATTTCACAAATATAAGCTAATTATTTTATTATCTAGTAAATTACCTGAACAATAACAATTTAATGTATAGATGATGTACAGGTATAGATGAGGTACAGATCTACAATTTTGTAGTGGAAGTTTCCAGCAGCTCCAGGTAGGAGGCTGAAACCTTGCTCATCCCCAATAAAAGTATAATACAACACAGAAACATACATATATAGCATCCATGGCAGATAATGTTGCCTTAAAATATATTAACTACAAAATAGCTGCCACAGTATAATGATCGATAATACCCGTCTCTTTCTTAAATCCTTAGTGGAAACAATCTCCCAAACATGCCTAGAATCAATTTAAAATTTATTCTCTTATAACAATTTTCGGTCAAAGGGACACATGAGAGGAACTATAAAAGGTGAGGCAACATGGGGACTTAATCACGACTGCATAAAGCAATTTAAAATGGTCAGTTGACAGTTTTTTTCTCAGAAAAACAAAATTAGAAAATATGAATCACATATCATTGAGCTTCACTAACTCTTCAGTAATTGGTCAACAATCTGCTTTCTCAGATGTTTCTCAATTATGCCAGAAATGTAGCTAGCAAAACACATAAGAATCATGAGACATACTTGTAAAAGTGGCAAAATCCTGTAAGTTTACATCAGTGATAGAGATATGTTTTGACCAAAGCTATATCTCTAAAGAATGAACAAGTGCATTTACCATCCCCATCCAGATAATATAAAAGAAATGCACAATGGTCAACAGATATGCATGTTATCACCATAGCAAACATAACTTCATCGAGGAATAATATAATCATATTGTACCTGAGCTGGGTGATGTGACATCCTGGTAAACATTCTCAACGGATCTGCCCACAAGATTGAGTTCACTTTTTGAGGAGGAGGATTGAACTGGAGATGCTGATTCCACATCCTGCAATCCAAAGAAACCAGCCTGCTCTTTGCTTTTTCCATCAAAACTGTTACTAGGTTCAATTTGATCATCAATTGCAGTTCTGGGTTCGAAATATGGAGAATCCAGGACCATATCTGGCCGTTGACTCAAAATGTTTAGACGGGGATCACGCTGAATGAGCTTCTCAAAATGCTTTCCTAACAACCCTTGTGGACATTGCAGAAAATGTTGCCTATGACAATATTGAAAATGTGAATGGTATTAATAATTTCAATATACATGTGGCACAATTTCTAGCAAAAAAATGGAAAAAAAAAATTGCAATAAGATGCCTCCAAAATAGGTAATATACTCATAAAATCCTAAATGCTCTCAGTATATACCAGAACTTCTAACAGAAATTCAAATGAACAATTGTACTCGCACTGTTGATAGGAAAATATGTAAATCAATCATGGAATCATTCAATACATGGCTGGACAGTTTTACACAGATATAGATGAGAAGGTATTGTCTGCTTCAGATAACCATAGAAATAGAAACGAAAAGACAATGATAAACAATACATGCTGAAGTGTATTTGGTCAGGAAGTCATAATAGTAGGCCTAGAAACATGCTGAATATATGCGAAATAGAATATATGCTTCACAAAAACTCATCAGTAAACCACCTAAATATCAAAAGAAGACCGCATATAGTACCTTTGTATGCTTGCTTGTCCACCAGTAAAGTCAGATGTCGCCTGCCACAGGGTATGCTTCCGAGGTTGTGGATTGATCTCCCTAAAAAACAAGGGTCTTCTAGCCAGCTAGGATAAAAAGGAACACCAACTTAGATCGACAGATCACAGTGACGAGTTATTTAGGAAATCTAAACGAAAGAGAATCTCACCACTACTTCCAGCGTTCCTGGTCCATCTTCAGGGTAGTTTGCCTTCAGAGCCATGATATCAGACCACGGGATTTCAATCTTATTCTTAAGACAACCATCAAGGACTTCCCATACGAGCTTGTGCTTGGCAAAATAACATTTTGCCACCAAATCTCCTTCATATCTTGACTTATACTGTAAATATGAGATATACAATTACCACCATTCCTATCACACACAGGAAAACCGTATACGTATTATGTTTCTATATATAAGTTCTTTCTCCAAGTTGTCACCATACCTCCCAAGTCCCAATTTTTAAAATTGATGCAGGAAAATTCGAAGCCTTGAGTTTAGCATCTGTGGAACCAGAAGATTTAGTACCCTTGTAATCCTTCTTGTGCACAACTGCTAATTTGGTATTATCTTCTTGAGAGAGTCTCATCTGAATTAAATCCAAAAGGGACGGGCTTTTTCTGAGACGCAAACCGAGCGGGCTTGGCTCATCAAGGGGATTGTATAAAGATGGTGGGATTGGAAGGGAATCATCAGTCGAAATCCTCTGTTTGAAAACAATTAAAAAAGGTTAGAGAAAGCAATTAAATCCAATAATACCAAGTACCAAATCATGCGTCCTTTGGCTCTCGATAAAGTATAAGAAAATCAATTTGACGAATATGCATTATCTGGCAGCCAAAACTATCATTCAACAACCATACAGAAGAAATCTAATCTTTGTTTCAGAAACATAGCATTCAAGGATCAACTTTTAGAATTTCCTGGAGCAGTTACTCAAAATGGGGGAAAATAAAAACTGAAAATTGGAAGAAACGAAAACCTCGTGATGGGAATCCAATTTGGGTCGCTTGTGAAGAGGGCTGAGTTCATCTCCTCCGGAATCCTCGACCTCCGACTTCACATTTTTCAGGCAGCTGGCGTCCGATTTCATTAACTGAACCATGAGGCTGCACTTGCACGATACTGAGTCACAGTAGAATTTACAGAAGAATAACGTAGCAACTAATATCAGTAGCCTTCAACTGAGTCAACTCGGGTAATGGCGGCGATTCAGAATTACAGGTTTCTTCTCCAGCACTGTAGTAATGGCGGCTTTAGCAAAGCCTAAGAAGTGAGAAGTACGAAAGCTCCCCTTCTCTATCTAATATGAGCAAATGTCACGTTCCAAATCTGAAACTCGACGTGTTTAAAACCGAACAACTATATTTGGACGAGAATTAGGTGATGTTTTGTCTAAATGTTATAACATGTAATAAAAGAAAATTTGAAATAAAATTAAGAAGAAAAAAATTAAAATTTATGAATTTAAATATGAAAAAATAAAAAAATTATAAAAATTAATAAAAAGTTTAAGTGATCCAAATTTACTAAATTTAAAATTTCGAATAAGCCTCTCATTTGAAGAGAAAGAGTATGCATAATTTTATTTTTTAATTTTTATAAAATAAAATTTGAGTAATATTACATCTATAATTTGATTTTTATATATTTTATATAAATTTTAATTTAAAATTGATGTAAATTTTTATTATTAATTTAATATTAATCACAAATTAATAAGTATATAAAAGCATAAAACTAAAAATATAAATATAATATTACTCTTGAAATATAACATTTAAAGTGGAAAGTATGATTATTCAAAGTGAAATACGCATTCTTTTGGGTAAACATTTTGTCGCTCGTGGGGAGTGTGTAGAATTTAGATTTAAATTTTTAAAATATAAAATATATTTAAAAAATAAAATATAAATAAAAAATTATTAATAAAAAATTAATAATTAATTTAAATTTACAAATTATAATTTATTTATTTATATTCAATATTAAAATAATAATTAATCTTTTTATCAATAATCACAAAATCATACATTTTACTCCCTAATCCTAATTGGTGAAATTTGGCAGCATGGATGAAGAATCCGTGGGTGCTGTATGTCACGTGGCGTCACGCGCTGGGATTTGGATAGAAGGTGGGGCCCAATTCATGAACCATCCAGATGAATTTGTCTTATCTTGTACATGCGGGAAGCTGCGTGATTGGCTGGCTGGCACATGTTGTTGAACAATATGGTGGGAAGATTAAAAACGTAAGCTAGTTGGTAGGCCCTAACATATGTTCTTAAATATTTAGAATTTCATTTTTTTTCTAATTTTATTTTTATTTAACTTTTATAATATATATTTTAAATTATTAAATTTATAAATTTAGTTTATATCATTAAATATGAGTTTTTGTAATCAAAATAATACAATTGTAACATTTATGAAATATTTATGTTTTTATGTGTTTGCTTTATCCTCAATGGATAAACCTCACAAAACGCCAATGTAATTGTCTTTCGGCCCACGCAATTTTGTTATTTAATTTAATTTTGTGATAAAAAATTTGGTATATACTTAACCAAAAAGTAAAGTTGGGTAAATTTCTATTTTAAGCGAACGTTGATTTTGATTTGAATATAATTTTTGAATAATTATTGATATATTTGATGATATAATAATATTTATTGTTGTTTTAAATTTTTTTTCTTGAATGTGAGATCTAAACCTAAAACTTGTGTACTGTATATATGTTAAATAGTTTATTATTTTTATATTAAAATTTTAAGGATAATTAAAAAAATAGATAATGAAATCACTAATAAGTGAAACACATGGCATGTTGTTTTTAAGGAATATTTCTTCCTTGAAAATAAATTGATGAATGATTAGAAAGTAAGATGATTTAAGTGCCCTTGGACAAGAAACAAATTTGGGGTCATCTTTTATAAATACTAGACAATCAAACACCAAATTATTGCATGTGCAATATAACTGACTGTTGATTAATTGAGGTAGAATTTAGTATATAAATTTGCTTATATAAAGCTTAATTCAAATTAAACTTCATGTGAAAATTAGCTTAGCATGATGTGTCAAAGGATTAGGAAAGGGAATTAATTAGTAAGAACTGGGGATTGAGGTAAACAATTCTTTTAGAAAAGCTGGGCTTCATGCTTTTAGATTTTCTTGTTCAGACACTACACTGGGCTTTTTGTTAATCAGCCTAATTTATGCAATCAAAAGCTAATTGTTCCCCAATCAATGGGAAACTCAGAATTTATGGAATTCTCATGTAAATTTTTTCCAGTAGAAAACAATTAAATGTTTGGAATAAGTGGTTGGAATAATTAATTTATACTTAACTCATTAACCATTTTTGAACATCATTGGTCACAGTTTTTGAAATTTGGTGAGTCATCCCTTAATTGAAAGTTTATTTGCTGATATTTTGTTCTTTTTGTCTGTCTTACAAGTGGGCAATCTTTTTCAACTTTGAAAAAGACTAGTTTAGTTCTAATGATCAAGGTACAGGCAGCAACATTGCTGCACTAATTACTGCTCTCATTATATTAACCTTTACTTTTTGCTTTACTTGGTTGCCCATAAGCACCTTTCCTGCCAAAATTTGTTTTTGACCTTACAAAGCAAGTAAAACTATAAGAAAAAGTGATAGTCTCAAGAGCTAAATAGAAAAGCAGGTTCAAAATTCTGCAAGATAATGAAGCATTTGCTGCAGAGATCATGACATCACAAATCATTGTGAATGATTTTGACTGTGACAAATGCTCTTATCCTTTCATTCATCTTTGAATCTTTTACAGTATGCTTTTGGAAAGTTGGTTAACCAACATCAGAATTTTAAACCCCAACTTGTGGAATTATAATTGAGTCTCACAATTTATTAAATTTAGGGTAAAATATATTAAATTTTTTATATTTTTTATTATGTGAAAATTTTTTTTATATAATATCAATTAAAATAAATTATTCTTTATAATTTAAAAATTATATAAATTATTTTTATGTATTTTAAATTGATGATAACTTAGGACATGTGAAGATAATTTAGAAATATATATATATATATAATTTAAGGTATATAAAAATAATTTATATAATTTTTAAAATATAAAAATAATTTATCTTAATTAATATCATAAGAGAATTTATTTCAATTGATATAATTAGAAAATTTTTACATATAACTTAAAGTATAAGAAGATTTGATACATTTTATCCTTAAATTTATTATATTTTATAATTAAAATTATAAAATTTAATTAATCTAATAATTTTTTATGAGATTTTAATTGACCAATTTTAACTTGCTGAACAGTACAGAAGACACATCTTAAAGCAATTAATTGAATATATGGCTATTTACAGCAGTCAGTTTCTCACACATGCCCGTCAGTTTTCTCCTCTTTCACATGCTCATTGCTCGGTGTGATTATCTATGGCACTTTCAAGAACTTGCATCCACAAACCAGTGTGTCATCATGGTGCCACAGGACAAGGTTTATGGCCTCAAACTAATAAAAAAACCCAAGAGCCAACAGCCAACGCATCCATGAGGTGTGATGTTTCCTGAATAGGAGCATCAAATCTATATGCTTAGAGAAGATATTTTCAAAACAATGAGCAAACCGTAGCAACCAAAATCTGTGTGTTGATAACTAATGGCGTTAATTTTAGCGTGCAGATCTCATTGATATAATAAACACAGGAATTTAGATGATATAACTTTCTTACTTTTTGAGATAATTTTTTTTTATTTTTCTATAATTTAATATACAATTTTTTTAATTTTATATTTATTTCTTTTTTATTACTCTTTTTAACATAAAACGAGGGGATCACTTCCTAGCCACAGCCATATCATACAGGAGCAACAGTTGGAAATTCAGCACCTTATAGTTGTAATAACCGCCGACGTGGCCCAATACTTGCTTATTTGCCATTTTCAGCGGTTTGTCTTTGACCATTATTTCGGTTTCTCTGTTTTTATAAATTAATATTTGTAAAAAGTTTATTTAAATAAAATAATTTATTAAATTTTATAAACTCAATTAAAATAAATTTAATAATTCACTTTATTATATATATTTTTTGTTATCAATTTTAAGTAAGAATAGCTTTTTAGCCATGATACCATTATAATTTGATCAAGATTTAATAGACTTGATTACTATGTACTTTAAAAGCCTAATCTATGAGTCATAGAAACTTTAGATAAATCAGAAAGCGGCAAGCAAAAGGTCATCATTCACGGGTTTTCTGTTCTTGCATTACATGTCTAATTGCTTTTCAACCCCCAGGTTGAAGCCATTGACATCTTTCCCCTGCCGCCAGAGTTCTGTGACCTCAATAATACAATAGTTCAACTCATTGACTCAGTTGCTGGAGCTGCCTTTACAAATTCCAAGTTCCAACTACAATGACCCACTCTCAAATATTATATGCAACACTTGTGTCAAAAAAACTCGAAGCAAATTTGCTGTTTTTCTTCCTGAAGCTTGAAGATGTTAAATTGTTTCTTTGGTAATATATTTTACTTGAGTGCCGCTACACTTATATTTTTAAACATACGTTACGTTACGAGTTTTGTATTTTTTTTAAAAAAATATAAGATGAATAATAAATTCATTATATCTTTTATTCTTTTAAAAAAATAATAAATATAACCCCATATATACTTAAAAGCGTGGCTATAGTATTATCCATTTTATTTTTACCTTACAAACTCAAGTTCTTAAGTTTTTTAGATTTGAGTTCATTTTATTTATAACTTAATTTTTATAATATACTATTTATATCATTAAATTTATTAAATTTTATAAATTAAATTATAAAATTTGATAATTTTTAAAACTCACACAAATATAAAAATTATTTTGTGAAAATAGTTTTTCCACGAGATTTTTATATAATATCAAACTCTTTCGACCAATTTTTATGTTTTATTCTCTACTCTTTAGGTGGTATTTTCTTTTATCACACAATATAACTAATATATAGCCTGGTTTTATTAAAAAAAACTATTTTAAATTTAATTTTTATCAAAAATAATTAAATCATGCCATTTTTTTATTATCTCACAATCTATCTTAAAAAGAAAAAAAATCTTTCCTTTTAATATTTCTTTCTACACATCATATTACATTTGTGTGGTTCTTGACAAAAGATATGTCACAGCAAGTTGGCAATTTTCGGTGTACCATTCCGCAAAGTCACGAAAAGTGTCAAACAAGTGGAGAGAAATTTTTGCACTCATCAGTTTATGATGAGCAAATAATATGACTATATGCAATTATCTTAAATATTGTTCTACTTCCACAACAATCACAATCACAATAATGCAAATAATTCTCCCTAAACGTTTTACTTTATTATTATTATTATTATTATTATTATTATTATTATTATTATTATTATTATTTTGGGTTACATGATCATCCATCTTGTTTTTTTGGGTAAAAGTTGAAAACAAGCCAGTAAAACTGAGTCATATGTGTACGTAAAACTAAAAGTATCTTAACAAAGAAGCATAAAGGGAAAGCAAGATATTGGTGCAAATGGTGGGCATGGGTCACATAAGAGAAGTCTTAGTCATCTAATTAATGGATAACACATGAGACAGAATCATGGCACCTCCTCAAATCAAAAGTGATGGAGGACCAAACTATTCTCTTGTGACACATATACTTTAACTTAATCAAACAAGTTGACGGCTTTAATTAAAGAAAGAGAGAGAAGGGGCATACAAGTGGGATTATCATATAATTTTGAGAAAGAGACAGAAAAAGGGGGAGAGTAGAGAGAGAGAAAGAGGTGTAGTCATCATGGGAACTTGGGATAGATTCAATTACTTGAGTTATACACAAATTTTAATTCTCAAATAATTGGTATATAATATATTTTTTAATACTCTTGGACTAATTACATCTCAAATAAGTCATATTTTGATCTTTAAATCTTAAACATAATTCTGTATATCATGTGACACTCAATTAGTAATTGCAATATGAATTTAGATTATTGACTTCTATAATTTTGGAAAAAAATTAAAAAAAAAATAGAGATTGTTCCATATTTGTGTTCTCCTTTTTTTTAATTAATTTTTAATTTTTTTTAATTTTTTCTCACTCTTTCTCATAATGCACCTCCTGACTCACATGTTATTCAACTGTCATATAAATCAAATAAGTAATGCATTAGATATTAGGTATCATTAACAAACTTGGATTAGACAAGGCATGAGTACAATTAAGTATGATTACAGATTAATGAAAAATGAAAAGGTGTAAGTGGTTTTTACCTTACTATTATATTTACCAGTACTACACTTGATATGACTCATTGACTTAGAAAAGAAGAAAGGAGGGGACAGTTGTAAATCATTTTCAACAACTAGAAGTGGTTCTTTAGCACTCTGCAAGATTCTTTCAATTAGAGATACCAAGTCTCCAGTAGAAGCTGGAGTCGGCAACTCAATTTCAAGTATGCTGTTGTTCTAACTTCTCTCATTGCTTGGTTTAGCTTGGAATTTGCATTAGATTCTTCAAAGAATGCTTGTTGAATTTTTAAGGCAAGTCTAGCCCCAATGAACCTCCTGATATGTGAGTTTGGTACAAAAAAGTTACCTGAAGTTGCAAATGCCTATGTCTTGGAGAAAAGACTATAACTGACCAATTTTTGCCAAAAAAGCCAGAGTAAATTCCACAGATTGGATTGGTTTGGTGTAGAACTGTTTAGAGTATCACTTTCTCAAAATTGATTACTCTGATCCTTTTCAGATTTCTGTAACAAAACTGCACAAACTCAACTAGTACACACAATTCACCATATTATATTAAAGAAATTTCTCAAGAAAGCAAGAAACATTGCTAAAGGACACTAAATACCAATAACTATAAGTCATTCTCTATGGCCTCTGGCCCTCATCTTCTGTGTGAAAGTTGACAGTTGATTCCATGAAGGGTACTAAGTCTTATCTTAAAGGGCTCTATAGACCAATAAGATAAAAAAAAAAATCCAAAGACACTAGACCCACTAACACCACCAACAAAACACAGAGCACTTCTTTTCTTTTCTCAATATGTGCACGTGAAACCCCAATAATTTCTCATGCACGCAAGTGGGGTCTCAAAGCCAGCCCTTCATCTTTTGTTCTCATGCCAAAATCCATCACTTAGAATCTCCCCCCTTCCCCCTTCCCCACTCTCTCTTTCTCTCTGGCTCTCAACGTTTCTTCTTCCTTAGTTTCTTCGAGCATTCTCTCCAAATTCATCTTACTTTTCCTTTGCTTAACCATCTCCCAACAATGGCAGTGGCAACAACTCTGTTGTCATTTTTCCTCTCTCTCGTTACTCTTTACCTCATCATTGCAAATGGGGTTTTCTCCTTTGAAGAGAAGATGTTCGACCTGCGAAAATTGCAAACGAAACAGCAACATGGTAGCCTGGGTTGCCTCCTCCCTAAATCAAGTGAGTTTAGCAGAAAATGGGAAAGCTCATATTCCAAGTTACCTTTGCAGGCCATTTTCTGAGCTTTGTTGCGTTTTTCCACTTTGGGATCTCTAATGTTGAATGAAAACTGCTTTGCTTTCTACTGTTAGGATCTAAGGCTGTTTTTTTTCTTATAGCAAAACACCCTCATTGGTCTCTCTCTACGCTTGCCAGAGTCTTAAAGCAGAGATTGACTGACATTGTCCCTTGATAAAGCATGTCTTGGCCTTTATAGTCGTCTAAATTGCATTATGTATTTTATTGATGGATTTTCTGCTCTGGATAAAAATCTTAGATTTTGTCTATTAGATCAGAATCAGAAATTAATTTACATTTTATTTGAATTCTCAGGAAAGGAGAAAGGTGCTATTATTCTGGAAATGAAGGACAGAGGTCATTGCTCGGGGAAGAAAGTTGATTATAATAGGAGGCTTCAGAAACAGTTGGTATTGGATAATCTTCGTGTTCGTTCGATGCAAAATGGAATTCGAAAAATGGTCTCTAGCAATAGTGTGGATGTTTCAGAAACCCAAGTTCCATTAACTTCTGGTATAAAGTTCCAAACTTTAAACTACATTGTGACTATGGGATTGGGTAGCCAAAATATGACAGTGATTGTTGATACTGGAAGTGACTTGACATGGGTCCAATGTGAGCCTTGTAAGTCATGTTATAATCAGCAAGGACCTATGTTAAAGCCTTCTACGTCGCCTTCCTATCAATCCGTTTTGTGTAATTCATCTACCTGTCAATCTCTTCAATCCGCTACTGGAAATTCGGGGGCATGTGGGAGTAATCCTTCAACTTGTAACTATATGGTCAACTATGGTGATGGTTCCTATACTACTGGTGAACTAGGTGTTGAGCACCTTAGTTTTGGAACTGTTTCAGTAAGCAAGTTTGTATTTGGCTGTGGCAGGAATAACAAAGGTCTATTTGGAGGAGCCTCAGGTCTTATGGGCTTGGGTAGAAGTGGCCTCTCTATGATCTCACAAACTAATGCTATATTTGGAGGAGTTTTCTCTTACTGTTTACCAACAACTGAGGTTGGAGCTTCTGGGGCATTAGTTATGGGTAATGACTCTTCAGTTTTCAAAAACGTTACACCCATTGCTTACACCAGAATGATTCCTAATCTACAGCTATCCAGTTTTTATATTCTCAATCTCACTGGAATAAACGTTGGCGGTGTGGCTTTGCAAGCTCCAAGTTTTGGCAATGGCGGGATTCTAATCGATTCTGGGACAGTGATCACAAGAATTGCCCCATCTGTCTACAAGGCTCTGAAAGCAGAGTTCTTGAAACAGTTTTCTGGTTTCCCTTCGGCACCGGGGTTTTCAATTTTGGATACCTGCTTCAATCTCACAGGGTATGAAGAAGTAAACATTCCTACCATAAGGATGTATTTTGAGAACAATGCTGAGCTGAATGTGGATGTAACTGGCATATTCTACATGGCAAAAAATGATGCTTCGCAGGTGTGTTTGGCGCTCGCAAGTCTTTCTGATGAAAATGAAGTTGGCATTGTTGGCAATTATCAGCAGAGGAACCAAAGGGTAATATATGATACAAAACAGTCCAAGGTGGGATTTGCAGGAGAGCCTTGTAGCTTTACATAATTACTGTATTTTAATGCATTAGATGCCTTTAAGGAGGTTATAATTCTTCAAAGCAGAACCAAGCAATGAGGCAGCAAAGTCTCCCAGTTTCTGCTATCCAGACAATATACAGATCGCTATATTTCCCTTTTGAAGAAAGTATTAGACATAAGAGTGTCTTTCGTTTTTCTTTCGGGTGTCATTGTCTTCTAAAGTTCCATCTGTAGACTAAACAAGAGTTCAACTTGTAAATGGACTCATATCAAGTTTGTAGCTATAAGATATTGTCATAGTGTGGAAAAAGGAAGGGGAAACTGCAACATTTATCTTCAGTTCTTGAAAGATAGTAACGCATCTAGTTGTTGATCTATTGCATTGATAAGTATCTTAGCTTTATTTACAGTGGCTAGAGGAAAATACTTACCCCTTGACAGAAACGTGTAAAGAGAATAGAGGTCAAATAGTATCTCGGTTTATGTGCTTAAAATTGCGAAGTGCTTATTCAGTTCAGTGAATACCCTGTACGCCAGTTGGACTCAACGCTTCTCAGATCCAAGTAATTTAAGTGGATGACACTTCGCACAATAAATTTGAGATGCATTACCTTTAAGACATTGATGTTGATGTCTAGTCTTAGTTAATTTGTCCTTCAGTGATGGAAACTCCTTCGCTGGAAAGGCAATCAAATTAGAACGGAAAAGAAAATGGCAACCTTAAATCTGTCATCCATAACTGGACCAAATGATTCACTGACAATTAAATTATGTCCATTCTCTGCTTTGCCTACTTCCAGCCTTTGTTCTACCTAAGCATTCAACCAAACAATCCCGCATGATAAACATGGCTTGACCTCAATGATTAAATCTTTGCAAAAGCAACCCAGGAAGACCAGAAGAAATTGCTCTTACACATTTTTTTTCTTGGATGTATATTATTCTGTATGGCATGTTGGATCAAACATGAAGTTTCTTTGATGTTTTCTTTAAAACAAATTAGTGCCCCAAGAGGACAGCTAGTAACCCTTTTGTCATACTTGTTTAGCGGCAATCAATGTCTTTTCCTTTTACTTTTTGGTTTCTAGTCCAATATACTGTTTTTGCCTTTAACTTTAAGTAAAATTGTCAATGTAAGCCATTCCTCTGGGTTTGCCAAAAAAAAATGAAAATAAGCAATAATCACGCCAATAAGTAATTCATATTTCGAATAATTACCATCTACGTGTGTTTCATAGAACTTCAGAAGCCATGGTATGAATATCCACCTCAAGTTTTGTTATAATAAACATTTTGGTATGCGACTCACGACACGGCCAAAGCCTAGCAGGTATGGACGGAAGCAGCTTATTACTTACGTGAGTACTATATCTACTGCCAAATCATATTAGTGACGGAAGCATTATTGCTTTTACATACTTTCTGCACTAGTAATTCAAAATAGGGATAATTTGCCTCCATAGATGATAGCAGAGTCATAGACTATCCATTCAGCAGATAATACAACTTCCCAGGTGCATAAATTCTTCAAACCCCTCTCCAGGGTGATTAATCATGAACAATCCACTATAATCAGAGTGTAGCACTTAATAGCACAGTAGGACGTGTGAAGGAGTATTCCAAGTATCCACATCACCAAGATGATGACAAATGATTTTACCAAACCATTCTAAGTTCTAACATATTCTTAATAAATGCAATATGATACTGCTAGATAGTACATCTGCACATATTTCTCTGACCACAGATAGTACATCATTAAAATTGAGACTTGTCAAGGCTGTCAAAGTAGGGATGATCAAGAGCTGCCTTGGCAGAGATTCTCTCAGCGGGGTTATACTTGAGCATTTTCTGAAGGTTGCAAGCACTTGACACAATTACTCCCAATGAGAAAAAGAAAATACATGAACATAATGAAAGTCAAGGTATATGCATAAAGCAATCATAGTCCCCCAACATAGTTAGCATAGAATTTAGATAAATGTTTCAAAGCAACTACAGATGACTTTTAAATAAGGCCTATCATATAGTACAATACGTCGTTAAGGGATTATTTTCCTATACACTGATTGGACCAGAAAAAGATATTTCGAGATGAAAATGGAACAGAACACCTACATCACATATGCTGTTCAAAACGCATCCTATTTATTTGATTCTGGAGACTGATCCTCTGATCAAAACTTTAAAACCCAACAAATTCATCGAATTTCTTATTTTAATGGATCTCCTGGTCATTTATTCAAAGTATTGATATTCATTACATGGAAAGCATAAGACAAGTAGGATTTTCATGATAGCCCATGGGATAATTGAAGATCTTGGCGTTACAGAACCTTATCACATATCAATTAGTATGTTCTTGGACTGATTATTATAAAATTTTTATCTTATGGAATTGTCATACTATAAGAATCACAATAAAGTGGAATTCTCAAATTTAATAGATGTTTAATGCTTGAATAATGAATCATTTTTACATAAAAGATTGCTTGTTCCAGATATTGGTCCATATAAATTATAAAAATGCAGTTAGGACCGCAAGTCTCTCTTCTATAAATATTAATATTTTTATTCACTTCTTTTCAAAAGGTGTACGAAAAAAAAAAGATTAATCATCCACATTGCCACCATGTACCGAGAAAAAAAAAAGTCACTTGATTGAAAATAAATACTAACCGAGAGAAGGTCTACTCCATCAGATCCCAAGGACGGAACAGCCCGTGCCAAATTTTGAGGTTCCCACTTTGGGTAGACATGCCAGTCCCGCAGAGAAGTAACTCCTGGCCATTGCTCCTCGGTTGGAGTTCCCAACAACCTTCACGGAGCAAATCAGAAAATTAGGCCAATATTTAGACTTAAAAGTGAGGGGAGAATTGAAAAGGTGGAAAGTTGGAGACATCACAGATGTGACAAAAATGCCGACAGACACAACCGCCAGCCTTTTAATATGAAGGCTAAGAATGTGACTAAAGATGATCGCGGATAGTCACATGATTTTGGTCTGAAAATTACACCCGTCACTAAAATGGTTCTTTATGAGTGGTAGTCAACCTGAATATATTAAGGAGCTGTTGGAACTCAGAATCTCCAGGAAACAGTGCCTGCCTTCTCACCATTTCAGCTACAAAACAATTTTCATTTAGGTAAAAAGCAATAGAAACAACCAAAAAAAGGTGAGTAAGAGGTATGAAATCATTTGCATCTAATTACTAAATTTGGATGGATTAAACATCTACTGAGAGTTGTAAAAGCAAAATGAAATGACTTAAGCAATCTACCAACCAAAAATGCATCCGACAGACCACATGTCGACTCCAGTAGAGTAGTGGGTAGATCCTAGCAGAACCTCTGGAGCTCTGTACCAAAGAGTGACAATCTCATGAGTGTAGCTTTTAAGAGGGACAGTGAAGGCTCGTCCAAGACCAAGGTCAGCAATCTTGAGAATGCCCTTCTGTTGGTCAAGAAGAAGATTTTGCGGTTTAAGGTCACGGTGGAGGACACCGTGGCTGTGGCAATGAGCAACACCCTTGCAGAGTTGGAAGAGGAAACTCTGGATAAGGGAAGGAGGAAGGGGCCTGGGGTTAGGACCCTTGCGATGGGATTCAATGAACTTTTTAAGATCAGTGTCCAGATACTCAAAGACAAGGTAGAGGAGGGGCTTGGAACAAGGGTGGGTGCCAGCAGAGGGTGCCACCTTTGGAGTCTTGTCAACATGCTCGACAGAGAGGAGGCGGACAATGTATAGGGACTGGGAAAGCATTTGTAGGAGGGAGACTTCTCGGAGAGCAGTTGGAGGGACTCCTTCCTCGTCCATCTCCAAACGTGTCTTCTTCAGGGCAACCAGCTGCCCAGTAGCCTTTTCCTTCGCTTTGTAGACCTTCCCATAAGTCCCTTCCCCAACCTTCTCCAGCTTCTCATACTTCTCCATTTATGTCAATCCGCTTCTCCTACATTTAGTAAAGCAAATTTAACTATACGATCTTTTTAATATATATATATATATATATATATATATATATATATATGAATTTCACCATAAATTCATCTTTTATACATTCTGTTAGTTGGCAACCAGAGAGCCTCCGCAAAAAGATTTCTTTGAGAGAACTTCCCAACGGGTAAAATGCCTTTGAGCTGACGCAAAAAATATTCCACCCCCACAGATGGCAAATTTCATTACGTATGTTTAGTTAACACACTACACAAAACAACCTTAATCATATTTTTAGCAAGTTCCTTTATAATGAAAAGTCTCATTCTTTCCCAATAACATGATGCCTGGTCACCATTAGTACCAAGAACACAACATCAAATTTCCAGGAAGACATACATCGAGAAAGAGAGAAAACCAATTCTAATGGACACCACCTCTGAGTCTCAACCAAGTTCTGCCATTGTGATTTGTAAACATACAAATGCACACATATTCAACCAACCTACCTGCATTACCAAAACTAGAAGAGAGTGCACTAGAAGAAAGAGTTCAATTAACAATTTTTGCAAGATTGGTTCCGCAAGTACGTGGCTAAGCACACAAATTGGACATCTTAAGAAACAAAAACTGAACGGGAAAGGTAGAAAACGAATTCCTCAAGTTCAAACAAAAAAATCTAGTCCAGTTCAACAAACTAAGTGTTCTGCAAACAAAACCACTGGGGCTGAAACTGCGACCCTGCTTTTCCGAAAATGAAAAAGGAGAAAATGAGAGATTGAAGCGAACCTGATATGGAATGTGGGTAGATTGCGGGCTTCCACTTTCTTTGCTTTGATAATTTGTTATGGTGGTGAGATTGAAAGCGGAGAGATTAGGGCACAGGAAGATAAATGGGAACAAAGACCGGTGAAGAGAGTATTGGGCAACGGGCAGGATGCAGATCCGGACACCGTTTGCCGCGCGCTCGCTCATATGAAATTTTTTAAATTATTTTATTTGTTTATTTTATTTCCTCCTTAAAAATAAATGAAAATATAATTTCCTTCAGTTTTGAGAAAAAATAATTGCGAAATTCAGAATAAAAAATAAGGACCGAAAACTATAAGAAAATTATAACAATAATGATTGATTAGAAATTAATTTTAACTGCATCCGCATAAAAAGTTTTAATAAATTAAAATTAATAATTTAGTTTATTATAAGATACAATTTGTGGGATGAAAAAGTGTTAACTAATTTATTATGTAAATCTTAAAATGTAAATATAAAGATTTAGAATTGAATCCCCTTCCTGCATGAAAAGAGAAGCGATGAGGAAAAAGGCAAAAAATTTTCTCATGTTATATAACCACAACAATGAAGAAAATGACTATATGCCAATTTATAACTTTAAAAATTCAACTTATATAATTTTTTTATTAATAAATATCTATTTACACCTTAATTTACTCCCAGATTGTTTAGAGAAATCAAATTATAATCCAAATACTGCAAAATAAAGGATGTGAGTTTCCGAAAAAACATTATATATGTGTATATAAAAGAAGGAAGGGTATTTTTACTTTCTCAATTTTTTTAAAAAAATAATTTAATCCTTTTAACTTTTGAATGAGTTAAATTTAAACTCTTTATAATTATGATTAAGATAATTTAGTTTTATTATAATTAAAATATTTAGTCCCTTCATAAATATAATTAAACAATTTATTCCCTCCATAAATGTAATTACAATAATTTAGTTTTTTACTCATTAGATTTTTTTTATCATGATATAGTTAGTTAATAGTAACTTAAATTTTATTTTTATTATAAAAATTTAAACACTTATTCTTTAGTATAAAGTTATTTATTTTTTTACTAAATCTCAAATCTTAATTCTATATATTTATATAACTCTTTTAATAAAAAATTAATATAACAATCACATTAAATTAAGTTTAGGCTATTATCAATGAGTTATATTATATAAAAAAATTAAATAAATAAAAGATTAAATTACTTTAATTATAATTGTAAAAAAATTAAATTTGTCTCACTTAAAAATTTAAAGATTAAATTTATCTCACTTAAAAATTAAGAAATTAAATTATATTTTTAAAAAAGTTGAAAGACTAAAAATATCCATCCTTCATATATATATATATATATATATATATATATAAGTCAAATCCTTTTTATATATACACATTTTATAATGGGTTGAGCTATTTAAAAGTACACAAGTCACTTTATAGGATAAAGCATACGATGAATCACTTCTCATAAAAATAATAATATAAATTATTAAAAAATACAAATAAATAAATTATAATAATTTATAAAATATAATATAATATAGTCACTTAATTTTTTATTAATCTATAATTACTTATTTATAAAATGTTCACTACATTAATTTAGTATCAAAGAAAAGGCAACCTGCCATGCTTGTCTCCAACGTATGTCACAAAAGTTTAATCTCATCACTAAATCGATAATGAATTCAACATTGAGTTTGTAAGCCTATAGAATCAATTAGCTAGGAAACCTTAAATTAGCGTAAAAATAAAAAGGGTTTAATATATCAAATTTTATTTTCATAAATTTAAATTTATAAAAAATTTATACTTAAAAGAATTTAAATTATTAAATTTACTAAATATTATATATTAAATTACAAAATATTTTGTGAAGGTTTAACAGTCCCGTATTTAGTTGGAATATATTTTCCCTTAACATATTATATAATTGTAGTCCTAATAAGATTTCCATTCCTTATATTTATGCATATGGCAAATAAATTTTTATTTTTTACTAAAAGAAAGAGCTCACAACCCGAACAGGAGAAAAAACTAACTACATAGAAATAGTCAAAACGAGAACATAAAGGACTACAAAAACCCCTAATAAATAGAGGTGGCCTCGGTGAGGAGAATCCTCCCTTTTTAAGTCCCCTGCCGGTTCCCATCTTCTTCAGAACTCTCGTTCTACTCAACCCCCAACTGCCATGATCCCATCTTCCATCCCCCGCAAATAACCTACCTTTTCACTCCCTTCCATTAATGCTCTTCTGATTGGATGACCTGCTCAGATTCATATAACTGATCTGTCTCCCTACACTCTTGAACTGTATGTTAATTAGAAAGAGCGCAGTACGTAGCAGTAGTCCGCTGATATTGGTGAGATTTGATGGCGAAGATATCACAGAAAAGCCACAAGAACAGTGGAAACACTAACAGCACACCCACAAAGGGGAAGCGGACACGCAAAAGCATCCCCAGAGACTCTCCTCCACAACGAAGCTCCATCTACCGGGGCGTCACAAGGTTGGTTAACTTTGCGTTTAATCCATTTGGCTAATGTGGGATCATCAATTCTACGCTTTCTTTCTTTCTTATTTTGTTCTGCTAAGTCAGAGCGATCATATCTGTATATATGGTTTCAGGCACCGATGGACGGGTCGATACGAGGCTCATTTGTGGGATAAGAATTGCTGGAATGAATCACAGACCAAGAAGGGAAGACAAGGTTTTTTCTTTACATATATATATATAAATATAAATCTAAATATACCCATTCCCTGTTTTGTTCTTCTAAGTTCTTTGCTGCGTTTTGCAACTGTGATCGCTGAATTTGCGGTTACTGACTTATTTTCTTGTTCGGCGATGATCGTGGATGATAACAACTGGTTGCAGTATATCTAGGTATGACTTATGATATTCATGACTCTAAAAATAAGAATATATATATATATATATATATATATATATATATATATATATATCATGTGTATGTTTATTTATATAGTTATAATTTTGGTTGCTAATTCGGCGTTGAGAGTAGTGAGATCAGATGGGCGTAATTAATGGCTGTAAATTTGGGTTTGTTAGGGGCATATGATGATGAAGAAGCCGCAGCACGTGCCTATGACTTGGCAGCATTGAAGTACTGGGGCCAACACACTATCCTAAATTTTCCTGTAAAATTCCTACATACATCCTTCCATCGATAATTTGCTTCAGAAAACTAATTGAATAAATTAATGAATTTGATCCATTCATCACGCTGATATATTGCAGTTATCAAATTATCAAGAAGAGCTGAAGCAGATGGAGGGTCAGTCGAAAGAAGAATACATTGGATCCTTGAGAAGGTTTTTAGTTTATCAAAGGTTTACAGACCATTTACATACATAATTTCTAAAGCCATCTCCAGTAATGTTTTTCTTCTTGATTCAATCTATTGCCCAGAAAAAGCAGTGGATTCTCGCGAGGAGTCTCAAAATACAGAGGTGTAGCGAGGTATAAAGTATTTCTTTCTTGCCCTCCCCAGTCTCTCATGAATGTTAGTATAGCAATCAATTATGGAGACATCTCAGTTTTGGTGGGCCATAGATATAAACCAGAGTAGAAGAAAATTTCAGGTTGTAGCTCAAGTTACTTTGCTAGCCAGAACCCAATATTCTGCAAAGCATACCGGGAAGACGCTCAGTGAATGAGCGTTGTCTCGATCATCACATGGCTGGCAACTTGCTAGCCACAAGTTCGGTTATTAATGACCAACATTAATAAAGGTGTTGCAGGTAGTCAATGGACGACAAAATGGACAGCAACCCTGCACAATTGTTTCACGACTGAAATTTTTTTGTTTTATTTTTTATTTTGGGTAATAATATATATATATATATATATATATATACTAAATACAAAATTTGTATAAAATTATATAAAAATTTTATTACAAAATCAACGTAAAGATTCATTTATCCATATTCGTAACTGTTTTTGGTATAACTATTATTATCAGTTTTTGTATACGTAAAAGAAATGACCCTCAGAAATGCTCTCATCATTTACAGACATCACCACAATGGAAGATGGGAAGCTCGAATTGGCAGGGTCTTTGGTAACAAATATCTATATCTTGGAACTTACGGTAATTTCCTTCACTTTCTTTCTAGTGCCATTTCATCTGTGGAATATGTTTGTCTTCTTTTAGCTTCCAAGTGGAGTGGAGTAATGCCAAGAACAAACTGCTCAGAGCCTCAAACAAAAGTGGCCAAATATATAACTCGTGCATATGCTAATCTTGTTACTATTGTAAAAGACATGCAGATATATTGTGACACAGTTAAAAAAAGGTTTTCAAAACCCAACAAAATGGTCTCTCTGATTACATTTGATAACCAACTAATCTAAATTTTTTAACCACAAATGTGGCCTTTGCACTTGGATGCACGTTAAGGCTTCCAATTTATGACACTTGGCAAGAGAAAAGTCATACAGATCACACTGACAGCCATTTGCATGCAGCTAATATGTCAACAAATACAAAGTGTGCATATCAAAGAATTAGGTCAACCTTCTGGAAAAGTGAACCAATCAATTAGGTGTTAGTTTCTAACATAAAAGGCATTTAACAGGGTGCACCTGAAATTTTGAAACAATACTTCTATTTTTTGTATTTATATTTTTATATAATTTTTATTTCACAAAATATTAAATTTTATATAAATTAAATTGTAAAATTTTAATAATTAAATAATCTTTATATGCATTTTATTCTCATATCTAATATGCGAATAATTTTTTTCATAATATTAATACATTCTGCAATTCAATTCTTCGTTTTTATTATACACAGAATATATTGATAAACAGCGTAACAATAGATTTTGCGTTTTGAAATTCTCCTTTGACCTTGCCTGTCAAACCAAAAATTTGCTCGTCATTTCAATATGGTCCTACAGGTCAAGACTATGGGACACTAATAAAGGTGAAATATGCTATCAAAATCCAGTTAGTTGGGGATATAGATCACCAAACCTCAACTGCTTAGTAAAGCTATTTCATTATAATATCATTCTGAAAAATTTCAAATCCTCCACCGAATATTAACTTGTTCTTACATTTGCTAACGTTGTACTAATGTTTTTGTGCAACAGCTACACAAGAAGAAGCAGCCACGGCGTATGATATGGCAGCCATAGAGTACCGTGGGCTTAACGCCGTTACAAACTTTGACCTCAGCCGTTATGTCAATTGGCTTCGCCCTAAAATTCAAGACACCCATGATAACCCTAGCAATTCTAATGAATCAGACCCTAACCCTGAAGTTGAATTAGGGTTTGTGTCCCACCAGCCCAGCTCAACCACCGGCGAAAGAGCCGCGGCTCCACCAGGTGATGGTGGCGGTGGTGGGGCCTCCGCATCTTCTGCTCTAGGGCTTCTCCTACAATCATCAAAATTCAAAGACATGCTAGAAAGGACTTCAGCTGCAAATGACCACCCTCCAACACCTTCCGAATCAAACCCTCCTCGTCGTGTCTTCCCCGAAGATATTCAAACATTCTTTGATAGTCATGACTCAGGCAGCTATACAGAGAGCGATGACATTATATTTGGTGACTTGAGTTCAATTTCAGCTCCAATTTTTCATTGTGAGCTTGATTCCAATTAGAAGAAATTCTGGCAGATAAGATATACAATTGCTCATATATAGCTACGAATGGAAGATTCTTTGAAGAGTAACACTTTGTTTACTTCTTTTTCTTCGTTTAAATTAATTCATGAGAAAGAACAGCATTTGCTATTTTTGATTTTCTTTTATTTTTAATTGCATCAATCAATATATATTGACACAAACATTAAACATATCTAGTTATGATCATGTTGGTGATACTACAAAAGTAAAGATCAGAAATCACCAAAAAAAAAAAGTATTGATCAGATTGCCGCAGCTGTGTCCTCGTTGGCTAGGAGCAGGATGGAAAGAACATATATAACTGAGACTTACGAATTTAACACCCAAGTGTTGCGTTTGCACACAATTATCAAAGGGCCCTACCCTCTCATCTCACCCACCCGCATTTAGGGTGTTTGGAGTTGGGAGGGAGCTACCATCTAATTCACTGTTTTTGTTGGATCAATAGTTAATACTATTAGCATGCCTCTTTCTTTTAAATCCAACAAAATTTGATTACCAAACGATTTACTTGATAGAAATTTGGATTGAGGAGTTGGGTTTCACTAAAATATAGATTTTAGTACGTTGAGTTGTTTAAATGACTCCGCAGCTTGAGATGGCTTTAAAAATGCTTGCTTTTCTAGATGGGAATTTGATGTTCCTACTCGTGTAGGAGCAGAAAAGTTTTGTCGAATGAGAAAGTACAAAAGAATGTGAAAAATTGTACTAACGGAATACAGAGTTAATGTGTATCAATATCATTACCCTCTAGATGTAATCAGTTCATTACAGAACTACAAGAAATGACTTAAGCGTACAACAAAAATTGACTATTAATCTTTTCATAACAAACAAATAAACTAAAAAATTGAGTACCTTTTCTTTTGGCTAATTGGTAATGAGAGTCAAATTGTTGAGAAGTATGCATGCCATGAACTACTACTGTACGCAACTACGTGCAACTAGATTTCTGAAATTGATTATAATGCTTAAAGTTCACAACAGTTAAACGATGAAGAGATGACGATCTGAGCAAAAAGATTTATAAGGGAAAGCTGATGAAATTTCAAGTTCTTGCTAGGAACTGAGACACCTACCAAGGACAACTTGAAATCTTCCAAAGCACACGTAATTCACTAATCTATTTAGAGCCAAGAAAAATACTCTTGACTGTCATTTCAAATCTTTGCCCTTTGGAAGGGGAAAAACGAGAGCAAGAAGCCATTCTCTGTTCAGAGGTTGAACAAAGAGTAGCAATAGAATTATTCCTCTAGAGTGTGCAACAAAGCTTTGTATCAATGGAAGCCAAACATATGCAAAATGCCTGGTAACCTGTCAAAGGATATCTGCAAACTCAAAAAGGAAAATGTGCTTCAGTCTCATACCAGTTTCACTGTTGTTCGAAACTTTTGGGCAACTTAATCATAAAATTTTGAACACAAGCAAGCAATCATTTTAGTAAATACCTGTAATCCATAACAAACTTTGATTTTTCCACCCTGCCTAGCTGCAAAATTGTCTGTCTCCCATTCTCCTGGCCACAGCATGGACAAGTCAGCAAAGCAAACTACATAAGTAGTATTGAATAATCTCATGAAGAACCAAGATGATAGTTGTAACTTGTAATACTTGTCAGATAGAAGATTTAAAATAATTCATCACCAACATGACTTCTTTAGTTGAGACTCATCATACCTCCAAAGTCAGCTGGAAATTTTTCACAGATCTTTGCACTCTAAGTCCTGCCCTTCCTCTGTCTCTAAAGTCAAGTTCAAATTGCTTTGCATTCTGAAAGAAACCACTAAAACTTAGTCAAATCCAGATGTCCGACTGTTAGATGACAAAAAAAAATCCCCTATAAGTTCTTACCTTGTTGTATTGTGGAACCCTAGAGAATAGTTGATGGACTTTGTCCAACTTTCCCTCCCAGCCCATTGGCAGTCCTTTGATATGTTGTACCTGGCAGACAGAAATTGGACTTACGAAGCTCAATTTATTGACTTAACAATCGGACATGTATTTTTTTAATGTGAAATCTATATAGTTAAAAGAACCGATGAGATAAAGTAAGGACCTAACATATTGTAAAGATTTTCAAGTTAACCTGAGCTGTGTTCTTCAGTGACATAGATTGATGCTTGGGTATATATGCCCTCATGCTTCTGTAACTTCCAGTACATGTAGCTATCGTTGGTATATATCTGCAAAGACAGATCTCTAAAATTAGCCGTGGACAAGAACACCTGGTGAGGTTGGAAGTACATGAAGATATTGGCTTACCTCACTACAGCCAGAGGTGGTTTTGGCTGTTTAGTATGGGAATTATGACGAAATCCCTGCAATCACACAGATAACAAGCAAAATTATTGTACATATATTTTGCACTAACTGATCCAAATACATCCCGTTCAATAGCACATTGCTCATAAGTAAGTCGCAAAAAACTGAACCTCATCCCATATGAGGTATTTTGACCCCACAACGTTAGCCATTACAGTCCCAAGAAAACTATCATCTGAATTGGACAACAATCCTTTAACATTCTGAGCTATAGTGAATTGAGACCTCCCATTCTGCCGCTTGTGGTGAGCAACAGCTAGTTTCCTATTCTGCCGTCCCTGACCTTCCTATATATTTAAGACAGCCTGAAGTCAAGATTTGAAAATTGTACAAAGTATTGAATGTAGCACTGATGATAATTCGTGCAATAGGAATTTAGGACTTCACTGCAAAACAAATCAAGTTCATGATAGTTCTGATAGAGATATGAGCAGCAATATAATTGTTCAAAGTAGTAAAGTAATGGCCATAATATAATTATGTAAGTTAATTATGTAAGCAAACCATAACGGAAGGTAAGGAAATCAATTTGCTGTCAAATGGGGACCAAAGTGAAGCAAAGGACAAGCTGCAGTCTTTGCACAGGACCACAAATTGGTCTTATAAAGGCTGCTTTCAAATTCTCAGTTTCAATAAATTTATAGCTCCTTGTCCCAGTTTCTAAGGGAACTAAGACATGCAACTATTACAGCAGCCTCTTTAATCCATAACAATAAGCTTCTAATGGAATATTCTCGAATCAAAGTCTGATTTAGAGCCACATACTGACTTATGCTAATAACCAAAGGCTGATAATTTCTTTTATTTGTTTTCCAACTTTCGTGATTGTTGGCACTTTTTATCATTCTAGGTTAGAATGGCAGATATAGATTCATTTTGGCCTTGTCCATGAGCCAAAGACGAATTCCATGTACACAAACTTTCAAATGCAGATGATGTGAGTGAAAGAGAACTCTTACATAGGTATAAAGAGAAAACACAGTGCCCCCAGAAAGTCCTTCCGGTGCTGCCTCCTTCACAATAACACATGTACACCTTCCAATATCTATAGGCAATGGTCTACAAATCAAAGACCTGAAGATACATTGGGCATACCAAGATTAACTCTTAAGTATGAAAAATACAGAAAACAAAAATGCAAATCATTACATATAGGAAGAGATTTTTCTTACTTATTAGGCAGTGTGGACCATGAGGAAGCTGGAGCTGCCTCCGAATCAGAGTAGTCCCAAATGTTCAAAGAGCTCGAACTCTCGAATTCGTAAGGGTCCCATATCTTCGACCCAAAAGCCTTATCAGGTTCGTTCAATTGCATACAGAACTGAAGTGAGGTCGGCTTCAAGATCCTGTCCGTGGACAAAGACTTGGACTTTGAGAACTGTTTAGGCGCAACAGAAGACCCATTTAAGGGCACTGCATTTTCCTTGCCACCATAGGCAGCAATTTCTTTCTTGTTAGGTGCAGCATTCTCTTTGTTATCAGTGAAAATTTTCTTTTCTCGATGCGAGAAGTCTTCAAAGTCATCACCTTTAGAGGCTAAGCGGCCATAGTCGCTGCAACTGCGGCTATGCCTGAGGTCAGTGAGGGGATTGACATAGAAAGAACTGTATATATGGCCTGAAATTGAGGATTTTTGGCAACCACTCATCATGACTGTCACAGAAAGGAGCAAATTTTGTGGAACTTCACAGGAAAAATTTAGTCTTCGATGGAAACTGGGTCTGGGTACATTTGGGTAAGAGTTAACATCTCTGGGATTTGGAAGAATTCAGGTTTCACTTGAAAAAAATTGTGTAAGAACTAAGACTAGATTTTGGTTTTGGCTGTATCTTGTCACTACTAGATTGGGTCATTTATTGACCTCACGAGTAAGTTTCTTCTGCTACTAAATGCACTGGACACTTTTGTCTAATGCTGATGATTATGCCATATGGCATGCATCAACAACTGGGTCCCTTTGGGGGTCAATCGTATTGGTTATTGGACATTGAGCTAAGATGGGAACCACTGAATATTCTGATCCTGCTATTTTGCGACTGATAGGATAAACGGATGTTTGAATTTGAAAGAGCTTTGCGAAACGTGCACAAGTTATGTGCGTTGAAAAGTGGAGGGAATTGGTATCATTGTGTTCGGTAGAACCAACGGTAAGTATTCAACTTCTACAAAGAAAAAGAAGGAAAATTTTTTGTGCCAAAAAAAAAAAAGAAGGAAATTTTCAAACTGTTCTTGTCTTTTTGCGGGGGTCCGACTCTCTGTGAGGCTTGGGAAAGAACGGCTACCGGCAACATGCTTGACCATGGTGACATGACATTTCTCACTCCAATGCCTGTTTCAAGTAAGAATTTTTTTTGGGTTTCTTATATATTATATACTAAATTTTATAAAAATTTTATTTAAAATAATTTAAATTATAAATTTTAACATATTTAATAATTTATTTTAAATTTTATAAATATTTTAAATTAAATACTTTTAGTGTCTCTATTTTTTTAACTTAATATTTGGTTAGAGGGAGTGGAAGAGATTTTAATTAAAATTTTTTATTTGGTTTAAATTTTTTGATGAGAGAGGAAAAAAAAAAGGTCTAAAATTTTTTTCTCTGTATTTTATTTTCCCTTCAAAGGTGAAAAAATTTAGAAGATAAAAAGTTTTAAAAATTTTAAATTGTGATAATTTAGTCACTTTCATTTATTTTTTTTAATTTTAAAATTATTCTCATCTTTATAATTTAATAATCATCTTTTTTTAAAGAATATAATAATGTATTACTTTTTATTTTAAAATCTCTCCCTTTTCTAATCCAACAAGGAGAAAATTTTTCCTCTCATTCCCTCCCTTTAACCAAACTAAACAAGGAAATTTGTTTCCATTCCCCTCCCCTCCCCTTCATTAAAATTCTCCCCCTTTGTCATTTGAACCAAACAATTTGTAAAAGAATAATTTAGTTCCTTAAGTTTTAAGTTGGATAATTTAATTCATTTGAATTGTAATTGAGATAATTTAATCACTTTACAAGTATAATTAAGTCAATTTAATCTTTTTATAAGTATAATTAGAGTAATTTAATTTCTCACCTATTAAATTTTTTTTTACATGATATAATTAATCGATAATGACTTAAATTTTATTTTTTTATAAAAATTTTAACACCTTTTTTGTGATCTGAAATGGTCTATGTTTTTGTTAAGTCCCAAGCTTTAATTTTATGTATTTTTACATCTTTTTTATTTAAAAAATTTACATAATAATCATGTCATATTAAATTTATCTTTTTTAGTATGATATAATTAATCGATAGTGACTTAAACTTAATTTTTCTATAAAAATTTTAACACCCTTCTTGTGGTCTGAAATGGTCAATGTTTTTGTTAAGTCTTAAGCTTTAATTTTATGTATTTTTACATCTTTTTTATTTAAAAAATTTATATAATAATCATATCATATTAAATTTATCTTTTTTAGTATGATATAATTAATCGATAGTGACTTAAACTTAATTTTTCTATAAAAATTTTAACACCCTTCCTGTGGTCTGAAATGGTCTATGTTTTTGTTAAGTCTTAAACTTTAATTTTATATATTTTTACATCTTTTTTATTTAAAAAATTTACATAATAATTATGTCATATTATAATTAAAAAATAAAATTTAAGTCATTATTGATAAATAATATCATGGCAAGAAAAGAGAATTCAAGTGATAAGGGATTAAATTGTCTCAATTGTAATTATAAATAAATTAAATTACTTAATTTAAAGAATTAAATTACTCTTTTAAAAAAATAAAGAGGTCAAAAAAACCTTTATTCTAAAGATATTTGATGATAAAAGTAGTTCAACCTTTTAAGATGTGAAACTATACTCTTCAATGTCAAAATATATGCGCTCGTCATCATGATAATGAAAAACTGGTTGCCAAAAAGATGGTTTCTCTCAAAAGTTGTACATTTAATTTCATCATTCTTTGCCAAAAGAACATAGGTCAAATGGAAAGTTGACAAATATACAAAAGTTTCACATAAGAATGAAAATTTTAAGTTGTGTTTGCTTGGACTATTTTTTATTTTTATTTTTAGTAAAACTAAAAAATATAATAAAAATGTGTTTGCTTGTAAAAAGTAAAAATATTTTTTAATATAAAATAAATTTTAAAATAATAAACAAATATTTTTACTATTTTCTATGTAAAATTTAAAAGCCAAAAAACGTAAATTAAAAATATAGTGATAATTTTAAAATTATTATATAAACCTTAAATCTTAAATTTTAAAATTATTAACCCTAAATTTTAAAATCTTAAATTTTTAAACCCCTAAATCTTAAAAGCCTAAACTACAAATCTACAACTCTAAAATCTAAATCCTAAAACTCTAAACTTTTAAAACTCAAAATCCTAAATCTTAAAACCTTAAACCCAAAATTCTCAAAATCTAAACTCTAAACATCAAAATCTAAAATTTCAAACCTTAAATTTTAAATCTTAAATTTTAAAATCTAAAACTTAAACTCTTAATTAAAACTTTAAATTTTAAAATTTAAATCTCAAACATTAAATTAAATATATTTTTATTATTTTTATTTTTTAAAAATAAAATTTTACTTATACAAATTAAATATATTTTTATTTTAAAAAATTTTATTTTAATAAAATAAATTTAAATAAAAATAAAATATTTTCATAAATCAAATATACCCTTAGATAGTTTACAAGAATTCATAAAAATACAAAATATTTCACCAATTAGAATTGACTAAAACGACACGTCGTGTATACACACAAACAGCAGTGGATAGGACTCGCATAAACGAGTGGCCCGTCAACTTCTTCCACCATTCCTGCCATTTAGCTCCGAATATTGATAAGGAAAATTCCCAAATCCAGAAAAACAATGCTTATCATCACATACTATTTCTTCACCCTATCAAGCAGTGATGGCCACCAGCACACCCTCCCTTGCTGTTTTTAGCTGCGCTCTCTGTTGCCGCCGCACATTGCCTGCCCCCGGAGCCGGAATCAAAGTCTTTGCCATGGCGTCTAGCATCAAGGCCAACACTAAATTAGCTCCTGCCGTGATAGTTGGGGGTGGAAGGGTCGGAAGGGCATTGCAAGATATGGGCACCGGTGAAGACGTGCTGGTGAAGAGAGGCGAGCCTGTGCCGCTTGATTTTGAAGGTCCCATCTTGGTCTGTACAAGGAACGATGATCTCGATGCTGTACTTGAAGCCACTCCCCGGTCCAGATGGAGCGGTTGGTACCGACTTTGTTTCTTCTTATTGTGATAAAGATTGTTGCCTTAATTAATGATTCTGTTAAGTAACTTTCCAACGCAAAGTATGGTTTTAATTTTTGGATGGAGATAATGAGTTGAAGAAGTTCCGTATATGATATGCTCATAGGGGAATTTCTAGAATTTTTTATGGAAACCATGTTGAGGTTGTTTCTTCTAGTTTAGGGGACCTGATCATTTCAATTATGACAATACTGTAGGAGATACAATTATGTTGAATTACTAGGCTGTGTTCCTTGAAAGTTGAAACATGACATGCCCTGATTTCTATAGTTTATTTGGGGTTATCCAGTTACTCATGTGGTTCTGTAGTTTTGTTTATGTACTATGTGGTTGCTTTGCTGCTTATGCCAAATTGGAAGTCCTTCGTTTCTAATGTGTGTAGTTCATGCACCATTTCAACGAGTAATGATTTATTGATAATCTAGCAGATTTGGTCTTTTTCCAGAATGGAATGTTGGAGCCCTGGCTCGAAAGTAAAGGATTGAATGATGCAGACCAAGTATTGGCATATTTTGCTGTGTCAAAACTAGGAGAAGCCCCAGTTGATGGAAAGACTGATACCAATCCTGAAGGGCTGACAGCTGCATATGGGAAGTGGGCATCTGCTGTAGCGGCAAGGATACATGCTGGAGGCCTCTCTTGCAAGGTAGTAATAATAATTTTACAAAAATTTTCAATTATCATTATTATTTAGCACCACTATTTGGGAGATTTATGTTATTATTCTGATCTATCTTATTTTTTGTTTTCCTCATTTTTTTTTATTGAAAATAATTTGCTTTGCCATGTAGAATGTCAAAAGAAAATCGTTAAACTTCTGACTATCACAAGTTGATCAATGTCTGAAAAGCCAGGTTCTTGATAAGGAAGCCTTTCAAAAACAGATGTTAGAGAAGCTAATATGGATTTCTTCGTTCATGCTTGTTGGAGCACGTCAAGGGGGGGTGTCTGTAGGTGTCGTGGAAAAGGAATTCCGCTCTGAAGTAAGCTTTGCCACTGTCATTTTCTCAAAGTTACTCTCTTTTTTCTGTCAATCAAATATTTTTGAAGGTTGTACTGCATATTTTGATTTACCTCATATGTAGTTAAATGGATGGTTTGGTATATCCGAAAATTTGGTTTCGGATAAAAGTTTATGGTGTCGTTTGATTCATATAATCGACTCTACTCAGTGAAAAAATGCTTGGTTTGTTATTGTTGTTGTAGTTAAATGGATGGTTGGTGATAGTAACCAGCATCCTATACCCCTTTGATATTTGTAGGCTTTTAAGAGTTGATTGCTCTAATGATAGTATTACCGCTGACTGCTGCATAACATGTGGAATATGCTTATTGATTTGATTGTGGAAAATATGCTATATTTCTGTAATGCGGAGTCATTTTAGGGATATGCATACTGTGCATCACTCTTATACATATGCTGCTTAACATTCCTTTGCTTAACATTCCTTCAAAGGAAAAGGGAAAATAAAATGGAAAAAGAGAAAGTAAAAATGAGGAAGGCTTATTTCTACAATCCTGAGAAAATTAATTGCAATATGCAATTAGGGTTACAAATGAATAGATAAACGATTTGAGTTTTGGATGAAATTCGTTTGCATGGTTTATGTTCAACTTATCCATTTATTGGTGAAGGTTGGTTTGAGATTTCAATCTTAGATTTGAAGATGAGTCTGTATCCAAAATGTGTGACGTGATAATGCAATGTATTTTACACCCTGATAGAGCTATGAATATGGAAATGAACTGCGGTAAAATGGGGCAATAACTGAGGCCGAAAATGGAAAAAGAAAATTGGGAGGACTTTTTGAGTTAATATTAGTGATGAACTGAAGACAGTAAATGCTATGAGAACTCACTTTTGTGTACGCTATCAGGTGTCTAGCCTTATAGCAGAGCTAGCGTCCGCAGCAGCAGGAGAAAAGGGGTTAGTATTTGAAGAAGCCATGGTCGACCGCTTATGTGCATATTCCCGAGCTGTTGCTCATTTTCCCACGGCAGTTAAAGAGGTAAAATAGTACAACAAACACGAATGAAATATTGACACACATGGATAACTTCAATCCAAGATTTTATCAACATGTTTGCCATGCTTTTGCAGTTCAAATGGAGAAACGGTTGGTTTTATTCTATCTCTGAGAAGGCAATGGCACAAGGAAAACCCGACCCATGTCCTCTGCATACCCAATGGCTGAAAGATTTAAAAATTGTCTAGGGCTTGAAGCATCATATGTCTACCAGGTTGCTAGTTTTGGAGTGTTTTTGCTAGTAGAGTTTTGCTTCCACCATATTACTTTATTCAAAAGAACATTAACCACAGTATGCATGATACTTGTACAAACATGCGCAGAGTTTGTACACAATCTGAGCCTTTGAAATAAGGTTTCGAGGGGGTTTAGTTGTCATCCAATGGCTTGTACAAACATGCGCAGAGTTTGTACGTGAAGGCCATTGCAGGACTTCAGCATTTGCTAGTCAGTCTTTGTTGGGTACCTCAAACATAAGAGATAGAAAGGAAATTAACATGTTTTCTGGCTTTCTATAAATAGTTCAATGTACTGTATGAATACACGCGCAGGCAACCTGGATTATGAAATTATTTGAATAAATAAAGAATATTTTACTTGGATCTTGCGGCCCTCCTGTTGCCGGGGTTGTAATGTTTTTATTTTGGTCGTAAGAAACGAAAATAAAACATGAACCCGTTCTATCAGCAAGCACCTATAGTTGGTGCAAACACTGCTCAGCCTCAAATATTAGCATAGCCATTCCCTTCTCAAAATGATATTCATTTAAAAGGGCGACACATAACTACATTCCCAAACGGATACCAAGAACAAGTAATAAAATCACAAGATATATTTGTCACAAAAAGCTTTTTTTTTTTTTTTTTAAAAAAAAAGTAGCATTCATGTTGTTGGCGTGGCGATCATAGCAGAAATTACTTCGAGTTTCTTGCTTGGCAATACTCGATTTTATCAACCTAATAATAACAGGACGACCGTTTATTTTAACCAACAGCAAATATCAGTAAAACTCGCTTAATTGGATGCTGCGATGCTCAAAAGAGTCAAATGTCACTTAAAGAATAATGTATTCAAGAAATTATTTTTCAAAGGCCTGGTACAATTTGGCTCACAAATAGTGAGATAAACAGTACGTATATTTATCATACAAATATTGTAGCTGAGCTGAAGACTATATTTCAATTTCAGGTCACCTAAACTCAAAGAAAACCCAAAAAGAAAAACAAACCCACACCATTTAATAGAAATGTCAGAGAATTTTCAATTTACCGTTGGCCATAGAAGAGTTAACATGCTCCATACGACATGAAGCTTTCTGAGCACCTGTCAATCCAGAGCAGGAGTCACTGGCGCCTAAAGTAACAGCAAAGTAAAGATAAACGGTACAGAGGAAAGCTAACAGAACAAGAGCTGTTAAGAGGAAGCGGTGCCTTTGGGCAAGTGTTGACCAACTACCCAGTTCATCCCTTCTCCTGAATGATGGTGACCTCCTATGTGGAGAAGACAATATTGAGTCCAGAACCATTGCCTCAGCACCAAACTTCCTCAGCCCGCCTGAAACTCTACAGCAAGTGAAGCATTAGTAAAAGAGAGATTCTATTGAAATGAAACTAGGGCTCTGATTATGAGAATTCAAGCTTGCAATCTCCCCTTCCCTCCTTCTACACAATCAAGCACATAATAGAATATCATTTAAATCATGACAATATGCAATGTCCCCTTCCCTCCCTCTACACAATCAAGCACATAATAGCGTATCATTTTTGGCCTTATGGAAAATTTGATAGTTACAATAACAAATAGTAGCTACTTGGTGACAAGGAGAAGTGATAAACTCTTGAAATTATGACCAAATTTACATGCCGAACCTATGGGGAAAATCAAAATGCTGTGAAATATTTCTCAACAAAATTTACTTTCTTTTTTGCCCAGTCTTTTAACAAAAGAATAACAAAATGCTATATACATAACCACTGATGAAAACTGCATCTTGGCAAATGAACCTAGAAGTTCATGTTCATTTCATAAATATACAGGATGTAAAGATGTACAAAAATTGCGTAACTTAGCAGTTACACATTTTTTTTGATAAACATTTACAATAACCAACCAAAAGATATCAAAATGCATCAACCCAATTCACGAGACTATGCCTTTTTAATATTTATAATTACACAGTCACAGCTCTGTAAAATCCCATATATTGGAAAATGCTCAACTAATTTCCAGATTCAAACTTCCCCCACAAATAAGATGTTGAAAACACTATTCACTCCCGTGCTACAGCCATACCAATTGTGACAGGAAAGCATCAAATGTGCATTAAATGAAACAGAATCAGCAAACTACTGATAAAGTGATAATCAGACAATTTCTCCAGAAGGCACTTTTAGGATTTCCCAAAATTGAATAGACTGTTAATGGACCAAAAAACAATCAAACAAAAAAGACAAACTTTTGATTAAAATGACAAAATTCCTGAAGACAATTAGAACAAGACTTTTACACATGTATCAGAGTTCTTATTGGATAAAATTACAAATGATAATTTCAACCCCTGGTGCCTTATAGATCTATTACGACTTCAAGAATCAAAAGCAAGCAAATTTTCTTGAAAAATGTTCACGATATTCCTTATGGGCACATACTGCCACAATTTCATTATATTGTAGTATGCAATCATAATCAACTATCAGAATAACGTGTGCACTCAGCTAGGGAAACACGGAGTGAAAGAGGATTAGCAAAAGATCAAGAGAATGCCAATAGCTTAGAACTCACAGGACATGATTATCAATTTAGAGAACCTTGCATGACCAATATATGGGTTCTTTGTTCATCCAATCACATCAAATAACATCTAGTAGATTTACCGTATAAAAGAACAGAACAATATTATGCTGCATTGGTGTCAAATCAGATTATCTATCAGTAAGCCAGCCGTATAGACCAACCATGTCATCGGTTTTCTTTATCAGATTTTATTGGAAAAATCACATCAAATCATTCTTAAAAAAATCAAGCAACACCAGGGGTAAAGCTTGAGACCACTACCGCTTGGTGGCTCTGCATTCCTTTTAAAAACAAACCCATTACCTATTATCAGCCTATCTACTTGGAAGTCTCTTCCCCAAGTTCAGGATGAGAATCAAAACACCATTGATCCAATGTAATGAAGGCCTGATTAAAATGACCATCGCGCATTATTCAAACATTAGATATGCTAATCAAAACTGAATTTAGGTAGTTATGACATTAGTCAAGGCTGAATCTAGTACAAGAGGCTACCAAACGCAAATTAATTTTGTGCCAATTGTTAATTCCTAAAGGCAAAGCACGATTTGACAATATACCAACAGTGGCCCCATTTTGCGATTCTTTTCTTCTTGATTTCGGCACAATTACTTCAACAATGGTCAAAGAAAATGATTTCTTCTAATGACACAGCAATATAGAATAATCTTTCAAATGCATCAAACCAACCCGAAAACAAATCCGACCCACATTAGCAGACATAAAAATCATCTCCATCCAACCAAAATCACACATCAAAGCTCACCATTTACAGGTCACAATAAAAAAACCCGCAGAAAATCTATCGGAAAAAAAAAAAACCAAAACACATAAAAAGATCAGGGTGAAACGCAGAAGCACTAAACAGTGGCTCAGATCTAATAACAGAGAAAAGAGGAAGATGGAAACAAAGAAAGATCATAATAGAGACAGACTTACCGTTGAAGGAAAAACGAAGAAAGGGGGCCGCGGGAAGGTTAGATTGAGTATGAATGCATGATATTGGTTAAAAAACAGAAGCTTTAGATTTGGGGATTCTCCTGGTCCTTTCGGCTTGTGTGTGACATGCCGTATGTCTCGGTTGAAAATGAAGTGACGAAGCCGGCGCGAGCTTCCCCGCTGTTACCACAAATAGGTAGAAGCTGGCAAATGGAAGATGCGGGACAGCTGCGGATTATTGCGAATTATATAAAAATACGGTGGAAATGGTACATTCCATATATACATATACGTATAAATGGTGTTTCCTTAGTTGGAACTCTTCGCCAAAAATCGCCCCTTGGCACCTTGCTAGAGGCGTTTGGCAAATGGGGTTGACCGTTGGCCTTTGGGACCTAATTTTAGTTTTTTATTTATTATTTTTTTGCAAGTTTTCTTTTTTAAATTTTTATTGACCAATTTATATGCCTTTTGGATTTTGGACTATACTTTTCTAAGTCTTGAAGTCCAAAAAATACCCAATACCGAACTAACCCAAAAATATTTTAATGGCTAATTGAATGATATTTAAATTTAATTAATATTTAAAATTAAAAATAAAATTTAAATATTAAGATATTTATTTATGACTTATAATTAAAGTAAATAAAATTATTTATGTGTAAAATATAAGTACAAATTAGCATATTTATTGAGAAATAAGATAACTTTTTTATTACACAAACAACCGTAATTAAAATTATTACAGACTAAATTTGATTCTAGTCGCTTGATTTCTGACAAAATTAAAGATGGTGAAAGGAACTGGGGAAATTGGCCACTTACCTCAAATACAAGTCGTGAATAATAATTCGGCAGAATGTGTTGAAAGGGAAAATGGAAATTGGCGATAGATTTTCTTCATGTGAATTTTAAAATGGATTTCTCCACTTTTCAGGGAACATCCAATACATTTTACAGTCAATGATTACAAGCATTGAAAAACTAGATTAAACTAGAAATGACTATAAGCTGATGCCATTGAAAGATGATATGAATGGCGACAAGCTTTAGGTGCAGGATTGTGGAATGAGGTAATTAGATGACTACAATCTGCAAGCTCAGTCAAGCTCCATTTTCACTAACCAAATTACCAAAACCTCAGAGAAACTGGAAAGGACAGAAAAACAAAATGCATCTTGGAAATTGCTGCAGCACAATCTGCAAAGCAGAACGCGCTAATTTTTGTTACACTAAAAACCTTAGTGCCAGTAAACACAAACTTACAATTACACCTTTGTTACTTTATCAGAGAAGCAACTTGAACCACTGCCATATAACCATAGTAGTCCACTGTTTCAGTGAGATGTCGATCCAAATCCAAACTCTACCCATGTAAAATTTTCCAAGACACATAATAAGGAGAAAAAGAGAAAAAAAAAAAAAAACTATGAATCAATATAGGTTAGTATTTCAATCCTCAAAATCTCCAGCATTCTCCAATAAGTAGTTGGCCGCCAGTTGCTCGTCACGGTCACATGCTAAAAATGCCTCTATGACAGACGCTCTATCAAACCCCATTGCCTCGAGCTATAAATAATAAGTAAAAATTAAATCATCATACAAAGAACCAAAGAAGTCAAGGGGGATCGAAGGAGCACGTATCAGACTAATTAAATCCAGAGACATACTCTTCCAATTGCCTCCTGCTCTGCTGGGGTCACATTAATGGCATGAGGCATGTCTTGCTCAGGTTGGTCAAACATGTCACTGATAAACAAAAGAGGTTTACATTTCTCAAATCCAAACAATTCTATGAGCATACAACATCAAGTGATGAGAAAGAACTTCATTCAACATCTATTCTATAGAATGGTGCCTGGCTATGATATACAGCTGACAAGTTGAAAGATCATATTCATTACATAGATGGCAAAGACTTTGACAACCAACAATCGAAAAGAATATGATCAAAAAGGATGATGATGACATAAAGTGAATAAATGTATAAATCACTGATGACTTAATATACAGGCAATATACTCACCCTTCAGAACCCTCAACAGGTTCATTTATTAACTGGAGAAACTCAGCATGATGCTCTTGAATTAGTCTTAGAAGATGGGGATTCTGCTTTCCAAGCTCCTGAAGCACAGGCTGCAATAAGACATGTCTTGATCTTTAGACATTTACAAAAGCAAAGAGTTAGATAGAAAAATTGACAAAACAAATACCTGCAGAATTTGTGGATTGGATTGTACCATTGAACGCAACGCTTGAAACTAAAAAAGGAGACAAGAAAACACATACCTTAAACTATCAAAATAAAAATATTAGATAAGAATGACATAAGAAGTGCAGAATATTATCCAGGCACTGCCATCAATTAAGGCATAATACGTTAAATTAACTATAGCTGATAAGAGACTCCAGCAACTAAACTTTTTCTGTTCTCCTAGACTTTCTTCTTAAATAAGCAAAGAGTGCGTTATTAAATAAACACACAAAAATTAATTAATTTTTCAATTTTTAGAAGCTACTTATTTATTTATTTCTTCCTGACATTATCAATGATGGGGAGTTAGATAACCTGCTTGTCCGACTTTATGTTTCACTAATTTCCACCATATGCATTATGTTATTTGCAGTAGTAACAAAACGCCAGATGATGATGACTTTGAACACATTGTCATTGCATGAAGTAAAAGTTTACCAGAGAACTTCTGCAAAAGTTCATTAAAATGAAATATACTTTCTTACAACATACATATGTGGAACAGAATATGTTTTTACACACACACATACGAGTCTTGACATTCACTACGTGCATGTAAATCCACTCTTTCTTTCTTTGAAAATAGAGAGAAAATATTTGGTTGAAAGTTTCTATAACTGCTCACTAACATTAACTTCCTATATTTTTTAGGATATATTTCATATAATGAGAGACCACGACAACAAAAGAAAGCTTTGGCATATTTGTTAGAATTATATATATATATATATATTCGTGTAGAATTATATATATATATATGTATATATATAGAAAAACAAGTGCACCTGGGGATTGTTTCTAAGGAAGTCAAGAGAACCAAGTCCAGCACCAGCACCAGAAATCGTCTCCTGGAACAGTTTCAGCTTACAATAATGCACAAACAGTAACAGCAAAAGATACAAAATTGCAAATAACGAGGTAGCATATCTTTTGATGATCTATTCCGAAACTACAATTTACCTGTGGAAACATATTTAAGGGAGATGAGTTAGGTGCTCCAGAAACAGCTCCAGCAGTAGCCCCCGCTGATTCAGTTGTCTGATTGGTACGGTAATGAGCAACAGGTACAGCTACTTCTGCTGCTTCAGGAATCCCCTGCAGATAGAACATCAATGTTCCGTAATTACATAGCACAGAGCAAAAATATTAAACAGTTTAAACAGACTGAGCAATTTAGACATACAGAATACAAGTAATCTACAGCACGCTCAGGGTTATTGTAAGCTGCCCGAAGAGCACGAGTAACTGTCTCTCTGTCCCAGTTTCCGCCACCCATGTCCATAATTTGTTGAATAGTCTGCTCAAGATTACTACCAGCAACTAAATTTGAAGCTGCCTGACCATAACTATCGGTGGGCACACTGCAAAATATGATAGAGGCAATGCTCAAAAAGCTTGGCCACAGGAAAGGGGCAATGGCACACAACTCATATCCACTGGGTCATAACAGCCACTTCTTTTTTGAGTCAAAATAGGATTAATGACAACAGACTATTAGTTTACAGATAAAGAAAATATCTTTCAACAATCACCAACAGCTCAGTTGAAACAGGAATTCATACAACTTTTAGCATGTGCAGGGCCCCACTGCACCCATCCATCATATTCTTAAATCTTGCAGATTTGTCTATTTTTCAACTGTGCAATACATTAAACAGCAGTGATTATTGGTTAATTATACTAATGGACAATTAATCCTTATCGTTACTTGAAAAGGGAGAAAAATAAAAGATAAGACAACTTTTGTAGCATCTTAAACAGATAAAAAGTTTTCACATACAAAGAAGATTAGCAGGGAAAGATTACTTTTGTAAGTTCTCACTGACAGAATGACTTGAGAGTAATTTCTTAGAACGACAGCCTGTCAAACCTTCCTATCTGTCCCTGAACCCCATACATTTTCATATAGAAATAGTGTAACTAATCATTGATTTCAAATGCCCAAACAATTCAACAATGACATTTTATTACAATGCCTATAAGATTCACCATAATACATAGTCTTTCAAAAGAAAACCACAGACACCACCAACAACTAACAAAGACAAAGCATAACAGGCAAGGGTTAAAAAAGCAACAACATCTCACATTATAAGATAATAAATAATTTCTCTGAATACTATTAATGACAATTTGGCAGTCGTTCCCTATCAATTAAGTAATTAGACACAGGCAGTATAGTGGCATCTTAAACAGAAAAACTATTAGCATCTAATGCAGAAACTAAAAACATACTTCGTTTTTGTGACGTCAGCAATAGATGTACTATTCACTGCAGCCCTGCAAAGCCAAATATGATATTTTAGAGCAAAAAAAATCCATCTAACATAGGAATCACATGATAAAAGATATTTCAAACAACTCACTGAGTTTGTGCTGGAGGTTCAGGTGCAGGAGTGTTATTTGGAGTTGATACAGTCGTAGGTGGATTGCTAGCAGGCTGTCAAACACATGCATATTCAGTAGCTCACACTGAGACTGAGAGCACAAGAAAGAAAACTTAAATGCCTAGCACACAATAAAAATGACCAAACAACATACCTGAGCAGATGAAGCCCCAGCAGAACCCAAGGCTTTACTCTGCAAATAGATTAGTATACTGGTATAAATGATGTAAAATGGCATGAAATACAAACAAAATATGCCAAAGCATAATCAAAGGATAATCATAGGAGGCTATTGAGAGAACCAGATTAATATATTGAAAGATCATTATTCATAGCATTGAAGTTGTCAAATTTGAACAAAATGGCATACTAGAAAAATAGATAACCAGATTTTATGCTTCTCCATATCTTCATTATAATAAATTGGAGAGGGGTTTTTTTTTTTTTTTTGGGGGGGGGGGGGTATGGGGGAGAAGGAGGTATTAACCAAAATTTCCCATCATATTGTACAAATATCACCTTGACTAAGGATTAAAATCCATTAGCTGAACAAAGTGATTACTGGTAAGATGCAAAACTAATGAATCAGCAGTATTTGGACAAAAGAACTTTCAATTGTTCCTAACCTCGCTCCACAAAGGATGCTTTCCTGTAATTCTCCATAGCCAATTTAGATTTTGGCAAGAAAGTGGTAGGCTACCATAAGATAACAATCTTACTGTATTTCCATAAGCTTCATCCAAAATAAATATTGATCTCATAAACCGGAACAATTGAAATCTGAAATCAAAGCTATAAAAGCACATTGATGATTGATCCCATATATCCGCAAGGTCATAGATACCATTTTATCCTAATTTTATTCTAAAAGGACTCCAAGAATTAAGGTCACTGTATTGTTTAGTAACATTTTCATTCATTACAAAGATACCTTGCTAAGCATGACAACAAGAAAGCCATCTTCAGAGACCTTGTTCTCAGCTAATGTAGTTTCATCTTTCAACACCTTGCCATTGTGAATCAGCAATTGCTGTCCACATGGGTAATTATCCTTTCCTTGCACATCCTCAATATTCTTCTTGACAGCCATAACCTGGAGGGAAAAGTAGTGCCATCAAGTATCGATCTCAATTGGATGCTATATATTAGCCCTTGTACAATACACCGGACACCAAATAAAGGTCAGCAATAGTTTCAACTTTGTTTCCAGCCAACATACTATATTTTAGACATATGGTAAGTGATGACAAACTCAAATCTGGTCTCGGTCTCTTATCTATTATAAGCCATCAAGAAAGATGAATTCACATTAAAGTGAAATAGGAAACACATAATTGAAAGATAGGACAGCATTTGTGAAGTTAACAGAAAGAATTCAGTGTAAAATAGAAAGCAGAAAACCAAAAATGGTCAAACACAGCGAATCTTCAAAAGATGAAGAAAAAAAGCCATCGCCATCATAATTTCACAACCGAGGCATACAAATTTATGATAACAAAGTATACCCAAAATAATGTATAGATTTATACAGCGCATATGCCAACTGATTAATGTAACAACAGAGACAAAAAATTTATGATATTATAAAAAACCATAATTAGCCTTGGAAACCGTATGACTTCTGAAATTCCCAAAAACCAACAACAACGACAAAGATAATGATTTGAGATACTCAAGCTCAACAATTAAGCTTCCTAGATTTGAGAATAAATCAATTCAATAAACAAATCATAATGGTGGTTGAAGCAAAATGAGTTCATTGTTTTTCTTACTCAAAAATTCATATTGTAGAAGAAAAAAGTAACTATTAATACTGAAGACTGAAACTCAAAACAAAAACGAAAATGAGAAAAAGGGGCAATGAGATTACTGACAGTGTCGGAAGGCTGAACCATGATTTCGAAATGGCTTCCTTTCAAAGTCTTCACTGTGACCTTCATGTCGCCGAGCTACCAAAACGACGTCGGCAACAACAGCGGTTCGATTGAACAACGGTGGTAGAGAAGAAAACCCTAGACAGATACAGTTTCGTCTGTTGCGGAGAGAGAAGAACACAGAGGGTATAATGATGTTTTTCTTTTTCTTTTTGCCCTTTTTTGTAAATTTGACTAATATAGCATGTCAGCATCTATGCACGTGACTAAAAAGAAAATCATGTGCATTTATTTATTTTCTTTTTATTTTCCCAATTTTGCTACAAATAAATTATTTTTTGCAAATTTAATCTGCTTTCAAAAGAGATAAAACAAAAGGCTTCAATCGAAATAAGATTACCAATACTTTATATGTCATTCCATTTTTCTCACATACATTAATAGCATGTTCCAATAAAGTTGTCTACATAAATGATTGAAGAATATTATTTTTAAATTATAATCCTAATATTTAAGTGACAATCATCTTTGTGTTTCATGAATTTCTTTTTATCATTGCTAAAATATATTGGTAATTAAGTGAGCAATTATATGTATATTTCTTTTTTCTCTGTGTGAATCTAATAATTATCTAGAAAAAAAAATGTAAATCTAGTATATTTGTTGAAAATAAAGTTTTGAATTATTAAGAAGGTGTGGATAGTGTAAGATAAGATGACATTTATACTAATATGCACAAACTTAAATTTTGGAAAGATTATTGTTAAAAGGAGATTAAATTTAATTTCCCAATAAATGAAGTGTTATAAATTTCATTTCATAATGTGATTACAAATCAATGAAACAATTTTTAAGTTAGTATCATTTTTTACATAACATTTATAAAAGAGAAAAACATAACAAATTATTTAAGGTGATTTAATTATGTTAAAGGAAGATTAAAAAAATAGTCTACTTAAAAGTTATGAAAGAAACCTAACAGGGTATTATGTGAAGATATTAAATTTTTTTGAAAATTTATAGAATTGAATGACATTATTTAATTTATGTAACTAAATTTATTTAATAAAATACAATAATTTGTTATTTTGTATAAAGGTTTTGTTATATTATTCATTCTTTTGAAATTTTTTTATGTTTGCTCATATTCTATTATAAAATATATAATGTGACTAACATGTATATGATTAAATATAATAAAAATTAATATTAAATAAGATAGCATAGCAATCTTTTTTAATAATAAAAATATTTTAATTATAGGGAAATTATTTTGGTACAAGATACATATTTCTTTATTACATTTATTATATTATATTATTAACATTGACAGTAAAAACATAAACATATAATCTTAGATCCTCTTATTATATAAGCACTAAAAACTCCTAAAAAGGGGATTAAAAATAGTCTTAGATTATAGGGGAAAAAAAAGAGTTGTAGGTGGATGAGTTGAATTAGTTATGAATAAAGTTGAATCTTTAAATATATAAGATATATGAGATAAAAGATAAAATAATATTATTTTATTAATTTTAATATTTTTTATAAGTTTAAATTTAATATATAAATTTTTTTTTCTTTCTTAATTTTATATTCATTTTTCTCGCCCATTCGGATGCTCTAACCCGACCCCCTCTGCTGCGTCAGCCGAAGAGAGGGTGAATCCGTCAATGGGATAGGCAGCACATATCTGAACCGCAATGAGCACATGGAAGTCACGTGCCTGTTCGTTGTACCCGCAAGCGTCAAAAACCGAAATGAAGATACAAATAGCACGGGTGGCGGGAGTGTGACTGTGCTTTTCATGCCAAACCAAAGCCTCTTCTCTGGCCCTTCTCTCTCTGCGGCGATCCGATAACTTCGTAATCCCTTCTCTCTCTTCCAATTTTCAGAAACAAAAACACACAAATTTATCTCTTAAAATTAAAAAGAATTTAGAAAATCAAACCCTTCAATCCTCTTCCCCCCTTCCCTTTGATTTTGCTGTTTCTAAAAATCGTCACGAGAAAGCTGGCAAACCAAGCCTTAGCAGACATCATCACTCATCAATGCCTTTCCTTTCTTTCCCCTCTTTCCAATTCTCCTTTTCTTATTAATATATATTTTTAATTTTTTCCCTTTTATTCTCTCATGTGATCATTGACTTTTATTATTGAACAAGATCATAACTTTTCCTTCAATTCATGGATAATTCATCCTCCTTATCCTCATTCTCATTCCCTGTAATTGCGCTTTTTGTCTCTTTCCCTTTCCGATTTGCTCAGGTTTTTTAGCTTTTTGCTTCTCACTCCATATTTTCTAGGTATATTTTTACTGTCTAAAATCTCCTTGCAGGGTGAAAAATCAGTTTTTTCTTGTTCAAGCTTGGATGCTATTGTAGCTGTTGCAGGATTTGCAGCTAAAGTGTGAGACTTTGAGTTTAATCTTTCATTTTTTTCTCCGAGAGATGGAGACGGAGAAGAAGAAGTATCCCATTGGGCCTGAGTATTATGTTCTGTACGAGGAGGTTGGGCAGGGTGTGAGTGCTTATGTGCACCGTGCTCTTTGTGTACCCTTCAATGAGATCGTTGCCATCAAAATCCTTGATTTTGAACGTGACAATTGCGATCTGGTAATCCCCTTTTTACCATCTTTAATTGCTCTTAGAGTCTGGGGTTGTCAAGCAGTGCGCTTTTTTTAATCGCTTTGTTTATTTAATTATTTTCTGCTGGGGATGTAAAGAGTTTTTTCTTTTTGGAATGAATGCTTACAACTATGAAGGTGGGAACGATGGTGCAAATTGAAAGTTCCTGAATATCGCAGGCCATACTGATGTGGGTTGAAAATTATATTTGAATCCCAAGTGGTTCTTAATGGATTTCATGGTCGTCCACCTTTCCTTTACCAGAAATATTTCTTTCTTACTGGGCTTTCCATAGCTGGAGCTATGACTTCTAACTTCTTTATCTGACGTATTATCATAGTTTTAATGAGGAAAGCTTTGGATTCAATGATACAACCAGGAAAAACAAAGTGGTTGAAAACAATGAATATGGTACTCGTAATTGGTCCAATACCATCTGTCTTACAATTTGATTAGAAGTTTCAAGGATGGTGTTTTATATTTATTTGAACATTAGGATTTAGGCATTGACTTCTTTTTCCTCTGTTAAGTTTTCCCATCTTTTAACTTCTAGAAATTGATTGCCTATCCTCCATATCAACTTATAAATCTTTTCTCCCGTAAAATGCACCTTTCCTCATATATGTGCTTTCTGCAGAATAACATTTCTCGTGAAGCACAGACAATGATCTTGGTTGACCACCCCAATGTCCTTAAATCCCACTGCTCGTTTGTTAGTGATCATAATCTGTGGGTTGTCATGCCATTCATGGCTGGTGGTTCCTGTCTTCACATATTGAAAGCCGCCTATCCAGATGGTTTTGAAGAGGCTGTAATAGCAACAATATTGCGAGAGGTATTAAAGGGTTTAGAGTACCTCCATCATCATGGGCAAATACATCGAGATGTCAAAGTGAGTAATTACTTGACAGCAGTTGCTTACCTCAGTTACAAATGTCGGTGATAGCAAGAAAGAAATTTCCTTTTTAGTTGTATTATTTTAGGGTCCTGCCCTTCAACATTTGGATCATTTCATATAGGCTGGCAACATTCTAATTGGTTCACGTGGTGCAATCAAGCTTGGAGATTTTGGTGTATCTGCTTGTCTTTATGATTCAGGTGACAGGCAACGCATGAGGAATACATTTGTGGGCACACCTTGCTGGTATGATTAAATCTTTTTTAATAATTTTTTTGATCAAGCTAGGAGCAGTTCTTGTTTGAAATGTCAATATGCAATGTGATTTTGTTGAATTTGTCTAGGAACTTGGTGATAGCTTGACTTTACCTCAGGAAATGTAAAATTATCATTTTGTCAGCATATATATTCAATTGTGGTAGATACAATAACATGTAGTTTGAAACTGCAATAGCGCAAAGGATTAGCTTTCATTTCTTTTATCAAATTGGTATTGTTAACAAGTTATGATCAAGAGTTTAATATTCTTGTTACAGGATGGCACCTGAAGTCATGGAGCAACTGCATGGTTATGATTTCAAGTCTGTCCAATGTGATACGATGATATCTTCATTTTCTTGATAGATAGCCAGATGTTAATATTCATTTGATTTTACTTTCTTTTACTGTAGAGCTGATATCTGGTCATTTGGTATAACTGCATTGGAGCTTGCCCATGGTCATGCTCCTTTCTCCAAGTATCCACCAATGAAGGTGCGCATATTTTTCCAAGAACTATTCTGATTGAACTATCATTGATTTTGCCAGTAGTTAGTTTTAATTTAACCTTTGACATGGTTAGGTCTTGCTTATGACATTGCAAAATGCCCCCCCTGGTCTTGATTACGAAAGGGATAAGAAATTTTCAAAGGTCTGCCCTCAATATATGGATAGAGACTTCTAATTTTTATCTATCTGAGGAGGTATTTTCTTCCAACTCTTATTTTTTCCTAAGATCATTCTTTGTTGTTCTCAGTCATTTAAGCAGATGACTGCTAGTTGCTTGGTGAAAGATCCTTCAAAACGACCCTCTGCAAAGAAATTGTTAAAGCATTCCTTCTTTAAGCGGGCTCGCTCAAATGATTATATTGCACGAACACTTCTGGAGGGGCTGCCAGCTTTAGGTGATCGCATGAAGGCCCTAAAGGTTCCATATTATTAAACATGAGTTTGTCTCACCTGATAGATATGAAATATATTTTTATGTTGATTTTTCTGTCACAGAGAAAAGAAGAAGACATGCTTGCACAGAAGAAAATGCCTGATGGCCAGATGGAGGAATTATCACAGGTAGGAATAGCTATATCTAATTGTTTAGAAATAGCTGTACCTGATTAAAAAATTTTTTTTGTACCTATTTGTTGATCAAGGTTTGGCAAACTTTACTGTATTTTTGAGACTTATTCTTTTTATTTTGTATTGGCAATCAGAAGCTATGAATGTGTTTGATATTTAGCTTTTCTTCTTCTTCTTTTGCCACTGATTTGGTTGCAATCTTTTAAAGAAAATTGTTATAATCCTTTGTAGAATGAATATAAACGAGGCATAAGTGGCTGGAACTTTAATCTTGAAGATATGAAGGCTCAGGCTTCCTTGGTACACAAGTTGTCCAATCTTTTCTCCATCACTGTGAACATGTGACTCCTGAAGTTATAAAATTTCTAATTATGATTCTCTTTTCTTTTTAGATCCAGGATTTTGATGACCCTATATTGGAAAGCAGTCAAGCAGGAAGTTCGAGTTCTTTGGCTGCACTTGATGCACAAGATAAGCAATCACTAAGTCAAAACCCCTCTCAAATTGCAGAAGTGGTATATATAAATTTCCAATTGTGAAATTTGTTTTCAATATTTAAAAGGATTTTTGCAGTTCTTTTATAACACACATATATTTGTTTTATTCCCTTTGCTGGATTTTCTTGTGTAGTATCTAATGGCTAATGCCTCACAGGAAGAGAATGATGAGATGCAAAATCAATCAGCTTCTGTTCCAGTAGTTGACTCCACTGTAAATGATGCCAAGTATGATTTCTAACATGTATATGATGTCACATTGAGTAAAATCATTTTTTGGTATTACTGATTGTGAGAGCTTAGAGAATATAGGCGGTCAATGCCTTTGTACGAATGGTTTGGGTACTTTCCTTATGATATAAAAGTACATAGTCCATCTCTACAGCCAGGGGATTAATCAAAATAATCTAATTATCTTCTTGTTTTTCCATTCCAGGGTTAGATCTGAAAAATCTGATGATGACTTGAGCATCACCAGTTCAAGCTATGAACAGCACTTTTCGCATAATTCTTCACCCTGTCTTGATGATCATGTGGACCATAATTTGGGTGAAAAGTTTGACATGGAGAATGGTGGTAGACCAGTCGAGGGCATGGCTCTTCATTCATACCATAGAAGAGTATTTTCATCAAGCATCCTACCTGATTCTCCTCCAGCTATCAGAGGAGAAAGGTAGATACCTAAGGTTTTATGTTTATTTAGAGAAAACTGCAGTAGCTTGTTCTAACAGTTCTTCTCATTATGGCAAAGCTGGGAATTAAGGTAGTTATGTGCCAAGCCTGCTCTGGCTGAACTAGGATGCATCCCATTTCAGTTGTTCTAATAGAACTGGTGATTCCACACATATATTTGGGTAGCTTCATAGGCCTATATCTGGATCTTAATTCACACTATACAGGTTTGATTTCAAGAGGGTGGACCAGTATATCTCTATCTTTTTTCCATTGACAAAGTCCCATTCTTGCCATGTGTCATTGCTATCAAACATATTTTTTATCCTTTCATACAACAAAATTTTATACTCAATTTGAGACCGGTCTCAAATTGAGTATTGTAGGGAATATATAAGTACAAATACGTAAGTGTGACATTATTCAAATAAAATTAGATTTTTTTCCTCCTTTGGAAATTCATAAAGATAGTCCATTCTGGCTTTTGACAAAATATCGAATGTTGGGTGAGTGGTGTTTGCACCGTTTAATCTATTTTGGGCTTAACTAAATGTTTGTACAATCTGTGTAGAATAATTATATGTTGACTAAATGCAAAGAATGGAGTCATCCAAGAGCAAATATACACTTCTGATATATATTGTCAATGAAACATGCAGAATTTCACCTTTTCATGAAACATAGTACTCTCATTTCTGATTGTATTCTATCATGTTTTCCATTGATATTGCATAAATCTGCAACTATCTGAAATAAATTTGTAGAGTTTCTAAAGGAAACTTCTTTTTATATGTAAAGTTGGTTTTACACCTTTTTGTCACATCACTTTTACAACTCTTTAACGTGGATGATAATTTTTACTGGATTTTAGCATTGACCATTATTATGAGCTGTAAAGAAGGTATAAAGAGCAAATTTTTCACATAGCAACAACCACAGCATGTAATTGTATATTTAATATTTTTTATTTGTTATTTTTGGACAATAATAACATTTCATTTTATCTGAATGATAGTGAGAAGCTTCAAACTCTGCCCCAGAACGTTTCAAATTTGAATGCAGCAACAGCTCCACAAACAGGGGATGATGTACTTTCTGAACTTCCTTGCAAAGTTTCAAAATCATCAGGTACGCGTTCATATTTCTTCATTGTTGTCATGTCTCCATTTTCAACTTCAAAGGAGCATTACAAGCAGTTTTCTTTTCTTTTTGACATAAAGTAGCTGAGCTTTCAATGTCTGCAAGGGTAGCTCCTGGCTTTTTTGCTAATCAATTCATTTTAACAACAGCAAATTCTGATGACACTGATGAGAAAGCAAAAGTACCAGTGGTTCAGCAGAGAGGACGTTTCAAGGTTACATCTGAGAATGTTGACTTAGAGAAGGTAACTGATAATTTTGCCATTGATCATCATTTTCTTTTTGATGACTGAATATACCTAATTGGAGTTCCCTTTTAGGTGAGCCCATCTCCTGTACTGCAAAAGAGTCAGAGCATGCAGGTTGGTATTTGAGGTTTGGACAACTGCGCTGAGATTCAGATTAAATATCTTTTTTTGCTAAGATATATATTACAAGCCATCTTGTGCTATGAAACATGTTACAAACGTTAAGCAGAAACTCTGGTCATCGCTTATCTAGAGAAGTTTGGTTTACTAAACAACTTATGGAAGTGACGCTGGTTCTGTAGGTTATTACCCCACACAATGCAGCCCCTTTACCATCAACTTTACCTTTGTCATCAACACCTGATACTACGTCATCGAATGTTTTTGGCAGTTCTGCTTATCCAGCGTTGCTTTCTGTACTACAGACAAATATTGCTCAAAGGGTATGTTAAGCCTTATGTTCTTGACGCTGCAAGTAGTTCAGCTGGTATCGATAATAGCTTTTCTTTAATCTTTTACTTTTTATTACCTTCTAACAGGAGAAAATTTTAAGTTTAATGAAGCAAATTACTGCCGGTGACACTACAGGTTCAAGCAAATTATAGTTCCTTTTGTTTTAATATTTTTATTCTAGATCTTTTTTTTTCCCTCTCAATCTTCCATATGTATTTTTTAAATTCTTCTAACCGTCAACCAAGCAGGTGAAGCAATGACCCCAGTACAAATTGCAGCAGTTGAGAAATCTTTGGTATGTATCTATAGGGCTTATTATTTGTCATTTGAAATTTTGAACTCATATATTTGAGGACTTGTTTGTCTAAGAAAATTGCAAACTTGGCTGCAACATGAGGATGCTGGGCTTGAACATAGGATACTGAAAATACTAACTGATTTTAGGATTTTTAATTAAAAAAATTAATATGAAATGGAATTATTGAAGTTATCTTAATTACAATTACAAAAAACTTTCAATTTAAATGTCTATGATAAAGTTTTCAGGTTGGAGTTTGTCAAGTCCTGTGCACGGGAAAATTGTTTAAACTCAAAACTAGAGTAGGATAGCATTTATTGAAAATGCAAGTACTTTGCTTGCTGCATTACCTTTTAACAAGAACATTCTCTTTCTTTCCTTGGAGACTATGACTTGTTATATTTTCTAGTTTACGTGAATGACTTTGCATCTACTTTTCTCTGAACTACTCATAGGGAAATATTGGTTTATACATTATTGCAGCTGGAAGCATTTCATGATAGGGAGAAGGAGTTACTTGATGAGATAAACGAGTTGCAGTGGAGGTAAGGTATTATTTATACATATGTGTAGTATTACATTTTAAAACTTGAGTATATCTTAAGCCTTGGTTTGTGATGAAGGCTCAGACGCACCCAGGATGAGCTAAAAAGCTTCAAAAGTCGACTCAGGTTAGTAATCAAATATGTTGATCATAAAATTCCAAGGCATGTTTGGGTTTGTGGATTTGACATTTCAACTTGGATTTTAGGTGTGATTGCGAAGGGGATCCCCTTGTCTAAGTGGATGCTATTGTGGAATAGAGCAATTCCTGTAATCTACGTTCTTCATTGACATTTTCTAAAAGTGCACAGAAGTTAGAATTGTAATGATGACAAAATCTGTTATCTATCAAGAGTTGTTACTTATAGGTTAGGTAATTTGAACCTTAGCATAGTTGTTCTGTTAGTGTAGAATCACTGTTAATTAACGTTCATGTAGATAATTTCGTACTGATTTTCAAGGTTTCTTGTAAATTATTAAGTACAAGGGAGTTTCTGAACTCATCTCTGTTTCATATATAGCATTTATTTAATGCTAGGTGCCATATTCGTTTAATGGGATCATACGCACCTATCTTAAATGACTTTTGTGTTATATTTCGTTGCTAAAAGAATTACTAAGAATAGTTCGTTACTTGGTTAAACTGGTAATTGAAGGTCTGTAACGATAAAAGTGAACTATGGCAGTTAATTCTACCTCTGGGAGGCTGCTAGACAGGTGTTTTTGGTATGTGCGAAGTATTTTTACGTTATGTGAGGGTTCTTGTTAGAACACAATGAACCGATTATTAGTTTTTCTTATTTTAATATCTATCACAGTATAATATTTGTGATTAATATAACAGACTAATTAGGACTAATCTTATCAGATAGAGTTGGCTAGTAAAATTTATTTCATCGGGTGGAGTCAACTTCAGAAAAATTCATCTGTTGTTTTCCAACATGTGAGAAGCTTGTCTTGAAGAATTTGATGACGTAAACAAGAACATAAAGTTCAGAAACAAACAATTTCACAGTACTACCGTAATGGGTAGGCAATATTTCTGTTTTACAATGAACTAATATGTTTTGGTTATTTTTTATGAGATTTTGGTTGCTCATTATAAATATAATGGCAGCGATAAAGTTGGAAGGGTGGTGGGCTTGGTGGAGGCTCATTATGGTGACAATCCATAACTTTCAGATTACCTCTAAGTCATAGTTTATCACTGAGTAAAAGAAGCGGCTCAGACCCTCGTATATAAACCAACACATTCTATTGGGATCTCTGCGCCAAAATAGTATGTTTGTAGTGAGCAGATTCAGGCTGTGGGGACTATCACCGACGTGGTGAACAAAGCCGAGTCATCCCTTCGGTCGGTTCTGGGTTCAGTTACAGGATCAGCTGCACCCCAAAGAATTGAAGGTGAGGGTACTGATCCTGATCTGTTCCAGTTGGAAGCATCTAAACTACAGAAATGATACATGTATTCATTTCGAGGTACTAAGGCAGTACAAACTGCCTTCCTCTCTCTCATCTGCTCTTTCTCGCTTCTTTTCTTGCGAGAAAGCGTACTGATCACGTACTCAAAAATGAGTACCTCTGTAAGTGCTCTCTAAACTGTATCCTCTGTTACTTGCTACTCGCGGCCTTGTATCTGGTGAGTATTTGCTAAATAGGTCCAAGTCCAAAGAGTGATGCTATACAATCATTACCGAGTCCGAGTGATGCTATACATACGGCCGGTTTTTCCATACGTTGCTTACGTAAAATAATATTTTTTTTATAAAATAATTGAATGAACAGTAAAAAATCACCGTTTTTACTGTTTACTCAATTATTTTGTAAAAAAAATATTATTTTACGTAGAAAACGTATGAAAAAACCGGACGTAAGACAGTCATTACCGAGTCCAAAAGGCCTTTGTGCCGCGGCATCAAAAAGAGAGAACTCCAGCCCGTGAGCGTCTGGCTCAGTGGCATCAGTGCTCCTTGCGTCGAATCAGATTGTTGGTTTGATTCTCTATTTTTTCTTTCTCTGTAATAGTCTTAATGTATAACTCTTTGTAACTAAAAAAAAAAGAAGAGAGAACTCCATAATAAGAATATAAGATTCATATTGGGAAACCTTATTTAAAAATCGCATACAATATATGACTATATTAAAACTCTCATAATACAAAGAACTTTATATAAAATACCGAATCTCCCCATAGACTAAAGTATAGTATATGAATTGCCTAAATGTAAAATCCATCAAGAGACAAAATCTCACAACTGTTGGTGTAAGATTGTTAGAGCAGGTGAGTTTCACAATTGGAGAGTGTCCAGGGAGCGCTGACCCCTAAACTTTGAGAAATTGTGTATATACCAGAACAAATTTTAAATATTTTTAACTTGACCTGTTGAATTTTAAAGAATTTTGTCTATGCCACAAAACAAAATTTACTTTGGTCCCTTAGTTTTATAAAATTTTATATATAATTTGTAATAATTTCAAAACATTTTAAAATAACTCCTTGCATATTTTACTTAAAACTTTTTAAATTCTTAAAATGATCCCTAAATAGTTTTAAATTATAAAAATAACTATATATACCCTTTGAATGTATTTACCAATCATATGATTAAAATTGTATCAATGGGACGGTCCCTGAAAGAAAATTCTGACTACACCTTTAATTGGGATATAATAAATTTAGTAATCTAATTCTTTTAATAAAATTTTTGTAAGTTTTAATTTGTAAAAATAAAATAAATATGTGTATTATATATTTCATTAGCACAAATACCATGCCATTAATTGACAAACTTGATTAAGTACTGGAACGTACCATGTATTTGACCTTCAAATGGAACTCAGCTACCAAAAAGTGATCATTGCACATGCATGTATCATTAGTGATAGAAGAAAGAAAACACATGTCCTATACCTAATTTGGGACAATTGACAGTTAACTGGTTATACATTGTCATACTTGAAACTAGCCTCCCAAATTTTAGAAAGCCTCCACCATCTCCTCCTGGATTCTCATTTTCCATCCAAGTAAACCCCCTTCATTTTTGGCGGAACAAAAAAGAAAAGACCTCATCTTCTTTACATACAAAAATAGATAGACCCATTTCTTAACTCTGCCCATGCTCACAAGCATATATAACTCATCTCCATGGATTCCCCACTAGTGATTTCTACCTCTCTATCCCATTTCGTTTCCCAAGATGTCCCCCGCTTTATCCTTACTTTCCCCTCTCTCTCTCTCCCTCTTCCTTCTCTTGCCCTTAGTCATTTCCTTTGACATCAACCAAATCCTCTCCCAATACCCATCTTTCAGCACTTTCAGCAACTACCTCGCCCAAACCCAACTCGCCAGCCAGATCAACAGCCGGCAAACCATCACCGTCCTCGTCGTTGATAACTCCGGCATGTCCCCCGTCTTCGGCAAACCCATGGACGTAATCAAAAAGGTGTTGAGCATCCATGTCCTCCTCGACTATTTCGATGTCCAGAAACTCCAACAATTGGACAAAACTGTAATGGTCACTACACTGTTCCAAGCCAGTGGTCAAGCAACAGACCAACAAGGGTTCTTGACGGTCACCCATTTGAGCACAGGAGCAGTCTCCTTCGCGTCCCCAGCCGATAAAAACGGCGTCGGTGCCAACTTGATTAAGTCCGTTGTTTCTCAACCCTATAATCTCTCTGTTCTGCAAGTGAGCACTGTGATCGTGCCTTCAGGTTTAGTTTCAAATGCCAACTCTTCTTCCTCCAATTCCTCATCTACCACGCCTTCACCAGCTCCTTCCAATAACTCTCCAGTGCCAATAGCATCGCCGGTGCCGGTGATATCTCCAGTGCCAGTAGTGTCTCCGGTGCCAGTGATATCTCCAGTGCCAGTAGTGTCTCCGGTGCCAGTGATATCTCCAGTGCCAGTAGTGTCTCCGGTGCCAGTGATATCTCCAGTGCCGGTAGTGTCGCCAGTGCCAGTTGTGTCTCCAGTGCCAGTGCCGGTAGTGTCTCCAGTGCCAGTGCCGGTAGTTTCTCCGGTGCCAGTGCCGGTGGTATCACCAACCATGGCACCAGGTGGTGCCGCTCATAATACACCTGTTGGTTCTCCGTCACGAAATGCTGCTGATGCACCCGGTGCAGCTGCCGGTCCGGGCAACGTGAGCGGACCGGGCACCGGCGGTCCTGGATCTAATGCTTCTGCAGATGGCGATTCCAAGTCGTCAGGGGCATCCACTTATGACGTGGGGGTCACTAGCGCCTTGGCTACATGCATTACGTTGTTGTCAACGTTATGTGCTTTGCATATGATACCATAGTACATATATAATACATTCAGAATCATACCAAACAGCTTTAACTTCGAGGGATGATTGTCCGTTGTGAGAAACACCTTGTGCGTACGTCAAACTATTTGGGAAACATATATATAATCAAAAAGGATAGTTAATAATGTATCTGTATATGTTAACTATATATATATATGTAAATGATTTGTTCATTGCCAAAGTTTGAGTCCTGTCTTGTTTATGATTTCTTTGGAAAACAATGATGGGGCTTCAAAGAGTGCACTTGTTACACTGCAATATGGTCAATATATATTATTTTCCTTGTTGTCCAGGTTATGTTCCTTCCAATTGCACATTTCTTTTTCCTTCTATTTTCTAAATAAATAATGTTGTATTGACACAATACACACAGTACACCTCCTCTAAGGTCCGTTCTTCATATAGGAGACAACCCAAGTTCAATTCCAGGCAAAGACAGTTAAATCATTCATTCTCCAATTAATCTCCATCCTATTTTCCGATTAATCTATCTCTAACAAAAAAAAAAAAATGTCATATTATCTTAGAAGAAGACTGTCATTGGACTCTCCATGTCAGCACCATATGTGCCAACCGACCTCCTTTTACATGGCTTTTGAGAGACTTATCAATATCTCAGTATAATGACCATCAGACAAAGGCTTATCAATATCTTAGTGCAACCAAGCTATCCTTAAGCAATAAACTTTGTTTGTAACCACTTCTATTTGTAAATATTTTACCGATAATGTGTAGATAATATATATATATATACATAGGGATTAGTTTCCTTTTGGATTATGATGACGCCATGTATATACATGTACTTGTAACATGCTTATGAGATAAAAGAATTCTACGAACTTCTCAATTTTGAAAGCATTCTTTCATGTCATTAGAGCCAGATGCAATTGTTTTAGTGTAGATAGAGTTATTAGTGTTAGATTGATTTGTTAAGAACATATACTATGGCCAACCAAAGACTAATTACGCAGAATGTTAATAATAGAGAAGAAGAGGAATGAACGTGGAAACCCAAATTTGGGTGAAATTCACGGCCAGAAAATGAAGAAACTTCACTATGCAGAATTCTGGTTACAAGGCTGAAATCTCTGCCAATTGAAATCTGCATTTTTCTTTTCTTACGCAGTAGAAGACCCCCAAAATCGAATTACAGTACTGACCCAAGAACTGGATAACTGCAAATATTTTTTTATGCGTAGCACAGTACGTAGTTTTCTCATTATTTTGTTTGAATTCGGGTCACAACCAAGACACTACAGATTCTCTCTTTGGGTGTTGTCCTTCCCAAGATGGCCAATGGAAACTCAATTTGGATGGTGCTCTGTCCTAACCCTGGTGTATGATGGGAATATATAGGACTACAGGAAGGGTGATTAGCTAAAGAGGTTATGAAGTGATGGATTATGTATGGAGTTGTGGGAGAGAAGACAGCGAGGCACATAGCATAAGCTGTGCCATGCTACCTGAATTATGGCCCTTTTAACTGAAGCTTGAACAATATTAATTGTATCATTCTCAAGTGGAATCAGACTCATGCACTGCATTCCGATTTCCAATCACAGTTAAGAACAAAATGTCATCAATGGCAATTAGTCAGAACCATAATATCTCAAACTAGAAGCTTGCAGCTCCCATGGTTCCACCTATGCTTTTGATGTAATCTTTTGTATTTTGTTGATATGGGTAGCAAACTTTTTCATAATTCATTACCAATGTATTTTGTATATCCCTGAAACTGTGCACAGTTTGTACTTTGATTTTGTTTAATTTGTAACCCTTACATACATATATATATATATATATATATATATATATGAAACGCAGCTCTAATTAAAATCTTCCACTACCCTATTAAATACACATCGCCATCTACTTATAGTTTTACTGTTTTGTCTCATTTCTGATAACCTTATCATATATTTGGATTTATTATCTAACTTAGTCAAATTTAATCCACATATCTATCACTTGTGTTAAAAAACTGAGCTATATGAGAATCTTATTTCTATACAACTTTTCTAAAAGAGTGTAGATAATTTATAATGTCTATTCCTTGTCAAATGGTTTCGTTCATATTATACTGAAATATTCCATAAAATAATTACATTATGACTAATAATGTATGCACAATTATTCATTTATCTATAATTGTACACAATTTTGCTCAAATAATTTTATTTTAGATAAAATTATATATGCATTATGAATAAATGGTTGCGAAAGTGACATTTTTTAATTATATATAATGGATTTAGATTTATTTATTTTAATATTCTTTTATCTTTTTTTATAATTTAATGTATAATTTTTTTTCTATTTTTACTTTTTTCTAGCTTTAAATCAGGAGATTTACATCAATATATAACAACCTTTTAAGTAAAGTATTGTCTAACATGAAAATTTTGCGAAACCAAACTTTTGTGGATTTATATATATGATCGTATTGATCAAAGTAGTAAAATCCCAACCACGTACCCCAACTCTAAGAATTGACATTTATGCTATTTCAGTAAAATGCATTCGTACGTGTTGAGAAATGGCACTAACTTTTCATAAATAATAATGGAAACAAGATTATGATATAATATTTTTCTTTTGTGTGGATAGTTTATATATAATTGCATATTAATATTCATAGTGTCGAAATCTACCGTGGGAGAAACGAATATTAGGCTACATCTATAACTAAAGATTGAGTTTTCTGGAGGACTTCTTTTAAAATGTAGGTGTATTTCAAAAAATAAAAAAATAAATAGGTAGTATTGATGAACAATTAATATTATAAACTATTATATAATATATAATAATTCATAAATTAAAAATAATTTTTAAGTTAATTTATTTAATTATATTTTACTTTTTAAAACATTATATACTTTTAAAAAATAAATCAATAAGAAAAAAAATAGAATTTTAAATACAATAATATTATTTTTTAAAAAATTATTTTTGCTTATATCTCACAAAACACATCTATTATATTGTTAAAGCTTGTGAGTCTATCTATATGTGTGTAAATTCTATCATATTACATGCATGATGATCAACAAATTTTATGAAATTTTAATAAAACACTTTTATGAGAATATCATTATTTTTTAAAAAAATGAGAGAATATATTTTAGAATTTTAATTTAAAACGTACCAATGATTTTTTTATAATATGATGAGGCAAAGAAAACATAGAAAAGAAAAATGAAAGACAAAAAAATACAAAAAGAAAAACTGAAAAAGAAGGCTGTGCCTCGGCGAGTAACGAGTAACGGCCAGATGAGACTTAGTATTGAAAGTAGTTCAAAGTACAAGTTAAATTATCCGTAATCGTAATCGAAGTGTTTATTATAATCTAATTCCACAATTAATATTATCTCAGTATCCAAATATTCTCTCTCCTCTTCCTCTTTCTGTCTCTCTCTTAGTCTGCTACATATGCTTCATGACACAATATACGATCCCAAGAGGTTCAAGATTGTCACAGGGAATGGCGCAGGTGGAGAAGTGTATGGGCGTCAATGGCCTCGAGAAGATCATTCTCAGAGAAGTTCGTGGGTTTTCTGCTGAGGTATCAATCTCTTCCTCTCTGATCTCATACTACCTTTGTGCATTGTGTTCATTTTCGACAATTCGAGTTATTCTCCTCCTCGTCTTCTCCGTTGACTTTTTCTTGTTTTCAATTCAAGATGATTGTTGTGTTCTTTTTTACCATGATGCAAATTGAATTTTCTTGTTCAGGTATCGTCTTTTTGTTTAGTTCAATTGTCTATGGGTAAGTTTTTGGCGTTTGAGATCAGAGTTTGGAATCTATATATACTCTGCATAGGAGGATTCTTTTTCGAATCTGTTAATACCTTTACTTCATTGTATTTGGATAATTTACGGTTATCATTTCTTTTGACAATTGATGTGCTGCGAAAACCGCTCCTCAAACTAGGTGTGTATGCTGTGAGCTCCATTTTCTTGAGGATCTTTTAAGCTTGCCAAAGATGGAGTCTATCATCCAAGAACGTGTCTTTACTCTGTAGTTAGAATATGACACAGAATTTTCAAATTTAAGAATTTCATTATTTGTTCTAAACTACTAATTGACCAGGTCTCAGCTAAGACAGAGGGAACTTATATTATGTTTAGTTGCTTTACAGAAAATTTAGCGGGCTGTCCAAGGGGAACTTGTTGGGGCCCACAAAGTTTCATTTTCTGCACATCCCCTGTTTTAATATTAATTTCACTGATAAGCTTACGCACGCAGTTTGATATTGCCCAACGACCAAAGAAAGAAGTATGAAAACTTTTTGTTTTTGAAGCAAATAGAAAACGTGCCAGACTCTTTCTTGGTGTTAAAGGTTTAATGCTTAGTCTAGTATTGTAATTGAGCATATATTGTCATGGAACTCTGGTTATTGATTTCCCTCCAATGAGATAGCAGTTCTTTTCATTTGGTGGGGATTAGGAAGATGGTTGAGGTATTACACAAAAAAAAAAAAAAATAGAATGAAATAATTTCATGCAAGCAAGATGCATGCTACTGGCTGCAGTAAAGATTAAATAGATCATGAATATTACATTATGAAGCATTTGGGTATCTTGTGGAGTTCAAGCAGTAATTATGTTTTTTGATCACATTATAATCTCTTTCATGTTAGATCCATAATCCTGGTTTTGTCACTAAGAGCTTGCATGCTTGCCACTAGTTTGAAAAAATTGTCATCCTGGCAGCTTCTTTTTAAGCCTAATGTATTTATTGATTGTTTTCTTCAAAATTATCAGTATGTCAACCATTTAATTTTTTATTACTCAAAATTTGCCAAGTGAGCCACAGTTTCTACATTGTTTAGTTTGAATTTGAACATGTTGCATGCATTTCTGCATCATTAAGAATATTCACAATTGCATTCTTTTTTTTTTTTTGTAATTCTCTGAAATGATTTCACAGGAATTATCTCTTTTGTTTGACACAGGTGTATCTATACGGTGGTCAAGTTACATCCTGGAGGAATGAACTTCGAGAAGAGTTGCTGTTTGTTAGTAGTAAGGTTTGGCATTTCATCATTTTGCTGCGCTTTGTTAATTTATGAATTTCATCAGCATATGAATCATCCTGGGGCTTAATTGAAGTAAAGTGCCGATGGTACTTTTTTCCCTTCACACGTGTCATAAATAGTTTAATATTAGATTGTGGGATGGAATTTGATCAATTTTTTGTGTTTAATAATAATAGTGCATATATATGTAGGTAAGCATATGCGAGTTATTTTGCGAATCGTGTCATAATAATTTTGTTCACTGAAGTCTTACATATGTTGTTAATTAATTTTGAGTAAATTAGTGCCTGCATAGGAAGTGGAAAGCATGTGATGACTGATGTGTTAATTGAATTGACATTTATGATATTCTTATTGATGTAGAAATTCTTATTGTTTACTAATGTTATTTTGGGCTTCAGTTTAGGGTTTAGAAATTCTTATTGTAAGCAGTGGGAAGGAAGTGTGAGAGAGGAGGCAAGTTCTGAGTGGTGTGAGGGAGAGACTGGCCTCTCAAATGCCAGAGGGCTATCTTGTTGTTTGGGGTAGAGGTAACTATCTTTCTGTACTTTCAAGTTCATTTGAGCTCTGTTTGCTTTGTAATCAGCCTTTTGATAAGGGATTCCTAACAGGGGGAGTGGGGGATCGCGGATCTAGAAAATGTTGAACATACATCTAAAGGTTTTAGATTTGCATGTGTATGGAGCTTATAAAGTACACATTTGATGTGTGGTAGACCTTAAACATTTTTTGTGTCTGTTTAACAGTCGTCTTATTCTTTAAGCTAATAATGTATGGATTTAAATTTTTTTGGAAAAAAAAAAATGCATGGTTGGCAAAAGAGTTTGTTTTGGCATGTTTTAAGGGATGTGTTTGAAGTGGCAGTAGCTGTTTAAGGAATTTGAATTGAGGTCTTGGATTGGATTTAAAAATCAAGAAAAGAAAAATGAGGAGATAAGTGGATCAAAAGTTGGAAGGTGGAATTGGGGTAATGAATTTGAGATGTATCTAGGCTTATATTGTGTCCAAATACCATGTTGATTTTCTCTTCTAAATAGCACACCCATGGGAATGAAATCGATTAGTTTTCAGGAATGAAGCAGAAAATAATCCAAAAGAAAAATGAGAGGAAGGTGTATTTGATTATTGCAGCTTGTACCAGAGATGGTTTGTTCAGCGTCAATACCTGAGATTTAAAATTAAAATATTAACAAAATAGTCTTGAAAGGTGTATTTTGTTTGCATTTATTTATTTTATTTGTATTTCTTTTGAATGTAAAAGACATAAAACAATGCTGTATTGATGGCCCATATGTATGATCTTCTAATAACCTGGATATAAGGAGATATCATGTTGTCTTCAACCTTTTCATGTATCCCTCCCACGGAGATGTTGCTTACATTAAATCTTGTGATTCTGTTTCACCTAGAGTGTTGCCATTAACAATGTTTTGTGTCCATGAGAGAAGCATACATATTTGAGCTTTAGCACTTCATTTTTCTGAACTGAACTACTGCAGGCAAATTTTAACCCTCCAAAAGCTATACGTGGAGGTATTCCAATATGCTTTCCTCAAGTATGTCTGTCTTCTTTAGCTTTTATATTTACATTTTCCTTTTATTATGTTTCTTAAAGTACTTTCTTCTCCATATGCAGTTTTCAAATTATGGCCCTCTTGAACAACATGGATTTGCAAGGAATAAGGTTTGGGACTTAGATCCTAATCCTCCACCATTTCCAACAACTAGCACCCACAGGGCCTTCACTGATTTGATTCTTAGGCACTCTGAAGAAGATACAAAGATTTGTACTCACAGGTATATGAAATGAATATGTCAATACTAGGCACTTTGTGCAAGTCCTTAGAGCATCTCTTTCTCGGTTTTGGTTTCACTGCCAGACGGAAATTATGGTTGTCTAAGAAGTTCAGTTATATAACTGTTTTGGGTGAAGTATGATAATGCTGTGCTGTATGATAAACCTTTTAGGGTTAACTTTAAAGTTTTCAGTTTCTTGTTAAGAATTTCATTGACACACTCTCTCTGTCTCTCTGTCCGTTTTGTTTATTTGGTCCAGCTTTTTGTAAGGGAATATTATAATAATTGTTTGCAGGTACGAGTTTCGCCTGAGGGTAACTTTGGGACCTGGGGGAGATTTGATGTTGACATCCTGCATTCGAAATACAAATACAGATGGGAAATTATTTATCTTCACATTTGCCTATCATACATATTTTGCTGTTACTGACATCAGTTTTTATGATGGCCTTAAATACTTATGTTTTATTTTAAAATTTTCCTCCTTAGGATTTGCCTGCTGAACACCCACTCAAGTGCACACTCGCTTATTCAAGTGTGTGAATCATTTGAATTTTACAGCATTTGACTCAAACAATTTCAGTTTTTTTCTGCACCGCTAATGGAAATCAATGGCAATATTGGATTGTAATATGAGTGATAGGAATAGTCATTTGTATTCAATTTTGATTGAAGTGATATATGTGGCACCAACAGTGCTGTCTTTCCTTCAATTGGTTGGCTCATAGCTGTTAGAGACCTACTCATACACACTTCTTGTGTTTTCATCATGTACATGTTATAGCATAAGATTCAGAAGGTATTTTCAACACTGCCTGTTAAAATTAATCATATTTGGGATGTGTGGCTAATTATATGTTGAGTAAAATGAAATGTGACACATCATTCCTGTCCAACTCTCAATGGAAATGATGTATATCACTCTTTCTCTTTCTCTCCTTAACTTTGTTGGCTTATTGCTTGTTTAAGCATATACTATCATACTGTCGGTTGTTATTGTAGCAATTAGGAAATGGATGTATTATCAAATAGCATTCCATTATATAGTTAAAACCTTGCTATGTGGTGATTTTTGGGTAAAATAAGGGCACCGTTGATGTCAGAATATGGCTTACAAGAGATAATCAGAGTGAATATGTGAAATGGCTATAGTCAGTAGAATGAGTGTCTTAGGAAGTTGCTCTGGTAAATCATGAGCAAAACCCTAAAATGGCATTGGAAGCCTCTTTTATAGTGTTGGGGATGATTAAGACAGTAGGGGGATTTTGCTAGGCTCTGAATGTGGAGTGAGCAGTTTTAACCCTTCCTTAGAAAGAAAAGTGTGTCCTTAGCCAACTGATTGAGTTGGGCTGGGCTCTAAGAAGCCCAAGGGACATACCCTTCAACAGGTATATATTGCTTTTAAGGTAGACGTGAAGTTGTTGGATACTTAGAAACTCAATGCATGAACGGATACAAAAATAAGATGCTTAAGTCAAAAATATTGTTTAACAGCGTGACAACACTATTAATTATAATCTACACTAATATAAAATTCTTATCAATGTTCTGATAAACTGTTTTCTGTATCTTGCAAAAATAAATACTGTCTTTATCTTACAAATTTGTTTGAATTTGGCCTTGTTAATTTTACAGCAAAATTGTATTACTTTGGGATTTCTGACTTGCTTTGTTTGCAAGCTAACTATCTGATTTCTTTTGTTTACTGAAGTGTGGATAGAAGGACTAGAGACACCGGATTATCTGGACAACTTGAAGAACAGAGAGCGGTTTACTGAACAAGGGGATGCAATAACATTCGAGTCTGTGGTTAGTATTTGTACTCACTTGGGTAGTTCTGATGAGTTATTGTATGGGTTCATGACTGTTCCTTTTTACGTGTTCATTTTTTTTATGCTGAAGGTGGACAAAGCGTACTTAAGTATGCCCACAAAAATTGTTTTCATAGATCATGAAAGGAAGAGAACTTTTGTTTTGCGGAAAGATGGACTTCTAGATGCTGGTGAGTTTAGCAGTATTAATCATGTACACGAGGATCATGGGAAGACCTGGTATCTGGTGCTACAGGTTGAGTAAGGGATGACAAAAGCACGTTTAATTATCAGTACCACCATTTCTTTTATAACTAACTTATATTTTTTGCAACCTTGGGCCTCCATGCATGTGTTTCCCCTAGTATAAATTATGAAATCAGCAAACCCTTCAGGAGGCTTAATTCATTATAGTTGTATCTCTGCATTAGTCTCATGAAATTATGTTTGAATTTTTTATATTCACTATTGGAAGGTAGAATATCTGTCTTCCCAAACTGTAGCTATAAGGGTAAGGAAATTGGCTGTCTTATACTCTTCTGTTTGTGTTCTGGCATTTAAAACAAATTTGTTCTAGTGGTCACTGGTAGTGTCATTTGACTGCAGTGGTCTGGAACCCGTGGGGCAAGAAAGTGAACACCATGTCTGATTTTAGGGATGATGAGTACAAGCATATGCTGTGTGTTCAAGCTGCTAGTAGAGAGAAACCAATTATTCTCAAACCTGGTGAAGAATGGAAAGGAAGGCAGGAACTGACTGCGGTTCCTTCTAGTTATTGCAGTGGTCAATTTGACCCACAAAAAATTTTTACAGCTGGTTATAAGAATGAGATCTGATGCAACTCTTTGTACAGGTACTTCTTGACCATTTTGGGTTGTGAACTTCTGAGTTGTATTATGAATTTGATTACGCTGTTTTTCTTTAATCAGAAGTTCTGGCTGACGTGCTAGCTAGGTTTACTACAGCTTGTATTTGTCTGAATCTTTTAGTTTTGGAGTGGTTTGGTGTCTTATTTTTGGGACTGGTTTTATCCTTTGGTTCCTATCAGTAATGTTGAGTAGAAGAAAACTTCCAAACTATAATGTAATCTGCTTCCCTGTTTTTCTTGATCAAATTTTTGATGTATTTAGGTGTATTTCTTGTAGGAATTTCTTGATAACATTGCTGTCTGTGAATTCTTGCCAGGAGTTTCTTTTGCTTGGAGGGCGGATTCATTGTCGGCAAACTCGTCCATATGGATTAAGTCATGAGTATGTTAGCTTGGGTCAAAGTGAATTGGGCTTTGGAGAAATCTTGGTATTTGTGAATCTGTACAAACTTTCTTCATTGCAAGAAGAGAAGAAAGTACCTGTGGGCGCTTATTTGCGCTTTCAATCCGCTCCTCTCCTTTATAGTTAGTCGTATTCTTTTGTCACCATCTCATTTGTATTCAAAAGCTTTATAGATAGCTGGTTTCTACTAGTTTATTGCTCAAGAGTAATTTGCCCCCAGGGTGTGAAGTTCATGCACGGACAAACAGATTACGACACTGATTTCAGCAAATTGCTGTCATCCCATAACGTTGGCAGCATTGATTATTGGACGCTTTCGCATTAAAATAGTTTAATCTCATTATTTTACGTAGTGTACAACAACTATGTATAAGTTTGTGGCTTCATTTCCTTGTTGCTTGAGACATCAACATTTTAAGTGCTGGAATATTTTTTTTATGGGAGATATTACAATGTTTTTGGCTTAGTTAGCAGAATTGTTGTTTGTTGAATGATTGTTCAGTGTTAGATACAGAATCCAACGATTAATATTACAAAGGGCACCAAAAGTGATGTGCAATAAAATTCTCACTTTTCAAGCAGGATCCAAAGGGCTTTAGTGATTGATAAAATAAGTGAAAGAAAGTTTGTTTTACTATGGATAACTACGCGAGTCGTAATACTTAAAAAATATTTTAAGTCACCAACTTCATGATTTTAAAATATAGCCGATCTAAATTCATGCAAGGGAGTACAACCATGTTTCCGGAGTGTACAAATTACCGCTTGACATCTTTCCTTGGTTGGTAATTAAAAAGAAAAAAACTGTAAATTTAGGTTTTAAGGCTAGATTGGAGTGATCCCTTTCCATCTGGATAATAGCGGGTGGTAGCAGAGAAGGACAAGCTCCTGCTTTAAAGCTTGTGTGTTATATGTGGGACCTGCTTCAACTGCTGCCAGTCCAAATGGGCAGGGCAGTCATATTCATCTAAAAAGTTGCACCCTTTTAATGAAGACCACTAGATATTTAATGGAGAGCCTCTCATTGGACAATAAATATTCATTTATTGGAAGTTCTATAATGTATATCTCTCACCTGTTTCTGAACCATCGATATGAAATTTCATTGGAGACAGACTGGAAATATTCAATCACTTGTTGATAGCCTTTAGGAGTAGTTACTTAAATTGAGCACAAGTGATGCATATGAGATTGCTTTTAAATGGATATTAGTGGAATACTGTTTTGCATTGTTGGCCTAATCTAATTTTGACAGTCTCCTAGACCTTCAAATGATGTTTAATCTTGATGACTACCTTAAGTTGATTGTAAGAACCGAGAGGCAATAGTACAAGTGGTATAATGATGATTGAGATGTCCCATCTATGGAGCCAAACTAAAAGAATTTTTCTAGGGACTTGATATTATGTGGCTGCTCTAATCAAGGAATAAGCGGGGAAGTATGAGGTTTCTGCGACGACCAAATCTCTCAGAGCTGTAGTCTGAAAATGGATACTGGTATCATTGTCGTTGACATTGGTATCACCAAATTAATATATTCTTCTATTCCCTTCTGAGTTACTGCTAAGTGCATTTTTATTACAAAATAAATTTCTTGCTTTAGAGAGTCGGCTGATAACCATACATTTTCTGTGCTGATGTTTTGTTTATGATATTCAGATTCACAATTTGATGAAAAATTCGGCTTAACTTATCTAGATCACCCATAAAATGATCAAAAACCAGAAATATACTATTGGGAATTGAGTGGGGCACTGGTTGAGGGAGCTTTTCTGGTGTGAGCTTTGACAAAATATCGGTATATTTACATATCACTGTCATACGGCAATACATTGTCAGTTGTAAGAGAGACGCCTGGTATAGTTTTGTTATCATACTGAATAACTGTGTATTGTGCCTCTGCAATGCCGGCAATGGGAACTCGTAAACATGGTGGCTTGCCACTTGCAGTACATCAGTAGCAGATTTATTACTAAAGTATCAAACTCGCGTCTGGTTTCAGCTTTCAAGTGTGATTTGTAGATTCTGATGAAGCTTCATTGTGGTTGGACCATACAAGGATCCTCCAGAATGGCTGTTGCTTGCGCTTTTGATGATTGTCTATAAGTTCTGTTTCTGTTCTTCGTAGCATTTCCCACATCACTTGGACATCCTGATATCCACAAGTCTGTACATCATCCTGAAGCTTTAGCAGCCCTGCCCCTTCACCAAACAAAAGGGGTCATTTAAGTGCACCAGATTCTAGAAAAAAATCAATCATGATTTAAGATGCACGGATCCTCTATTTGTTTACCATCACCAGAATGACTTTCTGATGCATTAGATTCTATTTAAGATCCTTTTCATTGAGTATTAAACTAGTCTATGATGTAACAACCAGTGGTCATGTCACCACCAAACATTGGCTGTCGTACAGAGGACACTTTTAGGCCATTATGTATTGCAAAAAAGTAATGCGTCTGTACAATGCGTAATAGAATTGGTCTCTATTAATACATTGTGCAAACCTTGTATTATACTTGCAAAAAATGTTGTCATTATAGATATACTTTATGTATTTTCAGGGCACTTCTAAAGTGAAGGGAGTATAAAGTTGCACTGAAAAAGATGCCGATCCTATCTTTTAACCTTCTTCTTTCGGTGCCAGGACAGTCACAAAGGTTAGGTTGTATGAAATGTAAGGGTTATGTAAAGGGAAAACTGCAGTGGCGTACTGGTTGAAAATATGTTTGAGTGTATGATGTGATAAGGCATAAATAGCTTAATAACTAAGCAGTTTTTTAGACGTACAAATTTATGTGCTTGCTTTTGTCTTAAAGTGGCCTGCTTAGTGGGTTTAACCCTTTATGAACCGAAAGCAATATATAATATACACGCACATAAACATACACATTGGTTGGATCTGTTTATAAGCATCCATCTATATGACTTATCAGTGCGCGTCTGTCTCTAAACCAATGCACAGTAAAGTGAATTATAAAGAAGCAGAAACTCCTAAAATTTTTGTTGCTGAATAAAGTACATTTGAGGGCATGTACATCAGTACATGGAAAGCACAAAAGGGAGTGGCCTCCACACCAGAATTTGAATAAGGAAATGGGGAAAAGAAGGAAAAAGATGAACCAAAAACGGGGAATTGCGCATGCCCATATATTATGTTCTTAGAGGAAGTCTCACATAATAAAACAGGAACACATAGCCGTTTAATTTGTATACAAAGAAGGGGAAGAAGATAGAACTTTAGAAGTAGAGAGACAAAATCGCTTGTTTGAAAAAACCTGAGAGAAAGCAAAAGAAGAATAACAATTACTCGTGTTATTCTGCCATTTCCATAGAAGGCTTGGTTTCTATATGATGAACGTTAGAGAGAAAGAACTGGGAGAAATTTTATTACTTTGTAGTAAATATGAGTAAACCATTGATAGATAATACAGATAAACAGAAAATTTCATGATCTTTTTTACTTGCAGAGAGTCATTCACAGATGCAGAAACAGGAAAAATTATAATAAAATAAAGAAGAAAGCAGGAAACAGCAGAAAGAAGAAAGACAGCAGAGTGATAGACATACCGTTTTTACGAGCCTTGAGGCGAGCAGAGAGAGCAAGCCAGACGCGCCTGACAGGAAAAATCATCTTGTGCCAAATATCCATTAACTTGTCTTTGACTTTTGGGATCTTCTTCTTCTTGCTCTTCCTTCTCAGCCGGTTCCTGACACTCCCAATCCCAAGTGGCACTGCAATTCTTCTGAACCCAGCCAGAACGATCACTCTGCAATCCAAGATGCCCTGTTTCAGTTTTCTAATGATCAATCTCCCTTATGAGTAACTCACTAATTTTCAACCATCAAGACCTCCCACTACCATCTGCATGACCAGTTGCCCCCATAGGCCGATACTTTCACTCTGAATTGCAGGGAGTTTTTAGAGAGACAAGGAGATATAGAGAGAGAGGCAGATGAGAGGCTTCTTGTGGGTTCTCTCAAGCGGAATAGTTGGTCACTACTCGTTTGAAGTTTGTGTTATAAAGCCGGAGTCAGATCACCGACACGTGATGATAATTATTGCTATGAAATTCATATTTATGTGTCTACTTACCTGGTTTTATCCATCTACAGGTCACATTTTTGCAGCCACTTTATCCAAATTGCCTAATCACCTCCGGCATATACTACTACAATTATTCCTAATCTCTACTACCATGCAATTATCTGTAACTGATTCTCTTTAGTATGGTAAATGAAATTTCCAAAATTTACAAGAATATATGCTCAAAGAGTTTCCCTCTCTCTTTGCATCCTTTTTAAGTAAAAGATTGCCCTCCATCAGTTTACCCAAATTACCAAGTGTGAATTTGTCAACATCCTTGTATCACTTTTGCTCTGTAACCATAAAATAATTCAATAACATCAGACACCATATTGCCCATTATTTTTTGTCGCCTTATTCTTTAAAAATATATAAATGTAAGGTTGTCCAAACCAAAAGAAACACGTGGTTGATATTGGGTGGCTCCTTTTATTTTTGTTTAGCAGCCAAATAAATAAATCTTCGCATGGATGCAAACATGAATGTGATGGCTTTTGTTTTTCCGCGAGGGATGGATTGTTGACTGATTGAATCACAATTTTTTAGTTACATATAAACAGATAAATAATAACAAATTTCACCAAAAAAAAAAGATAAATAATAACAAATGGTTTTTGTGGGGTCAACATTATTTATCAATTTATGTAGAGAAAGTGTATAATTCTAATCGTAATTCTAATAAATCCAAGAGTATAGGAGGAGGACTGGTGTCGGCAACGTTTGGTCCACGTGGTCAATAACGAAGCAGACAAAGAATCAAACAAGATTCCACGTTGGTTGGTTCCCAGATACAGAGCTTAATGCTCTGTTTCCTCTGTATCGAAACAAAGCAGAACCAGAAACAGGGCATGCTCTGTTTCTTCTCTTTTGGTTTTATGAATCTGAGTCCTCTAATTAGGCCTCCCTCTGCCTCTGTTCAATTCGTCAATGAAAGGAAATGGGGGGCGAGTCACTTTTGCCATACTTTCAAGTCTGGAAGCTCTCTGCACCTAACAAATCCTAACCAATAATGGGTTACCAGTCGAAAAATACTAATGATAAACGTTGATCACGCTCGTGAGACATGAAATGTTGTCTCATTGTTCATCCTACGTGGCCCACTTATCAGAGCAAATCCTCTGTTCTTTAATGCTAAGTCGTTGTCTTTATGTTTTGTCCATTTTGATTTGGATATGGAGTGGGTTTTGTGGCCACAATGAACATCTCTTATGTAGTTACATGATCCTATTTTCTGAAATATTTTCTGATTTAAGATGCACTAGTAGTTACGTCTGTGCAAACCAAGAGAGCTCATCATGAAGTTTCTTTCAAGATTGCCATTGTCCCCTTTCTAATTATTAAAGTTCATAATAAACAAATGATATGCAGAGCACTATGGAAGATTGCCCATGACTCCAGAACTTCCTATGTTGGGAGAACAGTACATAGCGTGGAGTAGTAGGTAGTGTAGGTGAACAAGTTTAAACTTAAAAAGTGTCTTTGTTTTATTGGAGTCTGGATATTGTTATTTAAATTAAATATATAAAATTCTCACACATAATAAATAAAAAAATGAGTCTCTATTCATTATTATGAAAACATACAAATAAAAATTGATTTGTATTTGTTGTGTGTGAATATTTTTATGAATTATATGAAGTGACATGTTTTGAACTTACATCAAATCATCTGCATAAATAAACTTAGCAGGTCATTGTAGAGGATCCATCATACTTCAATTTAGCTACTGGTTTTGTTTCTCGTTTTCTATTCACACCTAACTTGTTGATTTACCTATTCACCCCATTATGCTTCAATTATCCATGATTCAACTCAACTTTTATCTTCTTTTTCAAACATACATGGAGATGAAGTGACATTTTCTTGTCACTTCTAGATTGCCCTGTCTTTAATGAGTTATTGGATATAAAGAAGCTTCAACGTGACGACACTGAGACTTCATTACTAAGTTAATTGTGAATTTGGGATGAAGTCTCAGCTTCGTCATCATCTGCTTACCCAATTGGGATCATTCTGGGATTGAATAATGTCAGTGAGTGGGAAATTATATACTAAAAGGGAACCAGATTGAGAATAAGGAAAGGGGCATTATTCTCACCAAAATGCAGAGTTAGCATCAAAGATTGGCTTTGTGCTCAACAGGGGATTCCATGCTACCCAATTATATTGCTTTGAATGTACGATAGAAAAGTAGGCTCAACCTGAGCCACATCATGTGGGAACCCCAATCAATTTGTGCCTAAGTCAAAACACATTAGGCTTTTTTAATCTCAAATCTCACCATATCAATCTAACATTCTTATCCTTCTTTATCATACACCCCCCTTTCTCTGGGCCTAAAAGCCAAATTAGACAAGATAAGAACTAGCATTAGTGCTTTTGTTTTAGAATGTGTAATCAGCTGGTGCTTATATTCCTCACCACAGCACTAACCATGAAGGAAATAGCAAGTAAAATTTCTTTTTTGAACTTTTGAAGGGTACGATAATAAATTACCGGCTTCTTTAGATGCTTTTTATCCAAGTTAGAAACATAAAAAGTGTGCAACTTTCCCAAGTTCACTGAGTATTGGATTCCAAGAAAGAGTGGACGATCTGAATTGTTCTGGGATAAAATTAACTTTCATAGTCAGAGGCACAAAACACTTGATAGACTTAGATTAAGTTATGCCTCTGGAAAAAGTTAAGACACGCTAGTGTTATTTTATTTTTAAACTTAATTTATGCTTATAGTGATATTATTTTATAAATTAAATTTTATTAAATACTCACTTAAAAAATAAATTCTACTTATTGAATTGTGAGATTGAACAAATTTTACGGTTGGTTTTTGTTCATGAAAATTTTATCCCATTTCTTTTAAATGAGAGGAACCTTTTTTGCTGGAAAATTTGGTGATGTACAATGTGCAGAATGTGATATGTATATACAGTAGTTATAGTGATTATGCAAGTATATATGAATACTGCTATGACTGGTTATGTGACTAGAATGGTAATCATTCAAAGCAGTTATTGTAGGAAGGTTGTGCATGTTAGAATGCACCCATAACCACCAAAAACAGAGAAAAAGGCATACCCTGTTTTCATAATATATGATTTTCTCCATTCTATTCAATATTTGACAAGCCTAATTCTCAAAACCTTGAAAAAAAAAATCTAACGATCCTTGGAATAACTCAAAGGACAAGAATCAAATTGGGTTACCGGTATCCAAAAGAGCAACCATCGGAGCAGTATATAGTGGCATGATTATCCAATTTGATTATGAAAAGCTTAAAATCCAAAACTTCTGAGATTTGCACATATTCTCTTTCGGCGGTGGGCAGACAGGTCTTTTGTGCCCACAAAGGCAAAGGCGTTCTTGGCGGGGTTGATGACTAATCGTAGTCGACGTTTCAAGTACTTGTGGAGACATGGCCACAGAACATAGTCAAAACATTCGGCTCAACTTTAATGAAGTTGTTTCAATATGAAATTATTCTAGTCTGAATTTAGTGCCGTAAATGAAAGGCTTAAGTGCCAGAAACAGATTCAAATATTCAAGGTTGAGATGGTTTGGCGTGGTATAGAAACTCAAGGAGACGAAGTGGCTCAACACGATGTTTAGAGGCTTCCATTTATTTAGCCATTTGATGTAATGCATGTATTAGCTAAAGGAAAATCTTAAGACTTAACTTTGAATCCCAACTTTACAGCAAGCTTCATCCAAAAATCCATATCTGTAGCAAATAAAGAGGCCCCTGTAGTTAAATATATGAACAGGCATCTATAAATCCAAGTCCACCTGTAGTTGTTCTTTTTCTTTTTGATAGCCGCATGTAGTTTGCTTCCAAAAAAAAAGTAATAATATAATAATATTGTAAAACAAGAATAAGTACTCAAACACCCGAGATAACTTTTGAGACATACTAACATTATTCTTCCATAAAATTTTCATAGATTTCTGTGTCTCAAAAATGAGTTGTAGCCTGAATTCCTGACAAATACTGCATACTATAAAAACACCGGAATTGGTAAAAGACATGCAGCCTCTCCAAAGCGAACCTTATCTATATGACCCAACTTTACAAGGGTCCCAAATTCATCTAACCGTATATTAGTCATCTATATTCTTCATGTATTCCTTGGAAAGTTTAGTTTCCATTATCAGCTGCTGTTCTTTGAGGAGAGAATAACCTGACTCCAGCAAAGCCTCGACTGTTTGCTATACAACCACACAAAACCAGTCAAATTTCACTTTTCACATAAACCAAAACAATACGGCAAAAGGAAAGATAAAAGCAAAAGAGAAAAGGGGTCAAGCAGATAAGTATGCTTCCCAAAAGTCAACTACAACTTGTAGAGGAGAAGATAGTATATACGTTAATGTCTATATTTGAAATGTCTCAAATATAAAACGTTTGACTTAGAAGCTGGTTTATATTCAAGTAGCAAAGAAATCTCACATGTTGGAAACTGAAAAAACTGATCTAAAAGGGAGTTAATAATAACTAATTACATAATGTCAATGTATTAAAACATAACTAAAGGTGAAATACCTCAAGCTTGGAGCAAAAGTGAGTTACCAAGGCAAAAATTTCATATCTGATAAATATCATGGATGAAAAGCCTCATTGACATATGCAGTCCTTAAAATTTGCTGCAAGGACTACAACATTGATCTCCATTCAATGACAAACTACAAGCATTAAACATTCTTGCACAGTATTAATAATTGTACAATATTTATTGTAAATAAGGCTCGCAGTTTGCATGGATCAATCTAGTCCATTTCTCTAATGCAATAAAATCAAAGGACCTTTGCCTCCCCCACCCCCTTTTTTTTGTTAATAATTAGTTCTTATCATTTGATGTTCTCGAAAGATATAAATGAGAACAAGTAATAATTCATCTATAATTTAATCCGCGACTATTTTCCATTATAGCATAAGCAGGATAAAAAGTAAGAATAAAACGGGTAAAAGGGTTGATTAACTTACATCTGGAGGAGTAAATACAGGAATGTTTTCGTCCTTTCTTCGCTTGAGAAGTTTGTTTCCAAGATTTTCAATGCCTCCAATATCATCAACCCACTAAAATGAAACAGTTAAAACCACCAAAAGTCAAAAAAAACTTTATGGAAAAATTAAAGTTGGTCATCTTAAAACTAACACTTCCAGCTCCACATCCACTGGAAGATCATGTAATGGCAGTTGTCATGACAAAAGTGGGCAACTGTCGATGAATTAACTTCAGAACTAATTATAGGAGGGAGGAGGTAAGTGTAGTGCTGTCTTGTCAGTTCAAGTAACTTCATCTAAATGTTTTTCCTGACAGGAGTATAAGCACATAGTTACTGACTTCTTAGGAGTTCATTTGGAAGCATCTAAGTCTTCTACAATTATTTTACCAGAGTGAACAACTGAGCAAATTCAGTAGTCACAATGTAAAAAGATTCTGTTTTGGGTATGTCCAACACCTACAATCAACATTAAACGTTATACAATAAGGTAGTGGAAAATCTTTGCTGCATGAGAATGAAAACAAGTCTCACAGAGGTCACTATTATCTTCCCCATGTAGGCTTAGGCTTCTAAATACCTTTAAAATTGATCTGTCATATGTCCGAGACCTAAGAGCACCGTAAAAGTCCAAAGCTGTCAATTGCCAAGTCAACATAATATCTGGTTAATCAGAGATCATGCCTCCACAATTCTATTTCTTTCTTCAGTAAGAATTTGGTAAGTAAGTTACGTCAAATTAAAAAAATTGAACAGTATTTTAATGCAAGTATTAAATGAAAGGAACTCTACAGACTACATGAACAGTAGATATGCACACAGTTTGGGGACATCCGTGGAAAGGATTAGAAAATTAAATATTACAAACCCATAAAAAAAAGGAAAGAAAGGGTACATGTAACATTATCTTTCTATTGCTCATGTTTGAAAAACACAGAAATAGAGACCTACCTTGATTAGGAAAAGTGTCCACAATTCTCATAACGTCATCCCTAGAAATGCCATCTTTGTCATACATTTTGTGCACAATATTCACAATATCTTCATGATTAGGTTGCCTGTTCCACATGGAGAGACAATATCTTAGAAAGGAATTACACACTTCACGTAATTCCATTAAATGAGTATGTTGCAAAAAACAGTACACGAGTGATAACATACACAGTGAAATTGTGTCAATAAAAATGTTTGTTATCATAAATATTGTCCATCAAGAAACAATATCCATGATAAAACAATACTTTATGCATTAGTTTTGAATTGCATCAAATTGTTCTTGTCTTTAACAGCCAAGCAAAAGAGCCCATCACCACATATTCAATTAAGATATTCAAACCAAGCTTTGGAACATGCATGAAACAAGTAAGAACTTGCCTGTTGTTTTAAACAGTGTCAGAATTATCAGGTGAGGGAGCATAATGGTTAGTACCGAGGACCTAGTATGAAATTCTTAAATGGAAAGGAAAATCATTCTAAAATATGATAACCGTGTACCAGTAAAACTTTTCCATCCTTCCGTCGCGTATCAATGGAGCATATATGGTTGAAAAATCATTCCCTGTTACAATGATTGGAATTCTGTTTGTCACATCTGATTCTCGCCAATTTTGGCCAACACTCACTCTTGTTGGATTGTCTGATAGATTCATGAGAGTCCCAACAACAATTTGATTGTTGACTGTCATCTGAGTATTGCCTATAATAAAACAGAAAATTTTGGTTTAGTAGAGAGTCAACCAAATAATTCAGAACTAGTACATGCAAAAGATCTAAAATTATAGGGATACAGAAGAAGTACAATAACAAATAAAGGGGTTGAGTGTAAAATACAGAATTATCATTTCTCAAGTCAAAATTGTACGTTTACTTACCAAATCTACCAAGGCCAGCATCAATATCATTGATCATCAAACAGCTCATTTTTCCCTGAGTCAAGCACAAAATAATACTAGAGTGTATTAGCTGATCATGGAATAAGTATTGCAGCGAGCTGTAAATTTAAATAAGCAATTTCAAACTACTTTAGCCAAGGAGCACAACTTAAAATCCCATGAAAGAGACATAAAAGATGAACTTGCTGTACATCAGCCTTCAGCATGTCATAATTTAAATCTTTTTTTCCTAAGCAATAACTCAGTTAAAGAAGCATCACAGGTGGGTGCAAGTATACTAATGATAGAAAAATGTGGGGGAGATTGGTATCTCCATTCTTTGTAAAGTACATTAGATTAAAAGTAGATATACAACAACAACAAACAGAACCTTATCCCACTATATTAAGAGTAGATATGAATAAGTCAATTTAGCACAGACCAAAATACAGGAGACAGATTACAGAAGTAGGCCCTCCAGTTGGTGGAGAGTGCAAAATATATAAAAGCAGAGAAACATAGGTGACCAATGTCAGATGCATCTATTTCCATAAACTTGAAGCACTAATGTTAGGTTCTTTGATTATAATGACATTTCTGGTACAAGCATTATATTTTTTGTATATGGCATTGGGAATGACAATTAAAGTAATTTGAATTTTGGAAAAATCAATGTTAAGCCCTGAAAACTTCAATTACCCACTAATTTTTTTGTTTTTGGGTCTCTTCATCTAGAGATGACAGCCCATTGAAGCAGAATACTATAATAACATTAAATAGAGAAGATAAAACTGAAGCATTCAATTCCTTTTAATAAAACAAGGTTTCTCTATTTTTTTTTTTATTTCCTTTTCCAATGCCAATGACGCACAATTGATCACATTAAGCAATACTTTAACTCCAAAACCAAGACATACATATATCAGGAATGAAAATGTTAAAGGTCCTAACTTGATTCTGGACTACTTGAGATGCTGTTCTATAGCGTTCACGAATCAATCTTCCTGGCTCTCCTGTTAATGGAAATTTGAAGCAGTATGGTGTAATTTATTAGTTACATAAAATGAAGTGATTAAAACAAACTGCAGAGGCATGCATAACCAAAGACATTCCAAAAATGGCAATAACTCATAGAAAAGAATAAACCATGAAGAAATTTTCTGTATAGTTTCAATAATCATTTTACAATAGTTGGCATGTGGGAAATAAATATCAGTGGTTTGTTAGGGTATCATGATAAATAAATATTTGTTTATTCTTCTTTCTATATTACTTTTTGATTGCCTTGAAATCACCAAACTTATGAAGGAATCCAACTTACCAGCTCTCTCTGACTCTAGTTCCCCAGCAGACATTATAACAGGTTCAATTCCCATGGCCTGAAATATAAGTTCTGTTTGAAATGATTTCCCTTGCCCTTTTCCTCCCCAAATACCTAAAAGAAAGTGCAATAAATATTTTGGTTTGAAATTTGAAAGAAATGATCAAACATTAGTCCATAACCATTGTTCTGTTTCTTTCTCTAGAGTTTTTATGTGCGCTAGAAGGAAAGCTCTTTCATAGTTTAGTTCATACCTAGGATCAAAGGAACTTTAGTATTGAGGAGATGAGCAATGTAGTTCTTCACAATGAAGCATACTGCAGTCACAAAAAAGATTTACAATAATATTCATGTAACATGGCATTTTAAAATTTGAATAATTATATAACAGCAGCGAATGCAGAAACATATAGGAGAACAAGCATGAATTCACATGAAATGAGGTTTATTATTTTACATTAATTTTCACAACAAGACTCAATAATTGCAACTACATTAAGTACCTATATGGCTTATAATTGATGCAGAATGCAACTGTTATCATCATCACTTTTACCACAAAAAAGAGTCACGTTTACCAAGCTCTCTTGCTCAAAATGATTCATCATCACAATTTCTTCAGATTGGCCCAGTTATAGAGAACTTACCAACGTTGTCCTGTCAATAAATTGCGTCCAAAAGAAAAAGAGGAGATCAATATAAACTTCACATGGTCATTGTAGTGGGATAAAATAATAAAATGAAAATAGAAACGATCTCTGATCACTGAATGTCACACTGAACCAAGTGAAGCAATGACAATGTGAATTTTGTTCTCTTTTCTCTTTTCCTAAGAAAGGGAACACAAAGGAAACAGAAATAACCATAGCCCCAAACAAGCAACAAATTGATGTTCATGTAATGTATGAAAATGGGAAACGCTATTCAAGGTAACACTTCTAGAGGAATTTGGGTGCTATGCACAACACTCGAGAACATGCACATCACACTGCATCCCCAAAATCATCTAGACCAATGGCAACCATAGACTGAGACCAACAAACCGCTCAACATCTCTCTAATGTTTGAGACAGATACTACTCTATCTCCGTAAACAAAACCTTTTTATTTAATCAAAAGTGTTGGGTATCTCATATCGATTGTGCAAGGGGCTAAGTATTGGTTTATAGATGTGAAGGAAAGCCTCCCAAAATGCATCTAACATCGGTATCAGAGCCTAAGTTTTGAAGAGGTTAGTGGGGGTGTTAGGGAATTATGTTGATGAAGAGTAATCTGACTTAAGCCTGATATGTGAAGGGGGATCATCTGTTTGAGCTAGCTCAAAATGCACCCAACAAAAAGGAGTATTGGAAGGTTACCGACTGACCATGAAGACAGGAGCGATGTAGTAATCCCCTTGAAGGTATTCAAACGACCTTGTCACTTTCTGACGATAATCAAACACAATGTCCGCTGAAAAGAAATTTATAAAAGCCAAATGAAAGCATGAAAGTAAAAACTTCTGGAGAATTTCCCGAGATGACTGTAGATAAAATTACAATCTTTGCCGAGAAAATTGCCAGCAAAAAGGTCATCGATGATGCCAGCTCTCTGTCCAACAGCGATGTTCATGTTATCAGCCTCTTTGCCGAGCCTGTAGAGATAGTCTCTGCCGTCGGTGTCTTTGGCTTCCCACGAGGACTGATCAGAGAGCCTTTTCTTCTTGGCCTCCTCTCTTCGACTGTCATTAGCGCAGCGAACAGAGAATGAGGGCGAAGGGGAACTGGAGAATGCAGGGCATGAGACCCTGTAAAATGAAAAGAGTGAGAACTTGGCAAGGTAAGGAGCAGAGCAACATATAGAAGCCATTGTAGAAGTGCTTTTGGGCTGCTGCCTGTTCTGCTTTATCAACCACTGTCCGTTTGGACCGTTGGGTGCCACAAAATGACGCTTGTCATCTCATCCAATACCTAAATTAACCAATAATTTGGTTCCCTTTTATTTATCCAAGCAAATAGCTTTCATATTGTATTAATCATTGAGATGACACTAGGGTTTGTCCCTCATTTAGGAGACGTAAATTTGATGCTACTTGTTCTGAGTTTTTTTACTCTTATTTTTATCTTTATTCCTATATATAAAACTTCAATTCTCATGTATAAAAAAATAATAATAATAATAAATAATATTATATGTATGCGACTATGTTATATAAAGATTAACAAATTTATTTTTTTTTGTTTTATAACTAAGTTGTGTACCTTTTGTATAGTATGCTCGTATGCAATAATTATTGCTCCACAACGATATTAAGTAAAAGAAGATAAACTTTGCTATTAATTAAGAATAAAAAGAAAAAGAATTTTAATTTCTAATGAACCTGTTTGACTTGATAGTATAGTGTATAATTACAGGATTAACCAACAGATTTTTCTTATAAACATCAAACTATCTTGATGCATTTCTTTTCCTTATATACAAGCAGCTTCCTCTGCAGATTACTCATACAATTTACCCGATTTATCTATTTCTTCGGCTGACATAACAGACTAGTATATGAAAACTATAATGAATGATGATATTCTTATCATGCTGCCATTAATCATCTAATTTCTTTTGCAGCCACCATAAATACGAGCCCACTGTTCTCCACACCCATAAGAGAAGTCATACTGACACCTGCAATCACAATCTAGTAAACCCAGTTCACTTAGACATCAATTCTAAAAGGCTAAAAGCAATAGAGGAAATCAGCCGCATATCACTAACTATATACCAAGAGACTTAGCCATAAAAGTTATATCAAGATGTTAAGAAGTATGTGAGTGTGGTTTGTTAGTCATAGTTTTAGTATTAACTAGCTTGAATTAGTGTATTGGCCGGTGTATAATAGCTAGATTATGAACTAAGCTTGCTTAATTTCTTGTATTGTCCTAGGCCTATTTGAACTAGTATTATTCATTATATGTAGCTGTGGATACCTAGCTGAACTAAATATTGAAGTTAGAGTAACCCATTTATGAATTCTTTCTTGTAGTAGCTCTCATAGAGATGATATGGTAGTAGGGAGGAATTAGCTGCCAATGAGTTAGACACATCTCTAATAATCTTTGATGCTAGTTGCCTAAATTTTTATGGGTTGATGATGGCTTAAGTTTTGGTTGAGTTTTGATTTCTTCATCGAGTTTAAGTTTTCAAATTAGCCCGCAGAAATGTGGGACCTGATTGAGAGCCGGGACATTTACCTGGCAGAATTGAGAGTGGGAATTCGGTGACCTGAAACTGAAAGCAACAACTAAGAATAATCCACTGGCAATGAAAGAAGCAATATCACCTGAAGGACTAGTGAAGTAGGCTGCTTCCAGTTGTTGCATTTGACAGAAACTTGGCTTTAAATGGAAATACGTTGATTGGATTGTAAAAAGAAAGTAAACTTAAGTAGAAACAAAAGTAAGTCTTGTGACTCATATTGAAGCATAATATGCATTCACAGGATTTTACTTGTAAACATCAACCACAAAATAGACATTCTAATATTACGTCTTTTTCTTGGCTGCTAAAAGCTTCTTCTCTAGATTACACACAAACAAAGTCCATTACATGACAGAAGAACAAATATATGCTCATTATACTGTCTTGGATAATCTAGTTTCTTTGGCAGCCACCATGAGTAGTAGTCCATTGTTCTCCACACCCATAGCAGAACTGAAATTGGCACCTGCAATTAATAAAAAATTCAATTCCCTGAAACTTCAATTCTTAAATCAATTTATCCTCCTATTCAGAAACTCAGTTGGGCATCCATCTGTGTAAATAGCAGAGAAGCAAAAGTTACAAACTAGTACAAGTGAAACTAACCTGCAAGTGATATGTAAACACCCTTCTGTCTTTTCCACATAAAAGTTGCATTTGGGACACCTTCTCCATTTCTTTTCAATTGCAAGATCTCTCAGAAGGAGATCCTCCCTCCCTCTCTCATCCTCATTCATTCCCTGGAATTCCTCACATTCTACTCCAGGATGCCAAGGAACATAACACCTTGCACAGAACAATCTGTGACAAACAGGACATTCAGACTCCCTTATGTCTACTTCTCCTTCGTTATCATGGAGCAACATAGCCGAACAATCCCTGAATGGACAATAAAATTTTGGGGTTGCCCGAAACAGAGCTTCACACAGTGCCTCATCCCACCTATCAAGCAGGTCCTTGGGAAGCATTGTCCTACAAACATCAAGCTCTAGCACAGCTTCGCAGTCCAAACCAGGGCATGAAACTACTGTTATGCTCTCTTGGATCTTTGTGGCAACTTGTTTGGTCACGCAGTCGGAGCAGAATGAATGGTGGCATCGTTGATTTCTGAACATTTGGTGACACCCTTTAATCTCTGCACAAATCTCACAGGTGGTTTGTGAGGATTCCCCAGCTTCATTTTGGGCCTGTGCTTGCTCTCCTTCTGCGGCAGAGCTAGCTTGAACTGCTGTTGAAGAAGAAGATGATGGAGACGGTAGGCAGAGGGTTGGGGATGATCCCTGGTTGGTCAATGGGGAAGTGATTATCGAAGCCATCAAAGTCTCCTGAAACTGCAATTCTTCAGCATATTTGCCATCAGAAATGGGGAGCACGTCCTGTTTTTCTTCATCGAACAAAATTGAGAAGCAAAAGTCATCTACAAGATCAAAGGCAGAGTCTTGCGCCATTGGAGTATTGTAGTGGGAACAATTAAGAACGAGGTGCGGCTTTGCTCTCTGCTAGTGAGTATTTGGAGGCAGCGCCTTGCTTTGGAAGCAACGTTGCAAAGAAGTTCTGATTTCTGATTGGAAGAAAGCAAAATAATTAAAAATTAATAATAAAAAAGAAAAAGAAAATGCATTGACTCATTTCATTTTACGGTCGGGTCAATCAAAGGAATCGTGAATCGAACCGCGTTTATGTTTGGAGATAAAAGATAAGAAAAATTGAAAATTTATTTTTACTAGAAACAAAAATTAAGACTATACATATTATTATATTTTTATTTTTAATTATACGTATAATATATGTATTATTGCATATTAATATTAACACTCTAAGAAAAAATATTTTTTCACTAGAACATTTTTTTGGTATATTATGGTATGAATAGTTGAATCAATGGACTTTTACTGTAATGGGTAAATTTTGTTAAAGGTTTTGAAGATGAAGATTAAATTTACTAAGACTACAAAGATTAGTTTGTGTTCAAGTTAATCTCAAATTTTGATTTTGGGTCTTGACAGTTGACAAAAGATAAAAGCGTTATCTTCTTTCAACAATAAACTACAATCCACTTTCATAGGGAACACCTTTCAATGGAATCCAAGCATCGCCCTCCAACAAAATGGAAGCAGTGAAAGACGTTGCTTCCATTGGGTCACGAAGGAGCCTAACACCAGGCCATTGAACCCTTCCATCAGTGTTGGACCCAGGCCCAACATTATTGAACTCCACATAGGTAACCTTATCAGTTGGTTGCCCTGGCATCTCTTCCCAGCCTTTAGGATCCACCATGGAGTCTATGAAAGATTCTATAATGGCCACAGTGGAGTATGGCCGCCATGGCCTGCCCAAAGTGGCATGAACCTCTGATTTTCTGTCTGAGTCCTCTGGGGACATGGTGAATTTGCATCTCTGGAATGTGAAGGCTGTGTTTTCATCTGGGTTCTCTCGTGACTGAGCAGTGAAGGTCACATACTCTCGATACCTTGCATATATCATACAGTCTTGGAACACTGCAGCTGCGTTGCCATATACGAAGTCCACTGTGCCATAGATGTCACAGTTTTTATAAAACTGCCGGCCAGAAACTGCCCATAATGTGTCTTGAAATCCTTCTATAGAGCATTGGAAGAAAACACTGTTGTTTGCCTCATTACGAACGGCTACCGCAGCACTTGCATTTAGGCTGGCAAAGTTCACAAATCCTATGTTTTGGGCCATGAAGTCTGCCCCATAAACATCTGGAAACAATGCAATTTCAAAAATTAAAAAAAAAAATCTATTAACAATGACATAGTTATGATGACAATAAGAACAAAATTTTCACAACCAATAAGATAACTGCTTTTAAAAAGGTATTGTTTGCAGAAAACATCGACTTGAATAGATGTAGATGTTGGCCCCATGCAAATGCGATAAGCGCAAGTCGGTTGCAATAATTAATGTAGTAAGTTGCTGGTTGGGTAAAAATGAAATATATTGCTATCCAAAAAGAAATATATTGCTAGGTTGGCATGCATGCATGGCATTGCCTTGTGGGCCACGTTGGGAGTTGGCACTTGTTTTCAACACTTTGAAGCTAGTTAGCTAGCAATATGCCTATCACATATTATTGGATTCGGATCCCTTACCACAAAGGTAGAGAAGGATGTCAAAGAGAAAAAGAAAAAATTAGAAGAAAAAAATAATAAAAAATAAATTTATATATTAAATTTTAAAAAAATTAAAAAAATTATTGAAGTCAAAAAATAAAAAAGTGAAAATATCTAATCCAAGCGTGCTCTTGGTGGGCGGGTAGAACATCCCAACCCTCATCTTTGCCTCGGCTCCAATATGCACAAAAACTTTCGATTTGTTTTAAAAAATGTTATTCCTGTATTCACAAAAATACACAAGATGTAATATGAAGTATTATATTTATTAAATTTTATATTTTAAATTATAAGATCAAATAAATTTAATAATTTAAATTAATAAAATTTTTATAAAATTTATTTTGAGAGGATAGAGACACTAATTTATTCATATTAATTCTGCTCTTACTTTTACATCTTTATTACATATGCGTAATATATACACTCCAACCATTGAAGGGAAACAAGATGCAAAGGTGTTTGACTCTTTGATACCTACAATTTAGAATAAAGCCAATGCATGTACATCTGGGTCGCTACTGCGAAAAATGACAGACAAAAGTTGAGAAAAATGGCTTATATAGGCTACAACTTTGCTAATAATCTAAATACAAGTAACATGATCATCGGATGGAAGATGAAAATGAAGGAAAAGAAGGAGAAACACAATGAAGAAAAGAAGGGTGGGAGTTAATTACCCAGTGTGGTGCCAGTTTGGTAGCCAACTATTTTGGTGTCATGGGGACCTTCGCCAATGAGCTTAATGTTAGTTTTGTGAGGGGGGATGATGAGATACTCCTGATAGGTACCAGCCCGAACGTGGATGGTATATGGTTTGGTGCCCAAGTTTGGAGCATTCGCTATAGCCTCGCCCACAGTTCTGTAATCTCCATTCCCATCCTTTGATACAATAATGGCGCCTTGGCAGCACACTGCTGAAACTGAAAGAAAGATGAGCGACAATACAGCGGCTGACTCCATGAAACCACCCACTTAATTAGCTTTGCTTTCTTGTATGCCGTCGAGCTGGGTCTTGTGATTTGGTTTGTCTATAAATATAGGATCGCCGGTAGAGTTGGGTAAAATCATGTTGACTTAGTGTTGCTCACCCCCTTGTGAAGTTGTGACTTGCGATCTATTTGCTTTGCAATTACTGTATCATCATCAGACATATCAACCACTACGAAGCAAGAGGAGTGAAGGTAGGCAGAGGGTACAAAAGGAAAGCCATTCTAACAAGAAACTACTTACTTTCCCCCTTCTAATTTCTAACTCTATAATGTGACTTATTTGCATGTTCGTACCCTTCAAAATTCTACATATATTCGGACGGATCAAATTGACAAAAAGTTGAAAATTTCAAGATTCAATTCATATATGTATATATTGAGAACTAGGATAATATATAGTTGGTTTCAAGCTTAAATAATCGATGATGATTGTGTTAGATAAATAGTGATGAATGTAAAATTTTGTCTAATATATAGAATATGTTTATTTTGACCAGCATAGTGTTGGTCTAGTCAAAGCATGTTAATTTTTAGATAAACTTTAATGGTCAATGTGCAGAGATTTGAATCCCATAAAATACTTGAGGGAAAAACTATTAATGCGCTAAATTTTGAATGTTGCCTACTTAACTATTATTGAGTTAAAAAAATGTTTATTTAAAATGATATAATATATGAATTTCCTTTTAGTGAGGTACATATTGCTTGTTAGGAGACCAAGAATCAAATTGCCAAACTTGACTATGTTCACAGGAAAATAAATTGTGCAAACTCCTTCTAAACAAAGAAATTTAATAAAAAATTGAAGTAACCCCTATCCCCATAATTAGGAAACAAAGAATTCAAATGGTGTACTAAAGGAAAAGATTAAAAAAAGAAAAAAAAAGGGCATTGAATAACGTGGTTCGGCTGGGGTGGTTGAACAATTTGATATAGACACCTTGAGAATCATATATCCTATTCTTTACTCCATGAACATGAGCACAGCATACACTGCCTATATCTCATTCGACTTAATCTAAGAAGTGCATCCAATTAAGGTAAAGGTTGCACAAGCACCAAAAAGAACAAGAAAGAAAAGCTTAGCAATTATCTCAAAAACATATATGATCTCAAGTCATATTCATTAATAAGCTTACAAATCATTGCATAATTCATTACTCACATCTCATATTCAACTTTGTTATAAAATGAATGAATGTTTACTCTTTTTTTTTTTATCGAAAGTGTGATGGGTCACTTAATATATATATATATATATATATATATATATATATATATATATATATACATAAAATTTTGAATTTAAACTTAAAATTTGAAGGAAAAAAATTTCAAAATAACAATTAAATGCTACTACACCATTAAAAACAAAAGTGAACATTCAATAGTTTATCTCTACAATATAACAAACAACGATGGCAACAACAAATTACTAACGTTGTTAACTTTATTACCATTATATACCTGTACACGTAACTTAAAGGAACTCCTAAATACCCAAGGCGTTAACGGCTACTGAAGGGCATATCCTACAGTCCATTTATAGTTTAACTTATTGTATAAATAAATTAGATTTGAGGTCTTGCTTCTCACCAAATAGTTTCTACTACATGGTTTCCATCTCATTCTGCCTTCCTCTTTCTAATTACACAATGGGTTCATCCAATTCACTGCCATTTTATCTTGTTTTTCTGTCCATTTTCCAGACAGCATCCTTTGCATGACAACTTCAGTTCACATCCAACTGTATTCCCTTTTCTTTAACTTTCGGCCCACCAAGCAGGGAATGCAGAAAGGTCCAATAATGGCCATAGACAAAGACCCAGTGGACCAAATTACCCATGGGCTTTGGCCCTTGAGGGGAACAGGGTGATCTGTGCTGTCTTTTTGGGGTAGGTAAAGAGATGATAGGGAGAAAGGTCCACATAGGGGTGCCAGACACAGTGGGGAGGAGAGAGGGATTTCGTGGCCTCATGTTCCAATTGCGGTTGGTGGGAAAGGGCTTTTCTTAGAAACACGTTTGTCCAAACCTTATATCTTTCCGATTTTGACCCCACGAATCACCACCCTTGTAACTTGTACTTTGCCGTCTCTCTACCACCCAAAACTGCTCCCACCAACTCCTCCGTTTACATTCTAACCCTCTTCCTCCACCAACCAGCGCAAATGTTTTATATTAATTCTTTGATTTCCCATCTTTGTCCCCAGTTATATTTCTTAATCCCCTCTTTGTCCCTTCACCAACCCCCACCTCAACCAATCCTTTATTAAAATCAAACTCTGCCACTTCTCTCTCAGGGCAGAGCTTCAATAAACCAGTCTCTGTCTCCCTCGCTCAACTCCCTCTTCTTCCTCACCAATCACATATTCATTCATTTGATTCCATCCCTCCAATGGCTACTGAGACGAAGTCCCAAAATGACTTCATTTTCAGGTCCATACTTCCTGATATTTACATCCCCAAACACCTTCCCCTGCATTCTTATTGCTTTGAGAACCTCTCTGAGTTTGGATCACGCCCCTGTTTGATTAATGCCTCAACAGGGGACATCTACACTTACTGCGACGTAGAGCTCACAGCGCGAAGAGTGGCGTCCGGATTAAACAAATTGGGCATCAAACAAGGCGACGTGATCATGGTTTTGCTGCCCAATACGCCCGAATTCGTGTTTTCTTTTCTTGGGGCGTCATTTCGCGGTGCCATGACCACTGCTGCAAACCCCTTCTTCACAGCAGCTGAGGTTGCCAAACAAGCAAAAGCTTCCAATGCAAAGCTGCTTATAACCCATGCTTGCTATTATGAGAAAGTGAAGGATTTGAATGTGAAGCTCGTGTTTGTTGATTCTCCCCCCGAAGGGCATTTGCATTTCTCAGAGTTATCTCAAGCTGATGAGAATGAGATGCCGGAGGTGGAAATCGACCCCGATAATGTGGTGGCATTGCCATATTCATCAGGGACAACCGGGTTGCCAAAAGGGGTGATGTTGACGCACAAAGGGTTGGTGACTAGCGTAGCCCAACAGGTAGACGGGGAGAATCCAAACTTGTATTTCCACAGTGAGGATGTGATTCTATGTGTACTTCCCCTGTTTCACATCTACTCCCTCAACTCTGTTCTACTGTGCGGGTTAAGAGCCAAAGCTGCCATTTTGTTGATGCCGAAGTTTGAGATTAATGCATTGCTGGGTCTGATTCAGAAACACAAAGTGACCATTGGCCCTATTGTGCCACCAATTGTGTTGGCCATTGCCAAGTCACCAGATCTTGATAAGTACGACTTGTCTTCCATCAGGGTGTTGAAGTGTGGAGGGGCTCCATTGGGCAAGGAACTTGAAGACACGGTCAGAGCCAAATTTCCAAAAGCTAAACTTGGTCAGGTAATGATCATTTCATTTGCCTTTTCTTGTAAAGCTTCCCTTTTTCAGTTTTGATATTCATCATCATCTCAATTCTCAGCATGTGGTTACCAATTGTAACATGATCATGTGCCATTAATCAACTTGTAAAATAAAATAATCTAGAATTCAGCCAAGTTTTTCCTCTCATTTGATAATTTGTTCTCATCAAGAAACGTAGTATTAGACCATTAGAATCCGTGTTTAGCTTAAAAGGTTTGGTAGATGGAGATTTGAGTGAATTTTGAGCTACCATATTTGTCAAATATTTGAACATATGGTGCACGTGGCAGTTGGCCAGCTGCCAAGTCTTGTACAAGTGGGTCAATTATTGTTTGAGAAAGAAACCTAGCTAGAAATTAATGCAAGAATTTCTGGGCTTGCATCTCTTTTAATTTATGAAACATGTATAGTATTTTTGACGTGTGGTTTGGCGGTTTCACAGGGATATGGGATGACAGAGGCAGGTCCAGTTCTGACAATGTGCTTGGCATTTGCCAAGGAGCCAAGAGACGTAAAACCAGGTGCATGTGGAACTGTGGTAAGAAATGCAGAGATGAAGATTGTGGATCCCGAAACTGGTAACTCTTTACCTCGAAACCAGCCCGGTGAGATCTGCATTCGAGGCGACCAGATCATGAAAGGTATACTGTAACTTTTAACCTAATTTTCAATTTTTTCCCTAAATATGTAACATATATATATATATAGGTGTGGAGAAACCCCCTTTCGGGGTCGTCTTGCTTTCAAAGGTGGGTTAGTTGCTCACCAAACATTGGAGGCAACTGGTCAACGCGTGAATGATTGTTTTGAAAGGGGTTGTCTTCAAGAGTTCGCTATTCTCACCTAATTATTCATACATTTCTGTCGCACGTAGTCAACTAATAAATATTAACTTTTATTTAGTATCTTTCATAATAATAAAAAATATATATTTCTATTTATTATGGGTGTGGAAATAATTACGGAAGGATATGCTTCATATCCTTGAACTCCACTCCCTATGTTTGGTTAAGGTTGAAGTGTTTTCATCCACGGTTAGGTATTTCACAACCCAACACCACATTATGGATTTCACCAATAATTCATAAACATAGGGTCATGAATCATATTATGCCACGTACGACCTCAATCACCCACGTTTTGGGTCAATCCATTCTAACTTACCTATGTATTGACCTCCCCACAAATGTTATTATATATTGTCAAGCCTACCCTAGTGGATCATATAAATATATATATATATATATATAGGTATCTTTTTTGTTTTGCTCAAAATGATTAACAAGGTTTGGCACATGCATGGTTAGGTTATCTAAATGATCCGGAAGCGACAGAGAGAACCATAGACAAGGAAGGGTGGCTGCATACGGGGGACATCGGATACATTGACGATGACGACGAGCTGTTCATCGTTGATAGGCTGAAGGAACTGATCAAGTACAAAGGGTTCCAGGTGGCTCCTGCTGAGCTGGAAGCCCTGCTCTTGACTCATCCCAAGATATCAGATGCTGCTGTGGTCCCGTAAGTGACTATGAAATGACGATGATGGTATTATATGCGGTAATATATTACATGTTTATTTTTTTTCATATATATATTAATGGTCAGTTTTCATATTCAGAATGAAGGACGAAGCAGCTGGAGAAGTTCCGGTGGCATTCGTGGTTAGAAGCAATGGGTATACTGACAAAGATGTAACGGAGGATGAAATCAAGCAGTTTGTGTCAAAGCAGGTGGTGTTTTACAAGAGAATAAGCCGGATATTCTTCATTGATGCCATTCCCAAGTCACCATCTGGCAAAATCTTACGAAAGGATCTCAGAACAAAACTAGCGGCTTCTCTTCCAAATTAAATTACCTATGATGCCTTGCCTGTATCACTACGTAGTTAACCATGCATCCAAAAGTTAGTGTGATTTTTTTCTACGAAAATGCGGTTTGTATAAAAAAATGATTAAATGCAAGAACTTTAATCTACTCGATCTGTTACTAAAATGTGATTATTAGTTCATCCAAAAATACAATGCGCTTATTATTGTCAATTGTCATTATTATTATTACATTATTATTATTATTATTATTATTATTATTTAAAAAAATGAATCTAGGTCTTGTCCGATAATTAAGTACCAAAACAGTTTAGAAAAGTGTAATTCTATGAATAGGTAAGTTATTAAATTATCAAAAATAGGGACTTTACTGATGGATTTTGTTAGATTTAATGAAATTTAATAAGTTTAATTATTTAAATTCTTTTACTTGAGTATTTAATACAATTTAATTTGTAAAAGTAACATAACTAGTACATAATTCATTGGAATTTTCAATGATGACTTTGGGATTAAAATTTTGACCCTGTTTTCCCTTCTTTCATGATGTACACAGATAGTTATTCACAATCTTAGATGCATGGATATTTATAAATGTTTTGTTGTTTCTATTTAACTCCGCCTATGTTATACATAACTTGTCCCAACTCTGGATAAAAGAGAAAGGTTGCGTTATATAGTCAACAATCAATATAAAACTTTGTCGAATCTTTTATGACATGAATAAATGGAGTTATTATTCTAATGGTAGGTCATTATGCATAAGTAATGTGCTAAATGACTTGAGCATAGTATCAAATGAACTAGAGTCATTGTATTGGTGCCCAGATGTAATGTTAAATAATCAAAGGTTATCACATCTATCTAGAAAGATGTGGGTAAAGAAGTGAGTCCATTTAAACGGAATCTGTTTTAATACTTGGAACATTGGAACTTAGACACTTTAGATTCAAACTTTGGTACATAAGGAAGGATAATGCAAAGAATGGAATTGGTATTATTGTATAGAAGATTTGGAAGAACAATGTGGTAAAAGTAAAAAGGATTGGTGATGGATCTTATCTCTTAAAATGGTAGTTGAACAAGAAATTTTTGGCATTAGAAGTACTTATAGAAGTACTTATGCACCACAAGAGGGGTTGGGGAACATGAAAAGGTCAAGTTTTGAAAAGATTTGGAAGGGCTAGTTTAAGAAATTCCATGGCAAGAAAAGATTGTCTTAGGTAGGGATCTTAATAGTTATGTTGGAAAAGAAGTAAGATAGTGTGCAAGATTTCACAGTGGTTTTGGCATTAGAGAATTAAATGAAAAGAAAAAATTAATTCTTGACTTTTTAATAGCTTAGGAGTTTAAGATTGTGAAGACTTATTTTAAGAAGTGGGAGGAGTACTTAATTACATATAAAACTGGGATTTCAAGCTTGCAAATAAATTTTTTTTTGTAAGGAATTTAGATAAAATGATCTATAAGAACGACAAAGTTATACCAAGTAAGAACTTAACCACACATGATAGGATTTTGGTCCTTGATGTGCATGTCATGAGTCAGAAATAGAGAATCTAATAAGTTATAAACTTAAGAATCAAGTGGTGACAACTAAAGAGTAAAACGTCATTGGTATTTCAAAGAAAGTTAATGGCAAAAACAATTTGGGAGACACGAGGATATACTAACTTTATGTTAGAAGAGATGGTCAATAGGATTTGGAAGGTAACTAAAGCAATTTTGGACAAATCAAAAGAATTTAGCCCTAAAGATAAAGAATCTTAGTAGTGGGATAAAAGTGTGAAAGAAAGGATTAAATATCAAAGAGTGTTTCAAAACATTACATCTTGGTAACATTGGGAAAAATATCAAACAGTTAGAACTAAGACAAAAAAAAGTAGTTAGTGAGACCAGATTTAAAGTTTTTGAGAGATTTTACAAAACTTTAGGAACAAAAAATAGAGAACAACAGATATACAAGCTTGCTAAGATAAGATGAAGGAAATCAAGAGATTTGAATAAAGTAAAATGCATTAAGGATGAAAAGAAAAAAATCTTGATAGCAAAAGGTGATATCAAAGAAAGATAAAGGTGTTAAAGAGATTAATGGAAATGTCATATATAGGATTCAAACTAGATGGTTAAAATGAGAAAATACCTCAGGAGACATATTTAACAAGTTTAAAAGAAACTTTTACAAAATTATTAACTAACTATGCTCTATGATAATGAGTATTGGGCTTTAAAATTTCAACAAAAGCAAAAAATAAAAGTGACAAAGACTCAAAAATTGATATGAATAAGTGTACATACAAGAAAATAAAAAGTTTAAAAGAATGACAAAAACTTAATTACAATGGTTTGAGCACGTATAAAGAAGATTGTTAAAATCTCCAATAAAAAAAATCAATCTGATAGATTTTAATCTAATGAAAAAAGGTAGAGAAAGAATAAAAAAGATATTTAAAAATGTTATTAAAATTTTTTTTGAATAAATGATCATTTTAAAAATTTAATTTTTAATAAAATTTAATAACTCTATTTGATCCATATAATTAATCTTACCTAATAATATAAAATTACTTATTGTTATTGTTCCCATTTTCAATATAATAATGATTCCTATTTGGATTTTTAAAGACACGAGAAGGGTGATGCTCAAGGTACAATGTATCTAATGTTTTGTGTGCATACACATAAATTCCAGGAATAGTTTATATCTTTACTACCGTAAAGTTTTAAACAAAACTCATTGCCTTGTTCGAATTTAGATCCTCTAAAACTTACAATATACGCTGAGGTTGAACAATCATCACTTCAAATTTCTCAATAATTGTAAACTAAACTTCAAGTTAATAAATTATTATTAAATCCTTTTTCTTCATATAATCAATACACTTTAATTTCTAACAGATTATTTTACACTTCAAATAAGGCCAGTTTACGCGGCACCTTTGGTTATTTGTCTTCCACCAATCACACCAACCCACTAAAGTTTTTCTTTCCTTGTTTTCTCCCTCTCTTTCGCTTTAGATGTTCACAATCTAATTCAAGCATGAAATTCAATCTTATACTCTGAAAGGTTAACACATATAATTAACACTCTTATGCTAAGGTTGCACAATTTTCCAATGGGAGAATGCACATTACATAGAAGCATGAAAATGGTTGAATTCTAGCTACTTTGCAATTTGACTTTTGACAGAAATAGGTTAGACATTGACCAGTTCGTTAGACCTTACTCCATATTTGGCTGTGATTAGTTGCTTGCATTTTATTTATCGGAGATGCAGATAAGAGACTCGAAGGTTGGAAGATAGTGTAGCAAATGAATGACAGCTATGGAGATCAAAAAATACAAATAGGCAGTCCTTGGGGGAAAAATAAAAATTCAATTTTTATACAAAGCTGAGAATTATCAGCATGGTGCATTGCTAAGGATCATTCCAGGGTGTCCCCTGGCAGGTAGAATGCAGGTTCCAGAAAATTCTGAAGGACACCTTCAAGCACCTTGCTTGCCCCCTTATCAAGTATGGGTACTGCAAAAGTGAGGCAACACGCATGGCTAACAAAGCCACTACCTAATTAGTCATCACCTGCACCAGATTCCACTAAAAAGAATTACAGCCAGTCTTACTATTATGTTAATAAAAATTCCAAAAATCATTACGAAGTATTCTTCTTTCTTTATTACTCTAGCAAATAGCTAAATATGAAGCTGCCAATCAGCTGGCACCCAGGCTGAACATAACAAGATCTAAATTCAAAACAGACTGGCCTTCAAATCTCATTTAGGACGATACAGTGGCGAAAAGTGAGAACCCCTCTACACAACATGTACTCTGTTTACATGTAAACTCCTCTAAGAAAAGCCTCAAATTTACAACAATGTGATGCTACATATTCTGCAACAAATGTTGATTACGTCAAACAAGACCTGTTTCACTAATTTCCATGGGTAGCTTAACTTGTTTTGACTAAATCTTAAAAAGTTTAACTACAGCCAAAATCAGAACGCAGAACAAACTGGACATAAGCCATACTCTATGCAAAAATTGCATGTATTAGCATGAAAGCTTCTATATTTAATCTGCATACATCAAATTAAAACTTACAGATGGAAGTTAACTGAGCAAGAAAAGTAATAGAAGAGGTTCATCAAGCTTTCCGCCTCACATGATATAAGCACGCTACTATGAATTTACAATGGGCATAATTTTGGGAACTCACCATTTTTAGGGTCAACATGTACGAAAAAACTGGCCCCAACAATTAGATAGCATAGAATAAGCATCAAGCCTTTAAAATAATTTGAGGTCCCATCCTGCAATAATGAATTGAAAACAACTCTCAGATGCTTATCATAAACAGTAATAACAGAGGCGCCAATAAAAAAGCGACTCCACCTACAAATCAGTTGCTCAGAAATGAAGAGAATGCAACAAAAGCTCATGAATCAACTAGATATAACACCCATCCAAATCAGACTAAGTGAGAGACATCAATGTAACATATCCATTTTTACTGCAAACTGTTTCATAAAAAAAATTCATGTTTCCTGATCATATAGTTGTAAATCCTTGATGGTATCAAGCCACAAAGAAGTAGCCAATCAACTTTGAATTCAAGACAAAATGAATTTTTTTTTTCACTTTTTTACCACTTATGTACTTTGAAGGAAAAGAGCATTCAATGAGAATATCAGAGCATGAGACATAAGATAATCTTCCACATAAAATGAAATACATTGATTCCCACAACATGTTGCTTTCATGGCCTGACACAATACTCAAAATCCATTCACACAGGCTCGTACTGTTGCAGTTCATGGTCTTTTTCTCTTATTATGCCTTAGCTATCATACTCATACCTTTCAACTTAGGAGATTCTTAATGTAAATATCACACCTTGATTAATCCCCCCAAATTTTGACACAACAATGATGCCTCATATTAACTTACAGGCTGTACATGTAAATAAAAAAATCCCCAAAAGACCAACTCCTCAGCTCTTGGAAGAACAATTCTTAATCAAAACGTAATTTCAAAGTTCAAAGTAAAGTTATCAAATTCACTCCTACCCTCGTCTTAGGAACTGGTTCAGTGTCCCGGGTCATGGTACAGGAACACTATACATTGGTTATTGTATTACTAGGTGATGTACCACAAAATGGTTTTAACATCCCAGATCTCGAATCATTACAAGCTTAGTAACTATGGTTCAAACGACAGCTTACCAATGCTTGTATATAATCATAATCAAACTAGTGCTTCTAGGGGTTATAACCTCATAAGCCTCATTCCTCTCTCATCAATAATTTGGGACATGTGCACACACACAAAGGGGTTCTGGAATTTCAAAATTCACAATCTGAAGTAGATTTACAATTGTTCAGATTTCTTATACTGAATCAAAACTTTTTTCTGATTTTCTCTATCTCTCTCTAGTCCTCGGGGTTAATTCTTTTTTTTTTCCTCTCTCTTTTGTCCCTCAACTCATCAAAAACTTAATTTTTCTGAATCCCCTTGCACTTTACATCAATAAATTTTTTAATAAAATTCTACATTGATAAATAGGTTTACTTAAACACCTTAGAAATGTGATTACTCCCAATTTGAATGAATTATAAGGTAAGGCACATTAACAACCACTGATAACGCAACACAAAGGCAAATAAGATTCACATACCTGCAACAGAAATGCAACTACTATCACTGTAATAAAAAGTGTGGCAGTTTCGAAGAGTTTGAAATTCAAGTCCATTTCTTTTCCCATGCACCACCCAACAACCACACAGAAGGGGATCTACAATAATCAACATACAAGAATCATTAACATTTTCCCACCGAATTCATCCTACAATGAAAGGTTGACAAACTCCAGAAAATTCTATTCAATAACAGTGAAGTAAAATATTTATTTATTCGCAAAAAAGGTCTAGTAAATGAAAATCCAAGATAACAATTTAATAACAGTTCAAGAGCTTACCACAAACATAGATATCTGTGTAGATGATCCAATAGCAACTCCAAGTGTAATATCCTGCAGAAAAATTACTCCATTAATCATGTAAACAGTATCCAAAGAATGGAGTATATTCTTTAAAAGCCACTCACAAGCTTGTCTTTCACAGCAAACATGATTGCACTTGCATGCTCTGCAGCATTGCCAACAATAGGAAGTAAGACAACACTAATAAAAGCCACTGGCATATTCCACGACTTAGATGCCCCCTGCAGGATATCAGAGACACAATCCATTCACAAATAAGCTCATGACAAATGGCTATGGACCAGGGTTTATAAAACCGAACTGGTCATAGAATTGGTGAGATGATTGGGTCACTCAGTTATTGGTCCAACCAATGCATCATTGGTCAAACAGCATAAAAAATAATATAATTATTTCTATCTGTATTTTATAGATATAATTCTACAATTTGAATTTTGAAAATAAACTGAAACATATTTTATTAAATAAAATTCAAATTTTAGAAATAATATTATTAAAAATATACTTTCATAAAATTTATTCCGTTCCTCTTTTACCCTCTCTTTCTTATCTTTTATCCCCTTCTTTTTTGTAACCCTTTACCCATTCCCATTTCCCACGGATCCCAGCCACCTACACAGTCACACTAGTCTCTCTTCTCCTCTCTCCTTTTCTTTCTTCTTTTCCCCACACCCACCTCAGGGTCCTCACCTAGTAGGTCGTTCTCCATCATCTTTTTTCTCTTCTTTCACTCTTTCCTCAACACATTCCCACCCCCATCCCAAACTCCCTCCGACCGAAACCCATCAAACCAGAACAGAATAGTCCAAAAACTATGATGGAAGCCAGATCTACTCACTTATGCCTCTGTTCAAAGTCTTTCAAGATCATTGCTGCATGTTAACTACAACAGGGAAGACAAGCAATTTGCTGCATCTTTGCCTCCTTCTGTCATTTCTTTTTTTTTTTTTTAAATAAAAAAAAGGGGTTAAAACTGGTCTGTTTCACACCAGTTCTCACTGGTTTTAGTGCAGATCCGATCCAATAGGATGCTTGGACCGGGCAGGGTCTGGTTCCCAGTCAAACTAGTCAGGATATAAGAGTTCCTTGCTATCAGCAAAGACATAGGAAATGTTAAGATTGTGAACAGAAACCTAGGAAAAATAATCACATATCACAAAAACACGGAATAGTCCGGTCGGAGTTTAAAACTATGCTATGGACAAGAATAGGGATATAAGAGTTCCTTGCTATCAGCAAAGACATAGGAAATTTAAGATTTTGAACAGAAACCTAGGAAAAATAATCACATATCACAAAGACGTGGAATTGTCAGGTCTAGGATAGACAATTTTTTAGTAGCACGAGATTCAACCCAGCCAAGACAGTCAATTCATGGGAATCAAAAACAGCAAGCAACATTAAAAGAGCACATTGGATAATCTGGTGATTCTTCTAAGAAGTGGCAGCTCAACTGCTGATTTTGTATGAAATAAGACTATGACCAATTGACCATAATGAAATTTAAGAATCTCAGTCTATCAGAAACAATAAACAAAAATCACACTAATACTTCATTCCTAAGAATCCAATAGTTGCAGTAACATAGCTTTCCAGGATAAAAAGTACTAGCTATACGCTGTTTACATGCCACCAGTGGACATCATGGTGTGCAGAAGATCTAAGCCTAATCCAGTTAAAGTTTAGGTGGGTCCGGTCAAAGTCAGATGTGGCCATGTTTATAGGTCTGCAAGTGGTGTGCAGAAAGTAGTGTGCATGCAGCATCATTCTCTCTCTATATATATAAATAATAAAGACCAAACTCAAAACATTTCAAAAGCATAGGAGCATTGAGGGGATATATAACAGTGACAGAAGCATAATGATCAAGCGTTTCTCAAATAGTCCACACCTCTATGGCATCGACAAAGTATCCAGACAATATAGATACCCATGCAGTCAAAATGGCAAGCCAGCCAATTGCTTCCCATTGAGTTAATTCACGTTCTTCCTCCTCATCAGAATTTTCACTATGATCTCCTTCCTACATCATTAAACACAGGAAAAAAATGTAAAAGGAGCATCTGAAGCAAAGAAGGTTGCACTAGCACAAATTTAAATAAACTCCATGTACTTTGAAACGTATTTTATTATTCTGATCAACTATAAAAAAGTAATTTTTTTATAAAATACTCTCCACCTGAAAGAGAAAACAAAGAAAAGAAAGATTTTTCTCTTTCTAAAAACACAATAAAGATACAAAAGTTTTGCTCATGCCATAAAATCTCCAACAATATAAGCCAGATACCTTCATCATGCTTGTCTAAAAGGACATTCAATTATACCAATTAGAGATAATATCAAGAATGTGATTTTATGAAACAAACAGAATTAGAATGAGTCTGGTCCTAAGCTATCACATTCTCAAGACTTAACATCAAAAGCTCAAGATTGAACAAAACACTACCTCTTACATAATGCCTACTTAGTTACTTATTCCATTTTCTTTATTTATTTCCTCCTCTCCCCCACTTGTTGAGAGATGCTTAATTAATTAATAGATTCAAATCAAGTGTCCCAAATAGAATATGATATACATCTTACGGGCATTTATTTATTTTTTTTTTTTTGAGAGGCTGTTTGAAAGTAGCACCTGATACCAATACTTTTTACATTGTTGACATATATATTTCCCCAACAAAAGTATCGTATATCCTTTAAGGCTCTAACCCTATCATACCAGCTTGTATCTGAGGTTTTCACCTGCATTAAAATGGTGCCTTACAGCCAAAATCATAACTAGCAAATGCGTGACACCAAATAACATAGAAGTGACAAAAATGATAATGGTACCTTACTGCCAAAAAAATAACGAGCAAATGGGTGACACCAAATAACATAGAACAGACAAACAAGATATCAATGAGTATGGAACAGAGTATGCACGTTAATTCTTGTTACATGTAAAAATTGCAAACTTCCACCGTCTTTAATATAGAGTGAAATCCAAACATCTAATGTAGCACAAATTATGAACAGAAAATAATCATTCTATTTATGAACTAATGGGCTTCACACTCATACAAGTGGCATATCTCTAACAAAATAGTTATGCATCACAAAGCACAAAGACACAAACAGAAGGAAAAATATGGAGCAGTCAACCAACCTCTTCAACAGGACTATAAAGATTATTCTGACTTCTTAGTTGAAAGAATAGGTAACTTGCATATGCCACTAGCATTATACAGCTGCTAAATCTGGACAGAGATAACTCTGACTTCCCAAAATGAACCTCTGAATGAGTAAAGTGAAGCACAGCAGGAAACAGTAGTCCCATTACAGCCATCAACAGCAACCCAGAATTTACAACAGCAGCTGCCTGTTGCAAAAGTGAACTACAATCTGAACTCTAGACCAGCAGACAATGTGAAGAAACAAACCTAAACCATATTTCAGGCAATAATTTTAACCAGATACCATACCTTGTTGAATTCCTGAACCTTTTGGTAGTGGACAATGCCACCAGTAAAGAAGGCACATCCAAGAACTAGAAGCATATTTGACAAGATTGAGCCCAGTAGAGATTGCTGAACAACCCTAATCATCCCATTTTTCAATGCATACATCGATATAATCATTTCAGTTGCATTGCCAAATGTAGCATTCAATAGACCCCCAACTGCACATACCAACAAAAGTCAGTTCAGTCCCATAAACCAGGTGCACTTAAAGAGAAAGAAATAACTGTACAATGATAAATAGGGGAGAGAGAGAGAGAGAATCAAAGATAACAGGAAAGAAGCTGAGGAAGTAATTATACTAAGGTCCAATTTGGATATATAACTTAATTAAGTGCTTATATTATAAAAACTTTTTAAGCAAGCTCCATTAATATAAGTGCAGGTCTAAAATAAATTAATTTGTGTTTGGATATACATTTTTGGTAAGTACTTATATAATAAATGTAGTGTCTGGATGCAGAATTTCATAAGTGATTATAACTATTAAAATTACCAAACTGGCCCTAAACTCCCCTCTATCAAACTTTTTTGTAACAAAAAATATGATAATAAAAATTAAGACATGCTTCGTCTGAGACGAAGTTTGTCTCTGTTATAAAGACATATGCCCCAATGTAGCATGCTGCCCACATGTTTAACGCAGCACTAACGGTTGCCATCACTTGCCTTGGCTACCTTAAGAGAGGTTCACTTGAAGCTGCCTTAAGGGAGATTCACTCGAGGCCACCATGACATATTGTGCTTACCAACGTGAGTGCTATGGCACAGCTTGTGTGCCAATGCTACGCGTTGCACTGCCTACACGCCTAACATAGGACTAGCATTTGCCATAACGTGCCTTGGTTATCTCAAAGGAGGTTCACTTGAGGCTGCAATGACACGCATTAGTTGCCTTAATGGAGGTTCACATTGGGCTATTATGACATGTTTTACCTGCCCACACGGGTGCTATGGCACAGTTTGCTTGCCAATGCAATGCGACAAGCAGCCCATGGCTGCTGTGGCTTGGCCTATGCACCAACCTACGTCATTTTATACAAGCTCGTTTTCGTCTCTATTACTCGTCTCTCTTACAAAGACAAACTTTATTTCTGTAATAGAGACGAACTTCATCTCTCTTACTCTTTAACAAAGACGAAGCACATAGGCTAATAGTCCATAATTGTCAACAAATTTTCATTAAAAGAATCCTATATAAGTGGTTATTCACTTCCACAAGGGCTTATTTTTATAAGCTTTAATTTTTAACTGATGAATATAAGTTCAAAATAATTTATTTAAGTACTTAAACAATTTTTATAAGTGCATCCAAACACTCACAAAATATCTTTTAAGTACTTTTTCTCTACATAAATGTTTTATTAAACTTATCCAAACAGCACCTAAAAAGATTATGCCTCGAGGTGCTATTTAATATCGAAAGCACTACAAGGTGTTACACCACCTTATGCTCTCCACTGTGCCTGATTTTACATTTAACATTTATATCTATGTTAAGTAGCTGAGGAAATTAGAACATATTCCTTTCAAAGTTAGCAGTGTCTGCCTCTCAGGGTTATAGACTTTCCAAAAGAAGGGCCAATAGTCTTCCTCAGCATGACAATGAATGCTTCATTCCATCATAATTGATGATATCTTAGCAGACTAAACTCCACCAAAAAACACCAGAAGAAGGAATCAACCCATGCCTTGGATTAGAAGAAAGAGTGTGGACAGTGGTTAATATTGACCACACGTTCAGCCTTTGCTATACGAGAAGAATGATAATAAATGAAGATGTTTTTCAACTTTGTCAGAATCTATATCCCATCGTGTGTACTTTGCTAAGACCATAAAAGACATCTACTATATAAACTTAGTCCATATAGGCAGCTCCTGTTTTAGAATGAACTTTTCCCCATGAACTTCATATCAAACTAAAGAACAGCCAGCAAAATCAAATCATTTCCATGCTTCTCTTTCTGGATTTTCTTATCTCGCTAATTTTACTATTGATGTAAATCATTTTATGTACTTAGTCCCTCAAAAAGATGATGCCAATGAGGTTCTTCATTATCTTCAATGATCATGATCAAATTACATTTCACTCACCTTCGTGATGATGCCAGTACTCTCAAAAGATATCTAGCTAGCCCAGCATAAGTACGACATCCATTATGTTGCACTAAAATGAGTGAATTTGAAATATGAAATTGCCTTTAAGTTTCCCAATAAAACGAATGAAAAATTAATGCTAAATAAATCCACACAAGGCCTTCTTAATTTAAAAACCTGAAATTACTAAAGGAAGCTTATACTGCATGGTATTTGATTGAAAGCTCTTGATATATCTGTTTGATTTGATAAAGCATAATAACAAATGCTAAAAAACACAAAGCCCTATAGCTGTTTTCAATTTTGAGGGTTGCTATGCTACCCCCTTTTACGCTACCCCTCCTTGTATTTAGCCACATACATGTCAGCCACGTCATCCACTTTTACAAGGAGATGTGGCTAAATACAAGGAGAGGTATTGTAAAAGGAGGGGTAGCGTAGCAAACTTCAATTTTATCTTCCATATGCAACCCAAGGTCATATAGCTTCTATTTGAAAAGTAACGAAAAAAAAACACAATTAAATACATATTCATACCTGTTGGTCCTGTGTACAATGCAAGTTGCCTGCACCAAAGATTAGCAAGATTAGTAAACTGGTCTTTTAGTATCAAACAACGGCAAAGAGGAGATGAAGAAAACAAGCAAACATCAGAGACTAATAGACAAGTCAACACTTACTCGGTAGCATAACCTAGACGTTCAGCCAAAGGAGTAATACCCACTAAGCTGAAGAAAAACACCCATCCCTGACACATATGAGGAGACAATCAATAAATTAAAAATTAAGCAGTGAAGCTAAAACCAACAAATGATTCTTTTTTTCTTTCTTTTCTATTTTTTGATGAAAAACAGTGAAGTAATGCTTATTAAATAAGCAAAAACTTAAATTAGAGGCAGTTGCAGATCCAACATTTCACTAAATTCTGGCTCTGCTCAATGATCAAAGTTAAGTACATATCACAAGTTCATCTTTTCCATATCCAAAATAAAATTCAAGAAGAAAATAAGAAGCAAGTTTCCTTGAAGAGATCACTATTCAGGATTTCTCTCCTATTTCTATGTTCTTAGCTCAATCACCTTTTTGTCTTAATGAACCTCACTGCCAAGAAAGATTAACAATAAGTTAAATACGTACATGCTTTCCTGTTAGATAATGTAGCAATATGGCCAAGGGACCAAAAGGCAGTAACATGTTGATCTTCGCATTAATTAACACATTGTATATGCTCCTGATAGGTCTTATACGTATTTTCTTAAACATGGATGAGCTTGCCCAATTTACTGAAGAAAGAACATGCGTTGCCTCAAAATCAAAATTATGGACTTTCCTAGCAGATGGTGAAGAGCTAAAAGGTATCTCCTCGTCAAAATCTCGGTCTATCTTCTCCTCTACAGCACCCATCTGCAACCAAACGTAATTCATGAGTCAAAATTTCAATAAGATGTAATAAGGGAGATGTTTAATATTTTGTGACACGGCTACATCAACGAGGAAGCTATGACGTCGAGAATATAAAACAATCCCAATCAAACATTTAACAACAATAACATATATGCAGTAAAGCACGCAAAAAAAGTACATCCCAAAATGCAAAACTTCCCATCGTCCTAGTGACGATTAACTGCTATTCTCATAACTTTGATGGGTTTATTTATAGAAAATTAATAATCAACATATCACCAGCCTTCTATCTTCCGTAACAGTACATACTAACAGCTCCAAAATGCACTAGTTTGAACTGTTAAAACAATTGAACTTGCAGCTAACAACAATGGGATGTGTGTAAAGCAATAATAACAATCAGATCAACAAGGGTTCTGGGTTTGAATAAAATAATAAAATTTGAGCAAATCCTGATGAAATTATCCAGGTGGCGCACTGAAAGGGCAGTATTACATCGTAAAGCACATGCAGTAGATCAGCTGACGACCGAGTGAAGTCAGAGCAGACACGAACTGTACGAAACAAGCAGATCAATTGAAAAGTAAGGAAATAGAGGCAGTTACCAGCGCAAGAAATTGGATTTGAAGAGGAAGGGGTTCGGAACGGATCCAGCTTTGTTCGAAAATAGAAGAGACAGAAACCAGTCGGGGCCAGAGTCGGGGTCTCTGCTTGGTCCTGGTTTGCTATATTTATCCCTCTCTTGCCCTGCGATTTAGGGGGAATAAGATATGCTAAGACGACGGAGAAGGAGGGAATGGAGAATGACTGAAACGAGAAGAAAACGGAAAGTGGAAAGCGAGAGACGGAGGTATATTCACATTTGGCGTTGGAGGGCCGGCAAGGCGGGAAGTGGCAAGTCACGCCCGGGAAGCTTCTCAGAAGCTGCGCTACCTCTCTCTCTCTCTCTCTCTTTCTCTCTCTTCTTATGAGAAAGATATTATGAGCTCTCCGGTATACTTACACGCTGGTCACTCACCCTTACAATAAGATAACGGAATATATTTATTTTATCAATTTTATATCATTAGAATTAAATAAGAAAATAGCACAACCGCTCCTGTCCGTACCTTTCCTTTTGTGGCGTTTGAATCATTGAGTGCTCCACCGAAACAGAAACTGTCGAAAAGCAGACAAGGGATTAAGCAAAATAGAAAATAAAAAGCATCTCAATTTTCCTTTTTATTTCTGGTAAATCTGAGAGAGAGCATGTTTTTTAAAGTCTAATCAGTGTTTCTTTTCTGAGGAGATACCACATAAATTATGATGGGGATATATTGCCTTGCACTCTTCTCTTCTTCTTTTTTTTTTTTAATTTAAAAATTCTTTTTTTCTCTTTTTATTCATAATAATATTTTTATTTTTTCTCATGGTTATTACAGAATGTAAAGGATATAGGAATAGGGTCAGCTTCAAGCGATCAACAGATTAGAAGAAGCCGTTGAAGTTGGCTTTGGAGGATAAAAGTAAGTCAAAATTGGCAATTTCGCAGTCATTTCCGCTTCTAAAGAATCCTTTGGAGCAAGGCAAATTTTCCGCTTCTACACCTAAACAAGAAAATAATGAGTTTCCAAAGAATTAATAGATGGAGGGGTCAAAATCTTGTGCACAGATTTCTCATAACGTGCAAAAAGGTGTCTTCTTAAGATTTTGACACTAATTAAGAGAACCAATGTATATATATACACTTGCTTTTGAGTGACCACGGGAAACCTAAAAAATATAAGAAATTGTTCCTTTTCTTAATAAACAAACGAAATTCGGCTCGATCTTAGGTTGTCATTTTCTTTACTTGGGCATTTCTTCCAGCCACTGCTATTTAAATTGTATTCACTTGAGGACTTAGGTAAAGTAAATTAAAAGGCAGAAAGAAAAGCAAAATCAGAAATCACAAAAAATGCATAAAAAGGTGAAGAAGCCTACGCCTATCCCAATCAGCGGAAAGCCGCATATATGCATCTACATTCTTTCTTTATAAGCAATATCCATAGCACCAACAACAAAGATTTATATTCTAAGATAGAGAGTATACCAAAGTATTGTTGGAGAAAAAAGTTATTAAATTTGTATGTTAAGAAAGAGAAATGAGATAAAAATTATTTTATAGTTACAAAGTTTTATTCTTTGAATATAAAAAATTGTGTCTTTTTGATGTGAAAAATTACGAATCCAAGGTTATAATCCTTTATTAACAATCATAATCCTCTTATGAAGAGTTGTTATTCAAAGATTGTGATAATTTCTAAACAATTATATTTCTCTTATGAAAAGTTACCATACAAATGTTATAACACATTATAAACAACCATGCATTTCCGATGAGTAAGTGTTGGGAGACCATATTCTTAACACCAAGTTTTCATCTTTGTTGATTTTTTTCTTTTTTAAAATTAAACTATTTTATTTAAGTTTTAAAAAAAAAATTAATTGTGAATGATTACAATCTTTTATATGTTCTTGTTGTACCTTAGAAGTATATTATATCAAATATCTAATAATTTAATAGAGATAATATTCATTTTAAACATGATATATATTTGTACGCTTTAAGAATAAATATTTTTTTTCAAATTATTTTATATCTATTTCTGCATAATATCTCTAACAAGATGCTCTTTTGAATGATGCTAGGGCGCTTTGGTAGGTAAATGAGTGAACACACCTCCTACCCTAAACCTAAGCTTGCTGGGATTTAAAGGACATAGATTGATGACAGTTGGTTCACGGTATCCTCTCGCTTTCTCGTCCTCATGTTTCGCTCTCTACACTCCTCCTCCACTCAAGTTAACCTTTCCAACAATGTTATTTTTATTAAATATTTTCATTAAAATCTCAATGCCATTATATTTAGTGATACAACACGCTTACAAATAAATTCTATCATATCTGATAGCAAAAAATAAAGTTTATAAGTATACTTTTGTTAGACTAATATTTCTATAACCTTTAGGATATGTTAAAAGTTTGAAATTGTTATACTTTTCGACGTAAATAAAAACAAGAAGAAACTCAGTGTCTTGTTTTGCCAGTGAACATTGCTTACGTGATTTTGGACATTGAATTTCCTTGTCCTCCAGCCAACTTTGACATAAATTTAGCTATTTTTTATTGCATTTTTGGCGGGTGAACTTTCTTAACCATGTATTAGAAAACATTGACCCTTCGAAGACCAGCTGCTCTACTTAGAGTGAAAGCTTTATTTACTACCTGTTTGACCGCATCATCACGACTGGTATGACGGGAAAGCTGATACAGTTGTCTCACCCCATTAAAGTTTTGATCGAATAATGGCATATGAAGCCCCACTCTCCCGTCCCAAGTCTCTGTCCCCACCCTTCCATAGGAACGTACCACAAATTGTACCTCCGTTTGGAACAATTGCGGGATCTGGCATGTACTGTAATGTCTATGTTCTTGTAGCAGCTGGAATAGCAATCATTGGATCTGATCAGACCCAAACGAGATACTACAGACACGGTTGGAGACGAACGCACTGTACAACCAACTCCAGAACAAGAAAATTTGCAGAACCAAAATGGAGATTTGAGCTTTAACGAAAGCAAACCATATATCCACAGGTTGCAGGGTAAGGAGGCTAAAAGCAACAAATCAAAGTCCAATGACTGAGCTTCTCTTCTTTCATCATATAACGCATAACCAAGATTTGTAAAATGGAATTACTTTTATTCTACCACTCAATACATCATGTTATACTTTCTTGTAAGAATAAATAACGTGATTAATATATTTGTAATTAAATATAAAGTATATTTCATTATAAATAAGAGGTGAAAAATATAGAAATAGCAGAAGAAGACTGTCTTTTAAGATCCATACAAAAATAAAACCAAGTTCCCAAAGGGAGAACATTTTCCTGAAAATAGTGTCGTAAAGATTATAGCCTATATTCATACTTCAAAGCACCTACTCAAATGAGAAGCAATGACCCGTTATCCAAGGCCGAAAGATACTAAAGTGGCCGCACCAAAAGGTTCAACGTAACAATTTGTTGGTTACTTCACTCAATGTAAAGTGCAAAGGAATAAAAATAAAACATATTACAGTAAATTCCAGTAGTAATGCCTCACTTTTTAATAAGTAGCTGTTGCTACAGCTTTTCTACCACTAATTATTCTCTTTGTAAGTTAGAATCCAGTTTTGATAAGTAATGCCAGTAAAGTTTTTGATTGAGACATAAATGAGTAACCTTTGAATATGTTATGCACAGAGAAAGAAAGGAATGAACCAATATGGGGCCTCAGAAGTATTCCTGACTGCACAATAATCCTTTCCATGCATCAAACAATAAAGCGTCACTTAGCTCCAAAACTCCGCATGAAACAGAGTTTTTCTACTAGCAATCAAACCCAACACCCTTCATTATTGAGCAGTTACTCTGCTAACGAGCAGAGACTCACTTTGCAACTTCTTCAACAACAAGGACATTCCTCCTGCCCCATTTGTACACACACAGATGACACGTTCATTGGGCGTGCGGTGACACACACACACGCATGCTGTGAGCACAAGAAATAAAAGTTAAGTGAATCTGTGTGTATCACTTAATCTTTATTTCTTGTTGTACAGACCACGTAGCTGCGTGTATGTAGCGTTTTCCCATTGAGCTTGAAAAAGCAAAGTTAGGTGAAAAGCACATAATTTTAACAATAATGGATAATGCTAACATTTACATTCCCGTACATAGAGAAGGCTATAAGCCTATAAGAGGAACTGACAGGAACATGATTCATGCGTTAATTTTACTAAGAGCAAATCAATCCATCAAATGCCTCAAAGATTCATCTCAATTCTCTAATCTCCAAATGCCTATCCATAACAATCTCTAATATGTCATTGAATCTGTGGTAATAAAAGAATGCAACGAAAAGCTTGAGGTATTCAATCAGACAATTTTTCATTTCCTGGTAAACATTATAAAGACAAGAAGATTGATTTGATTTGAATCTAAGAAGTACCCATTCCCCCAATTCTTTCCTAAAAATCAAACACGAACCCATCTTATCAAAAATTACAGGAAGTGATCATTATCATTTAACTGAAAAGAAAAAGGAAGAATAAAGAGAAACCGAAAAACAAAAGCCTATGAAGACAGTGGTCGGGGTGGAGGTAGTAGTTGATGAAGATTTTGATGAACCTGGTTCTGGTGCCCCATTCCCTGAGCTATAAAAGGGTGCCCCAACAATCTTGAGGCGGTCCACCTACGCGAGGGATCTCTCTGCAAACAGCGCGATATGAAATCCCTGAACTCCGTCGACGCCGTCGCTGGTGCCTCCGGTGGCTGAGACATACAAATTGCGCACATTAAGCTTGCCCAATCTCCTTGTCTTCCCACCGCAAATGGAAATCTACCCATATAAAATTCCAATATACTGACCCCCAGGCTCCATATATCTCCAGCATAGGCATCGTACTGCCCATCATTTATATCGGTATTGATTCTCTCTGGGCTCATGTAAGCAATCGTACCCACCGCTGAATTGACAGGATCCATGGTTTGAGCCAGAATCCGACCCACCCCGAAATCCGCAATCTTGACCTGCTTGCGCGAGTTGATCAATAGATTGGACGGCTTGATATCCCGGTGAACGATATGACGGCGATGGAGGTAAGCCAGGCCACGGAGAATCTGACGAGCTAGATCTGCAAGCTGTTGCTCAGTGGGGATGTGTTTCCCTTCCAAGGACCCACCGTCCATGAACTCAAGCAGGACCTGGATTTGGCCGTTGTGATCGTACATGTCATGGCACTTGACGACGTTGGCGTCATCCACGTCCCGGAGGATCTCGATTTCACGGCTAATCTGACGGCGTACGGAGTCTTCGTGGTGACCGTATATAACCTTAAGCGCGTAAACCCGGCGGGTGGGTCGGTGGACAACTTTGTAAACGGTGCCACCGGCGCCACTGCCGATACTTTTGAGCCGTTCAAGTTCAGAGAACGGGATGAGTTGGTGAGTTGGGCCCGAGTGGTGACTCGTTGACGGTGCCGAGTGAGAAGGAGGCAGAGGGAGAGGCACCGCTAATGCGGGGTTGCGTTGTGGCAAGGGTAAGGTCAAGTCACTGCGACGGCGCGACCGATTGGCTGCGGCAGTTCCCGGCGGCGTTTGAATCGGTCTCATGATTCGGTGGCGAACCGTATCCGATAGATGGGGTTGAAAAGTAGCAGAACCACTCCAATATCAAATGGGTTTCTCCAAGAGAGTAACCAACATCATCTGGAGTGTGATTTCATGCAAAAAATCCATGAAATAGAAGGAAAAGAAGGTTCCCGGAAGAGGGAAAATGAAAGAAACAACAAGCAAATACAGAAAAATGATGTTAAAAATGGAAGAAAACGAGGTGTTATGTGATTTGCCAAAGCAAGTTTTGAGAAAGAAGAGAGGGATTGTGATTACACGGACATAGGAAATTTTACATTGGGGGAGAGGTTGCTATCAAGAGACCGAATCGATATTTAAAAGGAATGAGTTCACGCGCGTCTCTAAAGCGTGACGTTCGTGATCCAATAAGGATCAAGCAGCACTTCAGAACCAGGGTGTAGCATGGGATTTCGGTAAATGCGTGTCGTAATCAGGGCGCTCCAGCCCACAAACATTTATATCTCGTGTAAATTTTTAAAGGGTTTGGATTACTTAGGTACATTATAAATAGCCAAGTAAAATTAGGTGAATATTGGTAAAAAAAATTATAAATTATTATAAATATAATTTTATAAACTTAGAATAATTAATTTTTTTATTTTTATTGATAATAATTATTTATAAACTACGCCCAATAATTCGAGGATCAAGTCTATTATTAAAAAGGATTGTTGGAAGGGCATACGGCCCCCGCTGCAGCTATTCTGCCAGGCAGGTTTACTTCTCCTGCTGCGAGGTGTATTGTGGATGTTGGTACCCGTCGGCTCAGAGGTGTACCTTGTGATTTGCGGTTACCCTTCTGGCTCTATCTCCTAGGAAAAGATGTAAAATGTACAATGGACGTGGAAGTGTCAACTTCATGTCGTTATGTAACATGGGCCTTTTTTATTGGTCTTACAAATATTTTATTTAAAAATATTTTTTTATAAATGTATTTTAAAAGTATAAATTTGATAAATTTTAATATTTTAATATATATATATATTTGACACACAAAATTATATATATGTGTCATTTTCTTACTTAAAATGATGCTTGTGATGTTAAATCTAGCCCAATGTTACAGCCAAGTTGCTATTGAAGGTAAAAAGCAAGATAAAAGTTAAAAATTGATAGCCGTAAATGATAAGGTATTCACCTTGACCTTGCCATAATGTGCTAATCATGGTTAGCTAGAAAAATTAGTACTAGATTGTAACAAAAAAAAAACTAGTACCAGAAAATTTGAAAATTGTCTTTGGAGGTAGAGTAATGGCGAAGGAATTTAGATCTTTACTTTTATTATTATTTAATTATTTAAGTTTTTATTCATCTTTTTTTAATATATATTTACATATTTTTATATATATTTTTTTATTAATTTTTTTAATTTTATAACTATTTCTCTTATAAACATCCTCTAATCTTAAATCACCAAAGTAGAGAACCCAGAACTTAGGAGCTTGATTTATGAATGCTTTGTTTGGGCTGCAATATACTTCAATAATTATTCTGGTGATGATTACAAGGGCCTAATTCCATTGCCACAAAAGAAAAGAAGAGAAATAAATGGTGCAATAAGGGTGTGTATAAGGTATTGGCTTGTATGAGCAGCCTAAAACTTGCCTCTACCCTTTGATCATTGCTCATTAAAAAAACTTGCCTTCTAACTGATGAATCACACCAATAATTGTCAATCTATCACACTTGCTCCTTCCCATGTATGAAATGTGGCTTTGTATGCATTCAATTCTTCTTTTGCTTTTCTTCTGCTGAAATGCATATCCACAAATACGAAGGCCTTTCAGTCCTTTTCTTCCTCTTGATTTCTTTCTTCTTTTTTACTGTGGACTTTTCTTGTTCAACTAAGAAAAGATAGATTTTTTTTTTCTTTGACATTGAAATTTATTCTTGTTTTTGAGTCACCAATCACCGTCCCCGTGTCTGGGCCAAAGGGACGCTTTCTTCGCCAACCCCAACTTGGGATTCAGCTAGTTTCCTTGCATCTTCGTGCCCATGGTTGTAGACGACACGACATGTATTATCATCATATTGAATTATAGAACAATGTACAAGAGCTAGCTTTGCTGCCAACATGATGCACGTAAAGATTTAGTCAGCCCATGTGAAGGGCTAAGCTGCCAAGAAACTTGCTCACACTTGTTGACTTGTCGCCTTGTCAGGTACCAGGCGTACGGACATAGAGGGGCCATGTGAATATCAATCTCCAATCTCCAATCTCCAAAGCACTGTGAAATAATAAAGACAAACACAAAGATAAAAGAGAAAAATTAGTTGTTTTTTTAATTTATAAATTAAAAATTAAAAATTAAAAAATAACAATTAATTAATCCAAAAATCTCTAATCCACTGGCTTTGGGTGGCGGGCTCAATGACTGCAATAACCAATTAAGTCGATAGATTTCAATTGTTAACGCATGGAAGTCAACCTAGCATGCCCTCTCCCTCTCTCTCTCACGAACAGTGTCATAGACAAAGGCGTACAGCGTAATATGGTCGTAAAACATGCTCATTTAATAATATAAATTTTTTAAATAAATATTTAATAAAATTGAATTCATAAAATAGAAAGGCTCTCTGTGGTCAGATTGGAAAATACGGAATAGAGCAGGAAACTCCTTCTGATCACAATCAAAGGTGAAATTCATAGAAGTGTCCTTTGTGATTCGGGTCTTCTATTGTAAAGTTAAGAAAGAGTAGGAGAAAAAAATTTGAAAAAAATAAAAAAATATGAATTTTATATATTAAATTTAAAAAATGAAAAAGTTATAAATATAAAATAAAAAAATTTAAATCCATCCTTTTATAAGGTGTAGTTTTGCCTTCAACCACAGTGAACTAACCATAACTAAGGAAAGGGTTGATCAGGGCATATGTAACGGTGGGGTGGGTTGGTAGGGCATGACACAAAAACTGAAGCAATGTTGATCCCATTTAAGGATGATTTGATATGTTTCACAACATTCTCCGTTGATCAAGATTCCTTCAAATTTATATGCACCACAGCATTTGCATTTTAAAATTGACAAGCCTAAAGTAAAAGATGTGTGTGGCTATATATATATATATTTATATATATGTGAACCTTAATTTAACAAAATGTTTAATCACACAAACTAAGCAATTGATCATGGATGGTTCCCGGCAACAAAGTAAGCAATATCTGTACATGCGTAGCACACCACATGTATGGTTGACCTAAATAAATTAACAGTCCTACAGAATTGAAGAGACAAGAGAAGAGTTCAATCACACGTGTGAAAGAGAGGAATATTTTACCCGGTCATTACTCCATCACAAAAGTCAACCCCCAGCTTCCTACCATCAATTGATTAACTTGCAAGTAAATTAAGTTAACACTAATTTATAGACACTGGAAAATTTCAAAGCCACCTGGCCCGCCTCTAACAACTCATCGTATCACCATGGCTGCATGGCCCTAGTTTTCCTGAAACTAGTTTGTCCTGCCCCACAACCTATGGGCCCTACTTCACGAAGACAACTAGCGTAAGTCCAGGTAGAATGAACTCATGAAGTGATTGCTAAGGCACATGACATTTGCACGAGCATTGTCAGTCTTCTATGTGCATTGAAATTGGATGTAAGTTGCAAACAGCAAACATTCAAATAGATAGACAGACAACGTAGTTTTGGTTGAACACACAACAATGTTCAGAAATGTTAGACACGGCACAAAAATCATTGTAAAGTTAAAGCCACACATATGTATGCATTATATCGATCAGCTTCATAGTCTCACACAAACAAATCATATCCGATTTAACAAGGTTCAGGTATTGCATTGCCATTTTGATCCATTATCTGCTCTTTTCTTGGCCATCCTAGATTGAAATTTAGTAGATGAAGATTGAATAGATGAACCTTGAGAATCCAAGGATATGTTTTCTTGATGTCTCAAAAGGTCCGCTAGAATCCTTTTTCTCCTCTATGTGAGTGTCACTTGCCTCAGCCTTTGACCCAAACCAATGACATCGTATTTTGTCTCCTCTCTGTAGTCATATAACTGCAGCTTATATTGGACTCACAGCAGCCTTAATGTTGTTATCACCACCTGAACACTGAAGCTTTGAAGGCAACAGAGCTCCACAACGTGCTCTACTTTCTGCAGCGGCCACTGCAGTCTGGCCAAGTGATGACAAGGGTGTTTGCCGTACGGGAGAACCCACCCAGGCGTCTCCCAGAAAGGTCAAATACATGCTAAGCTCTAAAAACTGTTTCCTAAGAATATTCAAAATCGTCACATTGTCCAATTGCAACATTGAGAAAAAAAAATGTCGACCGATTTATTGGAAAGTTAGTAAACCACAAGAAGAAAATCTTGTGGCATATGTAATTAAATAGTTTTTTGACCATGATATATAAATGATTGATAAATAAAAGAACGGAAAATAGAAAAAATTGTGGCACGTGAGTTAGTGAGTTTTATCAGGCGAGTGTCACACGGGTTAGTGGATGATTTAGTTGCAAATTTTTTTTTTTGGATGAGATTTAGTTGCAATCTAGTTTGCATAAACATGAGTAGTCGGTACCGGATGGGGTTGATGTGTTTCATCTGCTTTGTCTTCTTCTTCCTACCCGTCGTTCTGTTCTTCTTCTTTTCTGTTCGGGTGTGAATTGCAGAGCACCAATTATCACTCTCTCTGTAAATCAAGATTTTCTGAAAGACTCATCACTCTTCTCTGAAACACTGAAACACCAGAGGGCCAGAACAATGGCGAGACCCATAAGCATTGCTTTACTTCATCTTGCTTTCTTGATGTTTTATTGTACAATGTCCGCCTCCGCTGCTCAACAACATTCTCAGGAAGGTACTGCGTTCATGTTCATTTCTGCATTTCCTTTTTCATCTAGTTTACCAAGGAATTTGAGGAAAATTAAAGAAATTGATCATGAAATGATATGAGTTTGAGTTTTCTTCTGGGCACAAAACCATTCTTTATCTTTTTTCCTCTGCTCAGAGCCAAGTTACCTGAAGTATGCGTTCAACGCCAGCGACTTCCCGTCGGAAGATTACTATGATTACATCATCGTCGGCGGTGGCACTTCTGGGTGCCCATTGGCAGCGACACTGTCGCACATGTTTCGAATCCTGGTGCTTGAACGAGGAGGCATTGCCTATGGCAAACCCAATCTCATGACGCAAGAAGGTTTCCAGGCGACCCTTATGAATGCCAACGCATATGATTCCCCTGCCCAAGCTTTCACTTCGGAAGATGGCGTCCCCAATGCTCGAGGACGCGTTCTTGGAGGAAGCAGCGCCATAAATGCTGGGTTTTATAGCAGAGCTGATGAAGATTTCTTCAAAAGGTCAGGTCTTGCTTGGGACCTCAAGACTGTGAACGAATCCTATGAGTGGGTTGAGAAGGAAATTGTGTTTAGACCAGAGCTGAAGACTTGGCAGTCAGCGTTTCGTGATGGGTTGCTCGAAGCAGGGGTTGATCCCTACAATGGGTTCAGTTTAGATCATTCAATTGGTACCAAAATTGGGGGTTCAACATTTGATAGCAATGGGAGAAGACATAGTGCTGCTGATCTTTTGAAATATGCTAGAGCATCCAATAACAGAGTTGCTGTTCATGCAAGCGTGGAGAGGATTCTTCTGGCTTCCTCTTCAGCATTTGCCGCTTCAAGGCAATCTGCAATAGGGGTCGTTTACCGTGACCAAATGGGGAGGTACCACCATGCAATAGTGCGTGAACACGGGGACGTGATTCTCTCTGCTGGTGCCATTGGAAGCCCTCAGCTCCTGCTTCTTAGTGGCATTGGTCCAAGGCCTTATCTTTCTTCATGGGGAATTCCAGTTGCTCATCACCTTCCTCATGTTGGGCAATTCCTCTATGACAATCCTCGGAATGGTATCACACTTGTACCCTCAATTCCACTTGAGCATTCACTTATACAAGTTGTGGGAATTACAGATTCTGGCGCTTACATAGAAGCAGCATCTAATGTCATTCCCTTTGCTTCCCCTGTTCATTCTGTATTCATACGCGAACCTGCTTCACTCCTTTACCTCCCTGTGGCTACTCTCATTGAGAAAATTGCGGGGCCAATCTCAAGTGGCTATCTTAGACTTGCTTCCACAGATGTCAAGCACAATCCCATTGTTAGATTCAATTACTTCAACAACCCAATTGATGTGGAACGCTGTGTGAATGGCACAAGAAAGATAGGGGATATACTGAGGAGCCGAGCAATGAATGATTTCAAGTTCAGGAACTGGTTTGGGGGTCAAGACTTCAGATTTGTGGGGCCTGCATTGCCTATAGATCTAACGAACTATGTTCAGATGGCGGATTTCTGCCGCCGGACAGTGAGCACGATATGGCACTACCATGGGGGCTGCGTGGTGGGGAGGGTGGTTGATCGTGATCTTAGAGTCATCGGGATTGGGTCACTTCGTGTTGTGGATGGCTCAGTTTTTGGTGTATCACCAGGGACTAACCCTCAGGCTACCCTCATGATGCTTGGGCGGTAAGTGCATGTTTTGTAGAAGTTAAGTGGCATTCTTTTAGAATAATGAGTTTAGAAGAGACTTACAATTCTATTTTGTGATGCTTTGGCAGGTATTTTGGGCTGAGGATAATCAAAGACAGGGCAAGATACAAATGATTGTTCAGTTCACCCGTCACTTTCTAGCTAGGTTGCCATACTCATGCACTGCAATTAAGATAGCTTTTTGGTTTTCACTTTCTTTTGCTCTTCTGTGCTAAGAAAGAGCAAACTATCTTGTGCACTAGTTTGTTCATTTCTTGATACAAAATAGCATACTGTACATGCTTAGAATGTATTATATCAGAGAGTGAACACTGAATTTTAACATCTCTAAATGAAATAATGAAGCCAAGATTCTGCACCGTGTTTTGACATTTTAGATTTGTTCCTTATGGTGAAATATAACTCATGGAGATATTTCTTCCGATGGTCTTGAAATCTGCAACATAACAAGCTCGTCATGACTCATATATATATCAGAGTGTATTGGAGCTTTATGTTCAAGATGGATCCTTGATACGGAGAGTAAAATATGCCCGCAGTGAGCAAATGATTCTGTCGTCAACTGTAATAAATGGGAGTGGCATATAGTTTATATTTCCACCTAACTATTCAAGATTCACAATTCCACAAATTTCATTGGATAAGATCCTTAGCTGAATCTTTTGTTGAATTTTGAGTTGGGAACAATCGAAGCACTCCTAAGTTTAGCCTGCATGTTGAGTCTTTTTAATCCTTCTGCTTGTGCCACAATGATCTTTTGTTATACTTTCTCTTGTTTCCTTTTCTTTTAATCTTTTTTTTTTCTTCCCACTTGTGCTGGAGCTCTGGGGCATAAATTCATCATTCATCTAACTATAGTCTTTTTAACACATAAGTATGCATGAGAAAGTACTCTTTCTGAGATCAGGCAGATTTCTGTAATTCTCAAGGCGATAGATATATATATATATATATATATATATATATATATATATATATGTAACCTCAATGTTGAGCTGTGATTCATATCAAGCCTGACATTGGTAGCTCTCCTGTTTAACCTGTACTAATGTAAAATATCTTAAATAGACCTAGTGCACACTGCACACCAAACCAAATAGACTGTGTGACACATGGCAGGGTGAGTAATTAAATATGGACTGCTAAGTGGAGGTACCAAATGATATTAGCATCAGGTTAGTGAATCCTCTTAGCAATTGCCAACACCGTCAAGGCAATATGAGCTAGAACTCTGGTCGATAAGACCCCTAGGAAAATACTGAAAGTAGCTTATAGTTGTAGTTCTGGTAAGCCACCTGATTGCAAATGGTAATGTTAGAAGGTAACTTCACACTTTATGGATCCCTAGCTTGTTTTGTTTGAAGCACCCTTCAACGATGTCAGCCATTTGCCCATGTATAGCTAAACAGCAGTCAGCAGAGTAGATAGAGCAACCCTTCTTATCTTAATTCTCCGTTTCTTTTGCTAGTGAGGTTGTTCAGGACCAGCTTAGCTGTATATCTCGTTTATGATGAATGGACAAAATGTCATAAATAGGATGCATACTCCAAATTTGGACTTATACCAGAAAATACTCCGAGTTTGATTACTATGTTAATTCAGGTTTAGACCCTTAATTTAGACCCATTAAGGCAGTTGGGTAACTGAACTTGATTTTTTTAATTATAGACTAACTTCAATTTTCTAGCCCACTTCAGGAAGAGCACTTTATAGCAGATTACAGTATTCGCTAAATGGGTTCCTATTCTCGTGGGGAGTGGTACTTCGTTCTTATCCGCTGCCTTGGCATCTTATGGACATGGACAAAAGCACAATGAATGCAAATTATCAGTACAACCAGAGGGTGAAACATCTTTTCTTCGGTAACGTACAACACAATAAAACAACTGATAATATATTGGCAATCGAGACAAATTGTGATGCGGAGCTCGACCGCGTTGTGGTCCATATATGGGCATTTTCTCCGAACGACTTACTAACAAGTGTCTGAATCGTAAAGCAGCAATTATTATTATTATTTTTTTTGGGTACTGAAAGTTTAGGTTGGGAATGTTTATTTATTTTAAGGACAAGTTATAATTTTTAATGAGAATTTATAAATTATTTATTAAGAAAAATTATAAGTAAAATTCAGAGTTTAAATACATCAATCTTGTTAGTTAAACCAATCGCATTGGCAAAGCAGCAAGTATTTTATCCAATGATACTTGAGTTCAATTTAGATCAACACAAGTCGGCTGGCAGTGAACGCAAGCAGCACTGTAGTATTATAAGCTTCTTCCTAAATTGCCGCTAAGAGTTGTGCGTGTCAAGACTCTTAAAGTTACATGCAAACAAAAAGGCAACTAAGTTGGACGCCTAGGTAGGAGTCAAGGAGACAAGGACTAAGAATGTGTATTGTTTGTTGCATGCAGGGAAGCGTTTTGGTTTGGTATACTCAGGACGATGACCAGATTGCCACTACGAGGAGGACTTTTGGTTTGGCATATTATTGTCACCCTGACTGTGGCAAGGGGTCTTCAGGGCTTATGAGAATTGAAGTGTGCTAACTTGATGGATATGAATGTAATGAAACCTCAAGTGCATGTTGGAAACACAGTTAATTTATCTTTCTGATAAGCAGGCATGTTTCAGTTTTCGCAGTTAATAGTAGCATCAAGCCCATTATGGATAGCTGCTCTGCTTAATCTCTACTAACCCATTATTCTTCAGTTCACAACCCTACAAAATCTTACTATTGCAGCACTGCTGTCTCTGCATCTTCATCAGTATCAGATAGTTCAAGAAACTCAGGTATGGCATTTAACTGCCATCGGTAGTTGATGTTTGAGGGTGATTCCACACTTTATTGATCCACTTCCTAAATTATGTCAGCCATTTGCCTTACATAGGTACACAAGTTTCACCAGATAGAGCAACCGTGGCAAATCAAGCTAAGCACCAAGATAGAGAGGGAACTATTCTTAGTTCTCCGGTATTCTTGCTCATGAGGTGTTTCAGGGCCAGCTGGACAACATTGTCTTCAATAGAATGCATATTCGACTAATCTGAAGTATGGACTTAAACCAAAAAAATGCTGAAAATTGGATATCTTCAATGTTACATTATATGAATTGTCTAATTGACTTTGGATTTTGTTTAAAGAAAAGACTGGTTTAAAAATTCCAATTCCACAAATTATGCACGCAGCACAGTGAAATGCAAAAATTTTCAGTCCTAGAGGTGAAATTTCTTTACTTTATGGACAAGAAAGTGAAGTAAAAAAGAGACATATAAAATCATAAGAGAAAAAATTAGTAAAAAAATAAAATTTATATGTTAAATTTAAATATATCATAAAAAAATAAAGAAAAAGCTATCAAAATAAAAGAAAGAAAGTGAGCGGATCTAAGTGTGTAATACACTTTAATAATAATAATAATAATGATGATGATGATGATGATGATGATGATGATGATGATGATGATGATGATGATGATGATGATGATGAAAGGATTCATTATGTGATCATAACAATGTGAGTGATGCAAGCATGATAGAAAATAAGATTTTGTGAGCTTTCATGAATTTTCCACGAGATTTATGAATTGGATATACCCAATTTCCTTGTAGAGATAATTATAATTGATTTTGTTATAAAATATTTATAGTTATATTTATTAAATTTTATAATTTAACTTATAAGATTTAATAAATTTAATTGAATTATATATTATAAAGATAAGGTGAACTTAAAGTTACAAAGATAATTGTTATATTCTTTTTAACATCAAAATAAGATAATCAAATTAAAAACATAAAGAGCTATGTTATTTGGTCTTGTAAAGATGATGTCTCATTTTTTGAAAAGTCTATAGAAATTAAATAATTAAAAGACACAATCCATTCCCTGCATTCTGGGTGTGCTGTCTCGCATCTTTGCTGTGTCATACGTTGGTGGATTTTTTGGAGTTGAAGCCCATCATAATCATTGAGGTTGGGAGTCTATTTTAGTGTGCGTAATATTAAAGTAATATGCTTATATTTATATATATATATATTTATATATTTTATAATGGATGATTTAAAATTGATGTTTTATTTTATAAAATTTTATATTTTATTTAAAATTAATCTTAAATTATTATTTTATAAAAAATATAAATATAAATAAATAACTCTAATATTACTCTTCTAGTTGAGTACGTAAAACGACTTGACCCTTGGTTGTTCGCGTTTGTGGGATCAGCCCTCACCTAACACCTCATTGAATGCATCACAAGTCCGACTTGGAGGCGGGCCTTGTCAATGATGTCTGACCATTTTGTATGCAGCGGAAAGAATACTCTGATTAAGACACTCAAAATTATCGCCTCTCTAACTTGATTCTCCTCATCAAATAGAATTATGATGATGATGGTAACACTTGCCACCCACTATATAATATCTTAAAATAGATTGGTCAATAGCCATCCATTTGGTAGTTGGGTATGTATCAAAAAAAAAATTTGGTAGTTGGGTTGATTCTAGTTGGCTACTCAATCAGCAAAAAGGGGTTATGCTTCGCTGTTCCTGTTATTTTTCTTAAAAAAGTATCTTTTTCTTTGAGAAATGTGTAATATATAGTGTGATTATTGGTTGAAAGTGTTAGATTTAGTGTGTTTTGGTGCTTGTCTTTACTCCCATTCGCGTCCAAGTTCACAGCTCCGGGGCTGTCAACCACTTGTATTTTCATCCTACTTGCCTAGCCAATTTCACATCATCTCAAATCTTTTGCTCCAACTTCTTGTGCTGAAATCATCTAATCGAATGACTTTAATATATATTGGTTTGAGAATATATAAAGATTTGGGTTTACCATAATTCATAAACTTGGGGCAGGTCAAGAGAGAGTAGCAAGGACCTGTCGACTTGAAGAGGGTAACATGTATACCTCGATCGCCTTCATGGCCCGAAAAGGCACCACCTTGGAAGCCTCAAACTTCAAAGGATGCCAGCTTATTGACCAAGAACGTTGGGGAGTCTAACTTGATAAATCAAACATGCAGCTCACCATCCATGTCAAACAACAAAATTGTCCAAAAAACTGGTGCTCTAGTTATTCTATCCTAGTTTTCTTCTCCTCCTTTGAATCCTTAAGATAGAATCACCCCAGAAGATGGTTAGCCTAATTTGACTTCTTCTCATATCTGACTTTCTAATTCATTAGGAAGAAAACAAAACTAAGCAATTTGCTAATTGCTTATTGCTTATTGCAATCTTACTATTAATAATGTTAATTATGAGAATTATTTTTATAATATTATAATAAAAGTAAAAGGTACTATAACACTGTAGCAATAGGGTGGATCCATTTAAAGGGGTTGGGATTGTAGGCCCCACTTCTTGTATATAGATTTGGTGAGAGCATATTTTATACTAATAGAGTAATGCTATTTATATATTTATATATTTTATTTAATTTTAATTTTTATTTTTTTAATTAAATTTTTAACAAATCACGTTGTAATCATGCTGCAGCGTGGCCCTAAAAGCGTATATGAAACATTTCCTGTACTAGCCGCATGTAGCATAGGTAATATACTTACACTGTTATACAACAGTAATTTGTACAAAGTAAAGAAAAAAGAAAAAAGTGTGATTGGAAAAAAATTGCATAAAAAGTTGACAAGTAACAATTTACACTAATGAACATTGTATTTTAAAATAAAACAAAAAAGGAAAAAAGTGTGAGTAGTTAAAACTTGCATAAAAAGTTGACAAGTAACAATTAACACTAATAAACATTGCATTTTAAAGAAAAAAAAAGGAAAATAGTGTGAGCGGTAAAAAATTGCATAAAAAATTAACGCTAATGTACATTGCATTTTAAAGTAAAAAAAAAAGAAGAAAGAGGTGTGAATGGTAAAAAAAATTGCCTAAAAAGTTGACAAATAACAATTAAGACTAATGAACTTTGCAATTTTTTTTTTTTTTGTATTTTAAAATCAATAAGAGACATAGAGAGAGAGAATACAGATAAAATATACCTATCCGTAATTTGTTTGACTGAGTGCAACACCTATGTTAGAAGCTGAGTAGATGTTTCCTTGTGAACCCAGACTCAACTACCAACTCCGACTTGAAAACAGCGAATGAAGTGGTGGGACAAGTCACAAAGGTGTCGTCATTACATGAATAAAATTTAGACCCAAAGCGCACGTGCCCAGAGACATGATGGCCCCTACAATTTGCTTTCTGCATGCGCTTTCATTTATTCGCCACTAATTGCTTTGCAGAACAAAAAAAACAAGAGGTCTTTAGCAGCCACAAGGAAGAAAGATTCAATCTATAGATTAGTACGAGAAATATGAAATATCTGGGCAAGACTAAGTTCAAGCTCAAGGTTACTTTTTAAAGTCATTGGAAGGGCAGAGAATTCTGAACAATTTACTCCACTGTTTTTTTCAATGTTTTCACCCTTATTTCCAGGGACAACTCAAGAATATAGGACCTCTCACTAATTACTCTTTTTATTTTAAAATAACTGTTTTTTTTTTAAAACAAGATACATGATAATTAGGAAAGTTTTACAGTATAGTTATTTTGGAATTGAAAGAAATGACAAGTGGAAATGCATTAATAGACCCAATTCAGAATTCAGATACAGTTTGATTGTCTGCTAAGTGCAGTAATTGAGATACTTTCAATAGAGATTAAAGATAAAGCTAACAGGGCAGAAATTCAGATGCAGATTCCCTTATTTAATTGGTCTTAATGCTTCCATTAAGCAAAATAAATTAAACACTATAAATAGTGATGTTTTTTCGGTCACTCTATGAATACTTGATTTAAACCCCTAACTAATTAGATTTTGGTTGATACGGTACACTTTTTAAATTCTCTTTAATATAGATGCTTGTAAGGAATGAAATTTTTATAATTTTATATTTATTTAATTTTTATATTTCTATTTAAATTGTTATATTTATTAAAATTTACTGTTTAAATTTAAAATTTAATACATTTAATATTATAAATTATTTATTAAAAAATTAAATAAAAAAATTCCAGAAGTAGCCTGATTCGTCCATCAAAACAACGAAAACCGTCGAGTCAGAAAATTCTCATTTTTTGGGCACAGAACCTCCTTGTACGTTTTGTATATAACTCCCCCAAAACCTTTTTGAGAACTGCCTCTCTCCTTGGACGTTTGGAACACAGACCAAGAAAACGGAAAATCAGCGAAAGCACCAATTTCATCTCTCCCATGGCCTCCTCTGCTTTCAACAAACCCGTCTTGCTCAGCACCTTCGCCTCCTTATCTTCGCTATCTAACTCAAAATCCACTCTTCTCTCATTCGTTAACACCATCACCTCCATACCCATCTCCCTAAAGCTCTCTCATTCTCATTTCAGCCAATCCCAACGTTCCTTCCTCGTCAACAATGTCTTGAAAACAGTGGACCCAGCACCATCCTTTGTTCTAAGCTCCGAGGATTCTACTTCTCTGTTATTGGGTATAAAACCCAACATCTTGGTCTCTGAGAAACTCGGAGATGCTGGCCTTGAAGTGTTACGTGGTTTCGGACATGTTGAGTGTGCCTACGACCTCTCTCCCGAGGAGCTCTGCTCAAAGATCGCATCTTGTGACGCTTTGATTGTCAGGAGTGGCACCAAGGTGACGAGGAAAGTGTTTGAGGCTGCAAAAGGGAGGTTGAAGGTTGTGGGTAGAGCTGGTGTGGGCATTGACAATGTGGATCTGCAAGCTGCTACTGAGTTTGGCTGCCTCGTCGTTAATGCGCCCACTGCCAATACAGTTGCTGCCGCAGAGCATGGGATCGCTCTGCTCGCGGCCATGGCCCGAAATGTTGCTCAAGCAGATGCCTCCATGAAAGCTGGTAAGTTTGAATTTTGGGTCCCATCGATTGCTATAAGTTTGGATTAGTTTTAAGAAAGGAAGCAAAAGTACTTATTTTTGAGATTTTTCTTTAATACTCAATGCAGCGACAAGTGGATTTTAATGGTTTGACCAATCATGTAGGTGGATCTAATATTGTGTATCATTAGTAGTTGCTAAAAACACTTCATGAGTCAGAAAGTTTCGTTTTTGTTGGTAGATGCTGCATGTATTATATTAAGGAAATGAATTTTGAAACTATATGGTGAAAGTCTCTGTTTTCGGAAACATACTACTTGAGAGAGAGTTTGACAGACCAGAGTGACATTGATTTTAAATCTCCAGATAGTGATATGGCATCTCTTGCCTCTCAAGTCTCAATTCTAAGTTCTAAGTTCTAAGTTCGTAGAATCGTGGATAATAAATCTACAATTAATTGGAGTATTGGGCTTTATTCTGACAAAATTCTCCTATGCCGTGATTTAATTGGTCAGATGCAATTTTGCAGGAAAATGGCAAAGAAACAAGTATGTTGGTGTTTCTCTAGTTGGCAAGACTTTAGCCGTTATGGGATTTGGAAAAGTAGGATCTGAATTGGCGAGGCGTGCAAAAGGGTTGGGCATGAATGTCATTGCTCATGACCCCTATGCCCCTGCTGACAGAGCCCGTGCTGTTGGTGTGGATTTGGTGTCCTTTGATCAGGCCATCTCTAAAGCAGATTTCATCTCCCTCCATATGCCACTCACCCCAGCCACTGATAAGATTTTCAATGATGATACTTTTGCTAAGATGAAGAAGGGAGTCCGCATCATCAACGTTGCTAGAGGTGGAGTTATTGACGAAGATGCCTTAGTAAGAGCCCTTGATAGTGGAATAGTAGCTCAGGTATGGCCTTTTTAAAGAAAAAAAAAAAAAATCTTTTTTCGGGTAAGGATTAAAAAATTTTCTTTTGCTTCATTATACTAGCGATCTGTATTTTCTTCATTCTATTAAGAAACGCTTGTGTTTATGATGCAGATATCACTAACTCCCTCAAATAACTGTAGCTTTATTAATCTTATGGGTTGTATCTGGAACAGGCTGCCCTTGATGTCTTCATTGAGGAGCCCCCATCTAAAGACAATAAGTTGGTGCAACATGAGAATGTCACTGTTACTCCTCATCTTGGAGCTAGCACAAAAGAGGCACAGGTTTGTTTTTCCTTCTGCACTTCTGCTCTTGTCCCCACTTTCCTTTTTGTTTTGTTGTATAACTTCCTGTGATCAAGTTTGTTTGTGCAACAATTTCGACTCACCAGGAGGGTGTAGCTATAGAAATAGCGGAGGCTGTGATAGGAGCATTGAAGGGAGAACTTTCAGCAACTGCTGTTAATGCTCCCATGGTTGCTCCTGAGGTAAACATTATGGCATTCTAATAAAATTGCCACCTACGACTGTTTTCCTATAATTTAGAGGCAACTAAGTATCAAACATGGCTCTTGTCATCAGGTGCTGTCAGAGCTGGCTCCTTATGTTGTGCTCGCTGAAAAACTGGGCAGGCTAGCAGTACAGTTGGTATCTGGTGGGAAGGGAATTAAATCTGTAAGAGTGATTTATCAATCGTCTAGGGACCCGGATAACCTTGACACCAGGCTTCTGCGAGCCATGATCACAAAAGGCATCATAGAACCAATATCAAACTCAATTATCAACCTTGTGAATGCCGATTTCACTGCCAAGCAGAGAGGGCTTCAAATAACTGAAGAAAGGTGTGTTGTTGATTCATCTCCCGAGTTCCCTGTTGATTCAATTCGGGTGCAAATATCGAATGTGGAGTCCAAATTTGCCAGTGCTGTATCAGAGAATGCTGACATTAGCATTGAGGGAAAAGTGAAGTATGGTATACCCCACCTAACTTGTGTGGGTTCATTTGGAGTGGATGTGAGCCTAGAAGGGAACCTGATTTTGTGCCGTCAGGTTGATCAACCTGGCTTGATTGGCCGTGTTGGAAACATACTGGGTGACCATAACGTGAATGTAAACTTCATGAGCGTCGGAAGGACTTTCAGGAGGAGGAAGGCTATTATGGCTATTGGTGTGGATGAAGAACCAAACAAGGAGGCCCTTGGCAAGATAGGGGCAGTGCCTGCTGTGGAAGAGTTTGTCTTTCTCAAACTGTAATAGTACTTTAGAGCCCCGTAAAATTTTAATTTGCTATATTTTGAGAAAACCCAAATGAGATATCGAGTGATTGAGTTGAGTCGAAACTCGAGAATAAGCCCGGCTGCACCAGAAATAGAGTAATATTATATATATGTCTTTAAACTTATATTTTTTATATAATGTACTATTTAAAATAAATTTTTTATTATATACAACTTCATAATCAATTTAAAATTAATTTCAAAACACGAATTCTATAAAAAAATATATAAAATATAAATTTGAAAACATATATACAACATAACTCCAAATAAACAACTAGAGGCCTTCCCTTCCGTCTCTGCTACAGTTTTGCAACGCCACTGTTGTTTCATCTCTCGACCATCCGTCAAGCGCAACCATGAATGCTTCTGCTTTTGTTCATATATTCAACAATAATATGTTATTGTAACTCTTGTCTTCTAGTAATTGACGTTATTATCGTTGCTCATACAGTATGGACGTGCTACTAGTGTTTGATTGCATTCACTTCCTGGTAATTGTCCGCAACTTCTTGCCATAGATTCTAGCGGATTATTGGAAAGGGCAAAAGAATGCAAATATTAATCAACAAGAGTACCCACCGCAATTTTAGCTGTAACATTGCTAGCTACAAAACATGTAAGTGTCCATAAAGAGCAAAACATACAGCAATCCAAATGTTTACAAGACTACAACCATGAGACATTTCCCTATCATTGAAGTGGGTAAGAGCCTAAATCTCAATCTCCATAATTGACTACCCGAAAAGACGCCTCAGCATGTGACTCAAAAGGCTCTGCTCGTCATTTTCCCCTGCACATGAAAACAAAACAATGAATTTGAAGGAACAAGATAAATGCAAGCAACTCTGCGTGCGTGCGTACGTGCGTGCATGCCATTTACTTACGTGTTCATCATCAGAGTTATGTTGTCCCCTTTCAGTAAAATCCTACCTGAGAGAAATTTGAAGCAATAAATCAGTCCCAAGAGAAACAGAGCAGTAAGGAAGAAAAAACATTTGATATAAAAATACACATCACTGCTCACCTAGGGATTTTCTGCTCTTCTTCTTAATATTTACTTCTTCAGCATCATCCAGAACCAAGTTCATGTATTCATCAAACCCCTACACAGCAGAAAATGAAGTAAAATTTAATGAAGCCTTTGACCAAAAACAATAAATTAGACATGTTCTACCAAAAGATGCTAAGTACCAAAGTCTTGATATTCGTTTAAGTTTATCAATCGGATTTTCTTAAACTTGTTACATGAGTTGCAATACTCTCATTTGGATTTCACCCTAATCTCATAACTGAACACATATCACAAGCAAGTGTAAACAAGACATCATATTCGGGAAACCATTAGCACAAGAAACCACTAAAGAAATTTTTTGATAGTGACAGAAGCAAATAGTGATTTAATATCTACTGTCAGATATTTAACCCAATTAAATATAAGTTGGCCTACCTCAACTTATATCCAGAACCCAGAAAAAATTCATATTCTGAGACGAAGGAGAAGTACAGGGGCTGATCTGCTGGCTCACTGGTTGGTCCTTTATTATGCATCATATCTGAGCTCTAATATTCAATTTCCTACTGACTGGCTTGTGATAGCATTTCTTCTCAAAATTCCTTTCAAAGGAGGAATGCATGGAAAGCACCTATTCCCAAAAATAAAACTTTGAGGTAGGATAAGCTCAGGGACATTGCTAACTGATCCTTATTTACTTTACAATGGAAAAATACTTTCCACGGGTGGGATATTTATCTCCAATGATCTGATGATCCTCCGCTAAGAAAATACAATTTTAGGATTGTGTGCAGTATGTCTTGTAATCTACGAGCTAAAGTCAGCAATGTAATTAATCACAAGAAAAAGACTTTGAGCTTCTAGGAAGGTTAAATTCAACCACCGAAACTGAAGTCAAATTTAAGTCAAATTTGCAGACACAAGGAAGATGGGATTGAGGATAATCAACAACGTGAGCAATCATTACAAGAAATTATTTTATCAGTTACCTGTAGGAACGGAACTCAAACCAAAAAGTAAATGATATGGACACGCAGAGGTAAACAGCACTGTGTCCATTGCTACATTTCAATGGTGAATCAGATGTCCTGGGGCTGCATTTTCAGTTTCCTTCTAACAGCATATGAAATCAACATTTGCATTTATTTTTTACCCATAACGACAGGTAACTGAGATGGGCTTGTATGCCTTGTCGAAAGGAAACTCCTTTCCGTCTGCTTGCTAACTGTCTTAGGAGATTATTCTAGAAGCAATAACAGATGATGCCAGAAGGAAGCTACATGCTCAAAAAAGCTTTTAGAGTGCTAAGGAAGAATTTCTTTAACATACAGAAACAGTGGTTTCTACTCCGACAGAAGGCCAGGGAATGAAACTAATGGAAGCAGTACTGTATCACAGGGCATAATAAGTAACAAACTAAATATTGGACTTATCCTTGATATTGTTTCATTCTCATACAACATTGAGACCCCCCAACAAACAAAAAGTTTTTCTATTGATTAAACTTTGATCGCCTACAGTGACACCAAATTGCTTCAATTAATTAAGACAATAGGGGAAAATGTACACCAACGTCAAAACATAAACAAATGAGATGAGTAAAGCTTCAGAACTAAGCGCAGCATCTAATAGCACAAAGAAATAACCCCCGGATAAGATATGAAAACTCCAACCAACATGTTTCAAAGTTCAAACTGTAATCATTGTACGCAAGAGTATTATAATTGAAGTATACATACAATTATCCGGCCTTCAATCCGCAAATCTTTCTGCTCAAAAAGCCAAATTTGAATACGTGCTTTCTGCATCCAATTCAGACAAGTGAAAAAAAAAAAAATTCAATCAGAGTGTTTTCTTTCAGTAAATAATATAAATATTAACAGAAAAACTATATCTTTGCGTACGCAAACACACCCAAAAGGGAGGAAATAAACCAAAAAAAAAGAAAGAAGAGAATTTTCACTTACGCTTTGAAGGAACCTGAAAATCAGATTCTGAAGAAAACGCAAAAGAAAAAGAAAGAACTTATTAGTAACGAATAAGACGACATTAGCAAAGAAATTAAAATGAAAATGAGACAAAGAAATTACAATGGGTTGGGTCATAATCCTCTGAACTTTGGTGCTAGCCATGGTTGATGCTTCCTTCTAAAGCTCGAAGCTTCTTCCTTTCTGGAACGGAGTTTTTGGAGCGAATTTGGGGTTCTTCGGCCGTAGACTAGACGCGACTACCAGAGCAAAACCCTAACACACACGGAAAAAGCGTTGAAGTAGAAACACTTTCACCGTCTAGACGTCTACTATCGGTTTTGTTTTTTTTTTTCCTTGGTGAAATCTCCTTTTTTTTTTTATGCATTATTGCGAGATATTCTAGCAGAAACAAAGAAAGTTTATTACATCGGTGGTCCATTAATGTAGGACATCGTCAATAAATAATTGAAATTAATATTTTAATGATTGACTATAAATCAATAATATAAATTGGTATTTATTTTTTTTTGGGTAGAAAAAGAGGGGAGTGAAACTTGTGAATGTATTATTTAATTTTCTTTTCAAATGATGAGTTTTATCTTCATTTTTCATTAATTTATATTATATGAGTGCCCCATATTGGAAATAATTTTTGACAAGAAATAGAGGAAGAACTAAAATCTATTCAATCTTGAATATTTAAAAAGAAGGACCAGACAAATTACATTACAATATAAATGTATTATTTGCAATCAATTATAGAAATTACATATGGTAACTATACCAAACTCAGGTCAAAACAAGTTTATTTAATATGCATTTTGGTTTATGATTATTTATTTGCATTAGAAATTGATTAAAATTTGTTTCCTTTAACTAATGTTGATCATACTGGACCCTTCAGAATCTCCTTTTTAAATTATGTTTTGGAATATTTGATTTTAATACCACTGCACCATAAGGTGAGCTGGACCGAAATCTAACTTGAAGTCGTGGTTTTTAGGTATTAAACTTAATAAGAAGTGAGAACAAATTTTCCCAAAATTACGGCATGCGGTAAAAATGCTCTCGCGGGGCAACGGGCTTTAGATCGGTTGATGTTTGTGTCTAGTTTTGTAAGGGACCGGTAACTGTCCTCTCCTTCCTCCAAGGTGTTTTTGCGTCGCCTACACTCTGAGCTGTAAAATCACTTATGGCTGGTGCCGGAATCCACCCGTACCACCAGCAATGGCCGCCGGCAGCTGCAGCTCCTCTCCCTCCACCACCAGCCGTTGCTGCCGCGGCTCCTCCTGCTCCCCACGTGCCTCCCATGCTCGTCGATAATTCTAACCGTCCTCCAGTTGATGAGGTACTTCTTATTTCTCGTTTTGAAACCCTTGGATAATCCCAAAAATTGTAACTTTTGGATCTATTAAGGTTAGCCCTCAACTTTGCTATGCTAATTCTTTTTCCTAATTAAAATCTCTGTGATGGAATTCATGATTCATTGAAACCGAAGTACTATGTATCTGAAGATTCGATAATTATTATTTATACTTTCTAACTATGCAAGACAGTGGGAACAGGTTTGTTCAAGGCTTCAAGCGTGCTTTTAACATTTTACCTAATTTGTATTGTAAATTTGTTTAATTTTTTATTTATGCTATATGTAATTCTGATATTTAAGTGACAAGATGAGAATGTGATTCTTTGTGTTTAGGTTCGAACCATTTTTATAACAGGCCTTCCCGAAGATGTCAAAGAGAGAGAATTGCAGAATCTGCTGAGATGGCTGCCTGGATACGAAGCTTCCCAAGTGAATTTCAAAGGTGAAAAGCCCATGGGTTTTGCTCTCTTCAATACTGCACAGGAAGCGTTTGCTGCAAAAAATACTCTACAGGTTGTCCTATTTAATTTTGATTTTATTTGCCTATTCTTGGACGTGAAGGATCCAGATCCTCCCAATGTACTTTCTCAATATTGAGAAAGTAAATTGAGAAAGAGGATCCAAATTCCAATGTCATTGGTATCAGCCTTTGTTGGTATGGAGCGTGACTTTTTTGTTTCCAGGACATGGTCTTTGATGCAGAGACAAAGTCAGTGCTGCACACGGAGATGGCCAAGAAAAATCTATTTGTCAAGAGAGGTGGTCCTTCATTCTATATTGATTTTCATTGTTTAAATAAAATGCTTTATTTAAATTTAAATGTTAGGACTCAGGACAGAAACCATGACAATAACAGAACGTGTGTGTGTGTCTGTGAAGGGTCTTTTGTGAAATTATTACATATTACAGTTTTGTTCCAAATGGTGAAGCGCCAAAGGCAGTTTGGTGCCCTCCCTTTTTGACATATAAGATCTCATTTTTCCTCTTCTATATCTGGTTTTCCTTTCTTTTTGGTATTATTGTTCTCTGTGGAGAAGCCTTAGCTTGAGATACTGAAAATTTGGGGAGTTTCTTGCACCTTCTATTTATAGCAGTTTGCAATGGTCTTGTTTGCCTGTGAAGCATGGTAGATAGATAGATAAATATAAGAGATAAACATATTAATAGACTTTTCCACTTGCCCACCCCGATGTCCTGTTATTATTATTATTACATTGTTTACAATACACTTACAATGATTTATTTGTAGGAATAGTTGCAGATTCTGGTGCATATGATCAAAGCAAACGGCTGCGGATTGCTGGTGACTATACACACACTGGTTATGCAAGTCCATCGCCTTTTCATCCTCCCCCGGCCCCTGTTTGGGGACCAAATGGGTGAGTGTTCCTGCATCTCTTTTCACCCTGAAGTTTCCCAAAGATCTGAAAACATAAGAAGAATTGGGGGGGGGGGGGGGGGGGGGGAGAACACACCATGTGTAATTCATTAATGAGACAGGAATTTTATCTCCAACATAAGACTTTCCTTCTTCTTGTTCCTTCAGTTTTTTAATAAGACATTTGTGGTTGTTCTTAGCTTGTGACATTTTTTTTGTTTTCATGGTCCAGATATATGGCTCCACCACCTCCACCATATGATCCATATGGAGGCTATCATGTTGCACCAGTACCAATGCCTACTGCTCCTGCACCAGCACCGAGCAGTTATGTCCCTGTTCAGGTGACAGTTGCATAAGTTATATAGATAGTGCTTTGCTCCTGATTTTTTTTAAACATGACTTTCCTATTGATGATATCACTCTTTGGTGTGCAATGTTTGGCTCATTTTAAAAATGTAGGAACAGAAGTTCTAAATTTTCTAATAAATTATGCCTTACTGCTTGGTGAACTAATTTCTCTTTTGGTTGAGGGTCAGATCCATGCTTGGTAATTTAAATTTACCTTATTCTATTTAAAAGTTAAAGTAATCTATGAGCAATGTTTCTGTGCTCATGAGATGGCGTTACACGGACTTGGGTGAATTTGAAGATCATATTTGGAATGGAAGAGGAGGGGAGACACTAGCCTGTGATTTTGCTGGATGCATTCTCAAATTTTATTTGTTGTTTTGTGCAGTAAATCAGAATCATATTTCTGAGAGTGCTATCTTAATTTTGTCTGTGATTCTTGTTATATGGGCTTGGTCTTATTGAAGTAATACACTTGAGGAATGAAGGTTCTTTATGAAGGTTTTGATGTGTTAATTTAGATTCAAAATAAAAAAGATGCAAATTTATAGGCTAATTCTGGTATAAAAAGCTGATGCACACCCAGAAACTACTTTAAATATAAATTGCCTGTTCTAGCTCTTTATTAAGGGATAATGTGTGTCTCCTGGTTTTGCTAGAGTTGATTGCAAATATCTTTTTTGTTTATCATTACTTAATTTACTTTCCCCCAAAAAAATAGTTGCACAAAAGAGTATTTGCTTAGTGTTAGAAATGGAACCTTAAGGAACCACTGGATCTAATTCATAATCACTATTGATGTGGAGAGAACTTTTTTAATTTTGTAGTTGGTTATGATTAGTAATTTTGTTGTGCATTTTTATTTATGCAATATCTATTATATTTATTATTTATTTATGTTCTTCCTGTACAGAACACGAAAGATAACCCTCCATGCAATACCCTGTTTATTGGGAACTTGGGAGAGAACATAAATGAGGAAGAGCTGAGGGGTCTTTTTAGTGCGTAAGTATATATTATCTGTGGACCTTCTGGCTCTTCTGTTGGCAGTTTAGTCTATGTATTATTTCCATGCTATTTTAAATACTGGGATATTTCATTTAACTTGTCTTTTGGATGCAGGCAACCTGGTTTTAAGCAAATGAAGATTTTGAGACAAGAGAGGCATACAGTTTGTTTCATTGAGTTTGAAGTCAGTAGCCTTTTGATCATATTTGCAGCTTTTGTACAGCCATCCAAGCTTTAGCTATTTTATTGTTGTTAAGTTGATACTTTTGTTAGTGACATATATATACGTTGTTAAGTTGATACTTTTGTTAGTGACATATATATATATATATATATATATATATATATATATATATATTCCTGAATTTTATAATCTTGACTAAAAAGAATGATTCACAATATTATTGCAGGATGTAAATAGTGCCACCAATGTTCACCAAAATCTGCAGGGTGCTGTCACCCCGAGTTCTGGTTCAGTTGGCATGCGAATCCAATATCCTTTTTCACATTGTCTTGGGACATTGGATGCTTTATATGTTCTGATTTTTGTTTCATGCGTGTGTATTCATTTGAATTGTTTGGGTTGCAAGTCTGGGGGCTACACTTAGATTTTTTTGGTAAAATGTTTGTGCTTGTAGCCAAGCAGCATGTGTCTCTGACACTGGAATCACAGTGATCTTCTTCATATATATTCTCTCACTTATTCCCAGCATATAGCTCAGAATGTGAAATTATCTGAAGCCTAAGAGTACCCTTTTTGCATAATATATGCTGGTGTTATCAATATGATGTACTGTCTAATGTTTCTAACCACACTGTACATTTTAGAATTTGACTGATAATACCTGCCACAATCTCTTATCTTTCAATCTGGTTTCAAAAAATGGACATTCCGTGCAATCATCCTCATTTTAATGGGTTGACATATCTATGTCTATATTTGTGGCAAGGAATGCTTTTTGCTCTTCTTGACTTCATAGCAGATATTCAAAAAATCCATTTGGGAAAAGGAAGGATGCCAATCACCCTGTTCCTGCTGCCCCCATTGCCAATGGAGCTTCATCAGCAATGACTTATCAGTAGCCTGAAGGGGATGTACTCTGTTCTTTATGCTCCGACAACTATTACTACATAATAGGATGCATCTTGCAGCTGTTGCATGCATCCATTGATTATCAAGTTATGGCCATTAGCATCCCTGCTCATGTGAATGAATGCACATAGTGGCATCATAGACATACATTTGGCCATGTTATACTATCTTATTGGACATGCATTTATTGGCAGCATGTATGTATGCCTGGGTTATTTTCATAGGTGTTCAGATGATGTCATCATTTATGGAAGTGACGCATGGTTCTGAGTTTTGTTAGATTTGTGTGCTTTATGTCATACCTACTTTCTGTACATTGGCATTAGGAATGTTTATTCAAACAGGCATTTTGATAAGTTTACTACTTCTTAACTTTAGGTTCACTTGTTGGTTATTTGACATGGCATCTTATGGTGAGGCTTACTCTCATTTCTGGCACTAGGATCTGGAGAAATAAGGATATCACACCAATAGTCATATTTCCCTTTCCACTATCATTACCATTATCATTACACCACATTTTTAACCTTATGTTTTCCATTGAATCGGTAATGACTCCATTTGATCAATGGGTTGGCATTGACATTCGAGCTATTCAGAGGTATTTTAAGGATTCTTGGGAGTTATATGTTGTCTGACTGATACAGGAATTTCATTTCAATACGACAAAGCTTCCTTTCATTTGGGGAGGTCCATTACTGCTGCTGCCATATTGTTGCAGGTAATTTTTATTTACTAGGTGAGACTACCATCAAAATAACCACCTTGGAGGCTAAGTTGACAGCTGCTTAAGGTGGAACTTCTGTTGATTTTTAAGTTAAGCTGCCTTGGAAATTTTAGGTTACCCTTGGATTTCTTATCTAACAATTTTATATATCACCAATACGTTTTTCTTTGCAAGTTGCCAAGGTCTTTCATTGTGGCAGAAGTTGTGGCCATAGGTATCAGTTAATTTGTGCCAGAAATGACTGATAGGTTAAAGAATAAATCAAAAGTGGAAATTAGAGAAATGGTTGTTGGGATCTAGGTATGATGAGTCATTGGTATGTTTCATCTTGGCTCATTTCTCTAAATGACTTTTCATCTCATACACAGTTTATAACTTTATGTAAAGGATCTCGAGTTTTGCTGCGGAAATAGCAACTTTTGTACTGTTTCAGGATCGTACTGAGCATGAACTTTGTTCTTGGTTTTCCAAATCAATTTTGGCTGACCATATGGCTGAGTGGAGTGTGAATTATGTCTACGAATAACAATTGAGAAGGTTAATGGGCATCTTGTCATTGGCTATGATTGTTTTCAATTATTTTGGAGATCACTTTTATGAGGAAGCAAATATGGCACTAAACATCTAATATGTGTTGCCTGCTGTGAGGCTTTAAAATCAGACAGTTCATGTCTAATATTTATTCGTCAGCTGTCAAGGGATTGAGTTGCCTGGATATGACAATGGGATAATGCTGCCCCTCCTATGATAAAGAAACTAGGATCACTAGGGGAAAACAAAAACCTCTCACAATTTAGTTAAATTAATGGTAAATTAGAGTGAAATATAATCATTTTTATTTATCTTCATAAATGACATGATGCAGTTTCCTTTGCCTCGTCTTGTGTCAACGAGCAATTTTCTTTCCTTCTTTTAAATGTCGATCGAGAAGACAACTTGCCATCAATTGTGACTTCAGTTGTCAAGTACAGTAATCTTCATTCAAACTCTGAATTAGATAAGGTTTGCGACAATGATATTCCGTTTTTTCAATCGTACATGAATGGCAATTAAATGAAACAAAACAAATACAAATAAGTTTTAGCGATTTATTTATAATTAACTGCAAAGCCAAGTGGCTTAATTGTTACATATTGATCAAAGAGAAAAAGTTATTTTTATAAAATATTTACATCTAAAGATATGAATTTTTGGGTAAGATGAGTTTTTAAATTTAGTTTATAAAATTTTAATAATTTTAATGATTTTAATTTTGTTCAGTGAGAATTGTATAGAAATAAGTATAAAATAGAGAGTGTTATGATCAAAGGTTGCAATATTATATGAACACTTTGAGTCTGATTAGAAACTAGGACCATGCAACATCTTACCAATTATTTCATGTTAGGTGTAATTATTTTATGATTTCATTTTCGTGATCAAAACAAAATTTTAAAGACTTTTAGCTTAACTTTAGAGGTTTCAAGGAAAAGTGGAAAACACGGTTTTTCCCACCTTCTCAGTTATTTCTATCATATTTAGCACTTTAAAAGAAGCAAATGGCGGTAAATATAATCCCGACAGAGATAGATTGGCAGCCGTCGATCTGTTACGCGTCTTATCTTCTTTTTTTATCTTACAAACAAACAAAAGATGACGACCGTTGTAAGATTATAAAACAGGGATGGAACCAACACAGAAGGCGCGAAGCAAAACAGCGTAATAGAGAATGAACGGTATTGGTTTTCCTCTCCTTACACATTAGCTGCTTCTCTTTCCCGTTTGACTCACTCTCTTACAAATCCTATTCCCATGCTATTCCAGCTTTTTCTTGAAAGATTGCGAAGGCCAATACAACACCATTCCAATCGCTTCGTCTCCTTGCAAGCTGTAAGAGGTATGTGTTTTTTGTTTTCCTCTTGAACCTTGCAACCTATACATCATCTTTTTCTGCAAGTTAGAGTTTGATTTCTCTTCTCTATGAGACTCCTATTGTTGATTCTGTGCTTCATTGCAAACTTATATGATGCTTCTGCTTTGAGCTCCGATGGGGTGACTCTTTTGTCACTCCTAAGGCACTGGACGTTTGTGCCTCTTCCCATAAATTCGACCTGGAAGGCCACTGATCCCACTCCATGTTCATGGGTAGGAGTCCAATGTGATCATGCCCACAACGTGGTCTCCCTTAACCTTACTGCTTATGGGATTTTTGGTCAACTAGGATCAGAAATTGGACAGCTGAATAACTTGCAGACCATTATGTTGCTAGCTAATGGATTCTCGGGATACATACCCTCAGAGTTAGGTAATTGTAGTCTGCTTGCGTATTTAGACCTTTCTAAAAACAGCTTCAGCGGACAAATACCGTACAGCTTGAACAACTTGCGAAATTTGCAGTATATTAGCTTTTCTTCTAATCTGTTGACGGGTGAAATTCCGGATTCGTTGGTTCAAATTCCTCACCTGCAAGAAGTGTACCTGTACAATAACAGTTTAAGTGGTCCTATCCCCACCAATATTGGGAACATGACGGAACTATTGAGGCTGTATCTATATGGTAATCAGTTGTCAGGGATCATTCCCCCATCCATTGGTAACTGCAGCAAATTAGAAAGGTTGTTTTTGAATGAGAACAGATTGCAGGGTATTCTGCCTGAAAGTCTTAACAATCTTAAAAATATTGTTTATTTAGATGTCAAAAACAATAGTTTTGTTGGTACTATCCCGCTGGGCTCTGGCACTTGTGAAAGATTATTTATTTTGGATTTGTCATTGAATTTATTTAATGGAAGCATTCCCTCAGGCTTGGGGAATTGTAGTAATTTAGCTGAATTTGCAGCTGTAAGGAGCAACTTGGTAGGCAGCATTCCATCATCCTTAGGTTTGCTACGTAGACTTTTGATTCTTCGTCTTCCTGAGAACCATTTATCTGGAAAAATACCTCCAGAAATTGGTAACTGCAGATCTTTGAAGAAGTTACACTTATATTCCAATCAACTGGAAGGAGAAATTCCAAATGAATTGGGAATGTTAAGTGAATTGCAGGATCTGGAACTGTATATCAACCATTTGACTGGTGAAATTCCTCTTAGTATTTGGAAGATTCAAAGTCTAAACCATATTCTTGTTCACAATAATAGCCTTTTTGGGGAATTACCATTGGATATGACAGAGCTCAAGCATCTTAAAAATATCTCATTGTTTGACAACCAGTTCTCTGGAGTCATACCTCAAAGCTTGGGAATCAACAGCAGCTTAGTGAAGTTGGATTTTATGAATAATAAGTTCACTGGTAACATCCCGCCAAATCTTTGTTTTGGAAAGCAATTGCGTGTGCTACACATGGGTCTTAATGAACTTCATGGTGGCATACCTCCTGATATTGGAAGATGTGCAACTCTTACGAGGTTGGTTCTGAATGAAAACAATCTTACAGGGCCTCTTCCTAGCTTTGAAGCTAATCTGGGTCTCAAATACATGGATCTCAGCGGGAACAATATCAATGGAACAATTCCTTCAAGTTTAGGAAATTGCACAAATCTCACCGTTATAAATTTGTCCATGAACAAACTTACAGGGCTTATACCCTCTGAACTGGGACACCTTGTGAATCTGTGGAGTTTGAATCTTGCTCAGAACAACTTGGAAGGTCCTTTGCCACCTGTTCTGTCAAATTGTGAAAAAATGGATACATTTGATGTAGGATTCAATTTGCTAAATGGTTCGTTTCCATCAACTTTGAGGAGCTGGACCCAACTTAACACATTAATTTTGAGGGAGAATCATTTTTCTGGGGGCATCCCAGCTTTCTTATCAGAATTTGACAGTCTTCTTGATCTACAACTTGGTGGAAATAATTTCAGAGGTGAAATTCCTAGATCGATTGGAGGACTGCAAAATTTGTTTTACGGTCTAAATCTGAGTGCTAATGGGTTGACAGGCGAGATTCCGTCAGAAATTGGGAAGCTGAAAAAGCTGCAAATTCTGGACGTATCCCTAAACAATTTGACTGGAAGCTTAGATAATCTTGATGAACTCCCTTCTTTAGTTGAAGTGAACATTTCATACAACTTCTTTTATGGTCCTGTACCGGAGACGCTGATGAAGTTTCTTAATGCTTCTCCATCATCATTCCCGGGCAATCCTCGCCTATGTGTTAATTTTTCAACTTCAGGTTTCTTGAAGTGCACAAAGTCTACCCCAAGTAGCTTTCTATCAAAATGCATCGGTAAAGTTGCAATTGTGATGATTGGACTTGGATCCTTTATAGTTGCTCTTCTTTTGAGGATAGGACGGGTGCGTATGAATTTGTGCAGAAGAACTGAGGACAGTGAGGAGAAGGAAGTCAGGTGGGAATCCCCGAGTTTCCTTAACCACTCTAGCATGGCTTTACTTGCCAACGAAGTGATGGAGGCTACAGAGAACCTTAATGATCGATATATTATTGGTAGAGGAGCCCATGGAATAGTTTATAAAGCCGAACTTCCATCTTCTCCGGACATTGCTGTGAAGAAGGTTGTATTTGCGAGGGAACGCAGAAGATTAAGCATGGTCAGAGAAATTGAAACCATTGGAAATGTTAGGCATAGGAATCTGGTCAGATTTCTAGGTGCATGGTTTGAACGGGAGTACGGTCTAATCTTCTTCTCGTACATCGAAAATGGAAGCCTTCGTGATGTTTTGCATGGAAAGGATCCACTCCCACCATTAAGATGGAGAGTTCGCCGCAAGATAGCTGTTGGAGTTGCACTTGGACTGGAATATTTGCATTGGGAATGTTATCCTCCCATAGTGCACCGAGACATCAAACCAGAGAATATACTTCTTCATTCTGATATGGAGCCTAAGATTATTGATTTTGGCATTGCCCAGCATGTGACTCCGAGTTCCATCCCTGTAATGTGTGAGCGGTCCACCTATATCGTAGGTACAGCTGGGTACATCGCACCGGGTAATTCTTCTACACTTGGAATTCATTAGCTGTATTTGTTTTTCAGTATCTCATGTTGATTAACATGTTTTCATTGACCCGTAACAGAGATTGCTGATGGAATTGAGCCGAGTCAAATGTCTGATGTGTATAGTTACGGCGTTGTTTTGCTTGAGCTAATAACCAGAAAGAAGGTTTCAGATCCGTCCTTTTATGAGGCGGGAACCACTTTGGTGAGGTGGGTTAGATCTGTCTGGGAGGAAACATCAGATCTCAAAAGGATTGTTGATCCAAGCCTTCTTTGTGAGCTTTCCAATTCAAGCGTAAATAATCAAATTTCTGAAGTGCTTGGGGTGGCTTTGAGATGTGCTGAGAGAGATCCACGTTGCAGACCCACAATGGAAAATGTTGTTGTGCTTCTGAGATGATACTATAAACCATTGCCGTATGCCTTTCTTCACCAACTAGTTGAGGCTTTTTGAGGCTCTAATTTCGAGAGAGCAATTGAAGTTTTGCATAGTTAACGAGTTTTTTCATATGTTCTTTGAAGAGGTTCATGTCAGTTTCAGGTATAAACTGTGGGAAGCAAATGTGGTCATCTATTTCCGTGAATCTTTGATTTTAACCTATGAATCTCCGTTTTACTCCGTTTTCGGTCAGCCATATTTCCAGACATTCTTATCCAATCAACAATATTAAAGCAGTTTTGAAGTAAGGTTTCCTAAAACCTGATATAGTAGTAAGAACACTTGCTGCCACAAGTTTATTTCTCAACGACATTATAAATGGCTGGTTCCCCCAAAAGACACCCACAAAAGTAAATGGCTGGTGAATGTATAATAAAACATCAAAAAGTTTCTTCTGCTAATTTTTCTCACTCAGAAAGTCACTTTGCGTTACTACCTCGGGCTTATATTAAGTAACTTTTCAAAACTGAGCTTTTTCTTTAAAATGGAACACAGATGAAAGAGTTTAAAACCAAAACTTAATTCCACTAGCCACTTGTCTCTTTCCAGATTACAATGTCAGTAGCAGCTGAATGAAAAAGCGAACTACCAAATGTACAAAACTTTCCATTTTCTCACTGATAAAGCCATTTTTCCTGAACTAACACATGCTATTTGTTTTGGAGTAATATTTAAAACTGAACCCTCTTTTGCGAAGGAGATCTGGAATCGGAATTATTCTCATACATTGCCTACCAAACACGTATTTGTTCTCAGTCAAGACTCAAGAAATGGCTGCAATGTTTCTGACCTTGGACACCAAGGATAATAAGAAACAGGTACCAAAGTCATGACAACGTCTTCCTTTCAAGATTCAATTTCAGTCCCATGAACCGCGTTCGCATGGGCAAACAGCTGAAGTATGATTCAAAAGCAAGCAGCCAAAGATAAGCCAGTGTCCGAGATGGCTTGACAGCAAGCAAGTATAACGAGTGAATCATGTTCTCTATTTATTTTTTAATTTATCAATAACTAAACTAAGTATATTAATAATTTCATAAAATAAATATTCTAATTTATTAAGCATGTGGATGCATCTTACTGAGATATGATACAATTTAGTCCATCGGTTAATAAAAGCTTTACGGTATGAGACACCATGTCCATGATACAATTAGAAAAATGATTAAGTTACATTCTTCCACTCACGCCTTTTAAAAATGTTGGAAACAAAACGGTTTGTTTTAATGATTTGTGAAAAGACATATAGAATGCGTAGGTATAGCGATGTAAATATGTTGAACACATCCCTGTCAAAATGCTGAAATCTCAAGCGTACATCTCATGCCTTTACACGCAGGATGAATAATATCTTTTAGGACCACAAACAAAAAATGGAACCATCATTTACATGTCAAAGGCAAAATTGTCAGATATAGGAAAATTGGTGCCAAACACCTAAAGATGGAAACCTTAATCTAAAGAAATACAGGATTGGTTATCCTCCATTAAAAAGAGGAAAAATATGTACGGGAAAAACAGACAAGAATATGGATATCAGAAGCAATGAAGGAATACATCTTTCTACAAAAATCTGCCAGCAAATCCATGATAGACTGGACTGTGTTCTAATTTACAAGGATGAAACATGCCCTACGAACTACTATGAGATCTGACAGATGAAATTGACTGTGCAGAGACAGATGCAGTCGGGCTGTTAAGGTCCCTTTCCCCATTTGTTTCCTTTGGCTTTCCGCTCAGTCTTTCCATAGCATCTTGACATATTTCGTCAAACCATTCATCTTCAGGCAGTACACTGAAAACAAAATATGCTGATTAAGAGCATGGAAACATAGTGAAGAGGATTGAAACAAACCTAGCATCGTACAACAATGAGTACAAAAAAAAAAACCACTCACAGCCGCTAATGCAAATATGTTGTAGTAATTAACAGTAATTATACAATACTAAATATAGACGTCCTATTCTCGGCTATTCCTACCCCCTTGAAGGATCAAAATTCATGTTGAAAAATCATGCACAAATTGTCCAGAAACAAGAAGGGAAAATTTAATTACAACTAAAACATCACCAATTGACATCTAGAAAAAGGAATAATTTAGGAAGAAATCCAGCCACATGTTGCAGCTAATATACATGTATTCAAGACAGTCCTAAGCCCCAATCAAATTTACTTAACAGGTAAACTAAGACGGTAGGCGCTGGAGGGCCAGGACACCCACCCTCGAAAATACAAAATCAAGATAGTCGTATTTTCATAGGCCATACACAAATCATCACTTGTCAGCTAGTTTCAGAGAAAATATTATTTAAGACGTACCTCTTTAAGCCTTTTTTTTTTTTTTGGACGAGAGTGCAGTATGATGAAATGCAACTGTATTGCAACACAATTCTTAATTCTTAGATTTACTAGATTCAAGGATCAGTAAACGAGGTACAGTCAGACATCTACAGTAACATAATAATTGCAAAAGAGGACCTTCTATGGTTTCTTTCTCAAGGAGCAAAAAAGAACTTTAAAAATGCCATTTTTCATTATCTTTCATATGATATTGATAAATTTTGATAATGACACATGACTAAAATAGAGTGGTTGTGACCCACCTATATGGATCTGTCCCTGTTGTGGCAAATGCTGTCATCGCTTTTGATATGATCTCATTGATAACGCGTTGCAAATTCCATGATAAGTACTGGCCTTTGGAAGCAAAGCACACAACAAACTTCATATCTAAATAGAACTGCACAATGTTAAAAACAAAATCATATGGCTGTTACGAAAATTTTCAGTTTGCTTCAAGTCTCCATTCATTGATCTGCCATGTCAGCAAATCATTCCCATATATACATACCCTTCTATAAGATTTTTTTTGGCAGTCTTACTTTCAAAGATTTTAAGCATAGTGAATTTATCCATAATAGAACATAGCAGAACGCATCATGTTACATCATATAATACAGAGGACATAAACAAATTTTTTATTTTATCAGTAAAAATGCATTCGCATTTTGGCAGTTTATGTATCAATACATGCACACCACAAATAGTTTGTCTCACTCTAATTCTCCATAAGTTAGATCTTGCACAGACTGATACTTACATAAACAGAATAGCTCTGATGCAGAAGCAGCATATATAATGAAAAGTTAATAAGGTAAACCCTTGTGCTATTATACCTTTCTTTTCTGCCTTTTATATGCTTAGTCCAGATTACTGATGACCAGATGTTCATGACATTAAGATTGTGGTATAGTTCAATCCTATAAAAGAAGACTTTTGATTAGAAAGATTTTATTACTCATAGGCACAAACTGTTAGAACAGCACTCCAGTTCTTTACTTTTTGATTGATACATAACTTGCCTTACAAAGATTTACCCTAAATTAAAATTCTCTCTCCTTTTAAAGTTTGCAAAGAGAGATACTCATTCCTTTATCTCTTGCTAAATAGGTTTCTGCTTTCAAAGTTCTAACAATCATTTCAGCAACAAAACAGAGTTGAAAAAACACCATCTACATGATAAACAAATAGCAATGCATGAATATAAGATCTACATACCTGTTGCAGACCAAGAGGACCTAATGGCCTTGGTCCTTCCTCAATATCATCCCAGAAGCTTTGATCTTCAGAAAGCCACAAAATAACAGTTTCTGTGAGTCTCATCAAGAGCAATGTAGCAAATCTTTCCCTCCCTACAAACATATCTGCTGCTATATTGGCCATTCTGTTCAGTTTTATGAAAAGTTCCTGGACAATAACATAATAGACTAATAGTATCATCAAATCTTAAACAATTATTTCTGCATAAATTGCACTGAAGTTAAAAGACAATTCACATAATGTATATCATAATACATACTAAGACTTCAATGTACATCACTAGTGTTACACAACCAACTCAAAATCCCATGGTCATAGAACACACACACACACACACACACAAAAAGCAATTCAACAGAAAATTAATTAAGAAAACCCCATGTAAAAATTAAGTTCAAATAAAAAAGGAATTCATGGGCATGAATGGGAAGAAAGGATCAAATCGTATAAGATGTAAATTGTAAAATGATCATGTCTACAGAACATGGAAACAGGAAGGAATGCAATATTTAAATGCTTCTATAAGACAGTAACTTGCATGATGCATCTAATTGATAAATATCAATTCATCATAGTGATGAATATGCAACCACTTAACAAAACTCAATCATCAATGTATACAGATGACCTGCATAATATGAATTAATTGTTCTGATAAAAAGAAGTGGATCTGCACTTAAGTAAACTACCAAATGATATCTAAGACCAACACATAAGACACTCAGAATTTTCATTCCCTTCCAGTGGACAGGGTGGAGGCAATGAAATAACTTCAAACTGCAAGGACCACTCATACTAAGTAATAGAAAACTCTAAAATTTATATAAGGAAACAACAACATTCCTGTAGTCAGCCAGCTCAAGCCTGCGAGAGCCACACTTTTCTGCAAGTGCAATTGCAATAATACAACAAAACGTTCAAACTGACTGAGAGAAACAAATCTTTCATAAAGTTCCTCTTGTTCAGTACCAAAATTAAATACCTATTCACTAATACAAAATTTGGCTTCAAATAAATTACTCCAAACTGCAATCTCAGTCATAGAATAATACTTAAAAAAAATTGCCAATGATGTTCAGAAGATATAGTTCTATAAGACACAGGATTTATTCTTTAACAATATATTCAACAAAGATGAATATATAAAGAACATGAATATACTGTACAAATTCCTGTCAAATTCTCAACCTTTACAGCTAAAAGGATTACTTCATCAAAATCCAGAGCCTTCTCACTTGTCAGGTGCCATTGGTGCTATCCCCAATTCCCCATCGAGAAAATGAAGAGAAAAGCGTATCAGGAGGAAAACACAGAGAAGAAACAGTACAAACATATCTCATGCTACATAGAGAAAAATTCAGATTCACTCTGAGAACAATGTGGTAGAAAATTCTTCCATGACAATCATACAAAGATAATATTAATCTTAAATTTTAGGTTTTCAAAATGCCTGAAAGATCAAAGATGGAAACCACTCAATTTCATCTGCACCTCCATCCATATTTATATACATGTCAGCAGTACAATGACTATCACCTTCCTCAGTAAAAAAGAGGTCTAAAGCATGTTGACGACAAATGTATTTTTTAATCTGTCAACCAAACTCACAAGTCTTCTCCTCCATGCTCTTGGCTCAGGATGGCGATTTTACCTATCTGAGGGTCTTCTTCGATTATCATCCTTGCACGCAGCCTGATTTAGGGGAGAAAGTTTCATGGCTACACGTGGAAGCAGTTCATCTGCTAGTAACGAGGCATTAGCAAGTAATGCAATTTGCTGGGCTTCATTCCCAGCCATCCGTACAATTTTATTTCCAGAACTTTCAAGGGTTGCTTCTTCCTCCATTGATAAAGGTAATGCCCTTAAAAGCATGTTCACATAAGAGTTAAATATTTGAAACAACCCTTCCAGAGCTTGGCCCCCCAACCGCATGCCGAGCAGTGGTCCTACATCTTCAAAGAAATCCTGTATAAGCAAACAGAACATCCGGCATAAAGTAAATTGAAAATATAAAACCACAAACAGTGTACCCAAGAAACATGAAGCTGAATTTGTTACAAATGAAAAAAAAAAAAAAAAAAACTGTTTTAACATGCACACACAATCACAAGGATGGATCATGGGTATTTGATAGGTTCTAGAATCTGAATTATAGAAAGAAGAAGCTAACAGAGAGAAACAGAGGAGAAGTAGCAGAAAAGAAATAGAGTAGGGAAAGATTAAGAGAAATTCACATTAGGCAAAACATGAAGAATACACTGATGCAGCAACCGCATCATATAACCCATGCAACTAACTTCCCAAAAAAAGACGAAAGTACCCTCAGAAGCAGAAACTAACTCAGAAGCAGAAACTAACTTTCAGTTATACAAACAAAATACTAAAATACCCCCAGGTACTATTTAATTCATATCAAATACCCCCTCCATGAGCTGACCCTTGACCCCAAGGGTGAGTGCTACGGGCAAACTCTGGATATTGCTGTTGAATTTTATGCCACAACTCCCAAGTAGCTTCCTCCTCCAGTTCCTCTTTCCATTTAATTAGAACTTGAGTCATTGGTCTATTCTTTCGTTGAACCACCCTTCTGTCCAAAATAACTTCAGGAGCTCTTTTGGTCTCTAGAGAGGCCCAGACTTCAGGCAATGGATGAGGCATCACAGCAGCATCTGGGCATTTTTTTAACAGAGATACATGGAATGTAGGGTGGATCTTGGAAGTTGGAGGTAGTTTCAGAGTGTAAGCCACTGCTCCTACCCTTGCAATGATCTGATATGGACCAAAATAACGAGGGGACAGCTTCTCTGAGATTCTTTTCTCCACTGTATGTTGCCTGAAAGGTTGCAGCTTCAAGAACACCCAATCTCCTTCCTTAAACTCCCTCTCCGACCTCCTCTTGTCAGCCTGTTGCTTCATTCTATTTGCTGCCAAATTCAAATTCTCCTTAAGCTTTTTCAACATGAGTTCTCTAGTGTTGAAACTTCTATCTATTACCTCCATAGATGATTCTTGAGGAAGGTAAGGAATATGTAATGGTGGAGGTTGCCCATACATGACTTCATAAGGTGTAACTCTAGTGGAAGTGTGAAAAGTAGTGTTATACCACCACTCAGCCAAGGGTAACCATCTATTCCACTCATGAGGAGCATTCCAAGCCAGACTTCGGAGATAATTTTCCAAGCACCTATTCAGCACTTCACTTTGCCCATCAGATTGAGGATGATAAGCAGAAGATAAGCACTGTGTAACCCCCAACCTTGTAACAAATTCATGCCAAAAATTGCTAGTAAACAAAGGATCTCGATCACTAACAATATTAGCAGGAGCTCCATGTAGTTTGTATATATTATCAAGGAACATCTGAGCTAGCTTAGCAGCAGTAAAAGGATGAGTTAAAGAGATAAAGTGAGCATATTTGCTCAACCTATCTACCACAACCCATATGGTATCCTTCCCTTCAGATTTAGGTAACCTCTCAATAAAGTCCATAGCAATGCTCTGCCAAACACTATTGGGGGTGGGTAATGGCTGCAGCAGTCCAGGGTATGCTGCTGTGTCATATTTGCATCTAAGACATGTCTCACACTTGCTAATGAAGCTCTTAATGTCATTAATCATGCCCTTCCAGTAGAAGAGTGCCTTGATTCTTTTCCAAGTGGCTTTGACCCCTGAGTGCCCTCCTTGAGGAGAAGAATGTAACCACTGCAAAATCAGTTGCTTGCTGGGAGTTTGACTTCCAATAACTACCTTATTCTTCCTTGTTAGCACTGAACCATTCCACTTATACTTTGGATGAGCAAGACTATTTTCTTTCAATTGCTGCACTAACTGTCCCAAAATAGGATCTAGCTCATATCCTCGCTTAATCTCATCCCACAATTCAGTAGAAACTGATGAAACTGACAATTGTAATAACTCCCCATGTGTGGCTCTAGATAAAGCATCAGCAGCTACATTTTCTCTCCCTTTCTTGTAGACTATCTCATACTGCATACCCATTAATTTTGTCACCCAATTATATTGGGCTGGAGTAGAAAGCCTCTGTTCTAATAAAAATTTTAGGCTTTGCTGGTCAGTGAGGATTGTAAAAGGTTGTATACTCAAGTATTGATGCCACTTCTCCACAGCATGAACTACAGCCAACAATTCCCTATCATAAACAGATAATAGCCTGTTTCTAGGGGATAACATCTTACTTATAAAAGCTATTGGGTGTTTACCTTGCATTAAAACAGCTCCTATGCCCATGTTAGAAGCATCAGTTTCCACTATAAAAGGCTGGTCCAGATTAGGCAGTGCCAATACTGGAGCAGTAGCTAGTGCAGACTTGAGAGTTTGAAATGCTGTTTCAGCTGCTGGGTCCCAATGAAAGCCATCTTTCTTTAGTAAATCAGTTAGGGGCCTAGCTATTATACTGTAATTTCTTATGAATCTACGGTAATAACCAGCCAAACCCAAAAAACTCCTCAACTGCTTCACTGTAGTGGGATTAGGCCAATCAACCACCACTTTAATCTTTTGTGGATCTGTTGAGACCCCCTCTGCAGAAATGAAATGGCCCAAATATTCAATTTTTGTCACAACAAAAGCACATTTACTCCTCTTCACAAAGTAATGATGCTTTCGTAGGATCTCAAACACCTCCTTAAGATGCTGTAAATGCTCTTCCTCATTGCTACTATATACTAATATATCATCAAAGAAGACTAACACAAACTTCCTTAATTGCCTTTCAAAGATGGCATTCATAGCTCCTTGAAAGGTGGAAGGAGCATTAGTTAAGCCAAAAGGCATAACTAAAAATTCAAAGTGGCCAAAGTGTGTTTGGAATGCTGTCTTGTAAATATCCTCCTCCTTCATACGTATTTGGTGATAACCCGATCGAAGATCTAACTTGGAAAACACCCTAGCTTTCCCCAACTCATCCAATAGATCCTCCACCAAAGGAATTGGGAATCTATTCCTCACTGTGATCTTGTTTAAGGCCCTATAATCAATGCACATCCTCCAACTGCCATCTTTCTTCTTAACCAAGACTACCGGTGAAGCAAAAGGGGATGAACTATGTTGAATCACCCCATTGTGTAACATCTCATCTATCAACCTTTCAATAACATCTTTTTGCATTGCAGGGTATCGGTATGGCCTAATATTCACTGGGTTTGCACCTTCTTTCAGCACTATTTGGTGATCATGATTCTTTCTATGAGGAGGAAGGGTCTTTGGTTCATCAAAAATGTCTTTAAACTCCTCCAACAAAATACTAACTACTGCTGGAACCTCACCTTTTGCTTCTGTCTTAACTGCAAAACAAGAAAAACCCGGCTGATGAGGTACAATCTGAATCATAAATGCATTTGGACTATTATCTACCAACTTTTGTAATCGTTCTTCCTTGACAATTCTGTTTTTTGGATCCCTTGCTGCTGTAAGCTTCACCCTTTTCCCATTCAATGTGAATTCCATAACTAAGTTCAAGCAGTCCAATTGAATAATTCCAAGTGTCCTCAACCATTGCATGCCTAACACCATGTCACAACTTGCAAGAGGAATCAAGATTACATCAGCTTCAAACTCCACCCCTTGTGATTCCCATTTCAACCCCTCACACCTTCCCTTTCCTTGCAACTTCCCTCCATCCGCTACAGTGATGTCTACATTTTCCATGGGCTTAACATTCCATTGAGCCTCCTTGCAAAGTGCTGCATCTAAAAAATTATGTGTACTCCCTGTATCAATTAGAATGTGCAGTAATTTCTTTCCCACCTTACCAGTGATCCTCATGGTAGGATACATCGTAGTTCTATGGGAATTATTAGTGCCATGTAGAGCATTCAGAGAAATCATGGGTTCTGTCTGCAACTCCTCAACCACTGGTTTTGTTTCTGCATGTTCTTCTGCCACTACCACTTTGTCTCCATCATTCACCTCTTCTTCTACTTCCATAAGGAAAATCTGCATCTTCTTCCTTTGAGGACAGTCATGTCCAGGTGTATATTTCTCATGACAGAAATAACACAAGTTCTTACTTCTGTGTTCTTCCACTTCAGCAGGTGAAAGCTTCTGTTGGAATCTCATTGTCGGTTTACCAAGAACTCCCTTCTGGTCATTACTTCCCCCTGACGCCATCCTATTGCTCTTCCAATTCTTAGTGTCAGTACTACTGTTTTTGGGTGGCTCATGACTGCTAGAAGCTCCCTTATAACTTCCAGAATTGAGTTGACCAGAGTGCTTTTTATGAAGTAAACTCAAATTTAAGTTCTGTAGTTTAGCAAGCCTGGTAGCATCAAGCAATGTGGTTGGATGAAACAATTTAACTCCCACCGCCATTTCTGGTTTGAGCCCTGCAATATAACAGCTGAGTTTTTGGCCTTCTGTCAATTCCACCCTACACACAAGATTGTCAAAAGCCTCTTGGTACTCATCTAATTCCCCTGTTTGTTTAAGCAGCATGAGTTCTTCCATAGGATCATCAAATAGTGAACCAAATCGGACTCTAATTGCAGCAACTAGATTTCCCCACAAAACCCTCCCATTCTGTAATTCCTCAAAGCCTTGAAACCACTTATAAGCAGCTTCATCAAGAGCTAAACTAGCCAATGTTGCCTTACTTTCCTCCGGAGTACCATCCAAGACAAAGAATCGTTCACACTTTGAAATCCATCCATTCACATCATCTTTAGTAAATTTAGGAAAATCGACTTTAGTAAATCGAGTAGGAAAATGATAATCACCTTGCTGTCCGTTCAACCGTCTCCGATCACGATCGCCATTCCGATTCATCATTTCCGTAAACTGAATCGATAGTCCTCCAACTAGCTCCTGTAACCCAGTCAACTGCTGTTCTAATGCGACCATACGCTGTTCCACTGCACTCCGCTCCCGTTCTTCATTTTCTCTGAGTGCCACCTGAGATCGAGTGCCTTCCGCCATCACTGGATCTCTGCTCTGATACCAGATGATAGGTTCTAGAATCTGAATTATAGAAAGAAGAAGCTAACAGAGAGAAACAGAGGAGAAGTAGCAGAAAAGAAATAGAGTAGGGAAAGATTAAGAGAAATTCACATTAGGCAAAACATGAAGAATACACTGATGCAGCAACCGCATCATATAACCCATGCAACTAACTTCCCAAAAAAAGACGAAAGTACCCTCAGAAGCAGAAACTAACTCAGAAGCAGAAACTAACTTTCAGTTATACAAACAAAATACTAAAATACCCCCAGGTACTATTTAATTCATATCAGTATTAAAATTGTGTGTTTGTGTGAATTTCAGTAAAAAGACACTTGCTTACTCAATCTCACTAAAAAATTCACAACATCATTAGAGACCATACGAAAAAGAGAGAATTAAAAATTTAAAAGAATGCAAGATGGATTCGTAAATGAAACTTAATAAAAAATAAATAAATAATAGGGTGTGAATTCAAAATTTTAAATATCTTACTACAGAGAATGGATTCACATTAAGAATACCAATACATGTGCGCTTGATTTTATAAAACCTACTAACACAGCACTATTCCAACTAGTATCACATGCCTATTCTCAAATCAGACACACCATTTCAAGTAATAGGTCAGGTCAACTTTGTGTTGAAGCAAAATTCTCACCTGGACCATCAAATTGAAGCGATGGCCACTTGCTGTAAGTTTATGTTGAAATGCTGTTGTATTACTAATAGACATACTTGAATGCTTGTTGAACACTAGTGTGACAGTTGGCCACTGGAGGGTACATGAGTACCCAATCATCGGTTGCAGCCAAAGCTGCAGTACTCTCTTGAATTCGTTTCAAGTTAGCATCTAATGCTTGTTCAACGCTAGGCCTAAAATGTTTCAAAACACAGGACAAAGAGCCAGGCCACAAGCTTCCAACAATAAGCAATGGCCCAACGCTATTTGAACACACTCTGCAGCAGCTCTTAAACCTCCTGCAGCTGCTGATGAAGCTAATGCATGCCTTTTAACCAGAAGAGCAAATGTCTCTGTTTGCTTAGTAGCCCACATTACAAGCTCAGAAGTACAAGATGGCTCCTGACCAAAAATGGCCAATGAGTCACTTGCAGCTTGTACAACTGCAGAAAATACCAGTTGTGCAAGAGCAGCAGTATATGCTGCTCCGTATGAAGTGCTTGATGGCCAAAGGCTTTGCATGTTATACTGATATCTTTGGAAATGGGCATTAAGTAGCAAACTATGAGCATGGGGACCATCTTCAAGTCTTTTAAGAGCTGATATTGATGCACAAAGTTCAGCACCGCAGGTAGAAGGCTGACAAGCAGCTTCAGCAAGTTGATCAGCTAACTTCTGCCTATGTTCAGTAATGGAAGTCTGTAGAGACAAAAGTAATAATGGGTTCAGGGTTTTCATCTCTTTTGCTTGGGAGACTACAGTTCCCCCTCATCAAGAGCAGCCAAAGTTTCATCTACTCTCCTTTCAGCTAAGAGAACATCCAAGAGATTGAGAAATTCAACTAACCACTTGTCCAGGTCTGATGTCACCCAATGTTCAGAATTCAATATGGCATTTGCTGCAAAACCATCCGAAACAGAGATGTATAAGGAATCAATGTGAATACTCTCAGCCAAACCATGTATCAAAGCAGCTTGTGTAGATAGCAGGGTTCTGATTGATGAAAGCTTCCCCTCTAAATCTGATATCTCCTTAGATGTTCTGTAAGATATGCATATTACTTTGATTTACATGATCTTTAAAACATCCGCTAAACAACAGTAAAGTGGTTCATCTAAAGGAGATTGCTGAAAAACGTAACAGAAATCCATAACACATCAGCTAAACAACACTGCAGCTGTATTTATAAATTATGAAAAAAAAAAAAAAAGATGGACTGAGAAAAGTCCAAATATTAATGGGTTTATATTAAAGGAAGGAAGTTTTTCTCATAAGTGCATTGGAATATTGGAAGGAATATGTTTTTCTTTAAATAATGTAAAATAGACTAATAGTAGATGCTAAGTTTGACAGGTATAAATAAAATACCAATATTAATATTTATGTTGGAATGAATACAAGTTTGCACCTATTGACATTATTAGGACATTTCAGTATTATAAAGCATCAAAAAGACCCTCTAGTACATTATGTAATAGATGACTTTATATCCCACACACAACTTTCTAACACTAACAAACAACTAACCGAATGAAGGCTGCATAGTTAGCATAGACACTGCAACGCATTTCCTCAGCAGAAGCTTTCTTCAAATCCACTAAATATGAACATAATTGCTTTATTTCCTGAAAAAAAAATGTAGACATTACAGTACTTGATTTAGAAGAATATACAGCAGACAACCCAAAGAACAAATAAACTCTTCTCTGTTTGGTGGGAATAAAACGTGATTAACAACCAGGTTTACCACTAAATGACTAACAGAGTTTTCACTATTGGGATTGCTCACGCTATCTAATTAGTTTGATGCACTATGGTTGCACACATTAACTGCCAGTTGGGACCCCACCAGGCATTGATGGACGTCAAATGGCCAAAGATAGTGAATAATGCATACATCAAGCCACATGAGCCATAAATAAAGATAAGAAGGCAACAAAGTAAAATTTTCCCATTTTGATCAGTAGAAGTCTATTATCACTCATATGTGGCCTTGTACCCTATTTTTTTCTTTTCTCTTTTCTCTTTATGAATAACAGAAAACAATTAAATATTAGTATCAAGAAGAGAAAATAAAAAATGAAGTAACTGTGTATGAACTTCAAGTTTGAATTATATACATAGTCGTCATCACTGGTATCATGTAGGAAAATTGAGCTTCTACTATTAAGGTTAAGGTGTCAAATATGAATAAATACAGAAATACTTTTATACTACCACGTGTCCAACTAGTAGAAGATGGCAAAAAGAACACACATAAAATAAAGATGAATCCTATGTCGATTTTTCACATTGTTTTATTCTCTTTTCTATTGTAATTTTCTTCCTAGGGCAGTACTTAGGGTCGTTCTAATGAATAAATCGTTCTACAAAATTATTCACCTGATAACCGGAGATCATCAAACCTGTCATCTCTGATTCCATTCTAGCAGGGCGAATTTTAAATAAAAATTTTATTAAAAAATGTGTATAAGCAAATAGACTAAAATCAATGTAACAGAAAATATGAACGTAGCTCAAAGACTGTGCCAAAGGATGATGAAATTAACGGTCTTGGAACTAATTACAACGTCCAAATGACCAGGAGAAAAAGTTCAAACACCAGTATAATCGGCTACCATAATTAACATTCACATAAAATTTGTCCACTGTTTGAAGCGAATTCAGCCACACCGCCCCACCCGCTCCCCACTAGTATAACTTCCAAAAAGCTCAGGACTGAATACAACACAGTCCCGTGAAAACAGAACATGCACTATCTTGAGACCAAGTTGATCACTCAAGTCTTGATTCAATTCCTAATTCTCCCACTTGCCAAGTTTATCTCATAAAGCAAAGAAAAATGAGCGGTTTAAAAGAGTAGATTGTACACCCAAATATAAAAACCAACCTTCTCGTTGAGAGAACATTTGGACCGGACAAAGCCCTCGGCATCAAATTTATCAGTCTTGAACACATTAAGGCCTTCTTCGAGCTTCGTCCCGTTCTCTTTCACAGATGTGCTCCGGGACCGAGCTGTCTTCCCCGAGCCATAACCTCTCCTGCATGCTCACGGGAACTCCACAATTCACCGTTAAAATTCCGAGATCAACAGGAACCAGCAAAGTTAGGGTTCAAAAACAAAAAATGAAATGCTAGATCCGAGCACGAATCTAGAAACACAGAATTCTAGCGAGGAAATATGCCACGGAAGCAAAACAGTGGAGCAGAGAGAGAGGGTGTGAGGTGGGAAAAGGGGAGAGGACGATCCCGACGCAAGCGGTGCAGGGAAGATAGAGAGAGTTGGCCAAAGCCAGCACACAAGTTTCGTCTGCTAACATTAAATTCACAGTTTAAAATTTAACAAAATCTTATTTTAATATTTTATAAATTAATTAATTTTTAATTTAATTATTCATTATTAATAATTTTTAATTTAATTTTTTAAATATTAAAATTAATATCAATTAAATATCTCATATAATCAATATTTGATGCTATTAAGATTTAAACTGATATAATAGATAGTGATTATGTGGCATAATGACATAATAAATGATGTAGTTAATTATGTTGATGTGATATTATTAATTTTTTTTAAAATATTATATCACTTACTATAATTTTAATATGATAGGTGATATGAAGTACGTAATTATATGAATGCTTTATTTTATTTTTATCTTATTTTTTAAAATTTATTTTTAAAAAATTACAATGATCAATTATTTAATTTTTTAAATTAAATTATAAAATTTATTATACTTAATATATTATATGGATTTGTATCTATCATTTTATAAATGATTATGGTGGTATTTCATATGATATGATCATATAAAAATATTTTTGGTCTTTTTCCAATACTGTTGTTGCACTGTCCTAGTTGGTTGACTTGTAAAAACCTAATGATTTTTTTTTTTTTTTGGTACAGAACCTAATGGTTATTGTCATCATCATGAGAGCGTATTAACATCCTGCCAGATATCAACGTGGCATTGGTGAAAGAGAAGCTTGTAATTTTGAGGATGAGTTGACAGCAGCAAAGTACACTTGTGCCCATATTCAATCATGAACAGGATAAGCACATGCATGAGTACCTGAAAACATCATCGGCGCAGAATGATGAACATATAGCCATTTCATCATGCGATAGAATCTAGTTGGCACTTGGCCACCTCTGATGTATAATTCATACGATTTGTGTTATGGTTACGTTTTAAAAGCTACAACTTTGCTTATATTCATAATGTGACCATGTTTAGAAATAAGTGAATTTTTGTTTTAAGTTTTGCATTTTTTGTTGTCTTCAATTACATAATAAATATAGTTGAAGATGTAACTATATAAAAGTAAACTTACCATTTCTCAATTCATACATATACCAGACTCACAACTGATTATTATGTTCTAAATTATTGTTGTATTATGCAAAATAAAATAATACAGATAAATTTTTTTTTTTTTGAGAAGAGCATTGAGCTGTCCTGTAGAATTGGCGTTTAGTTTGTTGGTGAGATTTTCTTGTGTGTCGAAAAGAAAAAATATTTACTAATAAGGTTTAACATAGATTATAAATATTTGAATATTTTAAATATATTATTTTATATTTAATTTAAGTTGTCTATATAAAAAAGGATTTTGTTATTAGAGAATATATCTGTTTCATCAATTTTTTACCTTTATGAAAATTATACTTCAATTGTCAACTAGAAAATATCTTAAATTTCCAAAAAAAAAAATATTTTTATGTTTGATGAATCTTGCATTTATGAATTGAGGGGCATTTTGTCTGTAAAAACATTGTGGAATTTTGATAATAAGCATCGATCCTTGTTTGGCACCCTGATCTCTTTATTAATATGAAATTTAGGTGGGTAGTTTGTTGAGAAGCAGCGTTCAAAAGGCGATAGTGGTGGGTGAGCAAGCCCAGTTGGCAGTTTACCTTACACTTGTCTTTCTTCAATTTGAGGTGATTGTTTTGATAGCAATGCCGCAGACCGTAAAGTCCTTTCCAACATGACCATAAATTGACCATAAGTCATTGGCTACTGTATGATTTGCCTTATGCAACAGCAGCAGCGGGTGAACCCATGGTCAGAGGCGCCAGAAACCCCCATTTGCCAGGAACCACTAGCCAGCTTCAGAGGAAAGGCTAACAAGATTCGAGAGTTTAGCCTGAACTTCCAAGTCTCTACATAAATGATACCATTCCTCTCCTTTTACATCCTACATCATTTGAATTGGCATGCTAAGTTAGTGCTAATTGTTGAATGGCCTATGGAGCATTTAGGCACCCTCTTAGCATTGTTTCCATGAGCATTCAAGATGATATGTGTCTTAATCTTTCGTCTTTCTCCCTTTGTTGACAATCTTTATATCCACTCAAACGTCAAACATGATTAGTGCCTATCGTGCTTGCAACTTTGCCTTCGTGTCTTTTTAGTAACATATCAAGCATTTGGTTCGGCTGATCAGTCTTCCAACCTCCTTTACATTTTCATTTTTCATTCGAGATTCTAGATCGTGAAATTGTTGGGAGTGAGTTTCATATATTTTTTATTTTATACAAACACGGACGAGTTTTCCAATCTTTCACTTCGGAGACAATTTGTGGGCAATTTTCTTTTCTTTCATCCTTTGGAAGATGTAGAGTTAGACCCAATAAAATTAGAGTGTTGACAATGTTTTTCACATAGATAAGTATATGTACTATATAGTCGTACTTTCATACAATATCTTAATTGAATTATATAATAATCAATAACTTGAGTCTAATTCTATATCTTCATATATTAAAATCTTAGCATAACAACAATATTTCTATAGGTATTTAGATGTTTGGACTACAATTGATGAACAACCAACACAAATATTAGTGCTATAGTAAATGTTGATTCATCATTTTTAACACCTTTAATTCAAAACCGAACATGAAACTTTAGTTTTATTAAGCTCCTTTATAGATGAAATTAACAAACGAAAGATATGAACAAAACTGACATCTCTGTCAGCCTTTCTGATTTGACTGATCCTCGATCCCGCATAAGCCTCTGTCTCACATTATGGAACAAGCATTTGGATTCTATTCAGTGAATGTCCAGATGCAAAAAATGGACCATAGTTAATTGGCCACAGACTCAACTAGAGCGACCAAATCCTCCTCTGTTTTTCCACCACCTCACAGCTAGAGTGGATGGAATAAAAAAAATAAATAAATAAAGAGAGGAGGACGATCCCGACGCAAGCGGTGCAGGTAAGAGAGAGAGAGAGAGAGAGAGAGAGAGAGAGAGAGAGAGAGAGAGAGAGAGAGTTTGGTGAAAGCCAGAATACAACTGGGGTCTCCTAACTTTTCTTTACCAGTTTCTTATTTGTCTCTTGTACCCCTACCTTTATATCCCCAAAAGTAATGGATTTTGATTGCATTTGATTTTCCTGATTATTTTCCTTATAAACTTTAATTATTTACTTCATCCAATCGTAAATCATGAAAACCTTTCTTTTGATATTTTTAAAAGGAAAATGTATTACATAAATAAGAGCAGATTTAAAATTATACTTCTATTTGAAGCGTTTGTTTTAATAGCAATGCTGTAAACTGTAAAGACGATTCCTCTCCGTAGATAATAAATTGACCAGCGTCTTCGGTATCTGTTAATGAGATAAAACTTTCTACTTTGACCCAGAATTATCTATGAAACTAAACAAAGAAACCTAAACTCTAAGCTCTAAAGCAAGTAACAATGGAAGTTAGAATCATTAGCTAAAGACCATGCCTCCCCAATAAACCTCACGTTATGAAGCAGCAAGCATATTTAGCTTCTAGTCACTTACCGTGTGATGACGGCCACAGACGTAGCCACCACCTTGGAGTTTCTTGAATGCCACCACCTCAAACTTTTTGTTAAAGTTCTGTCTCAAATTATCTGCCAGAGCGTTCACCGCGTCCATGGTACCCTTGACAAGGACGGTGTTCACGTCTTCATTTATGATGAACTCTTCAACACCTGCTATACCATTGCAAATTCATTTGGTAATTGAAAATTTGAGAGAGTAATCACGACGAACCCACCTTTCTCCAACAAAATCTTGCGAATCCTTCGGATGCATACCACGCAGGCCAGCTTGAAATCCACCTTCAGGACCGCTATCACCCCCGGAGGTTGTCATATTAAAAAATTCAAATACATAACCGTATAAGTCCGAACTGAATCATATAGAACTGGCTTTTAAATTTTATAAAAAGCATAAAAATGGGTTAAATGCAGATAAAAAGATAGATATGGAGAGTAGTAGGATACTAGTTTCTATCTATTGAGAAAGAATAGTCCCCGACACTATTGAGCCTTTTTGTCATCAGACTTCTTCTTCCTCTCTTTCACGCGAATTGTCAACTTGTTAGCCTCCGAAACTCTATCGTCACCCTTTCCACGCCTTCGACAGCGACGTGTAATTTCGAGGCTGAGAGACAAAAAAAAAAAAAAAAAACATATTAAGAAGATAAACTCAAAATACAGGTGAGTACGTAGAAACAGGATTCCAGATCAAGAGGTTCAAGAAAATAATGCCCAAGTAAGAAAGTGATGGGAGAAAAGTAGAGAGGGGCCGACACATTAAAACTTGAAACCCGTATCAATGCATGTCGACCTTGAGGATACTTAAAACATTGGGACGACTTTTGGCCACTGAAAGTTAGAAGAAGGAAGAGAACTGGAAGGTCTAATTTATAGTGGGAGGGAGTGGCGGCGTGGGCATTTGCATGTATGAAGCCTAATCCACTCAAAAGAAGAAATAATATCATAATCAGCCCAAAATCACAGCAATCTAATTCAACGGAGTAAAATTGGAAAGCGAGAGCATGAGAAGCGGGTCAATGATATTAGATAACAGGGCCAGAAAAGGAAACAGATAAAATGACTCAGGATAAAACAATAATCTTACCTCCTTAGCGAGGTCGCTATCTTTATGCTCAAGTGTACATGCTCCCCTGACACTTTCTAGGCTTTTCCAATAATTGTGAATTCTTTAGCCTCCGTTTCTAACACATAGTTTCCCTGCCTTAGACAACGATGTTATATTCCACCCCCACCGCCAATGAATACTCGGTACCACTAGCAAGCTTCAGTGGAGAGGACTAACACGTTGCGACAGTTTAATTGGCGTGTACTTTCAAATCTCTACATAAATGATATCTCATATTCCTCTCCAATCACATCTTTCATCATCTGAATTTGTATGCTAAGTTAGCGCTAATTATTGAATGGCCTAGGAAGCATTTAGGCACCGTCATAGTATATTGTTTCCACGCGGATGCAAGATTGAATGCGTCCCAATCTTTATCTTTCTCCCTTTGTGGACAAGTATAGTATCCACTCAAAGATTAAACATAATTATTGCCTACTGTGTTTGCAACTTTGCCTTCGTGTTTTTTAAGTGATATATCAAACATTTGGTATAGCTTAATCTTCCTACCAGCTTTACATTTTCATTTTTTCAATTCAGGATTCTACTTGGTGAAACCGTTGGGAGTGAGTTTCATATCCACGAACAGACGAGTCTTCCAATCTTTCATTCCGGAGAACTGCTTAGTTTTCCTTTCTATCATCCTTCGAGGAGATAGTACTTACAAAGCAACTCTTCACAAGCTGGGAATTTTAGGTTTCAACCAGACAAGGCAGCATGCATTATTGCAAAGATTAACCGTGCATATCCAATCAAAAGCATGTCCCACACCATGGACATCAAATTTAAATAAAGTGAAACAGCGAACCACAGGAAGCATGAAACAACTAAAAGCTTTCAGAGACATTTGCTTGCCAAGCTTCAAACAATTTCCAATCATTCTGCTGCTGTGCCTGTGTCTGAACGAATAGCTGAAATAAAAGCAATGACCACTTTCCTCAGAATGCAGCAAATAATAAATTAAACAAAATAGATCGTAACTGCAGATAATCATGAGTTAAAATACAAAAATGAAAATACCATTCACATACATTGTCAAAAAGCGGAACGAATAGAATGCACCTTGTTATATCAACCTTTCCCCACTAATCCTTTTTAAGGGCACCACACATAGTTGGTTCAGTAGAATTACTTTACAAAAGTGCGTACAAATAGATAAATTATTACAACTTACCAATAACAGAGCGGCTTCTCATAAGTTTAACAAAAGACAAGGACTCAGATCTAGACTCGCATCTCAGGAAAGGGGGCATAACACGTAAGGATAAATTCATGCCAGGTATTTCCTTTGGCACGGTATTCCTTGCAATAATAAATCCACATATTAAAGAATTTTGAAATTCTTTTGAGAAAGATGAGCATTGGCTTCTCAGATGTAGGTTAAAACTGTCTCTATTTAATGCAGCAATGGTCAATAATTATATCCAAAAAATTTGACAATCCAACTTCCGAAACATTTCTCCCCAATAATAACTATGCAGATGTGATGTTCATTTTAAAGCAAACTTCTCCATAGCCACATTAAGATCTCAGTATTGTGAATGCCCCATTATCCATAGAGTTGTAATCATAACCGGAGTTTCAAGATTAGCAACAATGGTTGGAAACAACTTGAACAGAATAGTGAGAGGGATAGAGATACTTAGCAAAACAACTTGGTAGGAGAAGAGACTTATCTCCTCAGTTCATCCAATCAAATCAGTAACTTACTCAAAGCAAAAACAAGAATGGAGCCATTCCACATGAAATGGACATAAAAAGAACTTGGATTATTAGATGAATATGCTGAGAAAATTACAATTATAAAATATAAACCACCCTTCTTCCACAATGCTCAAAAAAATATCTAATTGAAGGTAACTTGGAAACCATCGGACAATCTTCTTCATGTGACATTGGCCTAAACAGTCCCCACCCCCCCCCCCCCCCCCCACCAAAAACAAACAAATATTAACCTTGTTTTTGATCATAGCAAAATACCAGCTTTTAATCACTATAGGAGGAAAGATCCATTCCACCATAATAAACCAAGAAATTGCATTAATGGAATGAGCTGTTAAATCTGGGAAAGTTGATGATCCATTTAAAACATATATATCATGATAAATTTTTAAATTAATAAATTTCGTCATTAATATCCTTATAAGTAAAAAGTCATCTAAATAGTCAGATATGATCTCGTTGTTTGACCGTTAAACCAATACAATACATATCACTTTAAGGTTTGTGATTCAAGACCAAGTAAGAGATGATAACAATAGCCTCAAGATGAATGGAAAATTCCTTCTTTTAAATCATCTCATCATCCCATTTGATCATAATTTGTGTATAGCATAAAGCCATAAACCCAAAGTCAAACCAGCCAGAAATAAGCAAAGTTCAAATTTTGATTAAAATCGCCTAGTCAAAATTGCTAAACTTTGATAAAATCCTGCCTGAACATTAACATTTGCAATTTTTATCTTCAATGGTTCATTTCTTTTTGAAGTTTAACAACATTCAAAATGGCTGAAGTACGTATGTATGTGTATGTATGTGTATATATATATATATTAGAAAGTTATAACTTTAAAAAATACATGTCACTAGTTAACTGCGTAATGCTTTACTACACTAGAAATCATTGATCAGCATCATCAAAACAAATTGTATGATCCAATGCAAAACAGCTGATGATGAGGCACAAATGCAAAAACGCATCAAAGTCGCAGTATTTAGACGAATTGAAATGCTAGGAAACAACCCCCCTCTGTCCCATCGTAATCAAGATTTTCTATCATATAAAAATGATAGTTTTCAAAATAATCGAAACAGATATTAAAGAAGACCCAGTTCCAAATGCAGAGGAATAGAGAGTAAGCGATAAAGGGATGGAGAAATCGAGTGCTTGCCTGGCTTCTGAGGCTTGCCGTCGATCCACTTAGAGACGGAGAAATGGACCTTCTCGCGAGAGATGGCTTCAAACTTGTAGGGCTCTTTGAGGCAATTCCTCACCAGATTGGCGCATATGTTGGAGTAGGTGATGTAGGTCATCCCGGCCGCCCTCCAAAACGGCACCGCTGCGTTCGACGCCATCTCGTTTGCTTCTCTTTCTGCTACTGCCTCGCAATTCCACCCGCGCTTTCACCTCAGTCCCTTGCTGAATTAACAGAAATCACATGATGCGACCAGCTCAAGCGAATATGGATCAGTTATCGGGCTTTTAATATTAGTGGGCTAAATAGTAAGGACTGGACTAGGGCCTTGTTTGCAAGATTCACAATTCTTCTACATCTAATTTCTAGTTTGGTGAAGCATCAAACATTTTGAACCTGTTTAATGACTAATTTTTCTAATTTAATTTAATTTGAACTATTTAAAAATTTAATATAATCTAAACATTGTATTTTAGAAGTTTATATTTAATCGATATATAATATAATTTAAAAATAAGATAATTCAGCTGACTTTTACAAAAATTAAACTTGAGTTTACTTCTTATAACATGGTTCTTTGGAAAATGCCTTTGATTCATAAAGTAATCAAGCACCAACAATTATTTTATCATTACCAATGTCATTAAGTTAGAATTATCAACATCAAATCCTAATTGTTTTAGCAAACAAACAAGTTGCTTTCTTTCATTTTTTTAACAAAAAAAATATTGAGTAAATGAAAGTACCTATTAGAATGGACTTTTTTGGTTGATTGGTACTATAGAATTATATTGTATATCTATTCATTTACTAGCCATTTTTTTCGTTGTGACATGTAATAGTCATTTTTGTGAGGTAAGAAGAGTCTTATTTTCTTGAATACTTTTATAAGTATAACATATGTTTTCATATAAGCATAGCCATTATACTTAAGTCATGAAAATTAAATAGGATTTTTTTTTTGGTTAACAAATAGGATATTTTTTTTGGTGACAACAAATAGGAGGTTTTTTTTTTTTTTTTTTTAAATGAAAGGAAGGGCCAAGCGGCCCAAAAACACGAACATTACACTAATCCAGTTCTCAGAGAAGAGACCCTCATGGCATTAGCAAGGACGAATAGGATGTCTGTAGTAGGAAGAATGTGTATTTCATTATAGTATTATAATTATTAGTATGTTTATTTTTTAGTACATTTTTTGAATTGAAATTTCTAATGAATAATTTAAATATCTCATTTTCAAATCATATTTAATGACTCTGAAGTGGATAATTTACTTAACCAAAACAAACAAGGTGGTTAAATTATACAAAAGTATTAAAAAAAATTTGCCTATACGAAGAAGTCAGTGGGGGATTGTTATCCGCATGCTAACCAACTCCATAACTGCAAATCACGGGCACTAGTGAAATGATGTTAGATAGAGATCGAGGCCATGGGGCACTTGCGATCCGCACTGTCTAAGTGTCTATGGCTACCCCTTTTTTTCAAGCTTTTGTTCAGAGGACTTATAGATTATTACTTTAGTTGAATTCGTTAAAAAGATAGCCATTTAAGATTCTAATTAGCTCTATAAATAATGTCTGCAACTTCAATGCAATTCCAAAACCCAAGACAATTCAGCCCGTCCCCTTACAGATAATGTTATGGAGTAACTTATAGTCACATGATCTGGTACTTTCTGTTGATAGACTTTTAATTATGTCCAATGATAAGTATTATTTATTACTATTCTTGTTAGTAACTATTTTTTATTGTATTAAACTACTGAGCATAGATTATAGAATCTGTTGATCTGATCACTCCAATCCATTCCAACCCACAGCAATGGTGGGATGTTAAAATGGGTTTTTGTATGCTTGTATACTAGTTGACTAATCATATTCACATGGATTACGTCCTCAACAAATGCCCAGAAATATTAACCCGTCTTGGTAATTTCAATACTGGTTCGCTTGTAGGGACTTCTCAAACGCAGCAAAGCAAGAAGAACCCCACACTTTCTTCTTCTTCTTCTTCTCTCTCTCTGCTTTGCTGGCTAATTGCTGCTTTGAGAGGTGAAATGCTGAGACTTGGACTACATTACTCTTTAGTTTCTTATGTGGTGGATCTGACACTTCGTGGCCCAGACCCTTAATTGAGTTTGTGAAGTTTTCCTCCTTTTGCTTCTGGTTTCTGAACTTTTCACACTCATCTGAGCTTCAGTGTCGATTCCGTTTCTCATTCTTCAGCCTCAAACTTATTTTGGAGTTTCTCAGTGTCATGCTTAAGTGCTTATAACACTTTGGTTACTGTATTGGTTATTTGCCTTTAGTTTTTCCTTTTGTGCATTTTTGTGGAAGCTGAGTTCACTTCAGGGCTGGGGAACAAATGGCTCCAAGCATAAATTTTTCTAAATGGTGGGTGAAGGATCCTTCAAGCAAGGGAAACCCAGTTGTTGTGACTATGGAAAACCCCAGTTACTCCGTGCTGGAAATAGATAGCCCTGACGCGGCATTCCAGCAAGTAGACAAAGACAGAGGTAAAAATGCTAAACAGTTTACGTGGGTTTTGCTTCTTAAAGCACATAAAGCTGTCGGCTGCATTCTGTGGCTTGGAACTGCTATTTGGGCAATGCTTGGTGCCATTAAGAAAAGGTTGTTATTTGGGGAGGGAATTTCTGTGGAGAATGAAAAATCTAGCAAGGGGAAGTTTCTGTTTAGAGCAATTGTTGCATTTTTGGTAATGGCCTTGGCATTTCTGTGCTTTGAAGTGGTTGCTCACTTCAAAGGGTGGCACTACTTTCAGAACCATAACTTGCACATTCCCCAAACTTCGGAGATTAAAGGGTGGTTTCACTTGGTTTATGTTAGGTGGTTGGAATTCCGTGCAGACCGTATTGCACCTCTAATTCAATCTCTCTCAACCTTTTGTATTGTTCTCTTCTTAATTCAGTCTGCGGATCGAATGCTGCTGTGTCTAGGTTGCTTCTGGATCAAATTCACGAAGATTAAGCCCAGGATTGAAGGGGATCTCTTTAAGTCTGATGACTTGGAAGGAGCCAACTTTAGATATCCAATGGTGCTCGTTCAAATTCCTATGTGTAATGAGAAAGAGGTAAGTAACTGTCTCTTTGTTTATATGTGTTTACTGATCGGTGAGTTTTATTGTCGGCACCGCTAGTTATATGGGACTAATCTTCGAGTGACTCCTTTGAACATAATCCTGCCTTCTTTTTGTGATTTTAGCTTAAAATTTGCTATATTGAGTTCTGGTGTTTATAACCCTAACGTCACAGAAGTAGTAGTAGTGGTTAGCTACATAATGCCAAATGAACTGCCGTTTTTAATTGTATGGATTACTCTTTCCATTAAGAATCTTGATGACATTGGCATTGACTGTAGGTATATGAACAATCTATTTCAGCAGCATGCCAACTTGATTGGCCAAAGGAGCGGTTGCTGATTCAAGTTCTGGATGACTCTGATGATGAGGGCATACAGTGGTTAATCAAGGGTGAAGTCTCCAAGTGGAGCCAGAGAGGTGTCAATATCATCTATCGTCATAGAATGTTTAGAACTGGTTACAAAGCGGGCAACCTCAAGTCTGCAATGAGCTGTGATTATGTGAAAGATTATGAGTTTGTTGCAATCTTTGATGCCGATTTCCAGCCAAATCCAGATTTCCTCAAGCAGACTGTTCCACATTTTAAGGTGGCTTTTTTTTTTAAATTTCTTCCGACTTATGTATCCAACAGTTTCCCATTTTCATTTTCGGAGTTGCTTTGCAGGACAATCCTGAGCTGGCACTGGTTCAGGCTAGGTGGGCTTTTGTAAACAAGGATGAGAACTTGCTGACACGACTGCAAAACATAAATATGTGCTTCCACTTTGAGGTAGAGCAGCAGGTTAATGGGGTCTTTCTTAACTTTTTTGGTTTTAATGGCACCGCTGGAGTTTGGAGAATAAAGGCACTTGAAGAATCTGGTGGCTGGCTTGAGCGGACAACTGTTGAAGACATGGATATTGCAGTCCGGGCCCACCTTCATGGTTGGAAATTTATCTTTCTCAATGATGTAAAGGTATCCTTGAATAATTCCAAGCTAATCCTCTCATTTACTTTATGTGCCTGCAGCCAACATTGATATTTTATATATTTATTTGGGAAGCAGAAAGAACTTAGATTGGCTGAAGTGATTATGTGCAATAATTGAAAGATATGTACTAATATTTAACAGTTTCACTAAATGCTATATTTGAATACTAGTGAAAAAATTGATGAGAAGTTCAATCGATTTTGCAATTTACAAATATGGTTTGAGATGTAAGAATGCCTTGGCCTAAAGAACACTCTTTCAGGTGCTTTGTGAGCTTCCTGAATCTTACGAAGCTTATAAGAAACAACAACATAGATGGCATTCTGGTCCGATGCAGCTCTTTCGTTTGTGCCTTTCGGCCATTGTTACCTCCAAGGTAAGACTTGTTTGTTCTATGTTGCACTATTATGAAGGAAACATTAATTTAAACATGTTTTGATTTGATATTGTTGCAGATTGCATTCTGGAAGAAAGTGAACCTAATATTTCTATTCTTTCTGCTTAGGAAGCTAATCCTCCCATTCTATTCTTTCACATTATTTTGCATAATCCTTCCCTTGACGATGTTTGTTCCTGAAGCTGAGCTTCCAATCTGGGTTATTTGTTATATTCCTGTGTTTATGTCATTCTTGAACATTCTTCCTGCCCCCAAATCCTTTCCGTTCATTGTTCCTTACCTACTGTTTGAGAACACAATGTCAGTTACCAAATTCAATGCTATGGTATCGGGGTTGTTCCAGTTGGGAAGTTCATATGAGTGGATTGTCACAAAAAAAGCTGGTCGGTCATCAGAGCCTGACCTTTTAGCTTCTGAAGAACGGGAATCAAAGGCCTTGAGTCTTCAACTTCACAGAGGGGCCTCTGAAAGTGGACTTTCTGAGCTTAACAAAATAAAGGAGTGCCAAGAAGCTGTTCCTAGACCACTTGTAAAGAAAATGAACAAGATATATAAGAAAGAGCTTGCCCTTGCATTCTTACTCCTCACTGCTGCAGTTAGGAGCCTCTTGTCAGCGCAAGGGATGCACTTCTACTACTTACTGTTTCAAGGTGTGTCATTCCTCCTTGTAGGTCTGGATCTAATTGGTGAACAGATGAGCTAGAGCATTATAAAGGATGCTAAAATAGAAATGATTGTTAAAGAAGTCAAATAATTAGAGAAGCCAATCAATTTGGATTGATGCAAGACAAGTTGATTTTAGCGGTTATAGTCAAAATGCCTAAATTTGATTCAGGTGAAAGCTGAAAGCTATCACTGGTCAAATTATAAAATAAGTTTGTTCCCCTCAAAGTGCTCTGATAGATTTTTTTCCCCTTTTCTCCCGGAATTTACATGTCCATTGATTGTTGTCCTCAGTAAATCCATATTTCTTTTGTCCCTTTGAAGTTTCTGAACGTACACCTATTCATTTTATCACAGTGTCACCCTGTTTCCATGTCTCATTTGGTTCATGTCTATCAATTTGAAAGACATTGATATGTTAATTACAACAATAATCATTTCTTCGTTTCCCTTTTTAATTCTGCTAGATACCGTTTGGTATCTAATACTAATAGAAAGCCAACATTGTAATAAACAATGAACAATCAGAAAAGTTAAGTTTTAAGTTTGCTCTGTACCAAATTTTAATTAAATGCAGCCATCTTTGGAGTATAAACTTGCAATAGTTATAGTACTAATTTTGTTTCTGTTGCTTCCCATTATCTTCCTCCTTTTCGTTTTGTTGTAAGTTCTTTTGGAAGGTTATGTAATTCTTGGTCATTATATGAACTCAACATTGATAATATTTTACAATTGGCAAAAGAAAATAGTGTCGGCAGGCAGTGAGATTTGAGGAGGAAGAAAGCATTAGATAGTATGATATGGGATGAGACAGAGACCTTTGGTTCATTGATCATGAACGTGGATATTACGCTGTGGATCTGCAATAGGACGAGTGTCGTGTAAGAGTCCCACATTGGATGGACCCCCTTCGTTTTAATACAAACTTTTTTGCATAACCAAAGATGTTTTTGGGGTATATGCTGCCCATGACCATCGCTGTTCCAATAATGGTGGGGGGCATGAACAGGGAACACCTACCTCTCCTGCTAGTCATGTGGACCCTGCTGCCTCAACACAGCCATTTCTTTTCTGCTTTTGAAACGACTGAATCCTATATCCATCATAGCAAAGCAATTTTACTCTTTCATTAACACCTCAGTAAGAAATTATGACAAAAGTTGCAGACGCATATAAATGAGCCCATCTGTCCTAAAGTTTTAAAAAAAGAAGATCAAATTATCCCTTGATTTGCATGATCTAGCCACTTTACCAACTAGCATTGAGTATGTTTAACTTACACACAGGCATAAGAGGTAAAAGTTTACCTTTCCATCTTATCCTTACCTTCAGCAGTGTAGACTTTTTAGGCTAAAGAAGATAAAATAAAATCCTAGTGTACCATCAACTTAAGACAAATATAAGTGCACTTGATTTGAGTGCACGATAATTACACAATGTTTTAGCAAAACACTAATATAGAACTATTCCTAGTTAGTTTTGTATATCCTTGTGCATTAAATTGCATGTAAATAGGCGCTCTCAACTTAAAATTGTTTTAATCAATACAGAACGCATAACTTAATGTTAATTAGGAATTTTCTTTTGGAAGTAAAATGCTAGTTAGGATTTGCAATTGATAGAACTGTACGAGACATATGCTAGTTAAAGCTTGTACTTCATTTAATATCCAGGTTCATGTCGATGTGGGGATATCAGATTTTAGTATTATTATTACAACCAGTCCAAGGGATATCAGGGTGAAGAAAGAGGATGCATCCAGCCAAGGGCTAAGCTTTATGACCTGTATCTCTAAAGGGCAGTTTCAGTTTGATTCTGATGCCCTGAAATGCATGTCAAAGAGTAAAGCAGTAGCAACTTCGCCTTTGCCTTTGCACTATCAGCTATGGATGTCATAGGAAACCGATGAAAATATAAATGCATCCTTGACAGGACATTCAACAGTAAGCTAACTACTTCTTCTATCTTTCTCTGCTGTTAATCGTGTTCACCTTTTCCTCGTGAACCCTGATTATCGCTCAAAACATGTTTAATTGAAGATAGGTGGGATTATCAACTAATTTACGTGTTAAAATTTGTATTTATACAAGTGGGATTGTGCAAGTCTCAGCCTCCTGAAATTGTATTCATATAGAAAAACAGATGGATTATGATGTAATACATGCACTTAAAGTCTAAATTTGTCTTCATGTGACTGAGATTTTAGTGGAATAGTCAGCTATAACATCCCATACCAAACAGCCCTCGGACGTCACAGACTAAGCTGCCATTACGGTGAAAGCTTTTAGACCATTACTTTAAAGCAGACACCCACGTTTGGCCCCTCTTGCCAACAGTATCCCTCCAAGTATCTCATTTTGATTGCTATTACTTCCACCGACATAGCTCCCCCTACCTCTCTCTCTCAAGCACTATCTATTACCTATTGAAAACTTCCTAAGCTTTATGTTAATGTCTTTGGTTTGATCTCTCTGAAACATGTAATTAATGGATATGCACTACAGATACAAAAAAGTGGGCTATTAGGTAATTATATTATATTTTAAATAGTAGATTGGCACTAACGTTTGTGTTCAAGACTCTAGTATGTAACATGTAGGAAATACACAGACTCAATAATCATATATGTGGATTTCTTTTCTGCAATGGCAACTTGTGAAGCAGTCATAAGTCATCTTACCGTGGACTATTGATCCTTCAAAATTCAATGGAATGCAATAAAGGGAAATCATATGCTACTTAGGGTGGCGCAAACCCTAGTTTTTGTATTATTTAATCAGAAAGTTAGGGAATGTAACGCTACCCCCTGGTAGGATAGTGAACCAGAAACATAAATAGTGTAGCCAGAGGCCATATTTGGTTGCACAAGCTAGAGTTGAACTTAAAACTGAAAGCGAAACTTTCATACAAACCGAGCCTCAATAGCTCCTAAACAGGTCGATTCATTCATAATCCTAATAACCCAATTATGCAATATATTTTATTTGACCTTATTATTGTCTAGTCCACCATGTATTACCAGCCGTGCAATTCTCTCAACCATCTCTGCGCTCAGTTCATCTGTTAATTCTATACGTGATTATTCAAATCAAAGTAATAAAAACATCACTTCCACCTTTTTCTTCTGATTTTACACATCAAACATTATTACGTATACTTAAGAAACTTTTTCCTTGCAGGATTTGACTTTGAAACTGCCCTATCCCTACATCTGTATTAAACAAACCACCTATATACCCATTAAAGAAGAACAAGACCAAGAACATGAAAGAGATCAAGCCACGGCTCCCAGTCCTACAGGCACTTATGTATGTTGCATGACTGTTTACAGATTAAGCTGTCAACCTTCTCTACAACAAACTTAAAATTTTTTTTCACTATTTACAGAATAATCCTTCACCATCAAAATTTCACCACATAATTTTCGAGGCACTTGCTCCAACTTGTTTCCCTCCTGCCATGCTTGCCCTACCGAAACCCCGGGTCCTAGGTGGCGGATATATATAACAACTTGATCGTTGAAAGGATAAGGATGTTTGACTGCAAAATAAATAACTAAACATGAAAAGCCATTATAGAATATCACATCGAATTGGGGTTATGTCCGACATGTATACTATGACAGGAACACTTGGCTTATAATCTGGTGTATGTATGGTAAAAGAAGAAAACTCTGAAAGAAGCACAATAATAATATAACCAGAAGATGGCCTCCAAGAACTACAACTATAGACCGCGGACAGCTATGATTTGCATCTATTCCGGAGAAAATTTCTTTTAGGCAATGTGTATTTGAACATAAAAATTTTATGAAAATCTGTTATTCCTACAAATTTTATTGGGTCAAAATACATCAATGGAGACTTCAAAATAAAGAAGGTGATTACACAATAATGAGATAAATTAGCAAAAAGCCAGTGCAGATTTTTAATCAGGGTTAACAGATAATAAATACTTTAAACAATATTAGATATAAACTTACTGTCATAATGCCAAAATTGACCATTTATAAAAGAAATAAACTAGCTCCCACCTGGTCTCGGAAAGCCTTGTGGGAGTTCTTGGATATCATACAGTCCATCCCCAAATTCGTATGCTAAATCACAAGGCTGCTCAGTTGACATGACTTCCTTGAGTTGTTTCACCGTAAAATACAAAGGAGTAAAGGAACTGGCAAATGCAGCCAAAACTGATCCACCTAGTTTGTTGCGAATATTCATAAAATATGTCAGTAGTTTGGACAACTTAACTTAAGCTTGGAACTGTGAATTAGAATGCAACTAAAAGAGTACATAACAGCCTCAGCAGCACAAATGCATTCTTCAAAGATCCTTAACAAAGCCACAATTACTTTTGCATGTTGAAGGAAAATCAGCTTGACTGTGAACCTTTCATCCATACTGATCAGTAAACTTAAATTATGACCAAAAGACCATAAAATGTTAAATGAAAGAGTAATAACTAAACAGGTAGAGCCTACAATAAGAATTTACATAATCTGACCTTTTTTCTTCTGGACAATCATGATAAATTACCAACAATTATGGTTTCCCAATGCCCTTAAATGAAAAAAATAAGTAGAACAAATCCTATATCCTGTACCAGTTCAAGTCTAATATAATAATATGTAAGGGAATGAGAAATTGCTTTGACTCCTTTCCTTCTTTGTGTGTATTTGAAAATAATTATTCTTTAATCATGTCTGAATCAATATGGGCAAGTGAGACCTCCAATAAAAATAACAATTCCTCAGAAATATAAGCCGATTAGCAATAAATTTTTTATTGTTTCTGACAGGAATAACAGAGTGTTCATGCCAAGTATGTCATTGCAGGAAGTTGAAGAACAATGTTCAAGTCAGGCAACTAAACTATTACATGGATTCTTTCTTAGTTCAACACACCATTGTGTTGCATTGGACATAGAAGTGATAATCAGGATCATACAAAAAAAGCACCCCGAGGAGTTCAATGGATGCTCAAGGATGACACAGAAGGGTAAAACTTCACTAAGACTAGTAATTGTCAAATTGCAAACATGCATTTCTCTATCAAAAATGAAGAAATTTACCAATAAGTCGTCCGTAGGCATTCCCATTCTTGCAAGAAAATATAGCCTTTAAAAGAAGCAGAAGAATTAACCAAATCTTCAAATATACTTCACAACGCACAACAGAAGAAGAAGATGATGATGAAGAAGAGGAAATGGTCAATGTACCTTTCTGAAGAAATTTATCCAGGAAATTGGCCATGGTCCTATTTATCAAAAAAGCAAATTTTAATATTGTTGACCTTAGCTTTTAAATTTTAATACATGTCAACAATGAAAAACTTCACTAACCTCCATTTGTACTACAGTCAAAATGCTCAAGCATCACATCATCTTCATTGGGCAATAATGCAGCTGCACTTTTCTTAACTAAATTGGAATCCTCATATCGTGTCCCAGCTATCTGCCAAGCCCTTGAAATAAGTCTAGGTAAATTTGCCAAAATATTAATATTTCAACACTTACATAATTTCAATATGAAATGTAAATTCCAAGTTCACAGGTATTAGCATTTGAGAGAAGAGTGAAGGAGAGACTTAGGTTTTAACAAGTGCAGTAGCCGAAAACGCCTTTCCTTAGGAATATCTTCGATTTTTTTCCTGAACATGCAGGTCAACACGATGAGGATAAATGAATGAGTGAATAAGTGAGTGAGAGAGACAGAAAACAACTTCTCTAGATTTAAGAACTGGCAGTGTTATCTTATAACTAAACCAATATAAGAAAATTCCTCATTTTATGCAGGGTAGATGGATAAAGCTATGCATATGAAGGTCTTTAGAATCCTCCATTACTAATGATCCATATTTGATGATTCTTCGAACAATCAATCAAAGTATGGCAGCATAGTCATACATAATAATAGTTTTTCCCCAGTAAACATGCAACCAATGAGTACATGGATATATCATATATTATAAATGAGTAAGCAATTTACTATAAGAGACAAGAATACTATCCAGCTTGATTACAGATTTGAAGTTTCAGAAGTCCCAAATATTTAATAACCTAACTCTCAAAATTATTTCCGTTTGTCTATTCCTTGGCAACCAAAGAGATCGTGTGCTCCATTTTATGCTGCTGCCCCCATATTCAGAGTGTTGATATAGAAAGTTTTATCTTTCAGAACAGGGGAAACAATTCCAAATGCAGAAAGCCCCAGAGAACTCCTTGGTTTTGATCAGGTTAGCCTCTGTATTATACAGAAACAGAACCTGAGGAAATATAAATAAATCCCACTAACCCATTTCCTCTAAAGTAAAGAAAACTTATTATAGATCAAAAGTTGAAGTACACTGACCAAAGATACGCAGCAGGATTATAAGAAGCTGGGTCCAAAGGAATCAACTCTTTTGGAGGATCAAGAAATGTCACCACATCTTGTTCATCCAAGTAATCCTTTTTACCGTTTTCAAGAATTTCAAAGGGTTTATCATCCCAAGGCGATAGATACTCTCCCTTTCTTCCAGAGACAGCAGGGGTTGCACCAAAGCTAGACTGCGAAAGCCCACTTCCGTACAATCCCAAACCTACAGGATAAAAAAATTTAGAACTTCATCTTAAGCAATTTTCAACCACTTCTTAGAAGAAGGAAGGAAGAAAAATATGAAAAAACGAAGGAGCAAATTAGCTCAATTGCTCTCACCTCTGGAGTGTGGAGACCGTGTAAGCAAGAAACCAACTTGACGACAAACGGGTGAGAAGTAGAAAAGACGAATTGGATGGGGCTGTATGTACCAACTTCGTGCTGTTGCTGCCTCCATTATGCAGGCGACTAAGGAAGGGAAGAGCGGGAGCTAGCTTGTAGCTAACATCCTCTTATTCACGAAGGCAAAGATAATGCCGTTTGGAGCTCTAAAACGGCGGCAATAACTGGTGTCGTTTACTATGCTAAAACGACCTATTATGGCATAGCTTCTCAATTTCTCATCTTGATGTCGTTGCCCATCCCCTTGGATCAGCTCCTGTCCCTTTCTCAGTTCCTTTTGTCCATTTGGTCGTCATCATCATCAACGCCCTTGCACTCTGTAATCTCCAATTCTTGCCTCTCAGCTGCTCTTCCTAACTGCGACTAGTAAAGTTTTCCCCTTTCTACTCCTACGACTTACCCAGTTGCTGAAACCACTTTATTAGATTCTCAGAAACAAATCCAATTCCCTTGAAAGTCACTTTCCCTCAAATGCTTCTTCAGATGCAATCTCTCTGGGGGCATTTTGCACCTTCTATAACTCCTTCAATACACAAATTCAGTGAATTCAGTACCCCAAAGCGAGTGTCCATTCGCAATTGTTCATTCAAGACTCTAAAATGCTCGCTTTCTACGTTATCAGAGCCAACCCATTTGGAATTAAGTAGTAAGAAGCCGTTTCCTGCTGAAGTTTCAAGGACTATTATGGAGTTGGCCACCGTAGGCACGCTTTCAACTTTGAGTCAAGGGAGTTGGCCTCTTGGTATCGGCGTACGATTCGCGGTTGACCCAGAAGGGAACCCCGTGTTGTGCTTGAATCCTACCAATAAGCAGTTCTCTTTTGATTCGAGGTCTAGCCTTCATGTTCAGGTGCTTCCCCTCTTTCTCTCATTCTGTATGTGAGGATAGTTTGAGGAATTGCCGTCTTACAAATATCAGTTTCTGTTAATCAGTTAGAACAGTCTGGGTTGCGCACTCCCCAGTGTACACTTCAAGGAAGCCTTAACAAGCCAGAGGATAGAATGAGAATGAAGGTAATTTTTTTCCTTATTATTTGAGAAGCTTATAGTCAACAACGATTCAGAAATTTGAAAACATACTCATTTTGTGTTTTATTTATGTTCCACTTGAATGCTGCTTACCATTACAGTTTGCTGCTTATAAATTGTTTTGTGGTTGTCAATTACTAGCTTCAAATTTCTCTTGAATTATGATAAATAATTATCAAGAAACTGACACAAGTTGAATGATTATGAGGAAAAGTTGTGCCTTACTGAATTTGTGATACTGGAAGGGTATGTAAAACCAATAAGAGGTCTATTTCTTGAGAGTATCTACGTTGGAATAAAACTTCACTACAGTTCAACATGCATTGCTTTGTTTTATTTGATTTCTGGGGAATTATTAGCGTTACTATTAAAGAATGTTAAATTTTCTAGTTTATAATTTGGGGTTTATGTTTTGTGTAGTTGGAGTTCTCTGCTTAATCTTCTTCTTCGTGTTTAATTTTTCTAGTTTATCAGTCACCAGCCCACTGTTTGAGTCATGCATATGCAAAGTTTCTTTACTCCAGCTATTTAGTTCTGCATGGCTAGGATGTGGGGACTAAGACAGTGGTTGTTGTCTCTGAAACACCATATTTCATCCATTATAACGTGAAATCAAGTATCAGCTCAGATTCTAGATTATATTTCTGTATGTCAGACTCAAGTGGCTGAAGTAGTAACCATCTATTTAATGCCACTCTGGCTTGTTTGTTATAAGTATAGTAGAAATCTAGAAGGCTTTATCTCTTCTTTTGCTTTTGGTGTACAGTATTGTCAACTTGAATTTGTATTTTTTTTTTTTCCCATTCTTTAGTCATCATTGTTTAATGTTTCATGGCATTTTGCAGCAACTTATTTCCTTATGGAAGAAGAGGTTTGGAGAAGAAGTTGATGAAGACTTCATATACATTGTTTCTGTAGAGCGGGTGCTACAGATGGAAGATTTCCAGGAGGTGTGACAGGTTTTATATCTTCTCATGTTTTGTGCATAGTTCTTAGAGGCAACCAAATATGTTTCATTTGTTATTAATATATATGTCATTAATCTTGAAAGTCATGTTGCTTTCTAAGACCAAATCTTGTGTCCATCTGTGTTCCAGGATGGCATATGGGTCACTTCTTTTGATTACAAAAAGGCACAACCTGATCCTCTTCGGGAGTTCGCAGAGAAGTTAGTGAATGAAATTAACACAAATAACGTGGAAGACATTACACGCTTTTGCAATGTATACGTTGACTTAGATTTCCAGGTTTGCAACTAACTTGAATCTCTGTTTCACTAACAAGTTGTGTTATACTCGTAGGTTTAAATTTACAACCTTCACTTATTAGAAAATTGCTGCCACTACACCAAGGGGTCCTTTACTTGCTGTAGATAGGATGAAATGACTATGCTGAACAGAATCCTTAGATGATTGGTGATTACCAAATTGATTGTTATTCTTGTATTTAATTTCCCTTGAAAGGTTTCGGAGGCAAAGGTGATATGGGTTGATCGCTTGGGTTTTGACATGCGTCTCTCCTCCCCTCAGAGAGGCATATTTGAAGTGCGCATTCCTTTTCCTAGAGAAGTCAATGATGAAAAAGGTGCCAAGTCAACATTTAATTGTATGTCACAGCTTGCTTGGGAAGTGGAAAAAAATTTCCATCCTCCAGATTTTGAGAAGGTCAAACAGTTAAAGCATATAAAGTCCTGAAGCTTAAGCTATTTTTTTGTTTGTCTCAGCAATTCGTCAATCTTTATTATTATCAAAGACGCAGTCTTGTGAAGCTTTGTAACATTTGATCGTGTTTATTGTGTTCCCATTGTATGATGGTTCCATTGGGGCTTGATGCTCAGATCATCAGAAGGCCACAAACCTAGACATCATCAGAAGAACCTTCTTTAATAATCAATAGGATCATTCTCGACGAAATATAGATGATATTCTATTTTTAAGATGAACTCAGAGTATTTTTTAATTGAAAGTCAAAAGTTAATTTTTTTGAAATATAAAAATTATTAAAATAGTTTTATCTTTTTTAATAAATTTTTTTTTTCATACAAAACTAACAAAAATATGGTAGAAAAAGTTCTGACTTCTAAAATTCCTAGTCCTAATTTTCGAAATAACACAGTGCAAGGATACTACCACTCCGTGGCCTAAAAATTACCATCCAACGCCCCATTCATTTCCAATATTCACAATGCCCACCAGTCTATCATTTTCTCAGTGATACCATTCCTAACAGTCCCAGACTTGCCCCGAGGATGCGAAAACACCAAAAATATGACACCGCCATTCGAACATGTTCTTGGAGAAATGTTTCTAGCAAAGTGGCCTCCAATTTGTGATATTTCTGACTTATTCTTAAGTTGGACACTGCATTCATGTCGTTTATTCAGCATCTCTCGTGTTGCGACGTTTCATCTTCAAAACAGCGACCATGATTGCTATGGTTCAAACCCTCATTCGGAACCCTTGGAACGATCATGTCCGTCACACCTTTAGGGGAGGAAACAATGCCACAGATTCCTTGGCTAACCATGGTTTAACTCTTCCCATTGGCCTTCATCTCCTGCAGAGTTGCTGTGTAGTTTTTCTTTCGTTTTCGCTCTTTTCCTACCAAAATAAAAAATAAAAATAGCAACAATGGTATGCATTGCAGCTTCTTTACTTTGAACAAATCTGACTTCTCAGAATGGACGAGATTGCTTATGCTTTGGAGATGGTGGGGTGTCCATTCATGATTAGTCACCTCATAACAGATGGTTCAATGATAACTACTATTTTTTTGTTAAGAAAAACAAACGATTGATCCTTTATGTCTTTGGTGCAATGTACTCCGAAGTTAATGTCTGAACTTATTCCTTTTTTATGGGAGAGGGTGGAGTTTTAATCTTTGATGTAATCAAGCTGTCAAATCCTGTTACTTCTTTCACAAGATAGGCACAATTTTTCTTTCTTAAGTACAATTAAAATAAGGCAAAATAACATTAAAAAAATGGTTGGCCCTGTCCATATTGCTTAACTTCTAAATTAATTAACGTGCGGTTTTAGTTCTGTTTTATCATTTGGCAAGATGTTATATTTATGTTTGGGTACAGTACACTTTTTGCGTTCATATGAGGTAGGTATTATTTCTTCTATCTATATTATCAATCTATTACTTATCAAAAGGTGTAAAAAAGTATACACTATATGAAGAAAAATGTTATGATAAGTAAGGGAGAGATTTTGTGAATTGAGAAGACGAGTAAAACTGTGATAGTATATACAATTTGTATAAAGTTTTTGTGTACGTAAATTATTTTTTTATATGGGTTGTATACATTTTTTCTTTCTATTTTCTTGTTAGTTTTATTTATTTGTTATTTTTGCGAACGATTTAGCTTTACTTGTTGGGGATATTGTCTATTTTATTTTGTTTCTCAACTGTCAATTGAGAGAGCATAATTATATCCGTTGTAGCCTGTGCTTCGGTGTAGCAGTTAGTTTTCAAGCTCGTGCTTGTTAGTTGTTACCGTATCGTTTCCTTTCAAATCAAGAAAGAAGAATGTCGCTCCGTTTGGACCAATTAACACTGGCTTTTGAGCAAATTCTTAAGATAGTGAGGAATTTTTACTCAGAACTACTTCGAGGGTTCTTCAGGAACCTCATCCTTATGTGTGTGATGGCAGTGATACACTTGGCAACAATATACCTTGTTGCTAATGTCTGTATATCCATCCTACTATCAAACTACGCTAGTTCGCAAATTAACCTGCCTTTTGCCAAGAAAAAGCAAAATGGAACAGCTATTTACAGATCAGTAAGAGTCGAGTAAAACTGATTGCTTACTTCCTTTGTTTTACTAATCAAGTTTGCGCTTGTTTGATGCTGCCATGCTTCCTGCCTGGGCTTAGGCTGAAACGGAGATCTAAGAATATTCCCTGCACCCTGTTCCGCATATATGAGAGAATATGTATACGCCCCCGATATTCTGCATACTAAGTGAGCACAAAGTTTATTTTTAAGTATAAAAAATTTGTGAAACTCACTAATTTAATTAATTTAATTTTTTTAAATAAATATATAATAAAATTTAATCTGTGGCAATAATAAAATTGTATATGATATGCTTGGCTGCCTTTGCATCATTTTCAATTTACAAGGGACCATGAAACCGCATGGAAATAAACACTTGGAATTCCAAGAGGCCAGATAGAATAGATAGTCATTGAACTGATTGCTATCAATATATGGCGTCCACTCCTATGCGTAACAAGGACTTTTTCTGAAGTAATATCCCACTAAAGAATACAGACAAAATTGGAACTCCAAAAGGTGAAAAAAATAATACGACCAAGTGAGATCAGCAGCCACCAGAAGCCACAGGAATTGGAATCGGAATTCCAAGGCTTGCAGTTTGCTGCCACCAGGGGCTAAACAAAGTCGACACGGAAATACAAGCAGAGAGGCATCGTAGAAAAGAATGTCTTCTCAAATCAAGCACCTCCCTTCTGTTTCAAAGTGATCTTATCCCCAAGACTGAGGGCAATTCCCTGAGTTTTACTTCTTATTCTGATATATCCACTCAACTTACCATCTGCTTGCTTCTCAATGCTCACATTCACTAAAGCATCTTCCCCAAAAACACTCTTGGCATATAGGTTTGCAGCTAGGAAACCACAATCCCCTTCCAATGCTGATCTGAAACCCGACACAGCAAGAGATAATGAAAATCAGCATAAACGAAAACCAGTCAATCATAAGTCATGGGACCACAACCAGTCAGATACATGGCCATATTTTAAAATGTGCAGATTGAGCCCAAGTAAGATATAATAATTATACCAGACCAATGAGTTACAAGGAATCTTGGAGATCTCCGAAAGTTCTTTATACTATTCATCACAACCATGTATATATGTTAAAGAAGGATTTTGTCAAAATGAATCGCATAATGGACACCAAAAAAAAGGAAAAAATTTCAAACTTTCACAAAGTCGTGCTAGATTCAACTCCACAAATCATGTAAATTGGCAGCTAATAACTCATCACAGAGTGAAAATGTCAAACAGATTGGCGTTTGAAAAATGCTGTAGAGTATGTCTATTTGTCCATTAGGGCTATAAAATGCTACAAAAAGTCTCCTTATAATTTGGCAGATCATAATCCTCAGCAACTGATTCTGTTACTGTCAATTACAGATGTATCAGCTGAACAGCTCCTGTAAATTTCAAAATGCTCCTGTGGGAACCAAAATTCTTGATATTGACCCAGGTAGTAGATATTCATGCATGAGTACAACAACAACAACTCTGAGAACAAGTTTGCATGCATTGGTGTGCCACTTAGGAAACTGTGAACAATAGAAATTTGAGCAGAGTTGAAGTACATACGGTGGAGTCAGGCACTTCATATTGGTAGACTTGATGATGTGGTTCAGGAACTCTCTCTCATCTTGAATTACTGTATTTACAGCAACCTATAAAGAAAATGTTCATACATAAGTATAATCACATTGCATCATTTAAATATTGCAACTACATTTCCTTAAGGTTGATATTTGAGTAGAAGTCTACATCAACATATCGCTAGAACATGCATGCTCCTGTAAACATTACAGGCCATGAAAAAAGGTTTCAAATAATAACTAATTAGAAAATTCATTGTCTGGCGCTAACTCAAAACTGTAGTGGCTACAGTTCCTCAAGCTAACATTCATATCACAAGGCCATGTCGTATGTAAAGGTCAAGCACTGTTCAGAAAAAATAATCTAATTCCTAATATGTTTCTTTCTCAGTTCTCTCCTCATTATTACCAAGATAGAAAACCAACAAACAAAAGCTGTTACAAACTTCAGCATAACAACAATCAGAGTAATGGCAATCAGCTAAATTATCAAAATATCAGCATCAATACAACATAGCTCAACCTAGCATCATCGATTGCATATATCATATCAAATCTAAGCACCCGGGAATATAACTTAAAGAACACATACTTCATAAAGATGCCATTCGCGCTCAGAAACATAACCCAAAGAGCATATAATTCATGAAGATGCCAATGGCTTCACAAAAAGAACAAACCATCTCTCTAAAGTGTAATCTACAACTTTTTCCTTCTTTTTTTGGGCATGGGATATAAAACAGGAATCTTTGAAGAGCTCAATTGCTGCCAAAAGTGGAAAATCCTGAAACTCTGAAAGAGAGATATAGGAAAAGTCTACCTTGTTTTCCCATTCAAACTCGGCCCACATGGTTCTAAATGCCACGTCAGCACAGTATGCAGGAGAGATGTAGTCCATGATATCAATATGGATGTCATTAAGAACAATAACTGTTCTCTCAAGAACATTTGAAGATGTCTCATAAACTATGTTGCCAAAAATAACCCCTGTTTCAGTTGAAGACACCTTGATGTTGGCCTTAATCTGTTTGCTTGATTCCGGAGCTAAGGTATAGTTTTGTGGCCTCTCAACAAGTTTAAGATCACCCATGGTTGCCAACTCCAAACACAAATTCTGAAGAGTCTCCTTGGTTCGGTTGATGACAGTAACATCGAGTACAATGTCATAATGATGGACTGTTACATATGCTTCAGCATAAACAGGATCACTGAATCCAGTGAGCTGAAGAATGCGATTGAGCTTATTCGCATCATCTGCATCCTTAGTGAACTCTCCAGTAGCACGTTTGAGATCATCTTGAACCTCATCTTCCAACTCAAGTTGACTCATACCCTAAAAAAAATTCACAAGATAAACAGACACAGCTTGAAATTTTGAAGAAAGAAAAAAGGAGCTAGATCAATGAGCACATAACAAAAGTTAAGCCAAACTCAGTTGAAACATAAGTAAGGTGCAGGATGTAATCACACCTGACAGGCACAAAAGTAGATCAAGCATCAAGTGATGTATAAAAATAATGACTTGACATCAACAATGCATCAAAGTAGAGAGTGAAAGAACTCAATGGATAAAATCAAACAACAATTCAGTTATCTATTGTTACAAATAGAGTAGATAATACTGGCACCATACCTTCCTGCTCTTCAAATGGTAAAAATCAATTAGATCATCAGGTTGTGCATTAGATATTTGAGCCTTCGCTTTAATCTCCTCTGTTTCACGGTGCTGCTTATCTGCAAGCATCTTCACAAAGCTCTGCCTGCAAGATTGCAGCCATATCTTCCTTATCTCATCTCCTGTATTGCACAGCAGTCTGATGCAAAGTACAATCCTATCATGAGAGTCATTATCAATTGGATGTGGAAGAACTGAAGATTGACCCAGCTGCAGCATTGAGACCATGATTAACAAAGCCTGTGTAGCTGCTCTGTTAACTTCGACTTTTGAGGTCTGAACCTCTTCCAACCTCAAGGTAAGTTTTGTCAGTGTACATGCGACTACTGCCCCAAGAAAAAAATCACCAGAAAGAATCAGTGACCTCAGGTTCCCAGTGGAAGTCAGTGATCCCTGTACAAGGGTTGGTGGTGACATGGCAGTTTCCAGAGCAGCACTTTGGGTGGCATAGGTCCCATCTGCAAGAATTGCAGGCCTCCTAGATGACACAGACACACTGGAGGTGCTTACCTGCTGAGTGCTTTTTGTTGTGTCTTGGCTCTCTCCTTCCTCAGTGGCTGTATAGAATGGGAGATCCCCAAGACACTGCTTAATAGCTGCAATTCCACTCTCAACTTCTGAAAGTGAGAGGCAATATTCACCAATTATCCATAGAGCGCATGAGCACACTCTAGCAGCACGGATTTGATAGAAAGTATCCAAAAGCCTGGTAATTATGGAAATGCGTAATTTTGGGTTTGTTTCAATGATCTCACGCACAAAAACAACCACATCCATGGCCGAAGCCACATTGGTGTCACCCAAGAAATCCATCAACAGGTGGACAACAGTGCTTGCCACTTCAGGAAACTTAATCGCACAAGAATGTATAGCTTGCACCAGCATCTGCCTATACTCACCATTCTTCTCATGCTCCCCACTCTGAGTTTTCACAACTTCTTTCTTTAGCATCATAACAACCTCATCAATATTCCTTGGGGTGATCAAGTCCAGAGCAATATCAATAGTCTTCCTCCTAATATCAAGATTTGGACTAGGAAGTGCTCTAAGGACATCCATAACCATTTCCACCATAATCTCCCTATTAGAAGTTTTCAGTTCATTGAGCCTATCGAGTACAATAAGTTTCACATTATTATCACTCTGCGAAAGCAAGAGTTGACAGTAAGTACTAGCTGCAGCTCTAATAGCTGTAGGGGCCGAGGAGAGTGACACAAGAGTACCGGCACATTCATAAATAACAGCAGTTGATTGGACATTCAACAAAGATATGATAATCTTTATATATTTCCCTTTCTCACCCTTATTAGTCCTACAGACCTTCCTAATCAACTCCAAGACAACCATTTGAAGTTGCTCACCCCAATCATTGATTCGATCGATATTTGTAAAGAGGTAATTAACAGCACGATCATGAGAACAATTAAAAAGCATAAGGAAAGCATTACGCTTACTGGAAGGGTCCTGCTCAGTCGACATAAACTTCTCAATGATTTCCGGGGCACTATCCAGTAGTTGCTCACCCTGGGGAAGCTTGTAGACTGACATGACTGCCAACACGGCATTCCTTCGAACAAAAGGATGGCGATGCTCCAAATTTGTTAGAATCGAAGGGATTAATGGTTCAATTATCTCAGTCTCGTTCAAACGGCAAAGGAAACGCAAGGTGACGCCGCGAATATACTCATTTGGATGCTGTAGATTGTTGCGAAGATTCTGGCAAATGAGGATCATCTCCGGTAGAACTTTACCCCTGGAATCGGTTTTCTCAATGATCTCCAAGTAAAGAAGGAGGAGCTTCTGGATGGTGTGGTCCTCCGAAGGAAGGACATAGCGTATGATGGTGATGAAGAGTTGGGGAATGGTCTCGCCATTGAGCAAGAGCATAATTGCCTTCTTCAAGGCATCGATCTTGGCGATGACATCGTTTCCTTCGAGCGCTTCTTTGATCTCGTTGGCTAGTGCTGGGGTTCCTTTGTCAAAGTAAACGAGCAGAGTGCAGGACTTCTCCATTTGGATCTGGGATTTATGAGAATTCAGAAACTTAGTTTCAGATCTGAAATGAAAACGGTCATTCAAATGGAGGGAAAGCTTTCGGAATCCTCACCTGCGGCGGAAATCAATGAGGATTTGAAATTCCTGGAATTGGATCTGCTACTGCGGAATTGTTTGAGAAAGAGAGAGAGAGAGAAAGAAGAAGAGAAGAAACGAGCGAGCAGAGGTAAGAGTTTGAGTTTGAGTTTGGAGTGAGCTGAGAAGAAAAAATGAAATACTAATGGGTCGGCTCTCCTATGAACGATTGTTGGGCCGATTACTTATCGGGCCTTCATCTTTGGGCAGTGTTCCTTCATTTCCAATCCAATTTGCTGAGGGCGGTTTTGACTTTTCAATGAAAATAGGACCATTAATTAATCGGCCAACCCAAAAACAGGCACGACACGACTGGGGATTGCATTGTGAATTAGCCGTGTCATGTCTTCCCGTCACGTCTTTTGTTTCGTGGCAAGTTCATTTCTCCAACTCTTGTTTAAGTTTTGGCATGCTCTGAAAGAGAAGGTTGAGGCAAGGATGATAGAATGGAGCCCAACGTTCCGTAATAAGTCCATTGAACAATCCCGTTATTTTTATTCATGATTTTTCATTGCTGTTCCGTAAAATCTCATCTGCTGCTGCGTAACTGATCTAAAGTTTATTTCCTCACCTGTGGACAAGTAGCGCATTTTATTTTCAAGACGAAAGATGCAGCTGAAAATGCAATGTTTGAGTTGAAGAAAAAATGCCTACTTCTGGGAGATGGGAGGTACTTTATTCATTGATTTGTTTTTACATGCAGTTGAATTTCCTTTTTCTTTTTCACTTTTATAATTGGTATTCTTTTCAGTGACATCATCTCATTCTATTTCTACAAGTGGGTAGTGTGTGAGAATCTAGTATCATTTCTAACTGAACAAAACAAATTCATATCATGAAGTTGAAAATACAACCAAAATGAAAACTCAGTCCCATTGGTTGTAGAATTATTAAGCAAGTACAAAACATGCTATGTATGCTTACTCAATTTACTTCAAATTGTTAATGATGGAGATAGAATCCAATTCTTGAACCATCACATTACAGCATTAAGCTTTTAAGTTGAATGGCTTTATATCGTGATACTGGTGCCTAATTCATTGTTACCATGTCAAAGAATGCTCAACGAGTATACTAGTAAAGCTGGTTGGTGAAAACCTAAAAATAGGTTCTAGTCCACTTATTGATGAGAAATAGATTGAATATAAGGTAGCTTTTTGCATGAGAAAGTCATGTCAGGACGATGCTTGAGTTTATATTTTTTTCTCATTCTGGTTGGAGAAATGAAAAAATAAGCAGGAGTTTTGCTATGGGATTTTTGAATCTTCGCACCGTTATATTTTGGGGAAAGAGTTTTCTTATGCATACCATATTCATTCTTCTCTTGCATTGTACCTGATTATAATGTAAGAAAAAGGAACCTCATTTATAATTTATATAGATATAGATGGCTATAAATATGTGAAGCAGTTTGAATGCACATGATTATTTTGAAATGTATCTACTGTGGATTTGGGTCACCTGCTGGAATGTCAGTGGCATGAAAGGGACTCAGAGAGAACCAGGCAAGCAAAATAACTTCATTGGTCACTTGGTCATTGACAGATTGGGGCCTCAAAAGCAACATGAGGAGATGGTAGCTTAATCTACTAAGCTTATTGATTTTTATCTCTCTTTCTTTTTTCCATCTTTCAGAACAATATGATAGACATTATCTGTTCTTTTCTCTTTCAAGAAAAATGCAGTATCAACATCACATTGTTCACAGCCCAGCAAAATTGAATATGGCATGTCCTTGGAATGGCATGCACTACTTCAGAAGTCAGATGCATCATGCATGGTGGAATGCGTTATATCAGGTGGTTGACCTTACTGAAGAGTCATTTTTTTTGTTTGCTAATGCATCATCACAAACTTGTTGACACCCAACTTCTCGGTCTAGATTGTTTAACTCAAGCTGTTTTCTTTATAGGAAAAAAATGAAGGAGATACAAAATGTTAGAAGGACATAAATTTGTAAATTTACTTGATGAAAAGAGACTTTTCTTTGAACTCTGGCTTTCTCTGTTAATATAACAATTGATTGGGTACAGCCTAATTGGTATCCACTCAAATGTGCCAACTATATCAATTTTTATATGGAGTTCTAGTGTCTTGTAGTTTGAACACTTGGGTGGTCTGTTTTTGAAGGAAATTACATACCTTTCACCCCCTACTTATACAGCAAATTTAAGGAAATTACGTGTTGCATGATTACCATGGTTTACTGATTCTTCTTTTTTAACTTTTGATTTTGTTTGTGGTGGACATTTTTGTGTGATTCTTTTACGGTATATGCATTTCCAGACCTAGCAAGGGTGATGACATGCATATATATATAGACGCTTCTTCTGGCCTTGCACCCTGAATTGTGCATATTTAGATGTACTACTAGGCAACCACAAGCTGCCAGCAATACTTTGGAACCAATTAAAGAAGTCTCACGCTGATACTATATAAATTATTCAGTAACACTTGAAAACTAAAATGTCTGTTTTAGCTCTGAGCTAAATGTGCTTTCTATTACTTTTAAAAAATTACACATTTGATCGTTTACCAAACATAGAAATCAACAAATCATGGCTGTTGTTTTGTTCTCCAAACAACGCAGGCATGATACCCTGTGTCTGTCTGTGATGCTTTTAACTTATTTCTCTGTTGCTGCTTTTCAGTAAGGGAAGTGAACACAATAAGACCTTCCAAAACTGATATAAGCATCACCTGCCCTGTCTAGCTTTGTTTGGAATATGGAAATTACTTTCACAAAAAGATGAATCTCTTGCTTTTGTTTCGCTTGACCAAGCTAGGCTGCTGACATGCATAAATAGAAACGTTTCCTGTGGCTTTGCGCCCTGGATTTTGCATGTTTAGATATACTACTAAGCAAGCACAAGTGGCTGGTAATATTTTAGAACCCATTAGAGAAGTTCCAAACGTACAAATCAACAACCATCCCTCTAGTTTTGTCGTCCAAACAACGCAGGACATGAAACCTTGTGTTTGTGTGAGACTTTTATCTTAAACTTCTCTTTTTGTTGCTTTTTTAGAAAGGGAAGTGAACACCAAAAAACCTTCCAAAACTGAAATAAGCAAAAGTTCAGTAAAGTTCAGTGAAACAAAACAAAGCTTTGCTTGGAATATGGAAATTACTTTCACAGGGCATGAATCTCATGTTTTGATACTCTTGGTTTCTTGCTGGTGAAGCACAAATTTACAGAAAACTAGAACATCTTTAATACGAATGCTTAAAGCCATAGATCTCTGCGTCTTTCTATCTATTTCTTACTTTTTGTAATTCACCTACCCTGTTTTTGAGTTCATCAACTCTGTTCAGTCATTCATTCACCTGCTCTGTTTCTTTGTTTGGAACATGAAAGAAATCAAAACAAGAAAGATTAAAACCATACGACACTTTCCTTGTTAGTTCCCTTTTTCTGGAAACTACTGTCTTAGTTTCTCTTTTTCATTTAAGCCTTCACATTTTCTGTGCTTGTCATCATATGATATTTGAATTTTTTTTGAGCCCTTTTTTTTTTGTGATATAGGAAGGCTATTACCTTGCATGGGGGAGAGGAGAGGGAAATAGGAGATGGGATGCCCATAGAACAGGTTTGAACCTGCCTCCCAAAGCTGAGAGGCAGGTTCTATATGCCACTGTACTACAAAGCGCTTGGCTTGAGCCCTTTTGATCAAGCAAACATCAAACTTGCCTAATATCAGGCATATGACGATACTCTGTTTTTCATTTGCCTAATATCACACTTGCCTGCCCTGCTTTTCATTGACATGACCCGTTTTTCGTTTATATGTCCTGCTTTTCAGTTCAGTCCACCCAATTTTATAAGGAAGAATGAATTCCTGGTCTCTGTTCAGTCTAAGGACAATGAACTCTGTTTCTCATATCTGTACTCTGTTTAATATGTACTGTGTTTTTCATTTGTATACTCTGTTTTGCACTCTTTTTCTTTTCGTTTGTATACTCTTTTTTGCACTCTTCTTTTCATTTGCATCCTGTTGATTCTATTCCTAATCTTTTTCATTTGCATACTCTGTTTTTTGTTTGCATTTTCTGTTGCTTACTTTCTTTTTATTTGCATACTCTGTTTCTTATTTTAATACACATTTGCTTACTTTTTCAATATTTACGTGTGTATTCTTTTTTGCTATATTTTTTTCATTGGCTTACAGTGTTTCACACTTTGTTGTGTACTCTTATTTTTTCATTAGAATTCACTGTTTCGTACTCCGATTATTTTCATGAGGATACTCTGTTTCATGCTCCATTGTATCTTCATTGGCATAATCTTTACCAAACTCTTTTTTACGGATAAAAAACTGTTTTTTACCAAAAACAGAGCACTGTATTTTTTTTTTTTTTTACAAAAAACAGTGTGCTCTGCTTCTTGTAAAAATCAGAGCACACTGTTTTTTTGTAAATAATAATAATAATAAAACTTTTTTAAGAAAACATAACTATTTTTTTACAGAAAACAGAACGAACGCTGTGACTCTGTTTGTTCTGTTCATTATTCACTTGCTTACCATCTTTCATACTCTATGTTTTGTCATTGGCATCCTGTTTCGTACTTTTTTTATCCTTTTGTACACTTTGTTTCGTACTGCCTATTTTTATTGTTCCATTTGCTTACAGTGTTTTGCGATATTTTTGTGTTTTTTTTATTAGTTCTGTTTTGTCATTGGCGTACTCTGCTTCGTACTGCTTTTGCACTGTTTTTTTTTTTTTTTTGGTGAAACTTTTGCACTGTTTTTTTCATTTGAATACTGTGTTTCGTTCTGTTTTTTGCTGTGCTTTTTTTTTTTTATTCATTCGGATACTCTGTTTCTGATTTTAATACACATTTGCTTGCTTTTTGTATTTTTTTCACTTGCATATTCTTTTTTCTCTGTTTATTTTCATTAGGTTACATTGTTTCACTCTTTGTTGTGTAATCTGTTTTTATTCCATTTGTTTACTCTGTTCTGGACTCCTTTTTGCTATTTTTTCATTTGCTTACTCTATTTTGTATTCTTTTTTCTTTTCCATTAGCTCTGTTTATTTTCATTAGTATCCACTCTTTCGTACTCCGTTTATTTTTATTTGGACACTTTGTTTCATGCTCAGTTGTATTTTCACTGGCTTACTCTTTTTTAAACTCTTTTTTACGGATTGAAAAAAACTCTTTTTTAGACTTTTCTTTAACAGAAAACTTAACACTATTTTTTTTACAGAAAACAGAACGATCTCTGTGACTCTGTTTGTTCTGTTCCTTGTTCATTTGCTTACCGTCTTTCTTTCTTTTTTTGGGTAAATGCTTACCATCTTTCATGTTCTGTTTTTCTTTTTCATTTGCTTACCATCTTTCATACTCTGTTTTTTCTCATTTGCATTCTGTTTTCGTAGTTTTTTTATCCTTCTATATACTCTGTTTTGTACTCTATATTTTTTTTGCTCCATTTGCTGACTATGTTTCGCATTCTGTTTTTGCTGTTTTTGCATTAGCTCTGTTTTATGTGATTTACTGAAAACTGAGTGCTCTGTTTTTCTACAAACAGAGTATTATGTTTTTTCATTTCTATTTTGTCTGTCGTTCACATGCCCTGTTCTTCATTTGAATACTCTGTTTAACAGTCCAACTGCTTTGTTTTTTTGGTTCAGATGCTCTGCTTTTGATTCACTTGACTGTTCTTAAGTTTATATGCTTCATTTCTCTGTGCAGATGCTCTGCTTTTCATTCACAGCCAGTTTTACTATCTCATCTGCTATTTTACATTTGCTGCTCTTTTTTCCAGTTAGCTGCCCTGTTCGAAAACAGAGCACTGTGTTTTCTGAAAAGTGGACTTTATTTTAGCACTCTGTTTTCTTACCAAAACAGAGCACTATGTTTCATATTCTTTTTTTTTTTTTGCATTTGCATGCTCTTTTTTTTCTTATTTGCACACTTTGATTAGTGGTCTATTTTGGTTCATTTGCATTCTCTTCTCTCAACTCTCATTTTGCTTTTGCATCTTCGATTTTTTTTCTTTTAGCATTCTGTTTGATTCTTTCACAAAACACAGCATTCTGTAGAAAACGACAAAACAGAGCACTCTGTTTTTCTGCAGAAAACAGGGCACTGATTTCTTATCGAAAGCAGAACACTCCATTTTTTTTTAACGAAAACCGACAAAATTGTGTAACACTGTTTTTTACCCAATGGACGCTGCTTTTTCACAGAATGCAGAAATTAAATACTTCTAAAAGAGAAAAAGCTCTCTCTTGGTAAAGCAGGCGTCCCTCTGTTTTCCAGAAAACTGACTTTAATTACTCAGTTTTTGTTTCTACAGAAAATAAAGGACTTTGTTTGCTGTGAAAACAGTGCACTCTGCGTCGTACTCTATTGTTTTTCTTTTTTCTTTTTTTTTTTTTCACGTTTGCATACTCTGGGTTTCCTTATTTGCATACTTTGATTCGTAGTCCGTTTTGGTTCATTTGCATTCTCTTCTGTCCACTCTATTTGTCCCATTTGCATCTTCTCTTTTTGTTTTGTTTTTTCTAAGTAGTCCTTTTGATACATTTTATTTTCGTATACAAACTCTGTTTTTTTCAATTACATACTCTGTTTCATACTGGTTTTTCTCGTTCGCCTACTCTGTGTCAAATCCTTTTTTCATTTATGTACTCTGTTTCATACTCTCTTTTCTTACATTTTCATACTTTGTTTTTTACTGTTCTACATTTTTTTTTCATTAGCTGACTCTGTTTCAAACCCTGTTTCAGACTCTGTTTTGTTTTTCATTTGTATACTCTTTCATTTCTATACTGTTTGTCATTCACTTGCCCTGTTTTCCCTTTGATTACTGTTTAGTAGTCCACCTACATTGTTTTTCACTTCAGGTGCTCTATTTTTTATTCATTTGGACTGTTCATAAGTTCATATGCTTCGTTTCTCTGTACGGATGCTCTGTTGTCATTCAGCTGCCTGTTTTATAATTCATCTGCTCTGTTTTACACTTGCCTGCCACATTTTTCAGTTATTTGCCTGATTTTAAGTTAATCTGTCTTGCCTTTCAACTCAAATGCCATGTTTTTTGTTCCCCTGCCCTTTTTTCAAGTCATCTGCTCTATTTTGCATTAGCATGTACTGTCTTCAGCCTTTGTACTCTGTTATTGATTGACATTTCCTATTTTTATTTGTATTACGTATTCTCTGTTGCTTTGTTTTTTTAAATAACTTACCCTGTTTCACACTTTCTTTGTACTCTGTTTTTATTTCATTGGCTTACTCTGATTTTTGCTCTGTTTTTTCCATTTGCTTCCTGGCTTTGCACTCTTTTTTGCCTGTTATTTCGTTGCTTTTTAGACTCTTTTTTCTTCATTACCTGTGTTTATTTTCATGAGCGTTCACTGCTTGTGTACGCTGTTTATTTTTATTTGGACACTTTGTATCATGCTCTGTTGTATTTTCTTTGGCTTCCTCTATTCAAAGCTCTTTTTCTGCAGTAAAAAAGCCTATTTTTTAGGCATAGCATGTTTTTCTTTTATTAACAGAAAGCAGAGCACCATTTTTTTTTTTTTACCATAATAGACACTGTTTTGAACCGAAAAAATATCTCTCTTAAAAAAGAAGGCTTCCCATTGATTTTTTTACTGGAAACAGTTCACTCTGTTTTCTGAAAAACAGACACTTCATTTTTGTATTGATCACTGTTTTTTGTTTTCTGTAACTGTTTTCTTAAATTAAACAGGGCACTCTGTTTTCCCACAGGAACAGGGCACTCTGTTTGCTCACTGAAGCAGGGCACTCTGTTTCTCACAGAAACAGGGCACTCTGTTTTCTCACAGAAACAGACCAGTCTGTTTTTTTTCTTTTTCATGCTTTTTTTATATGTTCTTTCATACTCCTTTTTTATTTGCGCACTTTGTTCTTACTCATTTTTTCATTTGCTTACTGTGTTTCTTTCTCTGCTTTTTTCAATTGCATATTCTGTTTTGTACTCTTTCTTTCATTCGCGTACTTTGTTTTCTACTTACTCAGTTTCATACTCTTTTTTATCATTTGCATGCTCTATTTTGTACTTTTTTTCATTACATACTCTGTTTCGTACTATGTTTTTTTTTCCTCATTCACCTTGTCTCTTTCATACTCTGTTTTGTAATCTTTATTTTCATTGGCACTGTTTGGTAAATTGTTTTGGCATTTGCTCCCTCTGTTTCATTGTCTGTTTTTACTATTTTGTATTTTCATCTCCATACTCTTTTTTTTCATTTGCACTATTTCGTACTGTTTTTTTTTCATTTGCACTATTTCGTACTGTTTTTTTTTCATTTGTAGACTCTGTTTCATTCTCTGTTTTTAGTGTGTTTTATTTTCATTGGCTTACTCTGTTTCAAACCCTTTTTTTACTTATTTGTATGCTCTGTTTCCCACTGTATTTTTGTTCATTTGTATTCACTTTTTGGGACTCTGTTTTTCTTTATATGCGTACTGGTTTAATACTTTTATTTATTCTTGTTTTTACTTGCTTACTCTGTTTTTTCCATTTGCATACTGTCTTAATGAACTTTCTCTATTTCATACATGATAGGATATTGGTATCAGCTACCTATATTTTCTTTGATTCAGCCCTTCCTAGAATTGCCTTTGGCAAGCAACTTAGTAGAGGCAAAGGTTCTTCTTCCCCTGCATTTCTCACGTCACGGACCTATTCTGTAGCCTTCAGGTGTCTCTGAAAATGGAAGGAAGAGGAAAAAAAGCTGGTATTGAAAGGCAAAGGCAGTATTGATTACATTATCACGAGATTGAATTAATATCTGTTTTCTGTGTACATGGAAGCTTGAGCACTGCAGAAACTTCGGTATCCACTGCTGCCTGTGGAATTGTACGCTCTGTTCTTGGAGTCCATTCTCTTCTAATACCTGGAATTGCAGAACCCACTATCATTTTGTACGCTTATTTTTGCAACTTTTCTAAAGATAGGGATGATTTGGGAATAGAACTCAAGGTGGTAAATAGAACTAGTTCTATATATTTGAAGTTTAATTCACACCAATGGAAGAAATAGATGTATATTTGATGTTGTTGCTTTTCGAGGTTTGTGTGTGGACTGCTCTGTTGTTTCCATTAGCAATGTTCAATGCTGGCACTATCATCAAATAGATTAACAAGGGTTGTGGGTGAGTTTTTCTTCATGTTGATAGTCTTGTACATTCAAGAGGCTATCACGGTCAGTTTGTAAACTGTCACGCATTAACACCAAATTGAAAAAAAGATTTGTCTAAAGACATTTAATAAAATTGAAGGACTCAGTCACAGCTACATTGAAATGGAGTGGCCACCAAGCTCAAAGTTGCAAAAGAACAAGACTCAACAGCAGAGAAGTAAAAATTTCAGTGGCTTTACGCAAATGTATTACTGGGTATTATATTCACCTTTGGTCTTCTCTTTTTGGCTTTAAAGGGCAGAAGGGCAAGATCATGGTTATATTGAACAGGTTGGTTTAGTGAGCTTTAAGTGCCATGAACAATTATAACCTTGGCTGAATATAAAAATCTGATATAGTTTTGTTTGTTATTTAGGATGGTTCAGGCTTCAGAGGTTTGATTGCAGACTAAGGGGTGCCTTTGATGGTGGTGGTTTGGACAGCTCTGTCAATTACATTACCAAATAAGCTTCTCTCTGGAGTTCCAAGAAGGCTATTTTCTCCTCAGGCATCAAGGCATGGGAATCTCCATCTTTACAACATTTCGTCAAAGTAGCATACACATCATATGATCTCTGCCTTGTCAACTGTCCTAACGCTTCTATTGCAAACGCATGCTCGGAGGTTGGTAGCAATACCAATTTCTCTGCCTTGACTCAACTGCCTTGTTTTTCAGTTCGCCCGCTTTCCACGCCATAACAAAATCCATGTCGTTCCCACTTGGCTGTTGTGGCACATGTTGTTTGTAATTATCCAACCAATAATTCCGCCTCCGGATCTATCACACTCCCAACACACACAATCTCTATTTTTTATTTCCGACGTATATATGTTAGTTTTTACATCACATTCCAATATTCGTTTTAAACACTTTTGCTTTTCCCTTTTGGACTTTCAAAAACAATAGAGCATGTATATGCCATTGTTTGTGCCGGATTAGTTGGTTAACATGACTACGTCTGATGGAGACGTTTAACCACTAGGGAACACGGTCAAATCTCTAAAGCACTTCTACTTCTATGCATGTTATGCTCAATCACAACTACTTTCCAATTTCAACTCTCTAAAATATTGTACTTTCCAAAGGCCAAAAGAGAAAAAAAAAACAAAAAGACTACAATTTCATTGTAATTGGCTTCAGATCTGGAGCTTAAGATGATAATAGAGTGGCCCTCATAGAATCAACGGCCCTTTCTGAGTTTGACAGACCAATTACTTAATAGAGAAAAGTGTTGGTCGTAAAAAAACAAATACTGAAGGAAAAGGAAACTCCACCTAGGATTTAGGCAGCGCATCATTTTCTCGGGAAACTGTCGGTGGCGTCAAACGACTCTACCTACAAGGAAAAAAGCAACTCGGGTTTTGGGATTGTGCATACTGTCTCCTCTGTCATTGTATGTGTGGTTAAAGCTTCCATTTCAGCTTGAAAATTCTTCTTCTGGCTTCTTAATGCTCAATGGTGAGCTCCATTTTCTGCTTACAGTTTTTGGGTATCTTCTGAATTGTGTTCTTTCCCACTCACAGTGAGGGATAGACTCTGACCCGGAAGAAGAAGAAGTACAAGATCCAAGGCGCAGAGAGAGCGACGATGGGAGTGGATTTGAGGCAAGTTGTGGCTGGTGTGCTGACGCTGACAATGTTCGTGATGCTTGGAAATATGATCAAAAGGGATCATTTTGATTCAGTCGAAGTAAGGCCTTTTCACTTATTGGTTTGATAGACTATGCGTTTTGTTTCAGATTCCTTCCGTTAACTTTTTATATTTTTGTCTTGTTTATGAAGTTGTCATCTTGATCTCTCTCCTACCCCCTCCTGGGGTCTAGCACCCCTCATTGATTAGCAGGCTCGATTTTACTTATGATCTTGCAAATGGTGTTAAATTACGAAGGGAGCTCATCCTGTTCTTAGGCCTTTTGATATTTTACCTTCCAGCTCCTATCTTTCTTTGGAGTTGTTTGGTTAAAGCTCAACATAAAGTAATTCATGTGTCCCTTACGCAGAACGCAGACGCTCGAATTGAGTAAGAGGGCAAGCAAATATTGCGATTTGGATTAGTTTATTTGCTGCAAAAGTAAGATGAAATAACCGTTTGACAAGCAGAGGTCTGAATGGAAGAAATAAGAATGCAAGAAATATAAAAAGAACCGTATATTTAGATGAAGGATTTTTCCACATGACTGATCCTTACTTACAAACAAGGAGATTATAATTAATTGTTGACAGAGGCAGTGATTCTTTTTTTCAATGAAATAGCTACTATAATGCGCACAAACAGTGCTAAGAATTACTAAACCTTTTGGATACCAGCCAATTACGTTTTCTCAATTTCAGAAGGTTATGCTTCTAAAAGGATTATTAAATCTTTGATTGACGGTAACCAGTCCGATATTATGATTGAAGGCAGTCCTCTTATTTTGGTGTTCCTGCTCCTTGGAAAGGATCGATAAGCTCTAATGATAGAATGTCAGTAGAAAAAAGGAAAAAATTGGCCAATTATATTCAAATAGATCAATTAAACTCAGGCTTAGTTTATTAGGAAATTTGCGAGCTTTTGTTGTCCCATCTACTTTATACCTCTGGAAAAAGTATTTAACAAAAAAAAAAAACTGATTTCAATAACATTGCAAAGTGCTTTCCATCGCAGATACAATTTCATAAAAAATTTCTAATTTCTCAAACAGGCAATGATTCAATCATAGTCACAACTAATTCACTTCAGTTGTCATTGCTTTACCTGTTGCTTTACAAGGAAAAACTTCCTGGAGGAACAGATGATGCCAGCTTCGAGAGTGCAAAGTTTGGTGCTACTCATATACGCAAGAGTATAGTGCCTTGGAAGGGAGATGCCCCAGGGCTAAAGCCATGTTGGGTTAAACCATCTGCAGGTGAGATTTAAACTTAACGTTCAAAAATTACCGAGGAATTAAAAATAATGTGCTTTACATAATTCTTGTACTGTTCTACTTAATTATTCTCCGTAATTAATTCATATTTTGGCTTGGATGACAGATGATGTAGAGCCGACTGAGGGATTTGTTACTTTTTCATTAACCAGTGGCCCCGAGTATCATATTTCTCAGGTATCTGGTTCAACCATACTGTTCAAACTATTGAGAAATTGCTTATGTACCAGTTATTTATATCTGTCTGTGAGCTATTTCTCAAAAATCAGCAAAATTTTCACTATCCACCAAAAAAATACAGTGTCACTTTTGTACATAGTCATCAATAAGAAAGGGAGATGATATTATTTGACTTATTTTCCGGTGACCACAATTGTTATGTTTAAAAAACTAGAATTTCTGCTGGTGTGTTATTTTTGCACAACGTGCTCCTTGATTCCAGTGCATTATAGTGAACAACTAAGTCATTACCTTTTCATTATTTTCTTTCCAATCTGTTTTTCTTTGCTTTGGTAGGATTCCTTAACCTCCGTTGTTTACCCCAGTTTTCTTCTTGTTGATCTGCTTCCGCTTAAGAAGTTTGAACTATGTAGATGACTGAATTTTAATGTTTGCTTAACCAAGTCATCTTTTAGTTGGTTGGTGCATCATGCAGCATGCAGTGCTTTCACTTCCCTGTTCTCAATAGACTCCGTAATCCTTTTTGCCTAGCATTGAGTTGGACACTTTTTTAAGAGTGACTTAGTATCGCTTCCACCCCCTCCCCCTAAAAAAGAAAAAAAGATTTGTTCTTTCAACTTTCCTTTCCTTATCTGTTTAACTTCTGGTAATGCATTGTTCAGATTGCAGATGCAGTGGTTGTTGCTAAACGTCTGGGGGCAACACTTGTGCTCCCTGACATCAGAGGAAGCCAACCTGGTGACAAGAGGTTAGTCCACTGCTAAATTTGATCACCCTAAAATTAAACTTATGCATGGAAAGATGAAATTAGGAATGAATGTATTGGAGAGAAAGTTGGCTTATTGAAGAGAAAATGATGGAACCAAATCTGAGGTGGTTTGGTCATGTTAGAAGGAGACTAGTTGAGGCTCCAATTAGAAAAGTTGATTGATTGGAGAATAGTTCAATTAAAAGGGGTAGAAGAAAGAAGACTTAAGAAGACATTAGGGAAAGCTATTAAAAAATATTTTCTTTTAAACGAAATCATTTAAAAAACATAATGATATCATTTGATTCATATAGTCAACCTTATCTAATAGGATAAGATTTAGTTCGTTGTTGTTGTTGTATACGTGGCAGAGGTAAAAATGGAAGATTAAGTTTAATTTAATTGCTTCTCCATATTATAACCCCTTCCTATCATGGTCATAAATCATAACAGTCAGCTGCTAATGTAAACCGTGTGGTAAAATGGGGTTAATTTTAATTTTTTAACTACTAAAGTAATAAGTTTTTCTGCCTCTATGTATGTAATGCCAGTTTGTATTAGGCATCTGTCTCTGGATAACTAGCATTGGCTTTGCTGTGGCTACTTCTATTGTGAAACATCATATATAAGTAATAAATATGGTGGTTTGAGTTTTGGTTTGTCTATCAGCCACTTGATTGAAATGCCCGTTAAAAAATTTGTTCTCTGTTTAGTTTCTAAATAAGCTTTGCTTCTTAGCAGTAACACCACTTTCAGAATAGAGATGAGCCATGGTTGAGCTTAAGTTTTCTCCAAATTTTGGGTTGAAAACTGATAAGTGATGCAAATAAGGACCAATTTCTTTCTCTGTTATTATAGGCTTTACTCATATTGCAAGCTGGCCTTAGAGGTGGCTCAATCTATAAATTCTTTATTGCAGATGTGATGAATGGGAATTAGGATATGACATTGTTGAATAGTTTGCTGTAAAAATCAATCTAGAAATGAGATTAATATACTTTGATCTAAGGGAAAAAAAAAGTACCTGTTTATAACATAATTGATATCTTCAGGAACTTCAAGGATATTTATGACATTGATATATTCATAAAAAGCCTGGAAGGGGTGGTCAGAGTTGAAAAGGATCTTCCTGCTCATATATCAACACGGAATGTTGCTGCAGTGAAGGTCCCCAACCGTGTTACAGAAGACTACATAGCTGAACATGTTGAGCCTATATATAGAATGAAGGGAAATATAAGGCTTGCAACTTACTTCCCTTCAATAAACTTAAGAAAGGCTGGAAAAAAAGGTGACACTGATTCTGTTTCATGTTTAGCAATGTTTGGAAGTTTAGAATTGCAGCCAGAAATGCGTGAACTGGTTGACTCAATGGTTGAAAGGTTAAGAACTTTAAGCCGGAAGTCAGATGGCCAATTTATAGCTGTGGACTTGAGGGTTGAGATGTTAGATAAGAAAGGTTGCCAAGTTAGTGATGATGATGCTGAAAAAAGCTGCTACAATGCGCAAGAGATTGCAGTGTTTTTGAGGAAGATTGGTTTCGACAAGGATACCACAATTTATGTGACTGAATCAAGGTGGGGTAGCAGCCTTGATTCTCTGAAGGATCTGTTTCCCAAAACTTATACAAAGGTCAGGCTTTTTCCTTAACTACCTGTTTAAGCTTCTCTCTTTCTTTGTCTCAAACACAACTGTACTTAAATTTTAGGTAGCTGTCCATACCCTTGTCTCCATTTGAACACTCAAAGGACAGTACAATCTTTATGCATTTTGATAACAGAAATATGAGATCCATATTCACTCTGGAAATAATTGCAGGAAGCCATCATGCCAGCAGATAAGAAGACAAAGTTCTTAGATTCTGATGATTCTGAAATTGAAAAAGTGATTGACTTTTACGTCAGTTCTCAGAGTGATGTTTTCGTACCAGCAATTTCAGGTCTGTTCTACGCCAATGTAGCTGGTAAGAGAATTGGTAATGGTAACACCCAGATATTTGTCCCAGCTGATATTCCAGATTCCACTGCTTCCGCCGCCAATTTCCTGTCCACTTACGTGTCCAAGAAAAACCACTTTGCATATTCTTGTTACTGTTAATTTGCTGTGGAGAATTTTGAAGAAACCAGTAGAAAATGTACTGAAGCCTTCAAAGAAGGTTCTGCTTCCCCTGTTAATCTATTCAAAGCTCAAGGACAGAATATGGAGTTCATACCTAGTTGGGGATTTCAACGTTAAGGATTTTTTGTCTAAATATTTGTTTACATTCACCAAAAATGGGGGAAATTGTGTGTGATTCTACCTGAGTCACTTAATTTGATATGTACACAGGACTTTCTGTCTTTCGTATGTAGTTTGTAAAATTATGTTTGCCTCCTGGTTATTCTTCATAATGGGTGAAAAACATGATACTGATTTCGTTGGATGTATCAATGCGCCTTGGTGTACTGTTTTTAGATTTTTGTTTTCTTCTTTTGAGGTAAATGGTACTTTGTTAGGTAGGCATAAGTTAGCAACCATTACAAATGAAAAAAGAATATAAAAAAATGACGTTTCTTATACATAAAAAGGATGCATTGATATGTGTATATATTTAGGGAGACAAAATTTGTATTTTTTTATATTTTTATTCTTTTTTATTTATATTCACACGGACATATATAATACTTGAAACTTAGGTACTCTTATTATTTTTCACTCTATATATATAGAAATCAACCTTCTTAAAATTAAATAAAAAATTGTACTTCGAGACTTTCGTTGACATATGAACTTAGACACAGGATACTTCTCTTTTCACATTTTGTGTTATAATGCAGGAGGCGGAAATAATTTCGTAAGTGTGTCATTGTATAAACTAGAAAGCTGTCAAGTTTTGTTATTTGTTTAATGATGGATAAAAAGTGTGATGTGTACGAAAATCAGCATATTATCTATAGTAGTGTAATTTTTTTCATATTTTGTATCATTTGTGTCAGTAGCCGTCTTAGCTCAGCCGGTAGAGCGCATGGCTTTTAACCATGTGGTCGTGGGTTCGATTCCCACAGACGGCGTTTTTGTCTTAATAATTAGTTCAGCTGCCTTTGCTTTACCTCATTTTACGGAGATTTTAGAGAATGAGTTACCTTCTTCATGGGTTTTCCACTTATTAGGCCATAATTAATATGCAAAGAAGCTATACTAACCCAGGATAGTATAGTAAGTTAGTAATAGCGTTATATACTGTAATGACCAATGACGCTTCTTTGGCACTATTTTGACTATTCTGCTGCTTCTTCAATAGCTCTGTGGGATATGAGGCGAAAAAAGACGTTTGTTCTTCGTTATTCCTAATCAGAAAAAGTGAGTTCAGCTTTAATATGTGATGCATAAACTTTTGGAAGCAGTTACGAGCTGAGGCTGCAGGTTGCATGTGTCCTGAGGCGAGTTCACGTGTTGAAAATCAGTGTATGGATGTGTTGGAATAATCTATCAGCTTCAACAAGTAATCGGAACGAAGATCAATGATGATATAGCATTTCATAATGCACAGAGAAAAGACCGAGAGCCGCGGCATCAACCCCCCAAATGATCCATGCTAACGATCAAGGTGACCAAGCAACATTGTCATTTGTCAGTTCATTTAAGTCAAAATGCATGTGTACTTATAGCAGAATAAAGTTAGCAAAATTAAGGTAAGCTACCCTTGGGACTCCCGAATAAAAAAACCCAAAAATTCAGGAACATTTGGCAACAGAAAAGTCGAGAGTAAGATGATCTATTACAGATAAGCTAGCCACTTAAAATGCTGGCTATGCTTATGAATTATGATGGCTCACCCACTGAGTTTTTGATAGTTCCATAAATTACCATAAGCTGGTATTGAAAATTCAAAAGGAAAGATCTGAAATGGTAACACATGTTCAAACAACCAAATGATTATGGGATTTTTCCTAAATCTAAAGTGTTCGCAAAGGTTCAGTGCAGGCTAAGATTCGAAGCCACGAGTACTGTACAAAGACCTCCATGGGTAAATAAGTCATAATCTGCTAACTTCTTGTAACTTGGAGGACCCTTGCACCCATAATCATAGCAACTAAAGTATGAAACATGAGTAATGAAAAATGTTTCCCAAGAAAAATATCCACAAACACTACTGGGAAGAAGAGACCGTAAACCAGTAGGTAGGGATGGAATTTTCATTGTCTTGTGCTCTATGGAGGTGGATCTCACTCAGTTTAGATAGAATCATAGATTTTTTTTTTTTCTTTTGAAATTTTCTTGGTACCGAGCAGGGATGGGTTACTGGGAGTGAATGCTAGTACCTAAGTAATATTACTTAATGAATAATTGAACAGTATTTATATACTCGTAATTCCAACAATGTCTAAAATTGTTACAAGTTGAAATGTACACTTGACCCAAAAAGAAATAAAAGGAAAAATGTGGTAAAGGCATCACATAAAAATGATTGCTATATGCTTTCAATTCCCTTGGGGATTTCTGATAAGATTGCTATATTGTCGAATATACAGTATTATACAAATCCAAGAAGGAAGCATTCAGCAATATAGACTAGTAAAATGTTACGTCACTTGTCAGGTGTTAGGTTTGTATGAGTAGCAGGTGATCCTCTTCAGGAACTGCTACTCTGTTGTTGTGTAGCACGAGACCTCCTGAGTCGCCTAAATGGCTTCTTGACGTACCGGGACAATGGTGTTTTGGGAACTGGGATGAATTTTCCAACTATAGCAAGAGGCCAGCTGTAAGAAAGCAGAAGTAATTAGTCAGGACCAAAATGATAAAGCCTGTCTTTCTAGAGCAACTTGCATATAGAAATATGTTTGTTCATTTTAAGACTCTATCAAGCTAGTGTTCAGAAGAATGATGATCATATTGTCATAAACACAGAGGTCCACAAAACCAAGAATATCCCAGAATTTTCATCAAACGCTAATGCAAATGGGTGAACTAACCTAATAATCCCGATAATGAGAGAAACAAGCCACAGCTTCCAATTGAGCCTCACCGTTGAGGTAAACTTTCCAAGGAACTCGATGATGATTATCTAGCAGTAAGGAAAAAGTTAGCAGATATGCATATATCAACATCAAAAGGACAATGAACAAAAGGTATCCTATTCACCTGAAGTATAAAGGTTACGCCGACAATTCCCATGAAGAGGCGGTTTTTAGTCACTCCCGTGAAGACATTAATTTCTTCTGGTTTTCGAGCGTTAAACTCATTAAATATCTGTGAGTAGAACCATTATAAAATCATTTAGTAAGAATAGGAAGAACTAGAATAACGATATAAATTCTTGCAAGGATACAGTTCCAACTGCGGAATACTATCACCTCCTCCTCTCTCTCTCTCTTAAAATGAGATGGGGATGGGAGTTGCCGATATACAGCAGCCCAGTCTTAAACAAATTCAACATTTGAACATGGCATACAATGCATACAACACAACTGAAAGTTCCCCGAACATTTTTCTAACACCACAGCAACCCAAGTCTAATGAACTTCTACGTTCTCTAGTGTAATTACTTCACACATCCTATTAATGTAAGTTGCGACTCTGGGGGAATTCTGTTTAGAGACTGGCATTTCATGTTTACATTTTCAAAATTCACTTACTTGGCAGAGGACAAATGCATTGAATATCACAGTATTCTTCACTTCAAAGGTATGGGCTTCAGAGTCACCGTTGTGTAAAATACTGTCACCACAGAAGTTAAGAACAAGGAGAACAATAACTTGATATAGAGCCTGCAAGGACAAACAAAAGATCATTATATGGCAGGGCCCAAAAACCGTATGTTCCCAATTTCCTGATGATCTTAACAGGTATCTCCATAGAATAAACTAAGATTTACCTGTACAAACAAGTTCCTCCACATGATATTCGTTATAAGAGGTTCCCTGATATTCAAACATTAGATCATAGTGACAATGTGTATTGCAACAGTTGATTTAAAACCAAATCAACCATATATGGCGTAGTCAGTGCCTCTGAAGATTTAAAGAAAATGTGATCATCTTAAATCCAGTTAATTTAAACTGTTTTTTAAAAAAGCAAAGGTAATTGTTAACCAGAAAGATTTGAGTCTTTGGTTGATGAAAGTAGGTTGCTAATGCGCCCTACTCAATTTAGCAGACACAAGGGTACATACGAACAATCAGACTTTGGATTGCTTTGTTGCCACTCATTTTCAGCTTTCGAAAGGAAAAGAGTGTCAGGTTCAAGGAAGTGCTCTCTGTTTGCTGGAAAGTGGTGTGCTTATTTGGAACAGAATGCAAGAGTTTTCTCTTGACAGCTTTTTACCTAACGCAACTTTTATGTGATATGGTTGTTTCCTTGTGTGTTAACCAGATGGTTTATCTAAGAATTTACACGTTGGATAGATCACTAAAGCTAATGCATCCCTTGCCCCAATCATCCCCAAAAGCCAGTAAATCCAAACCTTCTGCCAACTGGTGATCTGTGCATAAGGCTGTCTGTTGGTGGCTCAGTAGCAAGTGCGAGGGCCCCAAGTGTGTCCATGATAAGGTTGACCCACAAAAGCTGTACCAAGAGCATATACATCAGAAATTAATTTAAAAGTTGTCTCACCAGCAAACTCATTTGATTTTGGAGTGAGCAATACATGGTAAGTGTAAAATTTTTCATTAAACAAGAAAGTGCCACATCAATGGAGTAACTGTAGTATTTTACTTTAAGAAAAATTTTAACAGCATTTTAATAACATGGCAGCACATGGTTAATTGGTAAGTGGAAAACTTTTTGCACTGACAGTGTATCGAGAGATGACCAATGCCACATTCATAGATTTTTTATCTTAAAAAGCAAATGCAAGGTTGCCTAGGTTTCATGAGAAATAGGATAAGAATTCAAAATTCTGTGGCCTATAAATCCTGGTAGAAGTCCCATTCTGGTTGCCACATTTCACCCTGCCTTTTGTACATCAGGTTTTAAAATGTAAAAGTGCATGTAAGACTTAATGTAATTTGACTCATGCTTACAACTGAAAACATTGAAATACTGAACATAGGAGAAAACCAAGGAGCACCTGTACTGCGTTTAAAGGAACATCACCAGAAGAAATTGCTGCAACAACATTTATTACAAGAGCTGCCACATTAACAGTGAGCTGGAACTGGATAAATTTTTGAATATTTGCATATACGGAACGGCCCCAGCGGACAACCTACTCGAAGAAAGAAGTAAACATCTTAGACAAAGTACAAATTGAAGTAATTAATTGGAGATATGAGTCGCAGAGTGAAATAAATATATCCTTAAGCCAAAATGAAGTCAAAGTCAAAGCATTCCAACTACAACGGGCAAGTTAGCATGTTTCTTGACCATGTTAAATTTAGTCAGTCGTTTGCACGTAGCAGAGTCTTGCATTAGTTCAAGCCATTTTTGGACCTACTAAGAGTTTAAGCTTTGGGGAGGAATCAATTCTTGACATGGAATCAATGCCTCTTCAACCAAATGGTCAAGACCATTGCCTTCCTTATTCTACTAATTAAACCAAATTTCAACACAAGCTTTCACTTAAGGGAGCATGTTAGACATATAGGTTGAAACTAGTCTTGGGCCATTTTCTAATAGCTTAAGCTTTTGAGATAAATTGGTTCTTGACAGCAATTGTTAAAGCAAATGCTAGGGAAACGATGTCAAGAAAAACATAAACGATTTTTTACTTGAGCATGTGAACATGCACCAGGCACTAACAAAAAAAAAGGAGGAGGAAAAAGAAGAAAGAAAAAGAGAACTACAAAACATATGATCATGTGAATAGATAACATGCTTACCTTTACTACTGATGCAAAGTTATCATCCAGGATTATAATATCTGAGCTTTCTTTAGCAACCTCAGTTCCTTGAATGCCCATAGAAAGACCAATATCTGCCTAAAATACAAAAACAGTGAAACGTGATATCAGCTCTAACAAGGAAATTACATGATAATGAAGTGTGGAACATAACACCTCAATCAACCAGATGGAGGCGTACGAGACACGAAATGAATTTTACTACCAACTACCAAGGACACCTCTATGCTTCACCGCAAGAACACTGTACTGTACGAATGAATCAATTTAACTACCATTGTCATTAAGATAATTTCTTTTCAAACCTCCTCTTCCAACCATTTTCGGGGAGGGAATGAGGTGCTATCAAAGCCAAAGGTTAGTGGCACAGTAATGATTGTCGAAAAGAAAGAAGGGTTAGTTCAGGAAAGTATGCTTCAATTCACAACTTGATGTACAAGTATTCGTTAAATATATTATCAGCTTATCAGCTGTAGTGCAAAGTGGCATCCAGAAGATACCAATGCTGATAAATATAAAATTAATTTTCACATTCAAGAATTGCAAATGAAATTGAATCATGCTTATGTGAACACATTTGAACAACTGCCTGAAAAAGGTAAACAACACAGACAGAACCACGTGTCCCTACATTGACCACTTTTGGTGAGAGACAGACACAGAGCTTCGCAGATGGGATCCATGTGGAGTTGGGTGCAGGTCCCATCTGTACACATGTGTCTATCTCTTTCCACTTGACAATGTCAACAGAAAAACTCAATTGGGAGGATTCAGATCCTTACTATAAAAAATTCATAGCAATATCAAGCCATCAGAATGTATATCCAAGGAATACGACAGACCTCATGAAGCGCAGGAGCATCATTGGTGCCATCTCCTGTAACAGCAACAACGTCACCTCCTTTTCGTAGTGCTTGCACAAGCAAAAGCTTGTCATTAGGAGAAGACCTCCCCATCACCTATACATATAATCCAAGTCACGATATGTATCCAACCAGGGATGTGATATGCGGTAGGTCACATTCGTTTGTTGAATAATATTAGTAAATGAGTAACATTTCTTTATCCAATATTTGCTGCTGAAGAATCTAAAAAAGGCAAACTATACCGTTATTTTCTTAGCAACTTGCTCCCTTTGTTTTTCAGATAATGAACGGAATGTCTTTCCTTCAATTATATTTGGCTCAATGGCATCTTCATTTGAATCCAATATCCCACACTCCAAAGCTATTGCCTTTGCCGTTTGAAGATTGTCTCCGGTAACCATGCGTACCTGTGAGTAGACAAACACCCGATGTGTTGGGTTCCTTTGATTACATTTTCAATCAATACTCATGTTATTAAGTTCACTAATCAATATGGGAACTGACATTCATCAAATAGATAATAAATAAATTACCTTTACACCAGCTGCAGTGCAAACTCTCACTGCATCTTGGACACCAGGGCGACAAGGATCCTGAACACATCGATCAATGTTGGCTTAGAAGTACACATGTTTAATTCAAAAGTGGAAGAACCAGCAAGCTCCAAGGCATACAGTATACAGCAATAAATGATCTTTTCAAAGCTCATAATTTGCAATTCTCATTCAATATAATATTAGAGTAACTGCATTATTGACTATAGAATGTCATTAATGAATATATTAATACAAACACAGGACTTATTGCCCTGTTTGTACAAACAATGGCAAGTTATGAGATATAAATAAAAATCAACAAATTTAATGCACAGAAACAGGAAAAACATCTTAGATTTTACCTTTATACCAACAATAGCAAGCAAAACAAGCTCTTGTTCAGGTAAAGACCACTGGGCTAAATTCTCCTTCCCTGAGGGAACTTTGTCCAATTCATAAGATCTATATGCAATGGCAACACACCGCAAGCTGCGAGCAGCCATGTCATCAATAGCCGCCTTGAAAAAATCCTAGAAAAGAATTTTAACTAATTATTACCCAATTGCCTAGGAAGTCACAAAAAAGATTGTCAACTTTTCTCAGTTGATATATTTTTGAAAGAAAAGTTAGTTGCTGTGTTACCTAACACATAAAAGCCAAAAGTTTTGCATCAGAGTAGCTTGAAACATTATAATAATCACTTTAATATGCACTAAAGTATCCAGTCCGGAAGCATTATTCTATATATTTTTGAATTTGTAAGTTAACAATAAAAGCGAATTAGTTTTTGTTATCATCTATTCGCAAGATGTTCAATGCAACCCTTTTCATCCTTCAATGGACTTTCTAGTACTTCTTCATAACTAACCTTCTCTTCCTCTATAGATTGAAAGCAACCATTTGAATCAAGGTATTTAGAGCATGTGTCTAGAACTATCTCTGCAGCTCCTTTCCAATGTATATGGACTCCAGAATCCACCTGCCATAAAAATTACAAGCAGTAGTGTCAAAATAAATGAAATAAAAGGCACATGTAGTCTATAAACATAATCTGATTCAAAAATAGCATTGTGAATTGCATCCACCTTCTTTCTAAATTGATTTAGAATTTAGTTCACAAGTGAATGGGAAAGAAAAAAGATTGTAAGCACAGAAAGGAAAAAAGAACAAACTTCAAATAACACATCTGACTGGTCACAGAAAGGGAATGAATCAGGAAATGTTTCGATCAACTAATTACCAGCTTAAGAGCAACACCACCTCGCTTCTTCTCAGAATTGAAGGGGAAGACATGGAGAACTGTAGAATTGGATCTGATATGATCGAAGTTCATCCCCAACTGCCAAGAGGATTCGATATAAAATTTCAACTTCTAAGTTATACACTAAAGGGAGGAGTGAAAAGCAGGAAAAATAAACTAGAAATTTAGAAATAAGTTAGCAAGGTACCTTAACTGCCCAAGAAAGGATTGCCTTTTCTGTAGGAGATCCTGAAATCTCTGTTTCTCCACCATCCTACCATAGCAAACAAAGAGAATGTGATGCTCACTAAAATTAGTACTATGATTTTCAAAAAATTGTTAGAAAATAATTCATAACAATTAAAGAGGACAATAACAGTTTATAACATTCATAACTAATACCAGTGCAGTCTTATATCAGTGAAGAAGAAGCAATGAATCTGATTCATGTATTATCTGTGAGCTTATAATGGACATTCTATTGGTTGGTCTGTGCCACTCTGAGCTACAGGAACATACAAGGGCTATTAGCCTATTAACAGATACCATATACAAGGAATAAAAACCTCCAACAACATAACTGTATACATAACTCCCATCCTGACTCCTGAGACTTCATTTATTAAGAATAACTTCCAACTACTAGAGAAACTACCAAGACGCCCTCAAATGAACTTTAATATGGAAAGACGGTTGCAAAACACAAATATTCGTTTTAAGGGTTGTTCTTAAATCAAATTTCTGAGGCTTCATAGCCTGCATGTAAATGTAAAGAATCTTTGATGCAGGAGCAACCACCTTCTCTAAAATTGTCAAATTGAACTCCCTTTCAGGACAGAATTCGGTTCAGTGGAAAGAAATATTGACCACTTGATTGAAATTTTTTATTAAGAGGAACAGTATCTGGTGATTCTACAAACAGACAAATGCATACACAGCCACACGCAATCCTTGACACACATGTGCTAATTTATCTCTTAACGATTCTGAAACAAATCTACTGGTACTTCAAAAGAATTTGTATGCATTCAGGGTAATTCTTGGAAGAACTTTTCCTCAGAACCTTTCTGCATATGGTCTACCACTGTATATTATTGTTATTCCTGAGATCCTGGAATTTTTAAGACAAAAATATTGTAACCAAAAGCTATTCCTGTGGCCAACTCCTCGTGATATTTTGTAAATTTACTACATAAAATTTCACTCGCAGCAGGTCATTCCATGAGAGACTGTTAGTATTGAGCCCATGAGCAGATCTTTGAGTTGCTTTAGGACCAAATATTACAACATAAAAGGGAACCGTAAGGAATATTTCATTAAAAAGAAGAAAGGCAAACCTTAGGCACAAAAACGTGTCCAGTAGTATTCAGTGCAATGCCCTCCCGTATCAGTGATAAAACATCTGGGTGTAACTTCGAGGAGTCATCTGGTGGACTTGCTTTCTTCCTCCCAATATATGCCTCAACCACAGTCATCTACAATAGCATAAAATGAAATATTTTAAAATCTTGGTAATTCAGGGATGTTAAATAAAATGAAGAAAACGAAGATACCAGGGAGGTAGGCAGAATCAACAAATAGCTTTTGCAAAAATTGAAAAGCCTAAAAACTTATTAGATAGACTATACCAATTACGGAATATGGGAACATTGTATGTCAAACAACGGGCTATCAAACAACTTAAGCCATTCATTGAACTACTGATCAATGCTGAGTTCCTTCTCTCTACTCTTCCAGACTAGTATTAATGAATAAAGTGTCCTTGTTGCCCATCCATTCATCAGCCTTGCATTTGTAAATGAAACCAAATGAAACCACTTTGCTTCATCAATCCAATAAATCTGAGTGGTATTCATCTTTATCAAGTTATTTCCGTTGAATGTCTGAAATCCATCCCTATAAATTCAACATTAACATACAGGGCATCGCAAGTAAACTGAAAATTTTAGAAATGGGGCAACAGCCAATGTTTTGTGAACCTAAAACCAACTTGAAGCTTTTATTCATCTATCCGCATTTCAGTCCCCATTCGATGTAATTCATTGAACCTATGAAGAATACTGAACTATTTTTAATATCTAAGTATCCATTCAGAAAAACAAAGTATAAAAGATAGAACTACAATATAAAATTCCTGCCACCGCATAGAATGCGACCAAAAGCATAAAGCTTTATAAACCATTCTCTTTGTTAACTATTCAAGTCCCCTACTGTGGAACCCACCTGATTTAAGGTCAATGTTCCTGTCTTATCACTGCAAATCGTTGTTGCAGAACCCATAGTTTCGCAGGCTGACAGCCTTCGAACCTGCACATCTGTGGTTGTTAGAAAAATATTTTAAAACTGAAAATGACAAAAATGATTGCAAAACTACCACGGTTATTGGGAAAGAATACAATGATACTTACCAAGGATTTGTCTGCCATCATTTTCCGCATTGAGTATGCCAGACTGTCAAGAGAACAAAGTCGAGGTACAAAGTTACAAAGATGAGAAGAAATAACAGTACCAAAGGCCTAGACTCCTAGTATTGGCTAAACCATATGTTGTATACTGAAATAACTAGCAACTGATGCTTACGTCAAGGTAACAGCCAAAGGAAGACCTTCAGGCACTGCAACCACCACGATTGTGACCTGTATCAACACATTTTTGGTCAAAAAATCTATTACGAAGGAGAAAAGAGGAAGAAAGAATAGATGTATAGAACACAATACAGAGATTACACTTACTGCAATGGTAAAAATTTTGATGACCTCATCTACAACGTCACTAATACTAGTCTTGCCAGCTACAAACTGGACAGTTCCATCTGGATCTTTCGTGTTGCCAGAAAAGTATCTACAATTCCAAAGTCATATCATAGCCAGTGAGATATGGGACAAGGTCTGTTTTAATGGGGTTATAAACTAAATATAACAACAATCTAACTTTACCTGCCCAAGAGGATCGCGAGCACAGAAACAGCTACTGAGAGCCCAACTATGCCAATAAAAGTTGCAACTCCATTCAAACGTACCTATCACGTCACCAAAAATAATTAACACAAGAAAATTCTAATGGTACAGCTAAAGCAATATCAATTTTTATGTTTTGGTTGGGGCAAGGGAACCTGTAACGGAGTCTCTTCTCCGGTGTCCTCTGAGATACTTGCCATCAACAATCCCCACTCAGTATTGATACCAACACCAGTTACCTACAGTTAGCAGAATAATGAGGGGCTTATGGTGGTAGCATGATTATTTTATTAAATTTTATTTGATGAGCTTGAATTAGGGAAGGAATATACTACACACACTTTTGCATAGGTGATATACTCATTAATCCATTCAATTAAATAAGTAATTAACAGATGGATTGCATTATAAAGGCACAAGCATACAATATGAACGACTAAAATTAAAGGCATTAAACATATTAGAAGACAGTAAAACCTAATTGACCATTGAACAATTACTTTTACACTTAAGTTATTCAACTTTAAATACTTCAATTGATCAACACTACGACATCTCAGTCAGCTTTTCAAAGAATATCATTGTACTGTTATGGATGAAATTCCAACCCCTGTTCTATTTAAAAAGACATACAACACAAATTAAAGGGTTTGAAAGTAAAAGTAAACAGAATATTAACAAGCATGCTGCATAAGTTACAGAATGCAGGAAGAAACTTCATAAACGAGAAAACTTAATCCCTAAATAATTCAGAATCCAGGAAGCAATAAGATTTACATCAACAACAAACAGTGCTCATCATATAATAAGAAAATCAGAATAGAGAGAAAATATTGTACCAGCATAGCACCAACTCCATCTGCTACTTTGCAACCAGACATTAAAAAGGGTGTTTTATGATCCTTGTGAACCTGCAGAATATTCGTTTCTTAAAAAATTGTATAAGTATAGATCAATAAGTAGGTAAATAGAAAATGCAACTAACTTACAATCTTGCTTTCACCAGTCATACTGGATTCATCAATGGCAAGTGAGTGGCCAGAGATCAAAACTCCATCAGCAGGAATCTGAGTACACCCATGGAGTAATTGATGTATAAAGAAAATTAATTGATTTCCAGTCAAACAAACTTAAATATTACATGAGCTCACCTGGTCTCCTATTTTAAGAGGTATAAGATCACCAACAACAATATCAAATATTGATATCTTTAATGTTCTACCACCTCTAATGACCTGTAAATGAGTTCAAGGGTAAATTATAATCTTAACTTCTCAATAATGAGTTGTATTCTATTAATATAACGTTGCAGACCTCCAATTGTATATTTTGCTTTTCTGCATTTAAATTTTGAAACTGCAGAGATTGTCGATAATCACTGACAGCTGGAAGACGACAAGGCAAAAGGAACAAAGTAAAGTTAGTCAAAGATATAAAACATGCAGCTTTGTATTAGGGTCACTGATAAGCAAAATGCCAAAAAGAACATAAATAATACAAGATGAAAATAGGGCAAACATTTTAAAGTCTCATCCATTTCCTTTGTCGTCTGTGTGGTAGTCCTATGGTCACCTATATATATTTTGAGCTGTCCTATTGTCCATTCATCAAACAATTATTGATAAAAAAAAAAATTTATTAGATCTTATACCTGTAACGACAATGACAAGTAAAACGGCAAAAGCAATGCTTCCCCCATCATACCATCCTTCTTTCAATCCCTACCAGATACAAATGATGAAAAGCATAACTCTTGGTGAATGATAACATTTTCAGTAGAATGAAAGAAATAATTATCCTAATGACAAGAATAGCACTAATAAAAAACAGGCCCATAAAAGAGAGGAAAAAGGTTCCAAAATAAAAACAAATATGTTGAAATCACTTTCTTTGTCAAGTATGCTTATGCTCAAAAAACCTTTAACACACAATAATAAGGCACAGTAGCACTGGTCCTGTAAGAAATATTTTGAGAACATCATAAAGGAAAAACTGGCAACATGTTAACAATTTATTTATTGGCTGAGATGATTTATCCAACTTGTGCGTCCCATCTGGCAATAACAACTTGTAAAGAACCAGTTTCTCCATGCAGAGGACATTTGAAATGCTTCAAAATCTTTTATGACCAATTCAGAACCAAATATTCTATAACAACGATTTAGTAGACCTGCACAATTTGTTACCTTTCATAACGCATTTGTGATTCTTATACATAAAAATTTTTTAATTTCTCCAACATTATATTTCACTTTTCAGAATTCTGTATATTGGTACAACATAATGAAGAAATGCTTTACTCTTGATAGGAGCTAGTCAAATCACAAGATTTTCTTCTAGATTATTGATATTGACAAAACCCTCACACAACATAAATGTAAAGCACACAGGCCCAGAATCATATTTTTCCAATAGGTAGACTTCATATCCTTCTACAAAACCAGGGATCAATTAACAACACTCAATTTCCACTTGCCATAGATAATGGTCAGCTAATATGGGTGTTAAGCACACCTCTGTTTTTATTCCAAGTGCCAGTGACACTGCAGCTGCTATGATCAATATGATGAGGGTCAGATCTTGCCAAGCTTCCCATAGAAACCTCTGCAAAACAGATACAAGGATATCAACTTACTCGTCAACTGTAAATTAGAAAATTATTAACTGACATCATAGGAATATACCGCAAAACTTCTCCCCTTCTTCCGAGGATATGTATTTGTTCCAAATGTGTTTCTCCTTTTTAATATAGCAGCATCATCTCCATTAATTCCTTTGTCAGGATTTGATTTTAGTAAATTTGATATGCCTTTAACCTGAAGAAGTATCCACCCGAATATATTAGCAAAGTAAATCAATTCAACATCTGTAAAAAGGTCATTCATATGTTTAAAGTACACTTGCCCCTCCATAGTGTTGTAAAGCAGAAAAATTCTGATCTTTACACATTGAAACAAGTTGTTCGAGTCCAATTCCAAAGTCACCAACTGGTGTTGGGGGTGCCACAGCTATACTTAAGACTGTATATAATTTAAAGTGTAAGTTACAAAACACCATAATAAGCAATTTAAAATGCTAATGACAATTCAAAATTCATCAGCCTTGCAACATATTAAAAGCTACAAACCATTGCGCAGCAATATGCAATATGTTAATTTATTGTCACATTGGCGGCAGGTTATTCATTATGCTAGAAAAGGCAATGTAATAAGGGTATCATCTGTACACTAGGAAAATAAGTGTAGATAGGATAGAATTCTGATTACTAGTAATTGTAGATATGTAGGTGCGCTTGTGTCAGAAATCTCTAAAAAGGAGATGTTGTATTATGAGTATACTATTACAAAATATAGAGAATACTTTTCCCTGCACTCTCAATTATTGTTCTGAATCTTTCATGGTATCAGAGCCTGGTTCTCTAAAAACAACTCCCTTTTTTCATCATGTCAAATGTTGTTTCAGAGACTAGCCAACCCGCTAACAATCGAACCCCACCTAAAAATAGACCTCCACAAATCCAACCAATTTCTACCTGCCTACCATCACAAATTGAGCCCCATCCTATGCAAATTACCAATCTCCGACCTAATGGAGACAACTACCTTCGGTGGAGCCAATCTGTTCAGATGTGTATTCGTGGGCAAGGTAAGATTGGGTATCATACTGGAGACATGGCAGAACCCAATCCTAAGGATCCGTCACATGCCACATGGAATGCTGAAACTCCATGATCATGACATGGCTCGTGAACTCCATGGAGGAAGAAATTAGCAGCAATTACCTATGTTATTCCACGGCAAAGGAGCTTTGGGACAGTGTGTCCCAAACGTATTCTGACCTAGGGAACCAATCTCAAGTGTATAAGCTTACTCTAAAGCTAAGCACCATTAAATAAGGGGCTAACAGTGTTACTAAATATTTTCATTTGTTGAAGAGAGTATGGCAGGATCTTGATCTCTTCAACAATCAGGACTGGACTTGTACAAAGGATAGTAAGAGGTACAAAAAACTTGTAGAAACCAACCGTGTCTTCCAATTTCTTGTAGGACTAAATGTTGAATTTGACGAAGTATGGGGAGGATCATTGGTAGAATACTACCTTCGATTAATGAGATATTCTCTGAAGTAAGAAGGGAAGAAACTCAAAGGTAAGTTATGCTGGGAAAGCCTATTGCCAATCAGAGCCCTGTGATTGAAAATTTAGCATTACTTACAGCTGAAAATCCAAAGTGTAACAACAAATTGGATGACAAGCCAAGAGTGTGGTGTGATCATTGTAACAAACCACGCTACACTTGAGAGACTTGTTGGCAAATACACGTAAACCAGCCAATTGGAAACCAAAGCAAAGGAAGAATCAAGCAACTGCAAATGAGACTGAAGTAGTATAGTTTAGAAAGGAGCAAATGGAGCACCTTCTCAAACTCTTAAAGGCCAATCCTTCTTTTCATGTTCCTAGTGGATCTTTAGCACAATCAGGTATATATCCTCAAGCCCTCTCTACCACTTTAAGTCCCACTCCTTGGATCATCACATGACATCATGTCCCCAAGTATTTTTCACTTATACCCCTAGTCTTGGTACTGATAAGATTAAGGTTGCCGATAGATCATTCTCCTCTATTGCTGGTCGAGGCTTTGTCAAGGTATTTAAGTAGATTTCCCTTAATGATGTTCTTCATGTACCTAGATTATCTTGTAATTTATTGTCAATCAGCAAGTTTGTAAAGGATTCTCACTGTGCTGTCACCTTTTTTGATTCCCATTGTGTATTTCAGGACAGGACCTTGGGGAAGATGATTAGTAGTGCTAAGAAATAGATGAATTATACCACTTGGATGAGCCTTCTCCTGGTGAAACGAAAGCTCAAGGCTATATTGGTATCAATTCAACCCTTGCTCTTCAAGAAATCATGAAGTGGCATCTTAGATTAAGACACCCCAGTTTCCCTAATTTACAGCATATGTTCCCAGATTTATTTAAAGGAACAAATAGTTCTTTTCTTCAATGTGAAGTGTGCCACTTATCTAAAGATCATTATGCTAGTTTTTCTTCAAAACCTTATAGTCCTACTAAACCATTCTACTTAATACATAGTGATGTATGGGGACCTTCTAAGGTAAATAAATTATCTGGAAAACATTGGTTTGTAACATTCATAAATGACCACACAAGATTGTGCTAGGTATATTTAATGAGCAACTAATATGAAGTAGGAAGGTTGTTTAAGGAATTCTATGCCATGATTGAAACACAATTTAAGACAAAGATCTCCATTCTTAGGACAAATAATGGGACGGAATATGTACATGATTGTTAAGTTAATTTCTTAAAAGGAAAAGGAATTATACATCAATCAACATGCTGGGAAACCCTACAACCAAATGGCATTGCCGAACATAAAAATAGGCACCTTCTTGAGGTTGCTAGAAGTCTTATGTTTTCCATGAATGTACCTAAGTTTCTATGAGGAGAAGCTATCTTAACTGCATCTTATTTAATTAACAGGACACACACAAGAATTTTGAATTACCAAACTCCAATAAACAGCCTTCGGAAGATATATCCCAATCTCAAACTAAGCACTAATATGCCTTTGAAAATTTTTGGCTGCCCATGTTTTGTCTTCATTCCTCCAAACCTAAGAACAAATAAATCTGAAAAGTGTATATTCATAAGGTATGCTCCAAATAAACATGGGTATAAGTGCTTTGATCCTAGAACAAAAAAGTTTCACGTCAGTATGAATGTCACTTTCCTAGAGAATCAATCATATTATCCCAAAATTTTTCTTCAGGGGGAGAGTGTAACAGAAGACAATTTTTAGCCAGAATCCATTCCTTTTGGTCAAGTAACTGACCCTCCACCTAAGCCAATTCTGTCTCAGAACTTTTTTGACAATTCAGTTCAAACAGAAAATGATCTAGAGCAACAAAATTCTAATGAAACAGACCTGAAGACGGGGAGAATCTCAACAAGAGAAGCCTGAGTTATTAGTCTACACTAGGAGAAGACAAAAAAAGAAAAAATCAGAATAATCTATACCCCCAGTAATTGCAAAATCCTCCAACCCAAGGGAATGTATTGAAGAAACTCAGGTAAGACCTAACTCTCTACCTCCATTAAATCCCTTTAATTCAGAATCTGTCTCAGTTGATCCTTTGAATCCAGAATCGGTACCTGATTTAGAATTTCCCATTGCTGTTAGAAAAGGAATGAGATCCTGTACTAAACATCCCATAACTAAATATCTTTCCTATCATCAACTGTCCAGCAATCATAAATCTTTTCTGTCAAAACTATTTGACTTATTTATGCATAGAACTATTTAGGAAGCTTTAGAAGATCCAAATTGGAATTTAGCTGTTGAAGAGGAGATGAATGCTCAAGAAAAACCAAATGTGAGAAATGGTGGAATTACCAAGAGGAAAACCACTGTGGGTTGCAAGTGGATCTTCACTATAAAAACTAGAGTAGAAGGAAGTGTGGAGAGACATAAGGCTAGACTTGTAGCTAAGGAGTTCACTCAAACCCATGGGTTAGACTATCAAGAAAGCTTTGCACCTGTTGCAAAGATCAACTCAATTCGAGTCCTACTATCATTGGCGGTTCAACTGTCTTTACATCAACTTGATGTAAGGAATACTTTCCTTAATGGAAACTTAGAAGAAGAGGTATTTATGGATCCTCCACCTGGATTTGAAAAAAATCTTGGTCTAGGCCAGGTATGTAAGCTAAAAAAATCTTTATATGGACTCAAACAATCACCTAGGGCATGGTTTGAGAGATTTGGTAAAGTAATGAGAAGCTCTGGCTACACTCAAAGCCAAGCTAATCATACCTTGTTTTATAATCATGCCAAGGAAGGTAAAATGACTATGTTAATTGTTTATGTAGATGATATTGTGTTAACAGGTGATAATCTTATTGAAATAGACAAATTAAGAAAGAAATTGGTAGGAGAATTTGAAATCAAGGACTTAGGGCCATTGAAATACTTTCTTGGCATGGAGTTTGCTAGATCCAAAGTTGGAATATTTATGAATCAACAAAAATATATCCTTGATTTATTGGAAGAAACAGGATTACTTGGGTGTAAAGCTGCTGAAACACTTGTAGAACCTAACCTAAAACTTCAACCAGCTAATGGAAAAGATGTAGGAAACTGGGGCAATATCAAAGGCTGGTTGGGAAGTTGATATATTTATCCCACACTAAACCAGACATAGCCTTCATAGTCAGTGTAGGGCATCAATACATGTATGCTCCAAGACCTGAACACTTAGAAGCAGCATGTCAAATCCTTAGATATCTTAAGGAAACTCTTGGAAGAGGATTATTATTTAAAAATCATGGACATTCAAGTATTGAAGCCTATACTGATGCAGATTAGGCTGGAAATATGGTTGATAAAAGGTCAATCTCGGGTTACTGCACATTTGTGAGAAGAAATTTGGTGACTTGGAGAAGTGAAAAACAAAATGTTGTAACAAGAAGTAGTGCGGAGGCAGAATACCAAGTAATAGCTCATGGTTGTGAATGAAAAGGCTATTGGATGAATTGAATGTTCCAAATACAAGTCCAATCAGAGTTTACAATGACAATAAAGCAACAATAGCCATTTCACACAATCCAGTCCTCCATGATAGAACAAAACATGTTGAGTTGGATAAACATTTTATTAAGGAAAAGATCAATTAGGGAGTTATATGCATGCCCTATATTCCAACTTATGTTCAAGTGGCTGATATATTGGCTAAAGGTTTATAGAAAAAATAGTCTAACGTCCTAATGAGCAAGTTGGTCATGAAAGACATCTTCAAGCCAACTTGAGGGGGAGTGTTGAAATAATCAAATAAAGTTCTATCTAAATAAGCAATGTGATAAGGGTATTATGTGCACAGTAGGAAAAGAAGTGTAGATAGGATAGAATTCTGATTGCTAGTAATTGTAGATATGTAGGACTCCTTGTATCAGAAATCTCTAAAAAAGATATGTTGTATTATGAGTATATTGTTACAGAATATAGAAAATACTTTTCCCTGCACTATCAATTATTGTTCTAAATCTTTCAAATTAGAATAGAACACTTCTATGAAAGCTCTTGGTACATAAAACTAAAGCATTAAGAAATGAGAAAATAAATTTGGAAGATAAATTTAATAAGTAAGGAACTATACCTAGTTCGCGTTCACCTGCCAATCTGAAAAGCAATGCTGCCTAATGGAACAAGTAAGCATTAATCAGAAAAGAACAAGATGGTGAAAAACACCCGGGAAATATGTTTGCCAAATTTAGAAACATTACTCTTATGACTTGTGCATGGGCTCTAATCAACTTTTTCTTTTGCTCCTTCTCCTCTTCTTTTTTCAAGTCCAGTGTATATCTAAAACGCCTAGAAGCATTGAGCACAAGTGCCGCTTGCTGTAAATAAGCGAAACTTTAGTTCAAATGTCTTACAAAAGTACATTACAACAACAACAACAAACCAAGCCTTTTCCCACTAGGTGGGGTCGGTTACATGGATCAAACGACGCCATAAACTTCTAGTCTTACAAAAGTACATTAATTACTAAAATTCTTTAATGAAATTGCAGTAGTTACACCTGACCAGTGACCAAAATAATGCTAAAAAAGTGGCATGGATTTGTAAAATAGCAGAGACAAACTCTAGAGAAGAGTATACCAAGTGCTTCTCATTTGCCAAATAATGGATATATCCTATATACACAGAAAGGTTCTATTAAATGCATTGCCATTGAGATATGCTTTGAATGCTTTCAATGAGCTTGAATCAATAAATTTATGTAGTTTGGCAACTACTTTTTTTTTTTTTTTTTTTTGAGAGTACTAAGAAAGTTACAATATGAAAATTGAACCCAAGGGAAGAGGGGTAACAAGACTAGGTTTAACCACTTAAGTCAAGTTCAAGTCCCAACTAATCATTTTTGGGCATACACTAAGTAAACACTTTAGATGTTTTCCTTTCAGGCATTTAATACTTTACATCTAAATTCTTGCTTCTAGCTCCATACTTCACATATATCCATTAAAATAATGTAGACACATTTGCAGGTTGTTAAGTGTTGCTATGAAATGTTTCTTTCATTCTAAACCAAACACACGTACTTCATAAGAATACATGAATTTAATCTCTATTTTGTTAATATAAGACACTAGTCGTAAAGGTTTGTATGCACTAAAGCACAAATTATTAGGAAGAATAACAACAACAATAAACAAAGCCTTATCCTCCTAAGTAGGACTAGTTGTATGAGTCAATTAAAGCAATTGGGTTCTATCAAAAAATCAAAATTTCAACAATGTTATTTATCATAAGATTTGTTGTAACAATCTCTCTAAGTGTCTTTTTTATCTTCCTCTAATCCATTTGCTATGCTAAAGACAAAGTATCACAAAGAAGCATTCAGAAATTACACTTTTCCAATAGGATCCGAAAACGAGGAAAAGTCTTACATGTTTATGTCTACTTTTTTAGTACAACACGCCATTTGAGACTGGTCTCTTACTGTGCAAAATTTCATAATTCATTTGAGACCAATCTCAAATCACACGTTGTACCGAAAACATAAATATAAACACATAACTCTAATATTATTCTTACATTAACAATCCAATACAAGTACATTCATGGAACATTAATGCCACCATATACTAGTACTAGATACAATGCTTAAAAAAATCCCCAATGCATATTGACGACTACATTACACAAAGGAATGCGCATATATGTTTGGAGTCACTCTGATTATGAGGGGCTTAAAACAATCCACTCAAACATGGATTAGTCTTGTACTTAATAGAGGTGTGAGATACCGCATGAAAAAATAACAAAAGAAAAGAAACATGCTTATATATAGATTAGATAAATAGATGTCATTCTCGCACAATTCATGTACATTGATTGATTTTGATGCATAAAATTAATATAGATGATGGTGATGAAGTTTTGTTTTATTAATGTAAAAATTAATGAAACAGAAACGAGAAATCAAAGGCGATGTTAATTTGTTGCTTACTCTCCATCGCTTGAGCGTCTCGGGCGGTGCATTCTTGGTGTGGGTGATATCGAAAGGATCATCAGGATCCGGAAGTAAGTCGTCGTCGTCGTTTTCGATGTGCGCATTCTCCATGCTAGAGGAAGGGGCGCACTCACCGTCATCATCTTGCCTTCCGGCAATGGTAACGGTGAGGAGTCCATTGGAGGAGGAAGTGGAACCACGAGAAGTGGAGGTCATGGTTGCCGCCTTCACCTCTGAAGAATAACAAGAACAACCACAATGGCTCCTGCTTCTTCCTTGGAATTCAAATTGTCACTGCAATATTTTTATATTATGATATATATAATATTATATATTTATAATTATAAATAGGCGTGATTGGGAGACAGAGAAGAAGAGAGATTGGAGATGGCAGGCAGAGCAAAGGAGAGAAGCAAGAATCAGGAGGGAAACGCTCCTTATAAGAAGCCCACCATCTCAATACGAAAGCAAACAGCAAAGAGATGAATGATGATAATGATAAAGAGGCAGAGAATGAAAGGAATGAAGTGTGCTTGAAACACCACAGCGGTTTGCCAGTGCTATTGTTGGCAAACGCTAGAGGGTCGGGACATTCCGTTAGCATTTGATGGACAAAACAACGACAGAGAGAGATGGATGATCACTTTCTAAAAATAGGACATCCAAGGAGATGAACATATATATAGCACAAGAAGGAAATTGAAACAACAAAAACACAACATCTTTTCTATAAAAACAAGTATCATATTAATTACCAGAAGAGATAGACGGCGGAGTATGAATATGCATAAGCCACTGCCACATTAATGGACCTGTATTTGTGAAGGAGATCCCATTAGAACACGATCAAGGTTGACTTCACAGTGGAATAGTGTGAACGAAATTTCCAGGAACCCGCCAAAAGTGTTTTTTTCTTTTTGGACCAAAGGTGTGCAAAACTGTTAAATAATTTATAAATAAAAATAAAATAAAATTTTATATAAAAATTATAAATATTAAAGATTATATAAATAATTACTATTAAATTATAATATATAAATCATTATTTATAATATAATTTAAATTAAATTATTAAATTAAAAATATTTAAATTATTTTTAAAAAATATATTTATTTATTTTTATATAAAAATAATATTATACTTAAAATAATATAATTTTACATTATAAAATTAAAATTTCTATTAATTTTATATATTTTTTCTAACGCAAGCAAGTAGTACTAGTACGAACCCAACAGCCATCGGTGCGGTACAATTTCACTTCATATTCAAGTCTGAAAAACTTCTAATTGACATGCAACAAGACTTTAAAAGCTGACTTGTACCAAAAAAAAAAAAAAAGAGTAAATTACACTTTACCTCCTCTTTAAAGTTTCTTTAAATGACATTAAATTTTATTTTTGTTTAAAATCTACACTCCACCCTAATTGACCATGTTGACTTACTTTCATCCAAAAATTTTGTTAAAATATTTTTTTTTTAAGTAATTTGACATATTATTATACATTTATAAAAAGTAAACTTTAAAAATTAAAAAAATTAATTATAAGAATCTCACATACTAACATTCATGCTAAAAAAATCTTTAAAATTTTTTTTACTAATGAGACTAATTAAATAATCATCTATTTAATATATTTAATTAATTATTTGGTTTATTTAAGATCAAATTCATAGTTTAAAATTCTAAAATATAAAATTTTAAATCTTAAACTTTAAAACTCTAAATATAATATAACATTAAACCTTAAAATCTAAAACAATACATCCTAAACCTATATATTAAAACCTTAATACCTTAAACTCTAAAATGTTAAACTAAAGCCATAAACATACAAATTTTAGTTACATATGATTTTTATAAATTATTTTCTCATTATTTAATTTCAATTTAAAAAAATATATGTAAGAATTATATAAAATTATTTAAAAAGAAATATTTTATTAAAATTTTTGGATAGAAGTTAGTCAACATGATCAAATAGAAGTGGAGTGTATAATTTAAATAAAAATAAAGTTTAATATCATTTAAAAAAATCTCAAGGTAAAGAAATGTAATTTACTAAAAAAAAAAAGACTTTAAAAGCTGAACGACTTGGTTTCTTTTTTACAGAAGTGTTAGATGGAACGTACACTACACAATATTTTACTGTTTACTTTTAAAAGGTACATTTTTATCTTTTTTTTTATTTTTTTAATGCTCACTCGTTAAAAATTTAGAAACGTTATAAGTATACGCTTATAATTATGTATTTAGTTACATCTTTGATTTGTTTATATATAAATTTATTTAAAAATAAAATATAAATTAAAAATAAAAATTATAAATATAAAAATATATAAATAATATTATTATTAAAAATTTTACATAAAACTATCTGCACAAACTTATATCTTACGTTACAAGCACGTAGAGAAATAAAAAGTTCAAATATGAAAAGGTGATAAACTTTTTGAAAAAATATACACTTATGTTGTAAAGGAGTTATGTTGGGTTATATCTCTCCGCGATTCAATATTTATTTATTAAAAATATAAATAAATTAAATAATTATAAATAAAATTATAAATATAAAAATAATAATATTAAACTTTTTTGTGTCCATAAAGTGCAAGCACGTACGATTAGGATACTCAAATTTTTGAAACACGAACATGACATCCGACAGATAATCAAATACTGTTATTTTTATAATTTTATTTTTATAATTTTATTTATATTTATTATTTATTTATTTTTTTTAATTTTTTATAATTATTATTAATAATAAAGAGATGAATTACGTCAGACGTAATCCATCACGTTGTTGCAGCGTAGCTGCAGCATTATTGGACAATCAATGGCGCCGTTTAAGGAGGGCAATTGACAGACTGGCAGATGCAAAGAATTCCAATTCACCAATTTATGCACCGACGCGGTCTGACTTACAAATTTCATGCATTGCCGCCAAATTTTAAAAATTATGTTGAGAGGTCACAGGATTCATATTTCAGTACTTAATTCTGATGTAGACTGGTTTGACAATCAGAAACTTTGATCCAGTTCGCGTGATAGAATTGGCACTTTAGGTTATGGCCCTCCAATTTGTCAGTGCCCTATCTTAACATGGACGACCGTCAGACTGTCGACAAAGTAACAGACTATAAGCAACGGTCAATGTTCACATGTGTTGCTCTTTCGCACAGGGCTTCATGCTAAACACGGGCGGGGCAACTTTTTTTTTTTGTGGTTTGAATTTATTTACTATTCTAAGCTCTAAGTAGAATTTAACTGCTAAATATACGTGACGAATTTATAGAGGTTAGAGAGGGATGGATGATAGCTATCTAGGTAGGTAGCACGAGTAATTGAGTAGGTGATAATTGACAAATTTATGAAAAGAAAGTTGTCTTTCCATGTTTGGAGTTGTTATGCTGTCCCAGTCATGAATTGTCGTAAAGAAAGTATGATTGATTACATATTGCAAAAGATATATCATAGCAAGAGGCTACTTGATTTTAGTTTCCTCCCCGTAGTTTTAGTCATGAACTTTCAAGTTTTGGTCTGGTTTAGATGTGCTCTGTGCAAGGCTTTTTCTTTTTAAATATTTTAATTTTATATTTCTGGACTTGAAGCATGTCAATTAGTGTCTTGTTATCATATGCTTATTTTTCTATTCCACCCTGAAATCTCTAAATTATAAAAAAAATATTATATATCAGGTCATCTATTTTTATCAAAGAATTTAACAAAATACACGGATAAATGATAGAACAGAAGAGACTTGAAAGCAGCAAGAGAGAGGGAATGAGATATGGGAGGTAGGATAGAATATCCTTTCGATTATGGGCCTTCTACAAAACAAAGACATAGGAATGAGTTACCAGACAAGTAGCAGTTGGCTAATTGGGCTTGTGCACTGTTTAGGAACCGAACCCAGCTAGATTCGGCAAGGCCAACCAACCTCCATCAGAAGCCACCGGAGCTGGATTCACTCTAATGATTCGTGGCCCAAGAAGAATAACATCCATGCGTTCTTCTTTTTTGCTGGAATGGGATCCATCAAAGGCCAGGTCCATATTTTTGTAGGAATTTGAGCCGTTCAATGACGAAAACCTTAGCGCCCGTGAGCACTACAAAACCCTAGCGCACTCCTTCTTCGTTAGCCCGCCGAGAAACTCTAGCTGTTGCTCCTTGTTTGGATCACCAGAGATCGCGGAGACCTTAGCTCAGTGCGTAGTCATCACATGCTTAATCTATTCAATTCGATTTTTCTTTCTAGCTCCCTCTTCAAAATTGAAATTTTGAAACTTTGTTTGTGCTTTGTGAAATCCATGGTCTAGGAGTAGCCTTAGTGAGTCTTCATTGATTTATTTCTTATCATTTTGGTTTTTACGTACTTCGTTCTCTTTCTCAATTGCTTATGACAACATGGAAGGAATAACCCCAGAAGGCAAGGGGAGGATGGTAGTAAATAAGTTGTGTTTTGCTTAGCTTAGCCTTGTAAAGCTGCTGAAAGAGCTCTCCTTTAAATGTCCAAATTATACGCTGTGGATTTTTTTCTTAATGATATTTAGACTTATTTATTGGAACAAGAAATTTTCTCAGTACAGCGCAGCTGCAATGTTACGGTTTCGAATGTTATTTTCTCAAATATCTTATCGTGTTTTGAGACTTTCCTTCATTTTCATAAGTTTTATTCTGAGTCCTGTCCTTTTTCATTTATTTCGTTATGATCTAACATCTTTGTGTGGTGTGTGTGTCTGTGTCTTTGATAGAGATGGGTGAAGAGGTGAAGGCAATTGTTCCGGAGTCAGTATTGAAAAAGCAGAAAAGGGAAGAGGAATGGGCATTGGCAAAAAAGCAGGAGCTCGAAGCTGCGAAGAAGAAGAGAGCTGAGAATCGTAAGCTGATCTACAACAGAGCCAAGCAGTATGCTAAGGAGTATGATGAACAGGTTAATGTCACTAGTCCTTTTCAAGTTAGTTTCTTTGTTGTCCTGGTATTGTCCCTTGATTGTTGTACTAGTTCTTGGTTTCTTAGGAAAAGGAGTTGATTAGACTGAAACGTGAGGCAAAGCTGAAAGGTGGATTTTATGTTGATCCAGAAGCGAAGCTATTATTTATCATTCGCATTCGTGGGTATGTGTTTTCTTTATGTTTTTACTGCCTGAAGTTAACATATATTGGATTTTCTTCTTACATGTGAACACTATGCATTTTTTCAGTATTAATGCCATGCACCCGAAAACAAGAAAGATCTTGCAGCTTTTGCGACTCAGACAGGTACAAATACTATGACAAATAGAAATTATTTGATATTTCTTTTATCATGTTTTACATTTATGCCAAATATATTTGTAGAATGGTACAACCCTTTGGTGATGCAGTATCAAATGTAACTTTTTTAGTCTGTGGCATTCAGCAAGAAGGTGTTATAGTGATATCTGGGCATTTTAAGTCTAAAGGTGCTACATATATCGTTCAGGCGTTGAGATTCTGCATTTAGTTTAAGTCTAAAGTTTTTATTTTAGAGTTTTTATGTAACAACCGGATGCTGCCATTTTATATATATACGTAAATGTCATGCTTCTTATACCCATCCGAAACAGATCTTCAATGGTGTGTTCCTCAAAGTCAACAAAGCTACGATGAACATGCTGCACAGAGTTGAACCTTATGTGACTTATGGGTAAGTAATTTCCAGTGCTATTTTTGTGCATGAGATTGTTCTTTTCATTTTCTAAGAGAAATCCATTCCATTTTCTAGATACCCAAATCTGAAGAGTGTGAGAGAACTTATTTACAAGAGAGGTTATGGCAAGCTGAACAAGCAGAGAGTTGCTTTAACTGACAACTCCATCATTGAGCAGGTGTATATTAGCTTATACCTATGCTGTTTGAACTTGAATTATTCACTGCACTCTGCTGACTTACTTTGATGACACCTTAGGCTCTGGGCAAGTTTGGAATTATTTGCACGGAAGATCTTATCCATGAGATCATTACTGTTGGGCCCCATTTTAAGGAGGCAAACAACTTCCTCTGGCCATTTAAGCTGAAGGCACCTTTGGGTGGCCTAAAGAAGAAGAGGAACCACTATGTTGAAGGAGGTGATGCTGGAAACCGGGAGAATTATATCAATGAGCTTATTAGGAGGATGAATTAGGCTGTGGCAGTGTTCGCTCATTAGTTGGCAGATCAAATCTTTTGTTTTTCTTGGCTTTAGAACAACTTCAGACTCCAATTTCATCTCTCAAATTTTGGATACATTCTATCTGACAATGATAATATTGTTTCAGGGTTCAATTTGATATTCATTTTTCAATTTTCATGTCAAAGTTAATATTATGTCTTGCCTTTCAGAAAGTTGTTATATTGGTTCTGGACGTCTGGTTTTGTGTAGTATTTTTTGGGATGAAATTCAAGTATTCTGATAATCGGAGATTAATTTTTTTAAAATGAAAGGATTATTGAAATATATATAATTTTTTTAATAAAATTTTTTTATATATATAATTTAAATTAAATTAAAAATAATATATTTAAAGTTTTTAATTATTTATCGGGCCTTGTTAATATATATATATATATATATATATATATATTTTATAGTACTTTGATTTGGCCATTTGGTTTTTTAGCACAAGCTTGCCACACGTCAAATTTTTTTTTTTCTTTTACAGGATATCGGAGTTATTACATTTTGATGCAGAACATGTTCGATGTTGAACGTACGTGTCTTTGGGCCCGAAGTACAGTGTGCGTAATACTGTATTTTTAAGTCTTTGGTTTGCTACAGATTGTGTAAGTCTAATTCACAATCAATGATATTCACTAGTACCACTCAAGTTCGGTTCTAGATATCTCGCCACCATCAAAGTTACAGTGAGTGATCATTTCAAAATTGTTTACTTAAAAAATTTTTTTACAAATTAAATTTTATTAGGTATTCAAAAGAATTGAACCAACCTTAGACTGAACTGTAAAATAACAAATCGAACATCTTGTGACAATTTAATTTTCTCCTTTCAAGTGGGAGTTCCTTATTTTAATTAGGTTTTAGAAGACAGAAAGTCTCTCAACATATATTCAAGGAAAAGCTAATGTACAAATTCTCCTTCGACCCAATATTTTGCATCAGGGTCAGTTTATGTGAAAGGATAACATAGCAACTCCAAACATGTAAAGACAACTTGTGACAGTTTAGTTTTCTCTTTCAAGTGGAAGAAAACTTTTCCTTATTTAAATAAGGTTTCAGAATACAGAAAGTTTCAAGATATATTCCGGGAAAAGTTAATGTACAGATTCTCCTTCGACCCAATATTTTTTGCACCAGGGTCAGTTTATGTAAAGAATGAAACTCACTTTACAATCAAACTCAGATATAGTAGAGTCCCTTCACCAAGATATATAGCGGCCATTGAAGGCGAATTTCTCATTACGTAACATTGATCATTGGTAAAATCCACAATTTATGCTGGCTTCTTAATAAACACTTTCAGTTGACAAGGATGCATCTATTGGATTGTGAGCCTCAATATCAACATGCCTAACACCAGGAACAAGATTCTGGATCTCCTTCTCTAACCTATCCACTTCACTTCCTAATGCAGTAACTACTTCCTCACCTGCCGCAATTTATTGTTGTAAGTATGTAATTACTACTCAATCAACCAGTAAATTGTTATAAAGATTGTTTATGCTGTTTACCATAATTTGACATAATCTTAAGCAGGGCAGAATTGTCCTTCTCCTTCGCAGCTTTACGAAACTGTAAATAATAATAAGTTGGTAATAATAATTTGTCTACTCGAGAACTAGCATTCACAGAGTGAAGCCATGTTAACATAGTCATTATGAGAGTCATGTATCTGAATCACATTTTGCCAGGGATGCATGGTAATGCTACAGTTGTTGCAGGGCACATATGAAATGATGAGAAAGGGAACAGAGAAAGTAAGTTTGGAATAGCCATGCCCCAAGAGCCAAATATCGTTCTAACATAAGCAAACTGATGTCCTAGATTTAGTTTCCATATTGTTTAATTGCTCATACATTATGCATATATTTCCAAATTCAAACTTCCTAGAAGAGGCGAGTTTAAAATCTTGGCAATCCTAACAATTCTCATATGGCATGCATAAACAAACACTGTATATAACATGTCGACATAAAAGGACCGTTATGATGTTTTGCTCATCTTCCAATGCAAATTCCATTTTTTAACTATAATTGTACATAGAAAAGTAATAAAAGAAACCCAAAACAATCAACTGTACAGGGAAGACTAGGGCATGTTAGTGACGAACAGAAACAATGATGCATTTGGAAGATAATATGGATCACGGCATCACACTGAAAAAAAAATCCTATAGAGTAGTTGTGTGCAGATGAACATTATTATTTCATTTCATCAATGAATAAAATACTTTGACATATTCCAACAGAGATATTTTTACTATCAGTGTCATTCTTTGAAAAGTATTTCGCAAGAGAGACTTCAATCTGGCTTTGAAAAAAGAGCAGTTTTGTTGCTTATATTAAGTTTTTGCAAGTCCTCATACACATGTTCAAGAAATCCAAGAATAGCTTCATTGCTTCTAATTAATTAGCATCCAGGTTCAATGAGAAAGATTTGACGATAAGGCAGTCTCTATATAATCATCTGAGCTGGTCATAAAAAGGAATTCCAATGGAAAGGATACTGCCATTGTTGTCTTGTTCTCGTAATCATTATCATATAATATACCTAAGTAAAATATCATGTGACATGAACAACATAAATGCACCGAGCTACATATAAGCATCAGAAAATTTCACCTAGGACAAGGAGTTCCAGTTTGATTAACATGTAACAAATTGCAAAAATAACTAAACAACAAAAATAACAATAAAATACAGCATATTCTCTCATGTTGTAAATGAACAATAGAAATAAAGAGGATCAACCTGTTTGGCCCACTCTTCACGTCCAGTCCTGCTAAGATAATTTTGCACCACCACCACTCCGTTGAAATCTGCTTCGTACAACTAAGTGTCATCAGGTTAACATCATTATGCCTATTTGTTGCCATGATTTGTATACATCATTATGCTTGATTTAGGCATTTGTCATTTGAATTTATTACCTGCATGTTTAACCCCGATCTACCCTATGTTTCCAATCACTATTTTTCTTTTTCTTTTTTAAAAAAAGTAATAATGGACTAGAGGAAAAGAATGAGAAACTTTTGTAGAGTACCAGAATTAAAGTTGAAAGTGGGTAATGGTAACAATGTGATACTAAACCCAAATTTCTTTGTTTGTCTATAGCTCCATCAAAACAATTATTACATAAATTAAAGTTCTTTTTTTGTCCATCGCTCCACAACACAGATGTACATTTTAGACAGAAAATTTAAACTTATATCATACACAAACTAAACCACAAAGAAATCAGTCATAAGGATATGAAGATTAACCTATTTCTGCCTTAAACCTGAAAAATCCAGGCCCAATAACTTCACTTTTGCAATCATAGAGGGAGTCTACAACCTAAAGCAAAAGAGTCTCACATTAGTCACACGAATGACACAGACAAATTATCTGCTATTTTCGGTAAAACTTGGCATGCTTATACCGGGTCATTTTTTAAAAAATGAAGTACTTTCTCCATATCATGGTCATCCATAGCTCTACCAATTAAAGCATGCCGGTTTCTTTGGATGAGAAATATGGCCACCTGCATCATTAATTCAGCAGGAAATAATATGAAATTTGATACCAGTTCTACCTCTCTAACTTTACAATCTGTAGTTTAATTTGCTGTCTTCTGAACTATTTACCATTCCAAGTAAGTTGCCGACTATGATTGATCCTATGGGATCATAAATGGCATTTCCAGTAGCATTGACAGCAACCAATGATGCCCCAGCAATAGCAAGGCCAGTTACTGCAGCGCCATCCTGCATTTTTTGATATTTTTGTAAATATAATCAACAACCAAACAGAAAATTTCCCATTATTAGAGGGGGTTAAAAACTACATACACAAAGAAATTCATGTTGCATGGCCCATTAGAGTACAATAACCTACTCCAATTAGCAATACATATATTTTTATCCCTATTTCAATTTCATCTTCTGATGCACAATGATGAAAAAAGAAGACACTTCCTTCACCATGTGGAGCATGAAAGTTTCAGTTCCATTTAGTAAAGTAGCCACAAAAATATAATGGCCCAGCTCTGAATAACCATTCTCTGGAAAAATATAGCAAAATTCTGTTTGTGATATGCAAAACATGTCATCAAAAACCTAGTTTTCTTTTATAATCTAGAATTTTAGATCCTTTATTTTTTGCTTTGCCATGTGATTTTCTTCTTGTTTAAAGCCGAGTAACAGTAACACGTTCTGGCAACTGGAAATGAATAAGTGCAATAAGTTACCTCTGTCATTACAGCAACAGATGTGGGATCATGACCACGCCAAACATAGTCCCTCACTTTCATTCCCTCTGCGGCTGCACCTTTCTTCACAGCTTGTATGGCAACAATGAGAGAGACACCTAATTATAAGAACAAGTTAGAAGAGATGATTGACTGAAACAGAAAATGTATAATACAGCGGACCAAATTAATAAGCAGATGACAGTACCTTCAATGACAAATGAACCACCAATCACCAAAGCTGCATACTGCATGTTCTCAGGGGGCTGAAAAGGAAACTCTCACAAGTTCATAAATTACATTGAACTATTAAGAAACCAAAATAAAAATTGAAGAATACAAATTTATATGAACTCATGAGGGCAAGAAAATAAAAATTTCCAAGATTAATTTGATGAAATACCTGTGCAGTCCACAAGTTTTGAACCCCATTAACAACAGTAGCACCAGAACCAAGACAAAATATACCAACGGCCGATATCAAAGACCAAACAAATCTTTCCTTGGAATAGCCATAACTGCAGAAGTGCAGATATACAAGACATCATTTCCCAAAACTGATTAAAGCCCAAACTAACGAATAAGTGAAATCCAATGACCAGTTTATCAAATATAATTTCTGGTATGATAAAAGATTCATCCCATGATAATGCAAATGCAATGGATGGCAAAGCATATTAACATATATTAAGTGTTGATCATTAGGCAGTTGAAGCAAAATTCACTGGATGACTAGCTTCAATAGCTATCCATTGCTTCATTCACCACATGTAAGTCTTGAATCATAGAGCATGTGGATACATATCTAATATAGTGAAGCAGCTTGATACTGAATGCTCAAGCAAAAAGGGGAAAAAATGGCAAATGTAGCTAATGATGTGCAACTCACGGATGAAGAGCATCTGGCGCACGCCTTGAGCTGCTAAGACCATAAGCAAGCAGTACCTACAATATAACATTTACTAGTTTCTCTGTAGTCAAAAATCAATAAAATGCTATAAAGCTTGAAGGCAAGTCGATGTTATGGAACTTATTCCAGTATGCTGAATAGGCAAATAAATACCTGGTTTGCAAAGTCTGCAACTGAGTGCACGACTTCAGCCAACACAACATGGCTAGAGGTAACTAACCATACTCCAAACTTGAGAGAAAAGACAAGAAAGTTACACCACAATGCAGTTGTGACAGCTCGTTGACTAGTATTGAGCAATAAAAAGAGAAGAGAAATTAGGTGCTAATATGCTATGCCTCATCGTACCACATAAAATAAAAACAGAATCAGCAAAGAAAAGAAGGACAAGTGAATGCCATAGGGACACTCATATAAAGAAAACTCTTTTTGACTTAAGGAAGTTTCTCAATTGAACTCAAAAAGAATGTTTATGTAGAAAGCTACATTTTGGACCTCCAATCCTCAAAATGCTACATTAACCTCTTGCTGTAATAAGTGAAAGAAGTGACCATTGCACTAAACAAAAGTTACAAAACCATATACAAAAGTCATGTATATACAATTAGACCTGTGGCGATCATTGAATTCAATCTTCTTTACTTGTTTTGCCCTTGTAAAAAATCCTACAAAGGAGAAGAACAACCAATAATCAGATTTAAATATGACGAAGAAAATCAAAAAAAGAAAGGAACTTGAGAACTACAATTATGCATAAACAATGAAATAAAAAAACCTACTGCGATGGGATGAGTACTGAATATGATTATGGAAGCGACAACGATCATCAGAACCAAGCAAGCTAAGCAAAAGGAACCGTCTTGAGGTAACTGGCGCCGGAAAAATGCCTCGAAACTGCGAGAAGCAGCCGAATTGGGTGCTGCAGCTACTAGATGGTTGCGGAAGTTCGTGCTGCGAGGGGTGAAATAGTAAAAACTGAGAGAGATCACCGAAACGAAGTGAAGGGTTGACAATGGAGACGGAGGAAGAGAAGTATTGGTCGTAGCGGCGGAAGCGACAGCGAAGAAGGTGATAGGATGTTCGCATTAATGCTCCACCGTATCTATATCTATATATACGAATTTTCTGCAAAGCTACGATGCGCCACCACGCTATCGCTATGATATTTTCCCCGAAAATTTTCCAAGTGGGGGGAATGATGGAAGCGAATGAAGATGTTGATGGGAAAAAAAATTAGGGCTCCAGGTTTTTCTGAGGGTGAAGAAGCAAGAAGTTGGAGGGAGAGGAATGTGAAGGTGCAAACTCGGAAATGGCTTGCCGAACCTTCGTTGATATTCTCTCTCTACCGCATCATACTCCACCACAATCCCCTCTCTGTCAACTCAAAACGGCGCAAGTCATAGTGTATTAAAAACGTACTGCTTCGTTCGTTCACCAATATTTTTTAGAGATGCCAACAAAATTTTAAAAAGCCATATTTGTTTATTCTACTCAATTTTAAATTTTTTTTATTTTTCAGATATATAGTGTGATTCATTTAAAAGCAAATATATATTTTAAACTTATAAATTTCAATTTGTATCGATAATTTAAAAAATTCATATTATTAACTTTTTTTTTTTATCAAAAACCTATTTCATACTTCATTTCAATTTATGGAAGAATCAGTATCGATTCTGAAAGAATCAGAGATCGGGAACAGTTATTTGGTGTCATGTCCATGTGGTATTCTCATTTCAGATTTTTCTTCTTCTTCTTCTTCTTCTTTTTTTTTTTTTTTTTCTCTGGCAATGTTTGCTTGTGGATAAAGGCAGAACCTGCTCTTCCAATCGAAATTGTATTAGATTCATTAGAGGTGTATCAGGATTAAGGAATAGCAGGCCAGATGGGGCCAAATTTAATAAAAACTTGAAAATTAAAAATAAGTCAGGTATAATCAATACATTTTAGTTTCATAAAAAATACACTTTATTACATTTTTGGAGTGGAAAACATTGAGCAGAGTATTATTCATGAAGACATATCAGCTACAAATTGACCAATTGCAACCAGATTCAAATTATGCTACCTTTTTCTACGATACAACTGCATCACTTTAAATGCATTATAATCAACATGGCATTTTTAGTTTTATTATTTTTATAAATTAAATTTTACAAAATTATCATTTAAAAAAAATTTGAACTACAAAATCTCATTATAAAACTTAAATGAGTAAAAAAAATAAAATATAAGGAACGAGAATTTTCCCTATCATTTTTGCAGTATTGGGCTCTCTTATGTGTTATGCCACTTAAAGACTGACTCAATTTGTACCAACAAGAGTGCATAGATGAGTCCCATACGTGATACAACCAAATCAGATTCACCACCCACATACAATGGACAGAAAATAAATAGATAGTGAAAAGGCGGAGGTCTCCATATCATTTTTCATTCTTCTAGCTGAAAAATGAGTCAGTATTGAACGCAGGGCTAGAAACAAGTGATAAACAGAATCATTCACCGCAAGAGCGCAAAATTCTGCCCAAAAGCAATGCAGATTGATAATGATGAATTTTTGCATTGCTGCCATATCAATAATTCCCATGAAACAACGTATTTCATACCACAATATATTCCATAAACGCGTAACAAAATTGCCCATGAAGTATAGGAAATAAGCAGGATGAGCCAAACACAATGCCTCAAAACGAAATGAAAATTTAATTTCCGAAAAATTAAAAGGAAAACATCTATACCCATCACAAATATGAAAGGCCATTCATCAACAAAAGGTCAAGTTACTTTGAATAAACCTAATTAACATGAACTACTGGGCAGACTCCTATTGCTACCTTCCCGCCTTAGCATTCAACTTCCTGGAAGGTGAAACTTTGCTAACCTGATTAATGGCGTGAGGAGTACACTGATGTTTCTCGCCTCCCTGGATCCTATGAAAATGGGGGTTCGACTAGCAATGGTAAGGAAGAATGAAACTCTAACCCAACTGACCTTCCTTCCTGCCACGTAATCTAGAAAAGGGTTTTTGTTTCTCATTCAAGTTCTCAAAAATTTTCCCATCTGGCCGGGTCACAATCCTCAGAGGGTGTGCTTCTGTGTTGAAGACCCATTCATCCAATGGGATGACTGAAGTGGGTGAGAAAAGAAGATAAAGATACTTGAGAGTCTCCGCCAGAAAAAAGCTTTGCATCATATTGTCCTTGACACCGGTATTAACCTGAGAAATGTCATAGTAGATGAATAGACAGAATAGTTGCGTCATGAAATTAATTGGTTCTCCAGCATTAGACAAGCACCAAGGGAAGTAAGAACAATAGCTTCCTAGAACCCCTGATGTAAAAACACAAATTTGCCTCCACCAATACAATACCATGCAACTAATTTCTGGCCAAACAATAAAATATGCCTAACAAATGAAGCTGTATGGTAAGAAATTAGACTCCCTTGTTTATCCTTTATTTTTTAATTATAAACAAAACCAAGATTCTTCTCACAATCAAACAATTTCCAACTTCCAAGGTCAACAACAGTAAGAGGCACATGTTAAGGACTAAATCACTAATAGATATTGTTTACACGTCATGCAACCATCACAAAATCAAGTAACAAAGCAACGAAACACACAAAAAACAAATATGTGCATGTTCTACTAGATTGTCTGTCTAATGGTAGAGTATCATAAGTCCCTTACTAATGGATTACAGCAAAACCCTAGATAGATGGTACAGCAACAACTACAAACTGTCTCGCTTTAAAAAAAAAAAAAAAATCCCCTGCAAAAGACCATATCCATTATCAACACCAAAAACCTATGAAAACAGTTAACCATACCACTGAAATTGAGAAAAAGCATATCTGGGAGATCTTCCTAACGGTCAAAGTGTTGCATAGTTCAATAAAGACATGATCTCTACAGTTCTAACCTTTTATAGAAGGTAATTATAGCAAACACCATGATAATGCAAATGAGAACACACATTAAATATGAAGTTCAGGTGTACTTACATCCTTCAGTCCAACATATCCTGACTCTATGCGGGAGTTTTTCTCAAAAGCTTGAAATATATTCCAGCCCCATTCTTGGTATGTCTTGTTACCTGTTAGACGCCAAAGATAGAAGAGTGACTCAATTGTCTCTGGTCTCAGTATGTTCCATGATGTACCCACACTCATGTCCTAAAAATTCAAAAATTGAAATGTCAGCTAACACAAAATTGTCAAATCGCACATCACAAATAAACAAATAATTAACCTGCCCAGGGTGAAAGAAATAGTTTTCTCCAGCCAATTTTGTTGGAGTTGATTGATAGAAGTTGTAGCATGTCCAAGCAAGCTGCAAAGAAATTGGTATACAATCAGTCAAAAACACGATTGTTATGCAGCTGTCTTACAGATTACCTTTGATAATCCACACAACCATTGTGCAACTAAATACCCAAACACTAGAAAAGTGTGCAGTGCAATGCAATCCACAACAGCTTGTCTTGCAGGTCAACAAAAACAAAGTCATCATTCTATGCATTTGAGAGATTTATTTGAATTGTAAAGTGATTCTTTATCACATCAAAGACAGATATAGATGCCACAATTACCTATCTACTCATTAATATATGTTACAGAACTTTAAATGCATGCTACAGTACAAAAGTGCAAGCATATATAGATGTACGGACATCGCAAAATGAATCCAAGCAAAACAACTATTTCTGAACTCAAATGTAATGAATAAACTTATTATAATGTGACATATGGATAGTAGATTGAGAGGTCAAGCCAAAAACAACTCAGTCAACAGAACAAACACATTATGGTCTATCAAGCAGAGACTAAACTATACCTCTTCTGCAAGTGACAAAAACTTCTGTGAATCACCAGGACCAAAACCAGACAAACCTAAAGCAATCATCCCTGGAGCAAAGCATGCCAGTTCATCCATCTGCATACAGTCATTTAAACAAAAAATGATGACAACGTTCAACTACCACATGGTAAATAATGAGCATGACAATACTGGTATTGTAATGCAATATAAAACCTTGTCTGAGAGAGATCCTCCATTCTTCTCACATATATAAGCAAAAGATGATGGTGTTGACCTCCTAATCAAACTTAACAGACCTTTCATTGACTTCTCCCACATATCCCTGTTTTCAAGATTCGAGAAAAGAATGCAATAAATTTCAGTTACAGAGAACAGCTAATTTATTAGCTCCTTATTTTGACTTCTCTTCAAAACAAAAATTAGAATTTCAACATTGTATAACAAATAATTGGAGACTTAAAAATCCATAACTTTTTTTTTAAGTTCAAGGAAGTGAATTCCAACTCTGCAATTATTATGTATTAGGATTCTAGCTTGAACTTATCAGTTAGATTAGATATCGGCTTGTATTGCAAAAATTAGACAAAGTAGGTAGAGACTTCTCACCTATAATGCTTTACAGTTGAAGTTTTATTCCCCTGTATCCAAACCTTAAGCAAATATTCATAAAAGCTGCAATAAAATGTGTCAATCACAATCCAGTAAAAATGGTCAAATATATGATATAATTTCACAATCCACAGCACTTATATATCACCAAAGATGAAGTCATCACAATCTAAAGAACTAAGAAAAGTAAACCTATCTTAATTCTACGTTAATACCTGTCACCCATGGCACCGAAGGTGATGGGGGAGTAGGCAGTTCTTCCACTATGAGGATCAATGTAGATAGGAAGCAGTCCATCATCTGGAAAGGTTTTGTTAAGCTGTGTGATTACATTCTCCACCTGAAACAGCAGCATAAAATCTCATTGATGCATTGCTAAAAGAAATAGCCCCCAGAAGTAATGAACAAAACGAGCGTGCATAAACAATTAAATAATGCCTTTGGTTATATGCTTAAACATGTCAGTGATGGAGTACGGGATTAAAATAATGGGATATGGGAAAGGAGTGTTAAAATTATGGACATATATGACATTAATGGAAATCCCGATAAGGAATGAAAGATATATTTTAGGCTCAGATGTATGAACATAGCAGTTAATAAGGCTTGATGGTAGGATACATTACTATCGGCATTTATTTTATTTCCAGGGTTACTTTCCAGGCTCTCTATAATAACAACTAGCTGTAGGCTATCCAGTAAGTCATGAGTATTGAATAAAATTTCTGTTTCTTCGAAATTTTCCACCTTTCTCTCTGTTCCTAAATCCTGCATCAATTGTTTCTTCTATGCTTCCCCTTTCATTGTCTAGATTCTCCCTAAATTGAAAACATAATTCCAAAACACCTGGCCCTGGCATCATGTAAGCATAAACACATAAAGGGCACAACATGTTCTTCAAACGCATGTATCTAATTTCAACCAAACCCGCAATTCCCCGGCCTCACGCCCCACAACCAAAAGACAAATGTAAAGAATAGAAAGAGGAGAGCATATAAGATAGGGGGAAAAACCTTCTCCTGATACTTTGGATCTCCAGTCCTTTGAGAAAGAGCAATAAACTCTAGTTGTTCAGTGCCAGAATCTGCCAGAATACTCTCACCCTAGGAACAAAATAAGGTATTAAAAATGAGACACAAAATCTTTAACTATCGTTTGAACAATACAACCACAATATGAAATCAGGAAACTAATGCATAAGCAAGAATCAATTAATTACAAACCTGATATAACTAATGCAGAAAGCCTTCAATCTTATACCAGGACTGTAAATAATCATTCAATTCTGAACTCATTATATTAGTGCCCCTAATATTGTTGTCAGATGACTTACCATTACTTTTTTTTTTTCCAGAGACTTAAGAAAATAAGATTTACCATATTATCAGAATTAATGCAGATCCATTTTCATCAACCAAATAACGCATTTTGTTCAAACAATCTGAGGCTTCACAATATAAGAACCCGTACACTAACCAGCTGAAGCCTTATCCCTAGTCCCAAGGTGTTCATGTGTAAACTAATGTAACTTACCCCAGTCCAACCGGGATTGTGTGCCCGCCCATGTGCCAAGTTGATGATGTTAAAAGGAATTCCAGTTGGTGTATTCCATGCAGGCAGCAACCTGTCTGCAACTTCCCTAGCTTTGTTGAGGAAAACTTTGTCCCCTGAAAGATCATACGCACTAAGAAGTCCACCCACAACTCTGGATTTCAATGGAAATAGACCAAATAAGAAAAGGTCAAAAGCACCAATATAGTTGTACAACACACAAGGTCAAAACTCAAAAATAGAATTCTGTTAAAGGGGAAGGAACTTCAACTGCAAAGTAAACCTTATAAAGCAACCTTATTGTTGTCTCAAAGACGCTTGCTTCATAATCCTTGTTAAAATCCAACGTGCTTGCAACCCACCTGTCAACAATAACTTTTAAATATAACAAGTACAGCATGGAATAATCCGAGAGTATCACAATCAAATATTTTTCCAATGCATATAGCAAGAAATTGAAAAAAAAAAAAAGTAGTAACCTTTTGATTCTAAATAAGCAGAAAATTAAAAAAATTTGTTGCATTAAAGAATGAAAGGACAAGAAATATGTTCAGCAACCATACTTCAGCAGTTAAACACCAAATTTCAATCAAGAAAGGCATGAAGAATGTAAACACCATCAGCACCAAAGCATCAAATTTAATTTCAAATTAAATATTCAGAAAAGGATAACAAAATATGAAATATAAGCAAATCCTACTTTGCTGTTATGCAAGCACCTTCCACATAATATAACTTATGCAACTACTCTGTCACTACTGATTCCAAGCAAATATAAAGATGTGATAGAGGCCAAAAAAAAAGTAATGATCTTGTGTTCTAGCGGAGTCAAAAGCTTCACTCACTCTCTTGCCTTTTGAAATTGCTCATGGAGACCCATAATGTATAATGTATCAAGAGAATCTATTACAGTCGCCCCAAGACCTCCAAAGCTATTGACACCATTCTTTGATTGTGGCTGGTAACACAAAGAACATAGCCATTAATTGCAAAACATTTAACCCCTAAAGATGAATAATGAATCATTAAGCCATCATCAAGTTGCTTAAGACTATAGAGTCCATGAATATAATTGTACGACCACATTATTATTTTCATCAGTCTATTACATTGTTGTGCAATCAAACCAAAAAAAATTTGGCATCAAAAGTGGTATGGGGACAAATTCAGAGGAGTGTCATGCACTGACGGCCACATGGCATAATTTCCTTCCAAAAAAAGAGCATGAATCACAGAATTCTTAACGTATTTATTTAGATGCAAATCCATGAGTCAACAAAATCATCAGGCAAGAATACAACAAGCTTTACTTCCAAGAAAGAAACCAAACTTACAGCAATAGAGTTCAGATGAAACAAAAGAAAACCATAAAGGAAACACTCATACAACTATCGTTAGATATATAAAGTTAAAATTCTATTTTTTATGATAGTGATTCATCACACCTGAAGTTCATCTTGGCCCCAAGCATACTTCTCGTATGATCTCCAAGCATGAAGCATGGCTTCTTTTACTTTTTCCCTTCTCTGAGAGTCAATGGGATCATCAAGGATCTCATTAATTGGCTTTCTAGTTTTTCCCCTGACGTCAGTCTTGCCAACTGTTCCACCTTGGCCGTTCTTTAACTCATCCAACTGAAATGAGTTCAATTCTCAGCCCACAGAATACAAATAATAAGAGAAAAATAATATGTTCCATAAGACAATACTAAGTTTATAAAATTGAATAAGGAAGCCTAAAAGAAGAAAAAGGTAACAAGAATCGAAGTCATTAAACCAATAGCAAGGGGTGAGGATATAGCTTTAAGTCGGACTGAAAGGGTGAAGAGAATATGGGCCGGAGGATTTCAATCAGTTTGATGAAGGATTTGCATAGACAATCTCAAATGGATTAGGTAAATCTGTTGTTCTTGTTTATTAATTGGGATTGAAAACAAACTTGGCAAAATAAATGTGGGGAGCCAACCTCCAGAGTAAATACAATGGAAGAAACATCATAAACAAAGAGGGCTGACCACCACCTAGTTTCTTACCAGGTTCTGCAAATGAACTACTTCCTCATATAATTTGGTCACTTCTACCTGCATTGAATAGAAAAATTACATGCTGTTAAAGAGATGTTATCCTCATGCCAAAAGTGTTCACCAGAATATCGTCCCTTCATCCCTTCATAAAGAAAGTGACATGCAAAAGAAAAGAAGAAAAAAGTTGCACTTAAGTGACTTTTAAACTTCATTAGAGTCACCTGGTATAAAGAACTGATGTAATATGAAGCCACCTAACAGTACAAACTTCACAAGACTCTGTTTATGTACCCTTATGCAACATAATTAAACACTTCCACAAAACTATTTAGAAGATTTCTACTCTCTTTCCTCTGAAGAATAATATATGTAAAAATGAAGTGGAGAAAAACAAGTCAAAACTTGATAAAGCCAGCAATATAAATCTCAAGTTTGAGACAAATGTATATCATCTGGCGTAAATCTCTATTTGATGGTCCATTGTTTTATTAAATAGATAAAACCATTTAAGCCATTAACCACGATACATCCCAGTTGAGATGTGGCTCCTACGTATCATCTTACAAACATATAGCTGCTTTATTGATTCGATTATTGTAAAAACATAAAAGACCCCGTTCATATAATAAAGTCTAGCTGTCAATACGCCACCTGCCCCTTTCAACCTAAAAGTTCAAATATTGAAACTTTTCTTAAGGAGTATCCTGCCATATCACCTCGTAACTGATCAATACATAATGTCACCCACCATGCCGCAGTTGTCTTATACCAATCTGATATTACTAATTCCGGTCAATTTTAACAAGAAATAAAATTGAAAGTCCTAAATGACCAAATAGACGATATGATCTCCAAATACAGCTTCAAATTCCCGTGCAACTGGTGGCAAATTATTCATTTTTAGAGACAAAGAATCACATCCAATGAACAGAAATTGTTGAAACGAGAGAGAGACCTCTAACTGGTGACTGAAGCAAACTTCAAATGATGAATAAAACAAAATCTCAACCTTACATTCCGCGTTAATTAGACGCAATATTGGCCCGAACCGAACTTAATTCGGGTTTCAGCAGCTTAAAAAGCCCACCCCACAGTGAGAATTCAGGATTCAATTCTTATTCATTTTATTAACTTCACTCAACAGAATCAAGCAAGCATGCAAAGCAAAATTGGAAAGCAAAAAACGGAAGGTGAACTAGTACCTCGTGCTCTCTAACTAGAGTTTGACGATCCCAGACGACCAAAGTGGCAGAAACAAATATTATGAAGAGCAAAGCTAGACGTTTTGGTCTCTTCAAATAATACAACGGGTGGCAGTATCTCCATTTACTTGTCAATGATCTGCTACTTCTAGCCATACCCAGATCTCAGACACACCTAGCAACCCCCTACAACACCATCAATTTCAAAACTTTTAAATCCAGAAACCCCAAAACAAGGAGCAAAGACTATCTTTTGGATGAAGCAACACCGATCTAGCAGAGAGCAGAGATAGAAAGGTTTTGAGGTAACAAGTATGGCTGGTAGTGGGGGTGATATTGGTGCTCCTTGATAGTAAAAAAATGATCCCCTGTTTCTTGAAATTTACGTTTTTTCTTGTCCGGTGCGGGGGGAAGGAACGGGAGACGAAGGAGAAAGGTTAAAGGGAGAGACGAAGCAAATGAAGGCAGAAAGGGAATGGGTTGAAGCCAAGTATCCAAGACTGACCTGCAAGCGGAGAGAACGCGAGGCCGGAGGACTGCAAGACGGTCCCACGGTTGTGATGTCTAGACTCTAGTCGTCCAGAATCAACGTAGAAAAGAGTATATTACTAGAAACAATCAATGAAAGAAAAAAATTTTGTAGAACAGTCAACTGATGAACGCCACTGCCGTTTACATACACGAAGCATCGAAACGCGGCCTTGACCCGCCAGATTTATGCCTGAATGGTAATATCCAGGAATATATTTTCAGTTGACTTGGTCATGAGTACACTGTTTCTTTAAACGCGCAGTCGTTCAACTTGGCCTGCAAGTGGCAGCGGAGCTTTTAATGTCAACGGAACTATGTTTAAATATAATTTTTAAATATAAAGGAGAAAGTAAAATAAGAGTATAGGAATATATATAATTTATATTTAAAAAAAATTGTTTATACCTTAAATTATGTAAACAAAAAAATTTATAATTTTAATTAAAACAAATAAATCTTTACAATCACCCCTTTTAATATCCTTGACTTTCAATTATCCCCCCCATCCGCAACCTCGACCCCATGTTTTTAAGTAAATCTGACAAAACGAGTCATTTACCAACAAAAGTCATCCGTATTATTAACTTTCTTTAATGGTTCACTCAAACAGAGGCGTCCATTAGGTATCTCAATTGACAATTGAGTGTCAGGAAGAATTCATAGCGCTTGATGGGTCAATTGAGATAGAAGCAGAGAGGAAAACAAAAGTAGCAGGGTGGATTAGATCAAGTGCAGGCAATTTAATCACCATTATCTTTCAAGAATTTGCACCACTTGATAAGTATAAGAATTTATTTAAAATTATAAAGAATTTTCTTATACATAACCAAAACACTAGAAGATTTTTTATATTTTACCCTTATTACTAAAGTGTGCAAAAGTATGTGATCCGATCAAAACCTACCAACCCAATACATACTCGATCAGTACTTATACCAAAGCAGCATTCATCTTTGCTTTCAGCTGCATATTCTCAAACCCCACTTCTTTGTTAAACATCTTTTTTAATAATATATTTTCTTTTTCTTGTTTATTGACCATCATTAGTATTATTTCCTACATGTTCTTCTGTTTTACTCTGCCAAGCTTATAAACCAAGGCATATTCTTTCTTTGTATCATTCTCTGCTTCTCCCGTTCCTCTCCTGCCGGAATTCTAGTCTTTTTCTCTCCAACCGAAATCTTCTTTCATTATTATTTTATAGCAAGTGTACTCTGTTCAATCTAAAGATTTTCTCGCATGAAAATTTTCTGTTGTGGCAGCTTAGTTTGATAGTGGTACTAATGGCATTGGAGAGTCTAAAATATCGATAAGTCATGCTACTTCTTCTTTTTGTCTATGGCAATAATCCTCCTTGATATCCATTGCATTCTCTTCACATGCTTCTACAAGAATTTCTTTGCAATGAAGAATTAAACCTGCCTAAATCTGCCTGAACCACTTTAACTCAACTCGATCTGGATTTGTCAGTTTCTTCGTATGGTCAATCGGTTGCAGTCCAAACAGTGTTCCGTTGGATGAATTTCTTTGGGAAATTGGATTGAACCTAACTGATGCACACTCCTAGCCTTTAACTTTTAGTCTTAATCTCAGCTTTAGTCCCTCTTGTTCGGAAAATGAAATGATCCCTCGATTTGTTTACAGCAAAATCACCCTCCACATTTCAAAATTGGTGCAATCCAACTTCAGATCTTAACTTGAAGTTAGGAGATGGATGAAAAATTGTGATTTAGCCATTTGAAATGAGATGGCACTAACAGAAGTTGATGTGATAATTATGAATGCTAATAGACTTTTATTCTTTAACTTTAATGTATTTAAAACTTTTTTTATTTGTATCTCTCGATTTTATAATCAACAAATTACTTTAACAAAAATTTTATTAGTTTTTTTAATACATGTCAACTAATTTTCTTATTTGAATTTTATTTTGAGAACAAATAGAAGAATAAAAGTTTGAAATATGCTAGCCACAATTTTAATTTATTTATAGAATAAGATTTGTATAGTGGGAACTTCAAATTTTGGCATTTCAACATGAACATTAGATATTAGATTATATTATTTATGTACAGTGAAAAGGATCCCGAAAATAAGCAATAATAATTATTGGATTTAAATGGAAAGACCAATTTTAGGTTTATACAAAAGGATCCCGTAAATAAACAATACTAATTATTGGATTTAAATGGGAATACCAATTTTAGGTTTATACTTACATATTTCATATAAATATTTATAGAATATTAATATCAAATTATTTAAAATTTTAAAATTCATAAATTATAAATATCAAATAAAAATTTATAACAAATATGTAAATATAAATATGTGGCTTTAATATTGTCCAAATGAAATAATTGGTGGGGCGTGGCACCCGCCATGATTGTATTGGGTTAAGAAAAAAAATTGACTAGGGGGAAGAGGGCACTGTCTCCCTGATCTCATTCCTCATCACCTTGGTTGCCCCCACCTCACCAAAATACATTTACGTCCAATTCGCACTGTCGACAAAACAGAAAGCCGAAGAGCTTCCATTCCGAGACATTTTGCCCGTTACTCTCCCTATTGGTCTCTGCTTTCTCTTTTCTCTCCATTCCTCTGCACTCCCTGTCACCCACCCTTTGATCACTTCAATTGCGAAGGGCCGTGGCTCCTGGGCTGTTGTGCAGATCAAGACACGACCTTTCTTACAATTACCTGGGCACCCACTGCAACATCCTAAACTCTGTTAGTGCTTCTCTTCCTAATGCTTTTTGTTTCTTTTGTTGCGTAGATATCTCCCTTTTTGGTATATCCAGAAGGAAATATTTAGTGGGTCTTTTAATTACCGGGGATTAAACTCGCGAGTCATGTCCTGTTGCTACTTTTCTAGCAGTTTATCTGATTATTGCAAGTAGTTGTTCTTTTAGCTCCGAGATATGGATTCATTAAAGTTTGTTAATTCACTGAATGTCATGAGTACTGCTAATTTTAGCTTTCTCTACCACTCTATTTTTGTCTTTTTTGTGAACAAAACCTTCCTGTGCATAGTAAATAGAGCACACTTCGACAACAGAAGCAAGGTTTGCTTTGCTGCAGATTTATGGCCGTCTTCATTGAAAAGAGAAATCACACAAAACTTGAGCTTATGCTCGATTTAACATATTTAAATTGATCCAATTTGATCTCAGGTCTTAATGCTGAAATGTGATGATTAACTTTTTCCTATACTTATGCTTGTTTACTTACCCACTGGGGGATGCCAACCTGCTCTAAGTAATTCTATCCTTTTAGATCTTAAATTTTATTAAAAATGCAGTTCTAAGGGAATGAAACACTATACCATACTTTAGAGCATATAGTTTGCAATATACTTCAGTTTGATGCTATTTATCTAAACGCACTTTCCTAATTGTGCCTGTAGTTTGGTTTTCAAATAGAAATTGATGTTCTCCATAATTTGTAATTTGCTTTTTTTATAAATACTTTTATTTTTAAATCCATCTTTAATCAATCTGTCTGTTAACTCCAAAGGTGTTTTCTGGCTCTTTCTCTACCATGGATGGTATTCATGGGGGTGACTCTCAGATTCATATGAATGATGCACAACATCCTATACATGTGTCATATGTGCAAGAACACGAGCATCAGGGCTTGCACCATATGAGTAATGGGAATGGAATAGATGATGATTGTAATAACGGTGGTGATACTAATGGTGGTGGAAGTCAGAGTATGGAAGCAGAAGTCCCATCCAACCCTGGGAATCTTACTGACAATCATAATCCAATAATGGAGCAAGGGGTTGATGGTGGGGACCAACTCACATTGTCTTTTCAGGGTCAAGTTTATGTGTTTGATTCTGTGTCGCCTGAAAAGGTACATCCAATTTTTTTTCTGGTTTAAATTTTCTGGGTTGCTTTAGCTTCATGTCTATTGTAATGTGCATAATTTAAGCTTTTATTGGCATTAAATTGTCAATAATATCAAGTCCTAGTGGAATGTGATCAATAATTATCAGTTTAATAACTTCAGGTTTTTGTGCATGGGAGAATCTGCAGATGAATATGATTTAAGGCATAAAAATGAGGACACTTGACTGAAAGTGAGGTTGGATGCATAGATGAATTATGGTCTAGTAGCTCAGTTGGTGACTATTTATAAATTGACACCTGTTCACAAAGGAAAACATTGATATGAGGTGTTGATGAATACGTACAGCTACGGCCAATTTAAAGACAGCTTTTGTTGACTTATATGAAGTTATGATCATATTATTTATGCTTGTTTATTCGGTTTTTTTTTTGCCCCACTTTTGGGGTTTTTGTTGATTAAAGACTGGATCCAACAAGAAATGTTGACTGATTATTTCTTTCTAATCCCATTTTTAGACCTACACAGCTGTAGACATTTAATGTCGTTTCAATTTGGATTTCAATGAGAGAAACTTGATCCTTATATGTTGTGTAACATTCTTTTTTACATGAATTAAAGATTAATCTGATTTTAGGGGTAGGCTTAATTAATGATAGTCAATTGACTCATTATTCACCAGGTTGTGGGCTACTGCCCTCTTGGTTTTCAATTTACTGAAGAAAATTATTCCTGAAAATCCTAAGTTGTCATTCTCAGGTTCAAGCTGTACTACTATTATTGGGAGGCCGTGAAGTACCTCCAACTATGCCTGCCATTCCTATTACCCCTCACCACAATAATCAGGTTTACAATGTTTGGTTGATTTGTGATAGATAGTCTGTGTCTTTTCAACTGTTTGTCTCATGAAGCATTTGACCAGGGCTTTGCTGGTACTCCACAAAAATTCAGTGTCCCTCAGAGATTAGCTGCATTGATTAGATTTCGAGAAAAGCGGAAAGAACGAAATTTTGAAAAAAAAATTCGTTACACTGTTCGTAAAGAAGTGGCATTAAGGTACAGTGCTTTTTATCCTTATTACTTTAATAAAGCGTCAGTGGAATATTACTTTGTATTAGAAGCATTACTATTCTATACTCAATTATTAGACATTGACTATCAAATGATTGATTCTTTACTTAATACAAATAGAAGTTGAAGCAGGCTACTTTGTAATTATTGTACATTCTACCGTTGATATGTGCTTATATTCTTTTGAATTCCATATGTGCATGCTTTATTGGTAATGGTAAGAGGCTGGACCACTAATGTATAGACAGGTTTCATCATATAGGTTTGCAATCATCTAGATTTGCTTGTTGTAGCCTCCTGGTTATCATATATCAACTTATTCTTGTTTTGGGAGACAGTTTCTAAAATCTGCCCTAAATTCGTAATCTATGCTACTTGCATAATTGGATTATTCCGAATCTTTTGATTTTTGGAAAGGGCAAGAACATATTCTTTTGAGATGACTATCAAGAGCAAAGCTGATTGTCTGATAGAATTTTCGTGAAGTTCTTTTAGCCCGCAAAACGTGGCATATCTCAATTAGTATGAATTGGGGGTATCATGGAGATTTTAAACTCAGACATTCTGTTGTTAACGACTATCGGCATGCCAATGAAGTTCCATCCTAACTTTAACTGAAGTTTGGGCTATACTGCTGCCCATCATCTTATAGCTGTTGCTTTTTCTAAGCAATAAAATAGTGTAAGGAATTGTGGCAAGTTTATTTTCAAATGTTTCTACTGTTTTCTTCATTTTTTGATACAAAAGATATTTGTAGGATGCAAAGAAATAAAGGTCAGTTCACATCTTCCAAGTCCAATTATGATGACTCTGCATCAGCTGCAACAAACTGGGGGACAAATGAGGGCTGGCCGTCAGACAATACTGGATCCCAACAGCAGGATACTGTGTAAGTTGAGTGGTTTGACTCAGAAAACAAGGGGGAAAATAAAGAAGAAAAAAGACATATTTCTTCAAGATATATGAAGATTGATTGGAAAGCTGATTTCCTATTTTGCTTGCTCCATCTTATGTATGTCAGTTTAAGACTTCTTCCCTTTGAATTTGTTGGTGCAACATACCATACCATTCTAAGTGATTATGTTCTGGAATGTAAATTATGCTTGGCTATGCAATGGTACAATGTTCTGGAGCAGACATTTGAGAGCAGATTTTTGGTCTATACTGATATGATGTAACTTCCTCCTTATTCCTCACCCCTTCCCTCGTTTGCCATTTCACTCTTGCTTCCTTCCCTTTGCTAGCACACCCATATACAAAAAACATTATGACAGTTAACTTCATAGCTTGAAATGAAATCCTATCCACAGTCCATTTGGGAAGCTTTGAGCTTATCTCTTGTATTCATCTTGTGTATCAGTTGTTAAGTTTTCTGTCAATTTATGTCAGTTGTAGGCATTGTGGTATCAGCGAGAAGTGCACACCAATGATGCGACGTGGGCCTGATGGGCCAAGAACCCTCTGCAATGCATGTGGACTTATGTGGGCAAACAAGGTGCATATGAGTGTCTTGTATATACCTTGTGCAAAATGCTATCTTGTTTATTCTATGTTGTCCCATGAATAATCCAATGAATAAATATTCATGGCAGGGAGCAGAGTCAGCTGACTAAAATTAGATAACTATGGTTGAATTCCTCTCAAGTCCCTGTTTATAAGTTACATTTCAGAACTTAACTTTAAAGTATGTGTATACTTGTCAATATTTTGATAAATTATTGGAATACTTACTATTGACTGTAACAGTGTCTCTATACTCAAAGGCTACATCATATAGTGATTTGTTCATCACCTGATGGTAATGGGTGTACTTGATCTGTATACATGTTCCATTGAGTGATTTAATAACATACTCGCAATCTTTCGCATTGAGTTGAAGGAATTACAAGTTACAACCTCTTATTCATAGCAATGTTGTTAAGATAGTTATAGACGCCATCTCCAGCTGACCTTACTTCGTGTGACTTAATAATAACTGATGATAAATTAAGGAAACCTGTAAATCTATGAGTGCAACTTAGGAGTTGGGATGGCCACTTTTTAGCAAGTCCTTGATCATTTGGATGGGTGTGTGGTGGAAGTGGAACTCTTTCATAGATAGATAGAGAGGTTTTAAGAAGAAAATGAAATGGCAACCACACTAACCAGACACAATATATGATGTAGAGGAGGGACCCATATGAATAGTGTTTGCAGTATATTTGGCAGAGATGTTTGAGAGTTTGGACTCTGTACGATGTAACTGGGTTTATGTGAGAGCTATGTAGAGAGGAGCCATAGAGGATTTCTTATGTCCTTCTAAGTTAAACTTCAAATGGTAATCGTTATCTTAATCTGGTTTTGGGAAAATTATAAAAAATGAGATTAGTGACTTGTCAGTGTTGATGATCCTTCATATCATTCTGATATTGATTACAATGCATGTCAAGTAATTTACAGAAGATTAATCAAGTCAAGGATCAGAACAAAAAGTGATCTCCTCACCTCACTGTAAATTGCTATTAGAGTCAATTTTTATGCTAATATCTACAGTAATACTGTGCACAACCTTGACTCCAGATCTTATATGTCTACTGGTGAGATAAGAACTCATGAATTAGGATATAAAGTGATCTGATATTATCACCATTCAAGTTATGATAATGAAAAAGTTGAAATTATCTGCTCATTTTCACAAAAAACTTGTGCTTGCTCCTGGCTTTTGTTAGACCACTGATCATTAAGGTCTACTGTAGGAAACATAAGAGAGTAGATGGAAAATAAAGACCTAGGTGGCATTACATGTGCCAGGTTATGTATGTATTTAGTTATCTGGTATTGGTAGTTAATTATTTGCCAGCTGGTGGTAGTTATTGGACAGAAACTTAGCCATTGTAGGTTAGGAAGGAATAAGGGGGGATTTGTGCAAGTGTGTTGGGGAAGTTTTTGGTCCTTGAAACCAGAGGGGTGGCCAGACGGGACTGATTGTGTGTTTTTATGTGTAATTGAGTGTTCAGTGTGTAATTGATGTAAACTCTGATATTACTTATTTCAATAAGAATTCCCTATTAGCTTCAGATCTGTGGAAGTGTTGAGTATCTTTTTTGGGTGTGGGAGTGACTACATGAAATCTGACCTGCAAATAAAAAGTGATCATTATTATTGAGCTTAAAAGTTGCCTTCAGATTATATACTAAGCGATTTTTTGTTCCCAAATAATGTTGTTTCCATCAATATTGGCTTGATAGCATGTTTTGGCCTATATTTTCCAATTTAAGAAGAAAAACATCTGTGCTTAGAAAACAAGTTTCCGTGTTTCACATCAATTTAATTTCAGGATGACACTATTAATGTGTTCTGCACTCTTTCCTTTATAACTAAATTTCTTGTTCTATTTAAAAAGAAATAATTTCATCTCCCACTTTTCAGCAAAACCATATGTGCCTTCTATTGATCTAGTTTGTAACCACAGGGGACACTGAGGGATCTATCCAAGGCTGCAACCTTGCCTGGACAAAATTCTTCGTTAAACAGGAACGAGGTAAGCAATTATGCACTGATTAAAGTTTATTATTAGCAATCTCTTTCCAACATCGAAACTCATGTCTTTTACACGAGGTTATTTATCTTCTCATTGAATGTTGTGCAGAATAAAAATTTTGAGGCCAACCAGATAGTTCTTAGAGTAATGGAAGATGTTGATGATTCATCATAATGAAACTTTTTAGTTCTCCATTCGCTGCGATTCCATGAATTAAGAGTGATAGGGGACTGCTCGCCTCTAGAGTGAGAATTATCAAGGGCTGGTTTTACTGGGTTTGATGAAAAACTGACATGGACATTATGTATTTAAATACCCTATATATATGTGTGCAAATGTCTTATATTTTGCCCTGTGACAAACAGCTTCGTCTCATTCGATATTCAGAAAAGTTCCTCCCACTTAAGGGAAAGGATAAATTCTCACAAAATTTGTGGAGAATAGATGATACTATAATATTTAGTAAATTTAATAGTTTAAAATTTTAAAATAACTTTTTAGTAAGATTGACTTTATAGCAATAAATTTTGATTAATTTGGGCGGCCTACCAGTTTCAATACTCTCCTGATGTTATGATGGGTTTAAACAGAACAATTGTATCCATAAACTTTGATTTTATCTGAGCTATTTGATAATGAATCAGCTCAAAACTAGGCATGTTTCCAACAGACGCAGACGGCCTTTTCATGTAGCATTTAATTTGCTGTTTCCTGTGCCCAAAAAAAAAAAAAATTTGCTGTTTCAGCTAGTAGGGATTACGATACTTTCCATTTTCATGTATTTATTCTTTTGGCTGGTTTACTTGTGTCTTTTCTTCCCGCAGATTTAGCGAGATGTTCTGCTTCATTTTTTTTTTACTTCACTTCTAATTCATAGGCTTAAAAAATTGCATTAGAAGCAACATGCTTATGAAGTCTTCCCTCACCTCTAACCACGTGGGGAAAGATCAAAAAGTGACTTATGGCGGACATCTTTTGTTTGAGTATTTTTCTTACATTTTTAACTATAAGGAAGCCTTCTATTTTCAGGCTCCTGTAGAAATAAAAGTGGAAATAAGAGTTTAGTTGAAAGATTTTTCTTGAGTTTTGGAGGGGCTCTAACAAATTGATCGCCAAGGAAAGGCCATGGTAAAAGTAGGGATGAGGTATTCTGCTCCCCCCATTAAAAGATGACTCATTCTTGGCGCTGGAAGGAATTAGTAATAGAGCAGCAAAACTTGAAGTTTATGGAACATAAAATTTACACCATGGCATGAGCCACATTGATATACATAGCTACCCATTATCCGTGGTAAGGAGATGAAATCCCCAAAATTGTGCCGAACTTTAATCTTATCTAGATTGCCTCTTGTCAGTTGTCACTGTTCTATCAAGCTGCTGTCCGCCCACAAAAAATAAAAGCTTGAATCAGGCCGAGAGCAGCACGTCTTTGATCTGGTGCTCCAGACACGATCACCAAACCTTCAGTCTCCCCAGGTTTTGGATCATGAACCACAACGTTTGCACTAAAGATCTGAAAAATCTATAGGGTCAAAGGATTACCAGAAGGTTGACGCACTAAAAAAACAAATTGGGAAACCAGATACGAACAGACCTGCCGGATTTGAATTATGTTGCTATTGTTCTCCCCATAAACGTGAGTTAAAAACATTTGAGGGATGGTCACCTCAATAGCCTTGCCGGTCAAATTCTGTAATGAATTACCATTCTTGGAAAAAACAATCATAGAACATCGAATATGAGCATTTATGGCCAAGTAAAAGGATAACTTTCGCAATCTCAGGAGTTGGTACAGCTGGTGAGAGGACTGTGACTCCAAGTTGCAAGTCCCTCGGAGGTCGATTCTGATAATGACCTCTAAAACTGAAGACATAATCCAATTGCGCATTCCACCTTGTAGAGGATTAGGGCCCCAAAAAAGGATAATTTTTTGCTTTCAACACTTTCATTTCTTCTTGATGCATAATCTACATTTTGGGGGGAAGCTTCCTGCTCAGCCCAAAATTCTTACAATACCGTTAGTCCAGGTGACACCGGGGGTGATTAAAGTACATACGCAAGGATGATGATATTGACAGAACTGTATCAATGCAAAGGATGTCTTCTTAACTGAGCAGTTGGGTGACCTCTGTGATTTTGGTTCTTCCAATTTTGCTATTGAGAAGTATTCTGATAGTTTTCGAGATTGCTAGTTATTTGGCTTATCTTTTCCCAAGTGAGGCATGGGACTTGATTGGCTGATGTGCAATGATACATACATGCATAATTAGGAAAAACAATTGCATCTGTTTCCATGGCGACAAATTTTGTTTGCTTTGAGATGATACAAATTTGATCCTCTTTTTTCATTCTTTCTTTGTCCCTGTTAATGGTTGGTGATGTTTTATTGTATCCTTTTATATCACATTGATCATGACCCAAGTCTTGGGTTGATCTAATATTACAATTTTTTATTACGGATCATTACAATATTTTTATATGACTAACTTTGTTAAATGTATAGATAAATTATACAAATGAGAGAGTATATGCCCTAGCCAACAAATAATAAAAGCTACAAGGTTCGACCTCTTTGCATGATTTACCAATGATTAGTATCATTCTTATTGAAAAGTGTTGCTTTTAAGTATTTGAGAAATAAAATTTTTTCATAATAAATTTATAAATTATTAACTTTTATTAATATTATAATTCATAATGAGATTAATAAATATAATAATTACACAAAAGTTAAGAGACCATTCTTATTTTTACTTTTTCTTTTTCTGTGGGTAGACTGTGACAGTGTAACTGTTAGGGTTGCTTTTTAACCAAGGAAGAGGAACAAAAGTTGTGGCCTCCATTGGCTGCATCCATAAATCCCACTAAACCTTAGTACCATACAATTAAGTGAGTAGAGAGCCCCACGGCAGCAGCGACAGCGAGCCCCCCACTAAATTATTCCTCATCATACCAATCTCGTGATCGGCCACCCTTCACGATGCGTGGTCTGCTATCAGCCGCCACCTCCATTAACACGTGGCTATCATGCCTTGGCTCCCTTGTTTACTTTATCGTGTGGTAATTACACTTGATTCCACTTTGTGGTTCCCAGTTCGGGTCTGATTTTATTACCACCTCGTTACGAACTGGTGACCCGACTCGGTCCCACTCACACCATGAGCTCCCTATGCAGCCGTTGCCATCCCGATGCCACCGCCATCCTTTTTTGAATTTTGAACGTTCAATTTGTGGAAAGAATTACGCATAATTCATGGCATCTGGCTGATTTACTTAAATGGCCCCCCAAAAATCAATGAGGCTGCTAGATCCCGATCATTTTCAACACAAAATTAGTGGCTTGTATTAAATGCAACTTTGTAGCTTAATAAAACAAAATTAAGCGTAAATACGATGGGTTCAATCTCAATTTATAAAATTAATTGTATTTTAAACTATTTTAAAGTAAATTATATGTGTAAGATTTAATCTTAAAATCACTTATATTTTTTAAAAAACTATTATTTAACTCTTATTTTGAATAAAAATTTATTTTTTTTAAATAAAAATATTTCATAAAAATTTAAAAGATGTAAATTATATTTTTTTAAAAAAATTGGAAAGTATAAATGTGAACAATGAGTGTATGATGATAAACGACAAATGAGCAAAGGGTATATTTTGAAACAAAAAAGGCGGTCCAAAATTCCTTGAAGTTATTTTTTGTCGGATTATGAGGGGATTCAAATGATGCGGACGAAGTAAAATTTGCCACGTGTTGATAACCCCAGGGAGGATTCAACTCCTGGTAGAGATTGGTTGCGATGTGAGACTAAGTCTGAACAGTTGTTAGGGCCAGATATTTTGCAAGCACAACCACAAGTATAAGGTTCGATATTGCTTCTTCCACTCTCCTTTCACATCTAAACTTGTCATCTTTGCTATTATACCTAATTTACGATAGTTTCACTTTCATTTCTCTCATATTTTTTTTATAATTAAGTAATTTAATATATTGATTTATTAAATTTTATAAAATAAATTTATGAAAAGAACAGCCTTAGTTAATTTGCTAGTATTAAAAAAAATATCACGTAAGATTAATTGGCAAAGTATTCATTTCTGTAAATAGGGAAAGTTGAAGGGGCGTAGAAAAATAGTTATGAAAATGAGGATATGCTTGGAAAAAGTTCAAGATAAACGAGGTTTTATCAATTCTGTGGATGGAAGTTGGAATATTAAAGTAGGAAGGAGAGGAAGACGGAGGTGAGTGAGATAAGGAGAGAGGAAAGGTGATGTGGCTCAAATAAGAGCATTCATGATTTGTGTTGAATCAACTTTTACTAATTTCCACACCGAATCACAGTGACCATGCCAAGGGAGGTCACCGTATCAGCCACGTATATATATATAACCATTCACAGCCCTTCTCTTTCCTCCCTAAGTAACATTAATTATCACTCATCGGCATCGCCCTCACCACCTTTCCGCCTGATTCTATCGCCTATTTCTCTCCTTAAATCTCTCTCTTCTCCGCACTTCCCTTCCGACATGTTTCTCAATCTTTTTCTTTCACCATGTTGAGCTCCATTGAACCACAGAATCTTATGGTTTCCCTTTGATCTCTCTTTCTTTCTCTCTCTCTCCCCCCCCCCTTCCTCTTCTACATTTCCTTTTACCCCAAACTCCCTCTAGCCAGTTTCTCTAACTCTCTCTCCCACGTCTTTTCTGATTTTTCTGCTAATTATTTTGTCATCATTTTAGACCATGAAAGCCCGGGCTTGTGAGCTTTGTAATGAAGAAGCCTCCCTCTATTGTGCCTCTGACTCTGCCTTTCTCTGCTGCAACTGTGATACCAGGGTTCATGAGGCCAACTTCCTCGTAGCTCGCCATATACGAGAGATTCTCTGCTGCAAATGCAAGTGTTTCGCCGGAAGTCAGATCTCCGGCTCTGCTACTCCGCTGGCCAACCGTAGATGTCGTTCTTGCACACCAGAAAATCCTTCCGACGACGATGATTCTTTAACTTCGTCGTCAGTCTGTGTTTCGAGCTCCGAGTCTTGTTCTACAGCTCCTAAGAAGGTTCGGCTAGAAGATCGGCGCAAGATGGAGAGGGTAACTTCTTGCAGTTCCGTCACAGATGCCTCAGGCGAAAACTGCAATAATCCGAGGGAAGTAACGTCTGCGAAAATGATAGAGAGAAAGTCGAGACGTAGGAATCTTGGATCCTGTGCTAGGACAAGCGGAGACGCGGTGGCTGAGGAGGTCCTCGTCAATTGGAGCAGGAAATTAGGGGTGGAGGGGAATTCCGTAGCTTCATTGGTGTCGCACGCCCTGGGATTCTGCCTTAGAAAGTTGACGGTTCTCCCGTTCAGGGTGTCTGTAGCGACGTCGTTTTGGTTTGGGTTGAAATTTTGTGGGGACAGGTCGCTGCCCACGTTTCAGACTCTGAGAAGGTTAGAGGCCATCTCGGGAGTGCCAGCTAAGCTGATAGTGGCCGCCGAGGCAAAGCTGGCACGTGTGTTGAGAGGCAGGAGAGCAAGGCGCGAATTAGAAGAAGGTTGGGCGGAGTGCTAGGTCCATAATTCCGTGGCTTTTCATTAGAGTGAAGAATTAAAATTTGAGCTTTATAGCGCGGATCCTTGTGAAGTTAATTTAGAGGAAAAAACAGCCTAGATTAGGTCCCTGAACGTTGGGAACATCATATTGTAATTTTATTGTATTTTTTTCTTTTTGTTTTTGGCTCTCGCATTCAGGAAAACAGAGGAAAATGGTGGAAAAAATTTGGGTCCAGACCCAGCAAATAGAATCAAAAGTACTGGTTGTCGTTAGGAAATAGTAGATATTTGAATCAGGAGTTTTAATTAATCTATTTTGCCAAATCTATCTGTTTGAGCCAAGAGTTGGATATGAACTACACTCCTAGATCAACGAATATATATTATTTCTTATGATGAATAGTAAAAGCGAAAGGAAGAAGAGCAGGAAAAACAAAAGAAAAAAAAAACTAATTAGTCATTAATCAAGCCATTGTATACGTCAATTTTTTTAATCTTTCCAGGTTTGTACCCTCTTAAAGTTAATACTTGACTCGATACCAAAAAAATGAAGTTAAAGCTGGAAATAGATGATATGGTTGAGTAATGAAAGAAACAACAGGAATCGATCGAAGATAAACAATAACAATTGCATCGTTTAGAAGTTGAGGCGAAGGAGTTAATTATAGGTATGATGGATAAGATGAAGGCTACTAAAACGAGACAAAGGGAAGATTTATGAGTTAGAAGAGTAGGTAAGCGTTCTATTCTTCTGAATGTAACGTTTACTCTGCCTTTTTCTTTTTTATATGTTCACTTTTACTTATTTTACACAAGTTTGGCTCATTTTGATTGAAGACTTAACTCCTAGTTTTGGGTACCTCTTAAATAAAGCCTTGCGAAGTTGCTGAAGCCTGCCTGCGTGTCTCCATCTACCATAAATTTCGACATAAACAGGGGCATTGGGGGTTGCCGGTTATCGAAATTCATCCTTAAAAAAATATTTGATCTCTGCGGATGGAATTAAAAAAGTGAATCTATGCTTTAATTAAAGATATCTGATACGGCACCAACCATTTTGATGTGCTTCAAGTTGTAGTCTTAAGAGTAACAAGTTTTTTAAAAGCACACGTCTGATACCTTACTGCTTTTGGTATCAATCTACAGAGTTTCTGCTGGGCAATAATAAACCACAACAACCATGAAAACAGGAGGTAAAATGGACAACTTAGAAAACATGAAGACTCAATCAAAGGGGTTGAGCTACCTCATAAAGGGTGGTGTTCTGTCATAACTGAGCTGATATATTGGACATAGATGTGAGGTCTAAAAGTGCTTCTCGAAAGAGAGGTTAGGCAAGGTTGGGTGAATAGGCAGAGCACTTCATTGTGGTAGCGCTTCATAGTTAATGAAAGAAAGAATCCCATGGAGAGAGACGGAGAGACATTGCTGGGTCCTGGGTACATCATATATGAGATTCTTCTTCTCACAGTGGGCTCATTTAAACCACATGTTCCCCTTAATTTGAAGTCTAAAATCAGGACTTAGTGTACCTAGTTTAGTTGTCACATAATTTTTTTAAAATATTAAAAAAGTTAGAATATAGGAATAAAGCTTGATAAACAAAAAGAAAAAAAAAATTAAATCCAATCACTTGAGTTAAACTCGAATTCTCTAATTTAATCTGACACCTGTTGTAGCTCATTTTTTACCATATAGTGCTCTTAAATGATACCTATTACTATTTGGAAGGACACCCAGTTGTTCCGCTTAATTTGAAGTTTAAAATGAGGACTTACTGGATATAGTTTAATTGTCATGGCTCATTCTTGACCATATATTCTCTTAAATAATATTCATTACTTGTGGTTATAAACTTTCTAAGTTATGTTTTCAATTAAGCTGTCAATAATAATTTTCTTGTAAGGAAGCTTAAAGTATTGTTTAATTAGATTGTCCTTCAATAATAATTTTGGCTTGTCGGAACTTTTGTTGTTTAGCACAGGACTAGGCTTCTCCTGCTACTTCTCAATCACATTCATTGGCTAACTGAATTGTTCTTGCATTACTAAACCCAGAAGTAAAAAGTGGTATTGCAAAACTCGGGTAGTTTCATAAAAGAATGAACCCCACAAATTATGTATCAAAAAACCGTAACCAAATCCAGCTCTGAAGCAGGCACAATCTTCTGTTCTAGTCCTTTTTATTAAAAAGTTGTCTTACAAGGCCAACTTCAATCTATTAGCAAGAGTGAAAAAAGCGTCAACTTTCAACGTGTTTGTAGCAACATTACACTTTGTCACCGCTTTTGGCATTGGCTTCTGAAAATTTCAGCATGTTGAGATTTAAGCTTGAAGCCGCAAGATCCCGGCTTTACAGCACCAATGTTGCCAGAGATTGAGCAGAACTGTTCCTCAGCTGCTGAAGTTCCTGCAGTCTTATTGATTTCTGGTTTTGAACATCACTCTCCAGGAACCAACCCATTAGGCGGCCGGTTAAGAATCAAATCGATTTTCTCCAGAACTAGATCGCCTTCGCCAAATGGACGTGCAAATGCAGCCCTACTTTCCGGCATTCTGTCATGGTGAAACAGTCTAACGGATCAAGCAATTGGTATTCAGACGGGTCAGTGTCCCAATGACTGTACGTCAGATCATTGTCCACAGTGGTGTTCTGGAACTCCGGGGCGTTGCATAAGGCCGTGTGGAAATAGGATTCAAGTGGATAAGCCAAACTGCTGAAGAACGTTAAGAATTTTCTTGGTAAGTTGTCCCACCCTCCAACACAGTACTCCATGACAGCTCTTGTAAGAATCATCCAAGGTGAACCTACTAATTTGATGACATGAGAAACGAATATAAATAATACCACTTCATTAATCTTAAAAATCAATCATCGGTTTGTTTTAAAATATCGGTATCTGCTTGGGAATCAAGGTCCAAAGTTTGCCAGTAAACTGACCTTTAAAAATCTTAAAAGCATCTGGAGTTTCTCGAGACTCCACAAAGAAAAGTGGAGTGCTCTTTGCATAATATAAACTGGGGCCTACTACAATTTGATTAATGTCCTGTTGCCTGCATCAAATCATCAACCATTTTAAAATTTAGTAGGATATGTGATTGATATATTTGAAGGAGATTGATTTTCTGTTTTCTGTTGCCAACATGCAGGGTTGGTCCCATCATAATTATGTTTCTCAGATTATCACATGAAAAAAAATATGTAATAATCAAAAAGAAAGAAAGAAACCCTGATATCACAAATTTCTTTGACAGCTACAATTATGGCAAATCAGGATAAACATTTCCCTGTGGCAGACAGATGATGTAGGGTTTTCCTCTCAAGCACCAATAGAGAAGTAGGAACCGATTATCTCTTTCAGCAGTTACAATTATCGCTGGGATTATTAATTTAAAACTTGACAGGTTATGCATATAATTAAGGAAAAAAAACCAGACCGTAGTTTTGGGATTACTTACTGTCTCCGGGCAGTCTCGTTAGTGTAATGAATGAAGTTGAGATGTGTTGGCAAAGATGTCAAAGTACGTAGAATATCTGCACCCAGATAAAACACATTTCAAGAATTCAAGGTTTATGGACTCCCTAGGCTCTAAGGTGAATTTACCATCTTGAATCATGAGAGGATAATCTGAATCTGCATTTACTTTAAGAAGAAAAGCATTAGCATGCAGAGCAGCAGAAAGGGCGGAAGATTCCATCCTATTGATGGGGTAACTTTTCCCAACAATATCTATATTACCAAATGCCTCAAACGCATTAAGGGATTGAACTGAAAGAGCTAAATCCATTCTTTCAGACACAGAGGAGCCATCATCAAGCTGGAGTAGGTACTGATTTCTGGGATATGGTATATAGCCTTCAACAGCCTCAACATCTTTGTACTCTCTCCTTGAGCGCCCCAAATCCAACATGCAAGAACAGGAGGGTAACCTTTCCCCTTCGATACCACTCCTTTTGGTTTGTAGTGCTGCAACTTAGTGACAGTCTCAGATGAACCATGTGGAATATTTAATCTGGAGACAGCCCCAAACAACAGCGAACACAGTGCAAGTCAGAAGGCATAGACAATAAACTAATCCCCAACATGAATATTTGGACATTCTCATTGATGTGGGTTGTTTGTCGATAAAGAAAGGCTCAAAGGTTATGTACCAAGAAGAGGTTCAAAGATTCAATTTCTGACCGGTGTGGCTGTGATCAAAAAGTTCATCTTTGCTGAAAGCAGATTCAGAGGATAGACCCGCAGCCATGAAAGTTGTCTTTGATCGCACGTCGGAGTTCTGAAGAAGGGAAAAAAGTCTTCAAATTACAATGACTCCCAGCATTTAAAAAGATGGAATATCCTCTGAGATATATTAAAGGAAGACATCTATGAGCATACCCACTGGATAGTAAATTCAACTTAAAGCGACTGGAGTAAGGTAAAAGATCAATGTGAAGGACGTGAGGTTGAAGGAGAAAAGGTGGAGGGGATGTTGAAGCTTGTACCAAATGCTTGAAATCATGAAAAGATAACAGAAGCAGGGATGGAATTTTCAAAGCCTACTGTTTCTTTTATAGGAAATGAAACAACGAAGCAGTTGTCTTTAATGTCAAGTTTTCCGCCAGTTAAGTGTCAATCTGCTATTCATTGAAAGGCAAACAGGTCTCTTCTTTTGATTTGTAGGAATTTACCCTTCGTTTTTCATTTCCTCTGTCTGCTAAGAAAACTGAAATCAGTTTATTCTACAGAACAAGGAGATGTCTCTGGGCATCGCTTGCTTTTTCGGGCTTCTGTGAATTGCTGGTTTTCCCTCTGCTTGAACTTCAACCGTTAATTGGAAATTAAATTAAGAAGAAACTGGTAAGTCAATACACTGCTTGACTCCCGACATTTTTGTTATTTGCGAATTTAGAAAATGAAAATTAATAATAGTAAGGAACAATGGGAGTACTACAAGGTCATATATCTATTTGGAGATGGAACTTTGGAATGTAACGGAGGAAAGAAAGGAAGAGATGTTTAACTTCGAGAGAAAGGATTGTGTTATACTGTATGTAACATTGTAACCCACCACAATTTGTGAAGTGGTGTTGCTATCTTTTTTTATTTTTTATTTTATTATGAAATTTTTATGTTACAAGAAAAGATTGTATATCATGTAAATGATTTGTGAGAATATACTGAAAGAGTAACAAAAGAGAAGAAAGTTTAGATAACATAATAATAAACTTAGGGAAGAAATAGAATACAAGGCTAGGATATACTAACTTTCCTATCTCATCTTAAAATCTTTACATTACAAAAAAATTTTTCAAAAATTATATGTCATATCATTTATTTTTTATTAGAAAATCTGTATAGGATATATTAAGAAGTGATAAAATAAAAAGGAATTAAATGTCATATAATAAATTATTTAAAAAAAAGATAAGGAAGTAGGATAACAAAAAAGTAAGGATACTTTTAATTTTTTTATTCTTTAAAAAATAATTTAATCTCTTAATTTTTAAGTTAAATAATTTAATTTCTATATAATTATAATTAAAATAATTTCATTTTATAAATATAATTGAAATAATTTAATTTCTTTATAAATATAGTTAAAATAATTTAATTTATTATTCATTAAATTTTTTTTAAAATATGATATAATTGATTGTGATGATCTCAATTTTATTTTAATTATAAAAATTTTAATATTCTTTTTATGATATTAAGTTAGTTTTTTCAAATTATATATCTTAATTTCATATATTTTTATTAAGTTTTTGATAAAAAAAATTTATATAACAATCATATTATATTATAATAAAAAATAAATTATTAATAAATAAAATTAATTTATTTAATTTAAAATTTTAAAAATTAAATTATTTTTTTAAATATATGTCGACAAAAAATACTTTTATTTTATTAAAAAAATATAAATAATTATAATCTTATATGGACTCCTATAAAAATACGCAACCCAAAAAGATTTCGCGCTCTGGATTTGGCGTTTTATGCCGAAACTCAATACATAAACCTTGATAAACATTGTAATTTGGTAGTTCCAAGATTTCTGTCTTTCTCATTGCACACTTTATACTGCACTCCTCATTCTCCTCTTCCATGGAAGCCGTTCCGAGCCCTGTGTCTGTTCCCAAGTTGCCGGGAACTTATTTGGTTCTCCGTAGTCCTTCTTCGATCAGGACAGCAAACAACCGAATTGGGTCACTGAAAATCACCGAGCAGTCGCCATTTGCTGGGCTTCGCATTTCCGCTGTCGCTCGAGGTTCCCAGCGATGATGAAGGAGGGAAGGCCGTAAACAATGCCTTTCGTTTAGTTTCCCAAGAAAGTGTGTCCTTCTCTGAGGTATGCTTTCATATTTCCCAATTAAGTTATAACTGAGCATTTATGCATCTATCTGTGCCTAAGAGTTCGAAATCCGTGACTGGAAGGAGTTGATCGTCCTTTTTATATATAAAAAATGATCGCCAGTGACACACTTCTGACTTTAATCTTTTGATTTGTATTCAAATGCTTTTCTGTTCGGTGTACGTTAATATTTGATGGCACAGCTAGTTGATGTTATGTCCGTTAAGGTGTTTAAGTTCCTTTCCGAATGTGTTTGAAAGAATGAAAGCTAATACCTTTGTCTATTAATCGAGTGGACCTTTCAAGTAGTAACTCACTTTCAGGCAAAACTTGTACCATATGTGCTTCTATACTTTGCGTGGAAATTCAACTCACTCTGCAACTGAAAACTTGGTGCAGTTGCACAGATTGTGACTAAAGAACCTTTCTTGATGCATGCTGGTTCATCAACTAATGCATGATATTACTGCTTTGGCTGGTGAACCTGAAACCCATTTGTTATCTTGGTGCGTATTCCTCTTTATCTATCTATATATTAGTATTACCCATATCAATGACTGCGTCAAAAAGTTTAATGAGAGCCATATAGATGGATAGGTAAGAAAGGAAGGTTCAGTCAATAAAAGATGATAGGTTATATGCCTTTGATTGGGGATGGACTGGTAGTATAATGACAATAAAGGTGGCTGAGAGCCTGAAACTAAATATCTGGAAGAATAATATATGTAGCTGACCCTTGTTAGTCAAGTTTAAGGGTTCTTGGCTTAGTCACGTAATTCACTCTCTTTTTGGTTCAATTTGTGATGCAATTCATGGTTCGTAGCAGTCGCTAAATTCAAACTAGAATGGGTTAATTATTTCTTGTTTACCTCACTTGCTTTGACATAGACAATCAACAGCTATGTCGATTATAGATCTTCACTGAGTTTGATTGCCTCTCATTCTGAAGGGAAATTTAAGCCACTGTCTGACTAGTGATAAGGATAATGATTAGACATTGAGAATGAGCATTCCATTGACAAATGTCACAACTCCATGCGGAAGTGGAGCAGGTGGGGGTACTAGAGCTGGGCTTTTCAGAACACCAATTTCTGGTGGTGTGCAGAGTGCAACCTCAGCTCATGGTTTACCTAGACCAGCCTTGGCGGTATGCAACTTGATGGAACAGGTAAGGGGCTGGTCTTGATTGTATAGCCTAAAAGGCTAAAACGATATATTGCCTATACTGCTCTAGAGCTGACTTTATCATTATTTTGTTTCATGGCATCCCCTGATAATTCCCGAATTGCCATTTCCCTCTATTATTCAAGGCTAGATTTGCTCATTTGTGCGCTGTAATGTCTCGGATGCACCACCGGTGAGAAGGATATCCATTTGATTCTCTGGTAGATTTTGCGCCTGATTTGATGGGCTGTAAGTCTATGATCATTGATTTACTTAATTGACTTATTTCCCTTATTACTGCTATGAATTTTTTTATGTGCTTATGGAGTTATTTATCCAAGGTTCAAATATGGTCAATGGGAGTTGGGATTCGTACTCCAAAGAGTGAGATCTGTAACAATCGTGCTAGCAAGTTTCCTTGATTTTAGTATATAGAGGAGTTGACTAAGTTGATGGGATAAACAAAATTACATATTTGGATTATGGGTACTAGTTACTGAAGATCCCAAACTATTCTTAAAATACTTACCCAGAAAGGATTAAGAATAACATTTAGGGATGAGTTTCATGCTTTTGCTCTAATTAGAATATCGATATGGGTTACAGATGATCTCAATCTAATTTTTGATACAATATAAAAATTCTTACAAGGAAAGTGAGAATGTAATTAAAATTCATTATCCCTCTCAAGACACTTGCATTCCAAAGTGGACCTAATGTATTAGTACTAACTGATATTGTTCTTCACAGAAGCTAGACAAGAGAATTCATTTTCGAAGTCTGTGTCATGGGAGATCTTTGCCTTAATTGTTAAAATATGGATTGGTGTGAAATATTGGGCTGATATGCTTTTTTTTGTTGATAGTGTTAAGTGTAAAAGTGAGTAGTATTCTTGATTTGCAGATCCAATATTTTCATTTTCATCACTTGCAATCCACACAAGGAATTTGTTGGCTGATCCAAGTTGCAGTCTTGTTGTTCAGGTTGGTGGGTTATTATTTGCTCTCTGAGCTTTAATATATCTGCTTCTCGTTAGTCTCCATTTATTGATTTTATTGACAGTTAACTTTATTAGATACCTGGATGGAGTGGCTTGTCAAACGCAAGGGTAACAATTTTTGGTGATGTCTATCCACTTCCAGAAGATCAACGGGTACTTTACTGACTTATTTGGTCCTGTGGGTCAGCAGTGGTGTACTTGTACCCGAAATTATATCCAGCTGCTTTTAATTTAATGGTTTGTTTGCGTGTAAATCATAATATCTGGTTGTACTTATAGGAATGGGCTCATAAACAGTACATAGCAAAACACCAACAGGGGCCATCGCAACAGTGGGGCAATTTTTATTATTTTAAGATGCAGAGTATAAGGTTTATATCTCTTTAACTATATTTGGTCTCCGTCATATGGATGCAGCCTGTGCTAATTGTGTTGTACACATAATCTTTTATGCAAACTCTTTCTTTTGCATTTTACCTGGACTGCTTCATGAATGTCAATATTTGTCAGAGAACCCATTTATGCTAGAATTTATGGGGGCAAAATGTTTTCTTTTTCAATACTAATGGAACATATTTTGTGTGTTTGGTGAAACATCCAGTTTATGCATGCAAAAGAAAAAAAAAAAAAATACACATTGATGATGATTAATGCCTTTGTTATATAATTTCATATAATTTGTTTGTTTTCTATAGACCTCTTTACTTATATATATTGTCAGAAATTTGTATGGAACCTATGACTTTTATTGTGGTTGCACAAGGTTATGGTGTCTCAGTAGAAAACCATAGCCTTAGAGACAATTAAACTGGCTAAACATAATCTATGCAGAATTGGAGATTAAGAAAATTATACTTCTGGTTGTCAGATACAATTATTAGCAACTTGTATGTGTGATTAAATCGGTTCTTTATCGTTGGCAGTGACATATATTTCATCGGAGGCTTTGGTACTGTTGCATGGGCGGATGTGAAGGAATACGAGACCCTTCAACCTGATAAGATTGCTGTTGATGGCTGTGAGCAGAACCTAAAGGTATATTTTTTGGATTTTTACTCAGGGAGATATGGAAACCAAATCTAAATTGTGTAGGGAAAAGTAAATAACTCAAGGTTTTAAACATTTCATTGAATTTAAGAAAAAAGACAATTTTTATACAATACTGTTTTTGCCCACAAAAGTTGTTTTCCTCCTTTTTCTACTTAAAAAAAAAAAATGAATGGGATTGGTTTGGAAGGGGTGCTATAACTTTTGAAGCCTGGAGCTGCAGACGGATAAATTAATAAGTGACACAATAGGGTATTTGACTGGAGATAGATTTGGAGGATTAACTCTTGTCACTTACCTTTGCTTCTTCTTTTGAGTTATAATACTTGTCTTTATTTCCCTTTTCCTTTGTTACCTTCAATCTAAACATCGGTTATGTGAAGTTGAAATGAAGCCTGACTATTTTACTTAAACCTTTTCCACTGACCAATTTGTGGGAGATTTATGGAGTGTTTTGCCAAAATATGGGAGCCAAAGCATGAGACCTTTAAAGTACTTTACTAGAATATGATGATGTTTACAAGCTTGCAACTTGCTAGACTGCCAATAAAATTATGAGTCTTCCTGTAGGCTTAAGCCTGAATTAAATATGAAGCATTGTATCACTTATTCTTTATGAGGCTTACGTGGTTTTAGTTTTGGAAAAATAGGAACTCAATGCTATCTTCTCAAAGCGCGCGAAGGAGTTTCTATCTACTGAGACTGACATAGATGATGCAGCACTCATATCTATAGACAGTAAAGGGATTGATATCAGTGTCAGTCAAGGTGCCCAGGTATGTATTTTTGAAAACATGCGGATTGGCGAGTCAAACTTTGTAACTTCTTTCTGAACTATTTGTGTGTCTTGTTCTCAGTTCAACATACAAAGGATATCATTTGACGAAGGGCACTGGGTGGAAACATTAGAAGAAGCTAAAGCTGCTCTTTGGAAATTAGCGCGCAGAGGACGAGTTTATAATTTACAAAAATAAAAGTTGATCGTGACTTTAACCTCTGCTTAGTGAGAGCAAACAAGCCAGACAAGTGAACCGTGGAGATCCTCTGATCTTTAAACATTTATGAATCTAATAATCTTATGTCCATGCGAATCCTAGCAATTCGCATGGTGTATTGGGAGCTGTGTGAGACTACTATTATGCAGTAAATATTATTGCCGAGGCAATGTTTACAAAGGCTGATTTAGATTTCTTGACTTTGTTTTTTTTTTTTGGTTTTATTTTTTTGTTTTATATTTGAATTTAATTTATAAGTTTAATTTTTCCCACTATTTTTTAATTTTCTTAATTTTTTTCTCTCTTAGTATTTTCTTTCATTTAGACACCAAACTCAAGGATTTCTCGTACCCACCCATTGTCAGTGATGTATGGAATCCATGGAAAATGCTGGGGATACGTCAGTATCCCCACGGCCTGGGCCACGTCTGTCCCAAGGCAAAACCATTAAAAAATAAAGTATAAAAATTTGAAAAGAAAAATGAAAGGTGAAGATAAAAGTTATGGATAAAATTATAAGTTATAGGATGTAGAAATAACATTGCTCGAAATTCATAGCCTGACATCGCTAAGTGTGGGCTTGTGTATGAGTCATGCTGATTGTACACTAGGCCTTATCTATAAGCAATATTATTCTCTATCTAAAATTGGCTTCAAAAGAATTTCTCTAAACTTGCCTAGAATCTTAGGTTGATATCTTGGCTAGAGATTTCTCTAATTTGCAATGTCACTTTTCTTCTGTATGCCTTCCTTTAATTACGAATTGCAATGGTCCATCTCATATCACCAAAACATTAAATAAAAAATTGATCATTTCAAATAATTTAGTTATAGACATTGTTAAGTTTTCTTAGAGGCAAAAAAAGTGCACGTCAGTGAAATTTTGAATTCGAATTTGAAATATTGAAGATATGAATATCATTGTAATATTAAAGATGTTGATAAAAATATTATTAACTTATAGTTAACTTTTTTTCAAATGTAATTTTTTTAAATGAAAAAAGTGGAAAATTTGCAATGAGACCGTTGAGTATTAGGAAAATTATATTGCCACACTTATAGGCTTCCGTTTCAGTCTACATACTTAGTGTGGTTGAATTTGCACCGTTTTCTTTTTTTTTTTTTTAATTAAAATGTATTTAAATTTTAACTACGTATTAAACATAGTTTAAAGCGTTACCTTAAGCAATGTGGCAATAACACGGCTCGAGTATTATACAATGAGCGGATAGTGGATCAGAAAGTCAATAATCATGGTACCAAAAAAAAGTCAATAATCATTAAACCTTACCTCAAAATGCATCATGTCAACAGGGATGTAGACACGTATAAACTTTCGTGCAGATTCAAAGTTGGTTTCCCTCTATGACTTGGAGCATGGCAATGCTCTCGATCTTTCTCTATGCAGCAACATAATATGCATACAAACCAGTATGTGGCTACATCATGCTTGATGACATACAAAATTGTGAGCTAAGAGCTGTTGGGAAAAAATTGATCAAAGATTTGACAAAAGCGGAAACACATTAAGATTATTTTTTTTTATTGTATAAATAAATTATGTATAATAAAATTTAAACAAAAAATAAATATAAGAGGCACAAATATTTAAAATAAAAAATCTTCCAATATTGAGAAAAAAATAAGGGATAAGTTTCGAGAAAATATTTTACTATAATAAGGATAATTACAAATATTCTTACAATATACTTTACTCTCTTTCAAGTGATACTAAATTATAGTAACACTCATTGAAACTTTTTAGAGATGACACTTAATATTTTCTGGTATATACTCATATCCACACTTTATTAAAATTACTCAAACTCTCTTTTATCTCATACTCTCGTAGAAATAAATTTTTTCTATCAAAACTTATCTTTTAATCTTTCTTTACTTTACTTGAGTCTTTCTTTTTTTTATTGACTCTCCTTTTCTTACTTGTATTGCTTTACTGAATGAAACCCTCTATTTATAGAGAAATTTTGAATTGTAAGTCAAGAAGAGAGACAGAAATTTTAGCTTTTATCAACTGTCTGTTGATTTTCGTATTGAAAGTGAAAGCTTTCTACCTTTATGCAGCCAGCCTCCTTTTCTTGTTTGTAAACTTATTTCTTTTTATTCATGGGATGGACCCCACAAGAGCTACTATGATCGTCTTAAATTCGTAAAATATATTTATGTGAATCTTAAATTCTTAATATTGTTAGCTTTCCACCACATGTATAAGCAAAACAAAACGAAGAGGACTCCCCCCTGAACTTGACGGAAAGCTCGTCTGAGGAGCGGAGCATAACTCGAGGTTCGTCCTCCAATATACGAGGTTACTTAGGCATGATAGTGCGGATAAGAACATTTGACATCAAGATTTGAGGCTTTCATTATCCTCTTGCAAGTTTTTCATCTTATTTTAGTTTCTGGGATTTTTTTATTTCCCATTCTAATTGGTGGGTGGAAAAGACTAAGATTCTCATCTCCAGAACAAAACGTGACATGGGTCTGAAGATGGCACAAGCCAGGTTAAAACACGGCTCATCATTTCATAAAAGAAGACAAAGAAAATGGGCACCCCCCAGCTTGTCCGCAATCAATCTCTTTCCAAGGCAGGATTTACCATTCCCTTCAATACAATACAGATTACCAATCTGAAAAAACAAACCCTCTCTCTGCTCTCTGACCCAGCTCGATACAAACCAATATAACTCATTCATTCCCACAGCCAGAGCCATAGATCCCAACAAAGAAAGCACCCAAACACACAGCTACACCCCCATGGAGGAGGCCAGTGCTAGCGACAATCACAATTATAGTGGATCACCAATCACCCACATAGCTCAGGACCACCTCTTCACAATTCTTCTCCTCCTACCAATACACGATATTCTCTCCCTGTCCATGACTTGCAAGAGATTTAGAGCTCTCACTTCCTCTGACTCTCTCTGGGAATCTCTGTGCAGGAGGGACTGGGGTTCCAGATGTGTTGATGCACTTGAGGCTCTTAATCGCCATCACCTTCAGCTTCAATGGTTGAGGCTCTACCGGCAAGCCTTACAGCTTAATTCTGTATATTGCCATAGATTATCTGACCGAAATGGTGATTTAGATTTCCCCAGCGCCAGAGCCTCTCACTCTCTCAATGTTGTCTCGGACTGTTTAGTATTGTTTGGGGGTGGCAGTGAGGGAGGTCAGTTTTGATTTTTCTAGTCCCCAAAGTCCCAATTTTGAAATTCTTTTGGTTCTTTGTTATTTACCTTGCAACGTAATTAACATAGCTTCTGGTTTCATACTGTTGTACAACTCTGTTCACAATGCTATCATGCTTGCTTACGTAGTTATGTGGGAATCTAGTTCTTATTCTAAATGAACTTGATATACCTACACTGGGTGTTTAAAAATACTTAATTACCTAATAAAGGTGCAGTCTTTGTTAATTTCATTCAGCTCCATTGAGCAAATGAATTATTAAATTTGTTTTTATTTTTGTTTGTCCCCTTATTATGTGGAAGAGAGAGAGGTCCTTCCCCTTTAGCCAACTTCTCGGAGGAAATAGAATATAAAATCTGGAATGGTATTTTGCGGCATGTAGCAGCATGCTTCTCACTATGGCCGCCCATGGGTGAATTTGTGGCCGCGTAGGTCCATTAATAACCAAGGAATGCAAATTGTTAAGCATGAGCCATCTAATACTGTCTGCCCGGTAGCCGTTTTCATGACCAACATAATATTATCACAGTGTTTTATCATTTGAAGGAGTCTTCTTTAATTATAATATCATCAGAATAATTAATACGTTTAATTTGAGTTCATAATTATGAACTCCGACTATAACCAACAAAATCTAGTCTTTACTTTTGAGCCTAATTTCCATCTCCTGGGTGTATCCCATTTCCAGGATAGATTTGTTTATCTGGAAACTAATAGTTCCGATGAAACTTACACCATCTCCTCCTTCATTACATTGTTCCGTCCTATTTCAATGATCATATCATATTCTCTCGAGATTAGTCCTAGATCAGTATTGTACAATGTGAATTACTTAGAGTTATAGCCTTCTGCTTTTATGCTAGACTCCTAAGAAGAAATTACAAGACCGGTTAGGAAATATAGTGATAATTATTAATGGGTAGACAGGACTCGATATGTACAAGGATCCTTGCTTATTGATGCAATTCATTATTCATACCCAGCCTTTTTTGGCCTTGCCTGTGTTCAATGAAGAAAGAGTCTTCAGAACATTGCGTTCCCATTATTTCTGAAACATGGGCTGTTCCTCTCTCTTATTATTACTGCTAATGAAAAACTTTATTTTTTTTCAAAAAAGTTCCTCAATCTTTATGACTACCAAAAAAAAAAGAGTATGGTTAGGTTTAATCGTAAACCATATATCAAAAAACTTAATTAGTTAAAAAGTACTGTTATTCTTACATTGAAAAAATATGCGTTCCCAATATAGGTATAATATTACTCTTAGTTAAATTGGTGTTCCATCATATCATTGAAGTTGTGAACAGAGGAAACTATTGACTACACTAATAAATTCTACCAGTTGTGAGTCTGTGGAGCTCTACAGTGTTTTGAACTGAACGCTTCTTCTCCTCCTCCTTCTTTTTCCTCTTAAATTTGTTTCTTGAGGGCAACTAGTCACGGTACAAGAACTTAGTCCCCTAGCATAGGAGCGAGGACTCTTTAATATACAACATTCTGTCATGAATGCTGACTTGTCATTCTGTTAAGTTTCTATTTCTCTGGACTCTATTCTGACATTCTAATATCCATGTCCTCTGCTTTGGTTTTCATCTAATTTTTCAGGACGCCATCTTGATGACACATGGGTGGCGCACATTGGCGGCGATTTTCGGAGAATGTTAAAATGGCAGAAGGTCAATTCAGGCATTCCAAGTGGAAGATTTGGGCATACATGTGTGGAAGTGGGTGATTTCCTTGTTCTTTTTGGAGGAATCAATGACTTTGGGAACCGTCAAAATGATACATGGGTGGGACAAGTTACATTCAGTGAAAACAATGGCATTACATTTTCCTGGAGGTTGCTCGATGTTGGGCCTATTGCACCACCCCCACGAGGGGCCCATGCTGCGTGCAGCATTGATAACAGGAGAATGGTAATCCATGGAGGAATTGGACTTAATGGCCTCCGTTTGGGTGATACATGGGTCTTAGAGCTGTCAGATAATCTTTGCTCTGGTACATGGCATGATATTTTTACCCATCCATCACCTCCTGCCCGTTCGGGACACACTTTGACTTGCATTGGAAGAAGCAGGACAATTCTATTTGGTGGGAGAGACTCGGGTTATCAGGTGCTTGATGATGTCTGGCTATTGGAAGCACGCCAAGGTTATCTAAGATGGGTTCAAATACTGTATGAATTACAAAACATACCTGAGGGTGTTTCCCTTCCTAGAGTTGGTCACTCGGCTACAATGGTTTTGGGAGGTAGGTTACTAATTCATGGAGGAGAAGACTCGTTTAGACACAGGAAAGATGATTTTTGGGTGCTAGATATTAGTGCTATCCCTTACATTAATCTGCAGCCAACCACACCGAGCTCTAAGAGAACGTTGACAAAAATGTGGAAACGATGGAGGGCTAGTGGATACCAACCCAGATGTAGATCCTTTCATCGTGCCTGTGCAGACGATTCTGGGCGTTATCTGTATGTATATGGTGGAATGGTGGATGGCATTCTTCAGGCTGGTGAATCTTCTGGACTCAGGTTTGATGGGGAGCTCTTCCTTGTGGAGCTTGTGCTTGAGCTCTAAGGAGGCATTTGATACTATGTGCGGTATCTTCAAATTACATACCATTCTGTAGTACCGTTTGCCTGTGTCATTGCATTTGCTGTTGTAAATAGTAGCTCTATTAACCAGCCAATGTCTATATCTTACATGAATTGCACCTAAAGTATTAGAGAGCGGTGCTGTGAAAATTAGATAAGTTTTTCGAGATGTTCATTGCCACTTTTTAACGTTGTAATACCGAGTTTGGTCTTTGGCATCTAAAGCTCCCAGTCAACTCATCAAAAAAATTCATTAATTTAGACCTCCCTCCCTCATTCTAATAGTTTTTACGTGCTACGTTCAATGAATTTCGCAAGTTTTTTTCATATACTTTTAGATTGAAGAATTATATTGATTATACTATTTGCATTCCATCTAAAGATAACTAGTAGTTCTAAAAAATGCAAAAATCTTATTTAAATGTTTGGAGAACTTTTACAATTATTAAAAAAATTAGATTGCTATATTACTTTAAGAACTGATTTTACAATAAAAAACTGCGATATTAAATGAGAAGTGTTCAGAATACTAACCATCTAAAAGGCATATATTAGTATGCACGGGAAAGCAGAAAAGCAAACTGAAACATTCCTTAGCATCTAAAAAGGGCCGGTGGCGCCAACTGAGAATGGTACAATTGGTATCGAACCAAACCCCCCAACCCCTTCTCCACAGTTCGATCTACCTTCTTGATGTATAAAAAAAAATAAATATATAAAAAGGGCCGGTGGCAATTATTAATAAAGAATTCAGTTACAGTCATTCTGAGTAGAATACAACAATGAATATCACAGAAACTTAAGAGCAAGTACTACTCTTTGCTGCAATTTGGTATAAAGCATAGACTACTAACTCGGCAAGGAATGATACATAGCGAAAACTCATTGACAAACAATAGGTGAGGTCAGCTGACAAAATTTTGGTAGAAGTTTCCGTTACCATGATCAGAAGCTCAGCTTCAATTTTGTTCTCCACATATCTCCAATGACCTTCTTAGGTGATGGATCATCAGGTCCCTTATCTCGCTGTCCGGAAGTGAAGTACAACCATCCATTCCAAAATCCCACCAGTGTGGTTTTCACACGGTAAGGTAATTTCCCAACCACTGACCACGTCTGCAAAATTGATAAACAAAGGAAACAGAGAACAAATCAGTGCCAAGAGTATCATGGTCCCACTTCCAATTAGAGTCTAGTGTTATTGCTTTTGTCATCAAACTGCATACGTAACACAGGTATAATTATGCTAGCATTGTATTGAGCAAAATAACGATAGGAGGTACACCATAATACTATCATTTAAACCGGTAGATGGCAGTTGACATGGTAAATAATTTCACAGAGAAAGAAATGAATCTCTGCTATGATTTTGCCAAACTGTTGTCTTCTAAACATGGCTTGTTCCTTCATTTAAATTAACTTAAAAGTAGTCAAGGTGCAGAGAGATGTTTGACAAATATTAATTTGTGACATGAGCAATATAATAAGAGGGCTAAAATTAAATTGGACCAGGAAGAAAACAAGACACAAAAAATGGTGCATATGGAGGATCATATTTGCACAAGGAGTGTGAAAAAGAGTAGAGTATGCTGAACATGCCACTGTATGTGATTGAGTGAAAAGAAAGTCGGAGAACCCCAGGAGATAACATGCATTTAGTGGAATCAGCCCTCTCAACCAATTTTAAGACTAGAATACACACACAAACACAAAAAACTTTGAAAGTAAACCCTAGAAACTCATCAGCCAGGCAAGACAACGATTTTTGGACTAAAAGAATGGTAAAAAAGGAGCCCAATGGAATACCAAATAAGGAAAACATCATGGCAGTTGAAGAAAGTTGAAGGAATTTTCCTGTCAAGTCCCATTTTCAGGTTCAAATGGGCGGAGGACAACACCGGCAAAATACTAAAATGGCTATGTGTTTGCTTCATTGCATGAATGAGCAGTATAAGACACAGGGATGATTCTGAACACATACGTAGACATATTTCCAAGGGAGTGCTTTGTAAAAGATAAGAGAGTACCAAAGAGTTCAAGTTAAACTGAACAACTTCCCCATTTAAAACCATCTTCTTGGTTACAGGGTGCTTCTCTGTTGTGCCCCCAACAATTACAATTGAGTTATTTACAATCACCCAAGCAAATTCAATATGTGAGTTTGCTTTCGGCATAGGAGGTAGCACTTTCCACTTCATCTCATCATCTAGCATGTAAACATCAGTGTACACCACCTGAGACAGAAAGACAATGAATCACAGAGGTCAATCAGATACATTACAACATACCATCAACAAAACTTACAAGGAGGTCAAACAGATATATTACGAATTCTATTAACAAGCAAATACATATATACAAGATCATTTATATCATAAAGTTGGTTTCAGGGATGAGGCCAGGGTTTAACACAATAAGACCAAATAAGAAACTAATAATAAGAATCTTAACCATGGTCTACCTCCTCCCTGCGTGAACATTTGAAAATAGGTGACCCAGGTTTGGCCATAAAGTCACCTTCTTGACCACCAATAACATAAAGATAATCGTCAACCACAACACATGCCCTGCAAGACGATATCAATTAGTAATAAATTGCAGGTGACATGCACCAAAATTCCATTCACATGAAATCATGCGTATCATCAAACCAGATAACAAACATATTAGACTCAAATAGACATGTATGTGGTCTCCAATTTTTTTATTTGTACTCTATTTGTCTCTTGAAAGATGATGTCAAGTTTGATACTTTAATGTTATGCATTTTACTGCAGCATACAAGTTTGTGAACCATTCAACTTGAATAAGGGAAATAGTCTCAACAGAACATAATAGAAAAATGAAAATGTAAGTGAAAGCAACAGGGGTAAAAATATTTTTCAAAACCCAATCAGGAGTTTGAGATTTGATTGAGGAGTTAACAAATATGGAAAAAAGAAAACAGGAGATTCTAATTTGAAAGGTTCTGACAAGTGATTATCAATCTCAAAGGCTGCCTAAGAGACTAATATGGTTCAATATCATAAGGATATACAATTCTCGAAGACATAGTATAAAAAAATTGATTTCTGGAAAGAACATAAAGAGAGAAATTTTTTATACCAAGTAACCATTATTAAATATAAAGTGATATTTAAAATTAACATCATAAATGCGAAAGACCATCATTGATATCTTATTTTAAATGCTGCAGCACTCAGTTATATCAATTCAATCATTTTTTTAGTAGACAGTCCATAGTCTAAGAACCTGTGAGGTCCTCCACGGGGAATAGGTATTTCACTTCTCCAGTCCTTTTCTAATGCTTTGCCATCCTTCACAGCAAGGCTCCAATGTTCTAACCCAGGAGTATGTCGATTCTCCTTGCTGCCTCCCATCACATGGAGTCTACCCTTCCAAAGTTGAGTTGCTGGTGCATACCTGAATATTAAATTGTCAAAACCTTCCACCCAAAGGATTATACCTGGAAAAGCTAGTACATACATATTTGCTTAGGGCCAAAACAGTCAGACTAGTGAAACTGACCAAATGTAATGCTCAGTTTTAATCAAGTTGTTGTATAGAAACTCAGACACTGTCTTGATTGGAGCAATTTCATAATTAGTTCCGGTAAAAAGTCAGGTAGAATGAATTTGATTTTATAAAGCACCTCAACTATGACATTTTTTATACAACATAGCAAACATGGCCTTAATTAAGGACATTACATGTCAAGTACAAAAAATTCATAAATAGAAGCATATCAACAGCACTGCATGCACCTGTATTCATGGTAAAATGACCCCAATCATCTTTATAAGACAATTTAAATTGATTTATCATTTCTATCATGGCATACCAGTTTATATCAGATCAAATCAGTGATCCAAAATACATCAGAACCAAAGAAATATGTGGACAATGGCTTTAAAGTAAAAACAGAAATTTTCATATGAGGGTTTTCAGAAATGCAAAAGGCTACTCATCCTTGTAGTAGGCTGGAAAACAAGAAAGGGTTAAAATGTACACTACACGTACAAAGTGATGTAGAATTACACGTACAAAGTGATGTAGAAAACAACATAGCATTAGCAGAGAACCTATGAATGCTTGTTAGAACACTTCCACCACCCTCTTGTACCAACAAGAAGCAAAACCTACTTAAAACAGGGTAAACAAACAGAGATATAAACACAAAGGAGAAAATTAAGGGATTTAATGTTAGGTAAAAAATATGCTACATGTTAATTTGAAGGGAAGATCAATAAATGATTGCTGCATTACATGCATATGTACCAGACAATACATACCTAGGGACCGGTAAAGGAGGCAGATCCTGCCACTGCTTTGTTTCAGTGTCAAGCACAAATGTACTAGCCGTAGGCCCTCTGCACTGTGGGCCATACTGTCCAGTAACTACATAAATGTATCTTCCGTCTGTTGCCATTCCTAAATGAGAATGTGCCATTTCTTTTGGCATGTCAAATCTTCCACCCCAAGTATTATCAGTAAAATTATATATATCAACATGCGAATGTACCTGAAAACATGCCACATGAAAACATTCAATGGTATGACCCAGTTACCTCATTTTAAAACAAGCACACACATATCAAAACTCAAAGATTTTGCAATCACAAATAAATCTTGTCACAACTCAACTTTACTTAACAGCATTACTGTTTAGTTAACTATAAGATATCTGAGAAATGATTAACTAAATAACTCATACTCAACCACAAGACAACATGAAGCAATTACAACTCAAAGTTGGAATAATCTCGCTAGCTTGAATAGCAATTAGGTGTAAAGCATCTTCTTTTTGATGAAATCTTTTTGTCTCTTTCTATGAGTAATATTCACATGTACAGGTTTTTATCTCTTATATCTGCATAATTGCTACTCTTGACAGATTTGTATTCTCATTATATGTAGGAGTAGTAGCCTTTCCACAATCTGTATTCTTCAGACACGCATCAACCAAGAATACATGTTTCGGTAACACCAAAAGACATTATTGGTGTGCTAACGGGCAGTCAGAAAATGGCAATATGTTTGGGCACAATATAAGTCTACTTGTATTGCCATTTTCCACTTCTCCGTATTCCAACTTCACATTTGTCCTCCTGTTAAGCACAATTTACAAGTAATATGAAGAACTCCAAATGCTTTCTAAATATAAATTGGAAAGTAGCCCACTCAACTATTTCATAAGCAACACACAAAACTGATAAATATAAATTTGAAACGAGGTGGTTGAAGATAAAGAAGAAGGAACAGAAGACAATTCAACGAACATAACATGAAGCATCAGAGAAGATATCAAACTCAATGAATTAAAATAATACATACTCGAAAGATCTGAAAATCATTCTTACATAATCAATTGTGCCATAACCAGCAAAAACATAGAGAAGATTTTTAATCTGTATTGCAGCTCCATCAAGGCGAGGCACTGGTGCAGCTGCCATCTTTTCCCACCTTAGTTCCGGTGCAGGCAAATCAGCATACGCCGCTGATAGAATTCTTCCAGAGGCAGCATCTTTTAGATTTTTAACAGGTTTTGCCTATAAACAATATAATGAATAAGTGAGCTTTCAAATTCTAAGTAAGGGATCTAATATAAGTTTTCTTCACATAAATCATCCATAACTCAAATATTTGGGAAGTGCATTTTCTAACTACAACATCAAACAACCATGAAAAAAAAGGATTGTTCGCATGACAAATCCTGTAAATCTTATTTAACACAAAACAGAGCATATGAGTTTACTTTCATAAATGACAAGTTGAATTCAAACTAGACAGCTAGTTGCATTTAACTAGGTGCAATCTTTATTGTCATGGAGAAGTAATAATTAGAAGTCGGATTTAAAAGATCCATAAAATCTCGGAGCAATGTACCTTTTCATACATCTCAAGAAACCCAAATAGAAAAATTGCAGAAGTCCATTTTCTTACTTGAAAACGTGTTTTTATCCTCTCCTCCTAAAAAACAAAGTGATTAGAGTAGTTCTAATTCACCATGAATTGAAATTGATGAAAATTTTAAGACTAACTTTGCCGACATTTTCTATCCAGCCAAACAAGACCGAGATGAATTGGTAATAATGAACAAAAAGGCAAACAAGCCGTTTGCAATGCAATGAATCGATGCAAGTTTAAACATTTATAAGTTCCCCAAATATACCATCTTTAAAGCTGTCTACATTTCCCAGCATCAAAAAGAAACCGCAGCAAACAAAAGTTGAAAATTGTGATCACAAATGAAACAAAATTTGAGCAACCTTCTTGTGGGTTTCTTCACTATAGGCCGGCACGACAATTTTGGTAGCGGAGGAGTAATTAGATGTCCAATTAGAGTGTAAACGGGAGGAAGAAGCCCACAAAAAATCGGCGACAAGAGCAAATCCGAAAAGACCAACGCAAATCACCACCAACTTGGCCAAACCAAGCTTCGCCGACGGCCTAACCATATCAAACGGAATAAAGATTCGGTAACAATTACAGAGATCAAATCTCGCTGTAGAGACAGAGATTGTAGCTTGCCAGTTGACTCCGTATGTACTCCTTGAGGATTTCAGCCAGAGCCAGAGCAGGCTTGCACCGACTCAGATCTTTGCGGAAATGCTGCATCTACGCAGCATTTCCTACGTTTAGCTTTGGCAATGTTAAAAATTAATATAAATAAAACATAAAAAAATAAAAATTATAAATAAAATTATAAATATAAAAATATTAATATATCTGAAGCTTTCGAAGCCGACGGAATATGAATCTGCATACGTGGCACACGCTTTAAAATTCTAATTGTTTCACTTTTTTCGTAATGAGCAATGATTGCGTTAGGCTCTTATGCCCACGCTTATAATCATGTTTTATGTGTGATTAAATTTAAAATTTTAATTTTTTTAATTAAAATATATTTTTATAATAAAAATCAAAGACGTAAATGTAAACATTTTGATAAATGACGAATGAATAGGGACATACATTAGTAATAATGTTAATAAGGTGAGATAGATCAAGTTATGTATCAGTACATTTATATATATAAAAAAGTATGAATTAATTTATTTTTTATTATTTTAATTTATAAATAAAATAAAATAAAATAAAATAAAATAATTTATATTTTTAATAAATCATAAAAATATAAACTTATCTTACCTAACAAGTTTAACTCACTTTCGCCTATTTAAAATTCTTTTTTATTTTGTGTATACAAAGTTTTTTAAAAAGTTGCAATTATTATAAATTTTATTAATAAGCAATGAGAAATAAATGTTTATTAATAATTTTTTTAGAATATATAAAAATAAGTAATGGATAATTAACTATTATAAAAAAATATTTTATGCCTAAAAGATATAACAAAGGAGTATGGAGAGATTTATTATTTTTTTTATTTGATTATATTTTCATGTTAATATTAAAGTAGTTATTAAAAGAGTGTTAAGATTTTTTTGTTGAGAGGAAAGAGTGTTAACGTTATAGTAGAAATATATGGATAAATTGTTTTTGTAGCTATATGCATATAATATAAAAATCTGGAATTTGTCCCATTTTATATTGGACAAGTTAGAGCGAAAAATGCTTGCTTTTCAGGTACCATCCAAAATGATCATTTTCCCAGTTGGTGGCAACAAGATGATGAAAAATATCAGCTCAATAATCCACTTTCAAACAAATAGCATTTACTTTTATCATAATTATTAGCTCAATAGTTACTCTAATTCAGCGATACGGTTCCCTGATGATACAAGGAAAATTGTGGTATCCCTCCTTACACAAGGTGACAGCCCGACGGGCAGAGATTGAAAACATCAGATGATTGCCTTGGGTTTTCAACTGACTTACCCTAACAATGGTTAAAAATGTAACCTACAAAGTGACAGCTGAGTTTTTCCCAGCGTATGCCTATTTGGATACTCCATAATTCATTCTACAATCAGTTGTAACAGTAAAAGAAAAAAAAAGAGTCGCCCCTTAGGGGACAATCGATAAAATAAAAAGTAAAAAAGGAAAAAAAAGAGTCCCACCATTTCTTCTAAAAATTTTCCATTCATTCTTTTTTTCAAACAGGACCCATATATTTTATATATATACTTCATTAATAATTGTATACGGTAGCATAGCATAGCATGATACAACAATGAATCATTTACAAGCTTAAATAAACTATATATATATATATATATGCAATTAGTGTATGTGTCATCCTTCGAAAACAAAAACCCCATCAAGATAAGTGGACAAGACAACCCAGTATGCCAAGACACCGAAAAGTTCTGAGCATAAAGAAGAAAGATTGAATTTTGTCAACACTGGAATGCTTGTATATATCACTTTCTATTTCACATGTTAACATCATCGTAATATCCTCAAACACGTAATATTCTTCACTGCATCAAACATTACCAAAGCTTACAAACCCTAAAAGATGAATATCAAACGAAGCCTGAACTGCTATACAACAATCCAGAGGGGAGGAAAACACAACCTCGCAATCTTAAACTATTATATGTCAATATCCTGTCACCGCTAATAATATTAGAGGGAAAAAATAACTTCCGAGAAGGCCAATTAGATCCTGCAAACATTCACATTGGACGTACAGCTAAACTGGTATCACATGATTCTTTGATGTGTCCTCACATCTCAAAACAATACCATCAAGACTAGCTGGAAAAATACACTTCATCCATTGGCAACCCGTCGTGATTGAGTCAGGTGGGGGAACAATCATGAGCACATTCTCGTTCCTCTGTACAACCCCCATTACACTTACTGTGCTTCCTTCTTTGATATACCTGCAAATGAAGGTTGGAAGTTTAACCAAGTTCTCTAAGTCAAATTAATACTGAGTGGCTTGGGGAGGGTAGGCTACAGTACTTGACATCTCTTATAAATGCACAAAAATCATGAATAGAATGTTGCTGATAAAAATACTTAAACCTAAAAACCAATGATAAATTAAGGTCTTTAACAAAACAATTTCAACTGCTCAGGCACAGCTTATCTGAATGCACAATGTCACTGCAGAATATAAATCTCAACTACTCATTTAGAAAGGGAAAAAGGAATTTTGATGAGACATCTTAAGTCACCACATCCAGAAAGGAATCAGGCTTGCGTATTTTCAATACAACCAAAATCGAGAAACATAAAAGAGAGAGCTTTTAGTTACCCTTCTTCCAACCGCATAATGCATTCATCACTTGAAAGATTTCTCTCTCCCAACCACCTGATGAACTCTGGAGACAACTCTTCTCTGGCTGGATTGACATTGAAGACAATTGAGTCATCAACATAAGGGGTCACCTTTACTCCATTTCCGGTCTTAACCAATGCTCTTAAACCAGACTGGAAATCTGAGATGTAAAAGTCAACCACACGTCTCTGTCACATGACATATATTATTCCAGTCAAAACAGTGGAATTTAGCAAATAAATTTATGATTCCAATGGAAAAAGAATTCTTGATGTAAATTACCACTTAAATATAAAAAGTTCAGTAATACATTATCAAAAGAAAAGTTCAACAAACAGTCAAAAGAATACAAATAGCATAACAGGTCTTTTGTCCAACAAAAACACAAAAAAAAGGAAGTAATATAAGCAAGTCAATCTAACCTAGAATGTTCACGAAAGAGTTTGACAGTGCAAACAAGAGAAATGGCTCAATATCCATCTGAAATATGTAAATCTTATTCAAGTCCTAATGCTTCTGCCATTATGCAATAAGGGCAACCTCACGGTCAAAACCAAAGCCTTCCCTTCTCAGCATAAAATTCAATGTAGGGATCAATTGACATTGGTGTAAGACTTGGCACACTTACACTGCTGAATAATTATCATAGAATTTGACTTACATCAATCCAACTCTTGAACAGCAAGTAATTATCACGTGGATCTAGCATGCTGAATTTCATAAAATTTAAACAACTATATGTCTTTTCACTATTTAACCCCAGGGGGTCCTGAAAAGAAATGAGAATATCATAATACATAAGATGGCAAAGTAAAGAACACAGATATCATATCAATCCCATCATAACTTAACTCAGATGATATTTTGTAACTCACTTCTAACGATCTAAGGCCCCAAGTAAATCGACGGTGTGTAGGATTAGCAGCTTTTGAGTCCCATCCTCGATACTCATACAAACTTGTTGATGTATAAACACATCTAGGAACTTTCTGAAAAGATGACTCAAGAGGCACATTTCCACAGGTGACAACCTTCATATATCAAAACCAAACATAAAATTCCGATCAATGCCATTTTAACTTATAGTGGTTTAAAAGATATATAACATAAAAACAAATCAAGTGCAAGCTTTCATTAACATATATTGTATGTTCTCAGGGAAAAATGCTCTAGGAAGTATGACAGGACCCTGAGCAAAGAAAAGAATAATAGGCAAGAAGGAAGGCATAAATCAGCAGCCTAGTGAAAGCTGAGCTATCTAGAGGAAGTCCAACAGATAGTTAGTTAAAGGGAAGTTAAATCTGTTAGTTTGTTAGGAGAGCCAGTAGGAAACAGGGCTTATAAATAGGGGAAATTAGGGGGGAAAAGGCATCATTAGTCAGTCAGAAAGATTGTATAGGAGCCTGGAGCTACTGGATTGAAGGGCCAACCCTTCGGGTCAATTTCTCTTGTATAGCTCAGGTGATCATTACACCTGCCGTAGGGAGAATTCTCTAATAAAAGATACTTTTCTTTCATTCTCACATCAAAATTTCGTTCTTTTACCCAGGGTCTGTAATGAAGTACTGTTACCAAAATGAGACATGTGTAAAATACAACATGGATACAACAAATGGTTATGAGCATTGCATACTTTAAGGCAAAATGAACAATTCCAAGAGGCAAATGAGTTTCAATTGAAAATGAAGGCGCATAAGTTATAGCAAAGATGCACACTAGGCTAACCAATCAAGCACAAGCCTTTCTTCAACATAAATCAGAAGATGTTCTTAGAAAAAAGGAACTGCTCTAGGAATCACTGATATTGAAGTGAAATGAGGGTGAATTACAATAAGAATACAGCTTCTGCTTATGAACACACAGCACAACACATTATTGGAAAAAATATATCAATGCCCAAAAAGGCATATCAGTGTCAATCAAGAAACAAAGCCTTATAAATAATTTTAAAAAAAAAGTAATAAAATGTTCACAGCAAAGAATCATCCAATGCTCGTTTCCTCTATCACAAGCATATTTATTTAGACAGATGAAAAAGATTGAAAAAATGCTTTAGAATGATGATAAAATGTTTCTCTTCTATTTCAGAATGTTTCTCAATGATGCCATGTTTTCAAAGGGATTACAAAGATAATACTCCCTTACAACAAATGCATCCACATTCATCCAAATCAGATCCACGCAAAAGCCATGTGTTCATGGAAGTACCTGGTACCTAACCTAGATGTACAAATGTCTACAGGTAAGGCTATTCCTAACAATCTCATGTTTCCAAATATTTACAAAATCTTTAAGTGATTCCCCATGTATTTTAAAAAAAAAAAAAAACCCACTTATATTATGACACAAACCCAAAATACATCTAAAGTTGGTGAAGAATAATTTTAAATTAAAGAACTAAACATCAGATTGATGCAAAGACAGGTGAATTAATAAAACAATTGAAATTAGCACAACATGACATGACATGGAGAATATAGACAGAAGAAAACAATGTGAACAGTGAACTATATGAAATTAGCCTGTAAGCTAGGAAAGGGGAGAAACACATACCCCAGAGACCTTCACAAATTGCCCATTTTTTGCACTTCTAAGCTCAGAGTCTGGATAATGAGCAATGAAGCTCATGATAGCTCTTCTTCCCCAATAGGTATTCCAAGTGAATGATGCAGCAACTAAAGCAAAGAGAACTACAACCACAACAAGGAGAATAGCATTGTGCACTGCTCCAAGAATAAAACCACCAGCAATGAACCCCATCACGAAAAGCAGAATTAATGCCCATAACATTGCCTTTGGAAAATTTTTCCTGAAGGAATACTCAACCTCTTGACTAAGAACAGTCACAGCTTGATTATGAACAGCAGCAGAAGCTTGCAGCTTCATTGAACCAGTGGCTTCCAAAGGACCAGAAACTTTACGAGGGGCCCCAGAAGAATTTAGTGGGCCAGATGATATAGGTCCAGATGTAATGAGACCTGTTGCAGGAAGAACAGGAGGAAGAGGCCCAGAATTTTGACGCCCAGTTGGTGTTACCCCACCAGACTGAGGACCAGAAGACTTTTTTACAGGCTCCCCATGCTTATTTAAAGGTCCAGAATTTGTTTTCTTTAGTGAAACTGAACCAGGCATGCCTCCAGATGACATAGGACCTGAAGTAGTATATCCAGCCCGAGCAGCAGCATTAGGCTGGATTGGCCCAGATTGTGAACCAGCTCCTCCAAAAGATCCCGTCCTTGAAGGAGCACCTGTTATTGGTCCAGATTTCCTAGATTTAGAGCCATCAACAGGTATATCAAACATTTTCCCCAATTCTCCCGACTTTTTTATGTCTCCACCAGTGTAAGGCATTGCTGTTGAGGTCATAGTTGGAGTTCTTTCTTTTGGCTGCTCTGGCCGCCCTGATACATAAAGACCATTGCTAAGCTGATGCGATGGGAATCTAGAACCCATCTACCTATTGGGAAGAACCCTCAAGGATTCACAACAGTACTTCTAGCAGTTTCAGTTGGAAGAGTGAAAGTCGTCCTGAAAGTTGGAAAAATAAAAGCCCTAAAGGTATTAAAATGGTTTTTTTTTGGCACAATTACTCTAATGTAAAGTTTCCATGTTGTCCATTAGAAGAGAAACAGAAGAAAAGGTCAGCAAGTAGCAAGTAGTACCAAACAAAAGTTACAAGTTCTGATGATTGATGAGAACAAAGTTAAACCTTCAAGCAAAGCTGAGCACCTTATATTCTTGATTGAACTAAATGTTGTGTGGATTCCCAATTAAAGCCTTAAGAAGATAATTATTCATGTCAACAATAACATACCCAAGGCAACACATCTAACATCCCAAGTGATGCAGGGGCTATTAAAATTCCATAAAATAAGAGCGCTTGAAATCTCCAACACCATTACCAGAAAGATTAATGGATCAAAAAGATTAATGGATCAATACCATTACCAAAAAGATTAATGGATCAATAGAACGGAGAAACACCCAAGATATTTACATAAATAAGCATATATAAATGGGCTTGTATATATATCTTTATACACACATTATCTAAAAATTTTATCTCCTCCTAACTTGTCCTCCCATAAATTTCACTTACCCTCATGAAAAGTACGATGGCCTTTAACATAAACAAGTGAAAACATACTAACATTTTTATGTGTATAGAAGGATTCAAAAGTAGAACAATTTTGACAACAAACTATTCAAACAACACTAAATGTGGTCATGAATGTAAAAAAATGCCAAGAGAACAAAAGTCCTGAGCAATCACTATTTTCAAGTTTGTGTCCCTTCTCTTTTCCCACAAAAGCCAAGTGACTAAGTATCACAACCATATGTTCATTCAAAGTCAACCACCCCTTTTTTCTAACTTCCGATATTCTGAGAGTGAGAATCAGAAGACCCTGGATCCATATTTCCAAATTAAATAAGATGAGGTAAATGGAAAAGAAGGCCTGAGGTCATATATAATCTTAAGTTGGCCTTACGTTAGGTAGATCGAAGAATGCCCCAAGATTGAAAAATCAAATGTAAGAAATAACAAGCTTCCATAATTATTTTCTCCGCCAATCAAGTAGAAGACTAACATCCAATATAATTACCAAAAAAAAAAAAACTCAGTTATTATCCGAACCTTCTATTCTTAGGAAAAGATTTCCACAAGAACAGCATTGATGTCAGACACATTGCGCTCGGCAAGTCAATTTTTACAGCACGAACTGAAGAGAAAATACTGACCCATCATCATTTGAACAAAAATGAAGAAAAGGAAGAAGATCTAGACAATGAATTATTGATCTCAAGTTCTCAACGCTCGAGAGTCCTATAGACTTGAGCTAAATACCAGATAGTGTCGTGTATTAAATATTCCAACTTTACATATTTTTTCTTCCTACCGCATTTTCCCAACTAACAAAAGGCGTATAAAAATCAGATTCCAAAATATGAGAAGATTAAGAATCTTCTATATTTAGAAATAGTTCAGGGCGTCGATAGAAGCACCAAACCATGATCAACAATTTGGGTACTCAAAATCATGAAAATAGAGGGCATCCGAATCCCCATTTAGTACAAAAATAAAAGAGAAAGGAAGGATCTAAGAAACAAAACGGAAATTGCCGAACTTTGGCACGGTTGGAAAAAGCAGGAAAATGAGAAAAAATGATATGTATTTGGCATACCTGAACCTGAGGAACATGAAAGCACACTGAGAGTTGAAATCTTGAGACTTGACTCATCATGGGTCGACCAAACTAATACAAAAGCAATCCAAGTGTCTTTATAAAGCAAAGTTCACTCGGAAAACCTCAGCTAGTTAACTTTTTTCGGAGTCTCAAGCAGGAGAGCCGCAACAAATTTGTAGGTTGTCTGGTTCGACAAGAATCTCCTGACTGAGGAAAAAATGATTGAAGAGGAAATAGTTGTTTACATTATAGTAGCTGGGGACCTCTCCGTCTCACTCGCTCCGTCGCTTACTGTCGTTGGTCACCAAGGGGAAGGCGAGGGCCCCGTTATTTCCGTAATACCTAAACTACCCCAACTCATTAGATAACTGTCCTTCTCTCTCTCTGCGCCAAGTCACGAACGTCAACTGCTTTTTTCGTAAGACTCGTATATACTAAAGTTTAAATATCATATGATTATAAAAATTAAAATTTTTATAATAAATTTTAAGATTATATTAATTAAAATATGATTTTAAACTTCATTTTATAATTTTGATATTTACTTATTTCATAATTATTTAATTTATGAATAGTAAATTTATTATAAATTAAAATTTAATTCAAAAGCATTTATGTCATATTAAAAATAAAATTTATATATTTTTATTAAAAATTAAATTCTAATTTTTATTTTTTTAACTCTTATTATGTGTTATGTTCTATTAGGAATCAAAATCTATTCTTGTAATTTTAATATTTAAAATCTTATTAAATATATGATATAACACTAATTATTTTATTTTAAAAAATAATTTGTACCACTCTATAATTAATTTTTCCAATTCCACGTGTAAAGCATACCTTTAAAATTAGTATCTTTAAAAACATGTAAATATTTATTTTAGGATTAGTCACTCAACTTTGCTTTTTTCCTTTTGTTTTTGCTCTGATTCATTAGTTTCAATTCATTCATGATTCATAATTTTAGTTTCAATGCAATATTGTTTTATAATTATGCTATTTTTTTAACAAAAACTAGCTGAATTTTCACAAATTACTTGAGGCGAAAAAGCTTAGTTATGTCTTTTTTTTTATAGTATCTATGTTCCCTTAAATATTATAATTTACCCTCATTCATTCACATGTAGTTAATTAGTTTATGACCTTTTTTTTTGTATTACATTATATAAATTATTTCTAAGTACATTTAAAATTGATTAAATATAATAAATACAGACATAATTATAACATTAAATGGACTATAACTATACAAAATGATTGAATATATGGATTAGCGTAGATGAAATTTTAGTATAAAAATTGATAAATTTGATGAAACATGCACCTTTAATTATCAAAGTTATCTGATTTACTTTGTTGTACAAAAACATGTGAGTTATGTTTAAGATTATCACATAAAATTAATTATGTCTAAAATAATTTTTTATTTTTTACAAAAGAGCACAGAATTATTGTGTTTGAAAAATAGAAGAGATTATACGTTATACCTCTAAATATCAAACTATTTAGGCCAAAATGTACATAACCCTCCTGAAACGTTTGCAAAACACCCTCCTCCGTCAAATTTTCCGTTAAAATTTGGATGTTTTTTGGTCAACTTCCACTTTGACCTGATAAAAAGATAAAAATACCCTTCAAATGCACACAAATTTTCAAATCTACCATAAATGCAAAAAAAAATATCTAATGTAGATTTCTAATTTTGGGTTTAAGGTTTAGGAATTTAGGATTTAGGATTTAGGGATTTAGGGTTTTAGGGTTTAGGGTTTAGAGTTTAGGGTTTAGGGTTTAAGATTTATGAGTTTAGGGTTTAGGATTTAAGATTTAGGATTTAGGGTTTAGGGTTTAAGATTTAGGGTTTAGGGCTTAAGGTTTAGGGTTTAGGGTTTAGGATTTAGGGTTTTAGGATGTTAGGGTTTAGGGTTTGGGATTTTAGGATTTAGGGTTTAGGATTTTAGGGCTAGGATTTAGAATTTAGGGTTTAGGCTTTAGGCTTTAGGGTTAAGGTTCAATGTTAAAATTCTAAAATTTTACTATTCACAGCCTTCAATTTCTTAATTTTATAATGAAGGTCATTTTCGTTATTTTTTTAAATTTTGACGGAAAAGTAGACGGAAGGGGTTTCTTACAAATGTTTCATAGTTTAAGAGAGTTATTTGGAACTTTTTAAAGTTTAGGAGAATTTTTTAAAATCGACCTAAAGTTCAAGAGAGTTTTTTGCATTTTACCCAACTATTTATTAGTGAAATTTAAAGAAGGAACCAATAAACCCATGTCACGTCACATTTCCTGCAGAAACACTTCTGCTTAGGTTCGTCTCTTGTTGCATTCTCCACCTCCCAAAATCTGTCTGATGCTTGAGCATATCATTTTAGAAAACAAAATCGTATAATTTGGTATATCTGTTTTGCCCTTATCCTTAATTCGATGTTTGGTGGTGAAAACTAAGCAGAGATGGCCTCGTTAGCCATGGCTTCTCACACTCTTCTTCCGTTCTTCCATTCGTCTCCACCCAATCGTCAATAAATGGCTTCAACCTCCACCTTCCAATCTCCGAATCAATTCCACCCGATCACAATCTCTGGGGGTCAGCGAACTTTCAACTCTTCGTTCCCTTCCTTCTGCTGCTGTTGCTACTGCTTCTTCTTCTTCTCCTTGCCCGGAAGTTATCCAACAAACCCTGACAACCGCACCATCGGAAATCCTCTCCGGCTCAAGTCGCACTCTCGCAACTATCTTGGCCCTGGTGGGCTTGTTTTATAAGCTAGTTCAGAAAATTCCATTCCCAGTTAAGGAAATTTCCGCAATTTGGAGCCTACAAAGCAATGCAGTCTGCACCATGGGTCCTCTTTTCTTTGCTTCTTTGCGGGACCGCCCTACCGGGTATTTGAACACCCCGCTGACGGTGGTGGCGGCAGGACTCGCCAAGTGGCTCGACATATACAGTGGGGTTTTGATGGTTAGGGTTTTGCTTAGTTGGTTCCCGAATATTCCTTGGGAACGTCAGCCTCTGTCAGCAATTCGAGACCTTTGTGATCCTTATTTGAACTTGTTCCGTAATATCATACCCCCAATATTTGATACATTGGATGTCAGCCCTCTCCTAGCTTTTGCGGTTTTGGGCACTCTTAGTTCGATTCTGCAAGCCAGTAGAATGGCTTAATGAATGAAGAACAAGAAAAAGATGGGTGGATTTGAATTGGTCAGTTTAATGTTTGAGGCTTTGTATCATGTAATGAGCTGTTGCGTGCTGAGTTTATTTTTATTGTTATTTTCTTCCCTGACACTTTGAAGTTAACTATCATAGTGGGTACTTGGTTAAGTTCTAGTGATTGCATTAAGTTTTAATATATGAATTTTGACAGGTTCTGGCACTAGGTTCCTTGATTAGTTGAATGAGGTGGTTATTTGATTGTATTTCATTCTAATTTGCTTCTGAATTCTATTTTTTTTTTTTTCATTTCTTCTTCTTTTTTTATTTTCGGTTGTGTGAACTGCCATTTTGTAACCAGGAGCACATACAACCCATGCGAACCTTGACTAGCACCTCTCCATTAATATTTTTGAGAATCATATGTGAATTTTTGTTCACTTGATACTGAATTTGACAATGCTTTACTGCTATGATGTCAAACACCTTTTCAAAGAGTTTTTTTAGTCAAATTTTTAATCCCCGGCATATATAGTAAGGTTGAAGTAAATAGAAGATATAAAACGTCAGATTCTTGCTTTACCTCCGAATCAGAAAGCAAGTGATCTCAATTCTTGCTCTCTGAATTAGCATGTCACACACTTGTCAGTGGGAAGTGATTCAATCCAATGTGCGTACTTCTTTTATCACATAAAGTTGGGAGTCAAAATGATGATGACTTCACAAGTCATTGCATTAGTTGGCAGTCAGGCACCATATCTTGTTGCATATTGTCTTATTTGTCTTTATTGATGCAATTTTTCTGGTACATTGATAATTCAATAAAATTTATATGTAAAACTAGTTAGATCTTTTGTGTCTTTATGAGATTAATATATCTCTGCTTGATTACGATACTACAAAAAAGAAATTATGCTAAAAATGTAGCTGGAGTATAGAAAACAGAAAATGTGAAGATCTTTTAGGACTGGTCATTTTATCCTAAGTTTGTAGTATATCAGATTCCATGAAAATCCAAGCCATGTTGATTGCAATCCATTTTTTTATTGACTTTCTTCGTTACTATGAATATCAGATGATTGAATTGGCAATTTTTTTGGGACAGTATGTGTTTTCTGGTGGTCAACTTTGCATGGAAATTTTAGGTTTGATTTCTTCTTCTTCTTCTTCTTCTTCTTCTTCTTCTTCTTCTTTTATGCCTGCTTTTGGATGGAATCCTATGTTGCTGGAGATTAAGATAAAAATTGATGTAGGAATTGAGAAAAGTAAAATGGATTCTAGCTCTGTAGAGAATCAAAGGTAGTAGGATGATGTCTTCTTGTTGGAAAGCACATCTATGCTGTTTTTTCGGCATACACAAAATGCTCAACATCTCAAGTGGCCATTGAATATATTGTTGTCAATGTTATCGTTTAGTTGTTGTTGTTTTTGTTGTAAGATATATACTGTTTACTCAAGGCAATAAAAAAAGAAAGAGAGAAGATAGAATGCTGCTTCAAACCTGTGCCCTTAAGGTGAGTTGATGTGTAGTCTGTTTCATTATGGCCAGAATTTGGTGGTTATACATGTTAGCCGTCATTTTGCTAATCATTTGGGTCTGTCGATGTTTCTTGCTCACTTGAATGATTATCCTGCTATTCATTGTGCAGTTGGTATTAAGATGTGTCCAAACTTTGCAGTGAAAGTATAGGTCATATTTTATTCTGTAATGTTGAACGGTCTTGGACCTGTGACTAAAGAAACTTGGCTACCTAGCATCAAAATTTTTATTCTTTGTTGTGTGGAGGAGGGGGTGTGACACTCAACCCATTTAGAATTTTGTATGCTCTAAAGCTGGTATACTTATTCTCCTCCAATGGTAAACAAAGACCATTAGCTGTAACCTAGCTTGAGTTAAACAAAGCATGTTGATAACTAGCTCATTTGGTTTACAAATCTTCAGCAGCTTAGCCTTCTTGCATGTGTGAAATCAAGTTGAGTCTGCCTCACTCTCCTGTTGAAGCCCTGGAAAAGTTTTCAGGAGTTGGGATTTGAGTATAGTCTATTGTTTGGGGTGGGACAGTTTCCTAGTATTTGAGCCGCTGAAAGTTGCTCTGTCTTCGACCAGGGAGGCAGGGTGCATTTTAATAATATGTCATCATTTGTCAAGCTAGTTTTATATGCTTTTGGATTCAAATTTATTGATGTGGATTTGACTTTGGCTATAAATGTGGTGTTTGCTTTGAATGGTTTAGTAAATCTGATACCTTACTAGTTTTCTTTTGGATAGAATTTGGTGGGCATAAAATGTTTAGTTTTATTATTCTCATAAATTGAATTTTATTAAATACTCACTTAAAAAAAAATTATTAAATTTACTAAGTCTTATAAGTTCAATTGTGAGATTCATAAATCCTACAACTTCCCTTGTAATATATGAGACTTTCATTCCTTTCTCCAAAATGCCATTGAGTGGGACAAGAGTTTCTCCAAAATGTTTCACTTTGGCTGATTCTTAGCATTGGCAGACTTTAGAAGAGGATGCTTTGGAAGCCCAGGTGGAAGGTCAGTATCTTTGTGCTAGTGCTTTTGGTTTATAGGTGGTTTGTTAGTTCCTGGAATTTCATTTACAATCAATATATCTTAGGATTGCAAGTCCAGGGGACTGTAGCAGAAATTTTTTCATTAATAGCTTCCCATAGCGTTCGCAGGCCATCACTTTTCTGTATTCCTGCTCATCTGGTGATACTGTGAGACGCAGGGCCAACTATGTCCTGCCCTCCTCTCGATCATCTGCTCATGGTGATCTAAATCGTCTGAGCGAATCTGATTCAGCTCATGAATTTGTCATGCTCTTGAAGTTCATTGTCAGCGTCCTAATAATCTGGCTGCAACTTGGGTGGCAGTGAAAAAAAAATGTCTGCAAGTGGGATTAGGCAGGTGCTATTGAATACAAATCTCCTCGCAGTAGACATGCCATAAAGCAAACGGAGAAGAGCATATCAGAATATACTAATCAGGATTCATTTATAGGCAGTATATTATAGGGTCAAGATTGCTATGTAGCCTCCTGTCCAAAAAAAAAAGATTGGTGTGCACCTTCCTATTTTTTTCCCAAAAAATTTGTCCCTTTGATTTAAATAAGAACTCCATAAACTCCTTTGTGTACCAGTAACAAAAATAGCGAACACGTGGCTTTGATCGGAAGGCAGTTATTAGGACTTCCAAATTTCGTTTAGCCTTGTTATTTAAACATGACATTTGTATCTCATAAATGTATATTTGTCTAAAACAAGAACAATTTCATCATTTCATGCATCGAAGAGGCTAGTAGATGATATGCTGTATATTATATAATTGCAGTTAGCCCTGTTGGAAGGTAGATAGATCTACTCAAGCTCCAGATTGTGTTTTTGGTCAATATGCAGTGCAACGATGTAAGCTCCGAAGTTCAAGTCACAGTGGCACACCTTCTCACTCATCTCTCTAATTCCATGAAATGAAATAAAGAAAAAAAAAAAAACGGAGAAACTGCTAATAGATGTCAATTGGAATCCGATCCCTGGAGTGGGTGGGAGCTCTTTCTTCGTTGGCTTGGCTGTGACCTGTTGACTGTGAGTGAAGTCAAGAGGGCAGCAAATGCTGAGTTGTTGACCATTTAAATGTAATGGCATACAGATCATAACGATAGAGTTGGAATCATGAGATAGACAAATAGCGTAAATATATCAATATTGAAAGAACAAGAATTATTATTCTTTTAAGCTTGAAAATAGGCAGCACACTTGTCCTTCTAGATACCCAAGGATTGAAATCTAAGATCCTTACGTTACAGTGGCATATGATGGATATGGCATACGTCATCGACATAGACTATAGTGTTTTTCGTATGATTTAAGTAAAAATTACATTCAAATATAGTTTAAATTATTTAATATCATATCATTTGTGGGCCGCACAGATGAAAAGAGGAAATTGTCCACCGCTGAATGAAATCAGACAATTCTTCTGAACCAAGGTAATTTATAAATTAAATATAAAATTTCATTGTTTAAAAAAAAAAATTAAGAGTTGTTAATACGATTTGTACACATCACTTTTTACTGTTTTTACTTTCCACTTCCTGGAATTTCACCATTTGCATTATTTAGGCCTTAAACAAACATGTTTCTCATATTATATTTCCTTTTGCCCCTGAATCTGGTAGTTAGTAAAGGAAAGCTTCAAGGTGTGTTGAATTTACAAAATTAAATTTTCTTTTGGGTAAACTATTGACCAAATTTAGCTTCTATTGATCCACGTGATAAAAGGGTTATATTGTTCAATTTAACACAATGTATAATGTGGGAAAATTCTCAATCTTAAAGGTAAAACAATAGGCATCAATATATTTTGACATACTAAGAACGACAAAAAGGAGAAAAAATGAATCAATACGCCTAAAATGCATAACATCTCAATAGGAATGGAAATAAAGAAGAAAAACACCAATAAGAGAAAGAGAGAGAGAGCAGTAAATCTGTCTTCATATCACCGCCGTTTCTGTTAGATGGTCTAACACTAAAGCAATATTTCGTTTTGGTTAATTAAAACCACTGTTAAAACTAAATAATCATTTAAATCAATAATTACATATATTAACATTAAAAAAGAAAAACCAATACGCACAGTATATTGACATTAGTGTGTCATTCTTAATAAATAATAATTTTATACTCGATTAATATAAAAATAATTTTTTTGATTGAGAATATAAAAATATTTAAATTATTCTTTTCTCATGATCTCAATTCCCAAATCTATCATCTGGAGAAACAGGAAACGATCAGTTACAACCAGGGGACAGTGAGGTGGGGGTGGAACCGTGGAAGATGTGTTTTAAGCTAATTATATTTTAAGTAATTTCTCTTCCTTAGTTTGGTGGTTTTTGCCGGACGAGACAACCTACCAGTTGTTGCGGCTCTTTGAAGAGAGAGAAAAAGAGAGAGAGAGACTACTTTATAGTTATAGTGCCGGAGACAATTGAGAAAGAAATATTTCAGAGATGGCGACTGCTATGAAGATGGGATCTCAAACTCAGACACCCCACCATAATCACTACCACTTCCACTTCACCTACTGTCTTTGATTTCTGCTCCATCCTCTTTTCTCCTTCGTCCTCGCCATCTACGTCTTCTTCTTCTTCTTCTTCTTCTTCTTCAGGTACACTTTCTGATACTCCCATCTCTCCATATCTCTTCTCCTTTGTTTTCTATTTTCCTCTTTTCCACTTCTTCCCTCGTCTCATTTTCTAGTTCGTAGCTTTATAAAGTATCGTCATTTTGTGTAGATCTTCCCCGTTGCTTTGATACTGTTCAAATGGGGATGTGGGTTTGCTTTGTCTTCAAATTCAAACTTTGAAAATTTATTATTTTGATGATGATAAAGCTTCTATTGTACGTATCTAATGTGGAAATTTGTAAACTTAATCTCGTTTCTAAACTGGGTCACTTATTTTTTTCAACTTTTGTCTTTGTCTGTTTTGGAGCCTGTGATTGCTGCAGAAGACAACTGGAATCAATTCTATATATAAATGATGGGGTTCATCTTGTTTTGCACATTCTAATAGCGTTTTTTCTTTTTCTTTTTTATTTTTAACATTACGTACGAACGTATGTCTGGATCTCCGAACACGCCTAGATTTTCCGTTTTCCCTTCCTTTGGGCCATTTTCTCGGAGATCCAACAGAGTCATAGACTCATAGGTCCGAAATTTCCTCTTAACATTTTAGATCCACTGGCAGTATTTGTTTTTGATGTCTTAAGTATCTGTTACTGTTTCTGTTTTTGGCGTGGTGTTTTTCTGTTCATAGAGACTTTGTGATGGTTTTGAGCAGTGATTATGCAAATACAGAAGATAGAAGCAGAGCCCTTATTAGTTTAATGTGTAAGTCGCTATTAAAGTAAAAACTACTCACTAGTCACGAATATGAATCCGAAGGCTCATAAACTTCTAAAAGACTTATTAGCCTCGTCTAAACAAAAAGATGGTGCAAAGGTCAGATGGCAAAATTGTGTTGGAACTTCCATAATGGACGAAAATGAAGGAACATGATGCACTCAGTGGCATAGGTGATTGCAACCTTTACTCCGTGCTCACTTAATGCGAGATTGCTGCCAATTAATTAAGCAAAGAGCTCTATCATTGTTTATCTCCTTTTTTGTACAATCATTTTATTTTGCACTTTTTTCTCGTTGCTTTGGTTGTCTTCTTGGATTTTTGTCAATGTTATTCGTTCTTGGTTGACTTTCTTCCAGGAAAATAATAAGCAAGCTTTACGCGCTATATGTTAGCAAGGGTCCAGTCTTTATAACATTCAACAAAATTGTATTAATGTTTTGGCTAAATTGTTTATTTTTCCAAGCTCATCTTGTATTAGAAAAATGAGGCACTGTGATTCTTTTGCCTTTGTTTGATGTTTTCATCTTAATCCTTGCAATCACTTGGTGACAATTCTCAGTTCTTCCTGGGAAAAATGATATATTTGCTTCCAAAGTTACTGATTCCCTTGCTCATAAGGGTTCTGATGAGTAAAGGAGAGATTTATATACCTATGAAAGACAAGAGAGGAATTATGACTAAGCTTCTGTCTGTTCCTTCTCACTTTGTTTTTGCAGTGTTACTTTGAATATTGCTTTAGCACACGGGTACTGTTTCTCATTGAGCTGCCTCTTTTGGACTGCTTCAAATAAACTTGATGGGTTCAAGATTCCCATCTCATCAGCTCAGCAATGGCCTGTATGTATCAGGCCGGCCTGAACAGCCGAAAGAAAGGACTCCAACGATGAGCTCAGTTGCTATGCCCTACACTGGTGGTGACATCAAGAAATCAGGAGAATTAGGGAAAATGTTTGATATCCCTATGGATGGTTCTAAATCTAGGAAATCTGGTCCATTAAATAGTGCACCCTCAAGGACTGGGTCATTTGCTGGGGCTGCTTCACATTCTGGACCAATCATGCCAAATGCAGCACCTCGTGCTGGTTATACCACGTCAGGTAACACGTCTGCTGGTGGCATGTCTGCTTCAGCCTCAATGAAAAAGACCAACTCTGGTCCATTGAATAAACATGGAGAACCAATTAAGAAGTCATCTGGCCCTCAATCTGGTGGAGCAACACGCCAAAACTCTGGTCCAATTCCACCAGTTCTTCCTACAACTGGTCTTATTACATCTGGCCCGCTAAATTCCTCTGGGGCTCCAAGAAAGGTGTCTGGTCCTTTAGAGTCTACAGGATCAATCAAATCACATAGTTCCTCCATTGGTCACAATCCAGCTGTGACCACTCTTGGCCTGGATGATGAATATTCCTTCAGGAGGAACTTCCCGAAGCCAATATTGTGGTCTGTGATTCTCATTTTTGTTATGGGGTTCATTGCTGGTGGTTTTATTCTTGGAGCTGTCCACAATGCCATTCTCCTCATCGTTGTAGTAATTCTTTTTGGTGCTGTTGCTGCCTTATTTACTTGGAATAGTTGTTGTGGGAGGAGAGCTATTGTTGGTTTCATTTCTCGCTATCCTGATGCCGAGCTTAGAACTGCCAAGAATGGACAATTTGTGAAGGTTTCTGGGGTATGTGAATTGATATTGACATATGCATGCATAGTACAATTAAATAGGCATATTATAGGCATGGAAAAGCACAAGAAACACACACTTCCATGCCTAACCACTGATCCCCTTTTTGATCTATCTCTTGTTTAATCCATTGGTTGGTGGATAAGTCATTTCAATTAACAAATATAATCTGGTTTGGTAATCAACACTTGAAAGGTTGGCTAGTATTGTACCGGCTGTTGTTTATGTTGTTATATTATGCATAAATGAGAGGAATGGACCAATGATTTGTTGTGCCCTTTGAAGGTGGTTACCTGTGGTAATGTTCCACTTGAGTCATCCTTTCGGAAAGTTCCTAGATGTGTCTATACATGTACAAGCTTGTATGAATATCGAGGGTGGGATTCAAAACCAGCCAACCCAAACCATCGCCGTTTTACATGGGGACTCAGATCAGCCGAGGTAATTTAATAATCTGTTAATTACTTTCATTTCAGTTTGACAAAGTTCTCAAGTTTTGCTTCTGTTCTTTAACTTAGGCCTACTAGGGATAACTACTGCTTTTGGGGACTTATCTATGTGCCTTGGCGGTAAAGTTGAAATAGATATTGTCCTTCTTGTCATCCTATTCTTCTGTTGATTTATCTTATATTTTTGCTTTATATCCAATCCACTTTATAAACTTGAATCAAACTCTTCATATACTCTGTTAGTCTGTTTTATACCCTTCAAATGCGTCTTCAAGTTGCCATTGACATGCACTTTCTGTGAAAGATGTTTCAAGATGCCAGCACTCAAACTCTTATGTTTTTTCCTATGTCATTTCGTGGATGTGAGAACAAATTTTTTTCATGGGTTAGATGTATTTGCTGATTTGCTAATTTGGTGTATGCTTAATAGTAGAGTCTGTCCTGCTTCCCTATGCAGGTGCGGATGCTACTTGTTTTCTGTTATAGAAACCCTCATAGGGCTTATAAGCACATTATGACTCTTTCATAATACTTGAGTATTGGTATGGGGCCGGTGAGCTACACAACTTTTCTTCTGCTGAGCTCCATACGAAAGGAAGCCCGGCTGCCCAGTTTTTTTCCGTTTTTGGCTAAAGTTTAGTTTCTTATACCATTTATCTCAAATAAAGTACTGACAAATTGAGGCGTATAATGCTTATTGTTTCTTCTCTACCATCCAAGCTTCATGTTGGAACTCAAAGATAAATAAACAAGTTGTTCAGAGCAGTAGAGGAATAATTACCAATTCTCTCGTAATAATGAACGGACGTCTTTTTTGCTTTTGATTGAGTGCTGTATCGGGGTTTCTGAGTTTCTGTTCTTTCCAAATTCTGTTATCATCTCACAGGAACTGTTTTCATGTGTGGCTAGACGTGTCTGTATCTGGATGCTGCTTGTTTATTTTACAAATTTATAGTCTAACCGTGAGACATGAGTTTTGGAGCATTTACCGTCCGTGTGTGTATGTGTGTTTTTCTTTTTTTCAATGCAGAGGCATGTGGTAGACTTCTACATCTCTGATTTCCAATCTGGACTGAGAGCGCTGGTTAAAACAGGCTATGGTGCAAGGGTGACTCCTTATGTTGATGATTCTATTGTAATTGATGTTAACCCAGCCAATAAGGACATGTCCCCAGATTTTCTTAGATGGTTGGGAGAGAGAAATCTTTCAAGTGATGATCGTATAATGCGATTAAAAGAAGGGTAAGAGTTGAAAAGTTCCTGCTTGTTCATTGATAGACGAGAAAATTGTTAAAATAATCCCTTGCTGTTAGTTGTTGGAGAGCTAATAAATTGGGCATTTCTTATGTCCAGAACATTAATTGATGATAACTAATAGTTCTTCTGATCATAGACCTGACTTTTGGGTGAAATATTGTATGTGGCCCGGTACATAAATTAAGTTACGCATCATGATGATGGGAAATGTGATGACAGCAAAACCTTGAAGTATGTTTTTTAACCATCAAGATCAGGAGGTTGGGGTGTCCCTGGATGGGCAGGATATACTTATGAGACTGTCATTCATCTTTTTGCAGGTACATCAAAGAAGGTAGCACAGTTAGCGTGATGGGAGTTGTTCAGAGAAATGACAATGTGCTCATGATTGTCCCTCCTCCAGAACCTTTAACTACAGGATGCCAATGGGCTAAATGTATATTTCCAGCTAGCCTTGAGGGTATTGTTTTGAGATGTGAAGACACGTCAAAGATTGATGTCATTCCAGTGTAGTTATGGGCACCAGAGACCTCTTAGGGATTCCTCTTTCAAGAGACATTTTCTTCCCATATCAGAAATTGATGGTGGTGGTTGACGTTATTTGTAGCCAAAGTGGTGTTGTGGATTTTCTTTTGATCCTCGCTCAACTCCTAGTTTGTTGTATAGCTAATGGAAATTCTTATTCGTTTATTTTTGTAAGTGTTACATGTAGTGAGAAGTTGTGTTGTTCAGAGGAACTTACTGTTTCTATTGTCAAGGGAATCTCTATTATACATCATTTGTCAATTACTATTATGGTGATGCTGATGAAAGACTGAGTATAACCAATGGTTTTGTTATGTTGGGTCATTTGCTGGCATCATTTAGACCAATCCCTTTCTTATCTTGCTTTTCTTGTCTATCTAGTGAAATTTTGTTGTGTAGATTACGAGTCATGTCTGATGTTATTTTCTTCAATTTATCATACATCATTTATCAATTACTATTAGGGTGATGCTATTTTTCTTACACTATAGATGGGGTATGATATTTTCTGATTGGCTTCATTTCTTTTTTTAAGGAAAGCTTTACCTATCAAAGAATGAGTATTTTGATAATCGAATATATCTGGAAACTATCACATTGTATTTATTTATTTTTAACCCTTTAATGAATTCATTTAAAGCATTTAATGAACTGGTAGAAGTTCAATATTTTGAGAGATAAATCCTTTACATAGTTATTATTCATTATAAAATAAGCAGCGTGTAATGAAATTTTTTAAATTTAATTTGTTTTTAAAAATGTGATGGAAAATGAGAGAGAACAAATTTGATTTTAGTTCATTTCAAACAAATCAGTATTGTTGAAGCTGATCGGTCTCGGTGCTTATCAGATAAAGCTCCATGGGAAAGGTAGCCACTTAGAAAATTGAAAAGAAGATAATGCTGCAGAAAATAATGGTGTATAGGCAGCGGAGTAATACTAGAATGGGCTTCAGAAACGTGTATCCATTACAGTAATGCAACGTTTTCAATCTATGCGTTCGTCTTTTTAGTGCAAACCCCAAACGTGTCTGGAAAGTAACTTGCTGCCGAGGACCGACATACACTCAGCTATTTTCGTTGGTTTATTAATTAAAGCTGCTTCAGTCTTACTGCCCTCGTATACTTCGCTGAAATTTCTATGCTTTATGGATAAAAAAGTTCGAGGTCCTGCAATTTTCGTTCTCTTTTTGTTCCTTTACTTGTCTATTACTATGGGAGATGAAGGGCTGAACAACGTTGAGGGCCACAGCAAGAAAGAACCATCTTTCTGGCAGTGGGAAGCACTTAGAAACGCCTATTCTAACTTCTACATACCTGTTTTTGCAAGTTTTGGGAGCTGGCAAAAGGTCAAGGCGCTTATGAATCAGGCGTATATCTATTTCTTTCCTCCAAATCTAGAGTAAGCTTTTCAAATCAGCAATGCCTTTTGTTTTCCATGCATATAATTTCTGCTTCTTTAATGATCATGTGGAGGGAAGTTGGAAAAAAAAATTGAACAAGACAACATTGGATTTTTTTTTTCTTTTTTGGGGCGAAAAGATGGGGTTTATCTGCTTCATTTATATAAGGAGCTTAAACATAGTTTTGAACTTCTGCTTGATTGTGGGTGTTCAGTTTCAGAAGAGGAGATGAAGCTGAGCTCATAGCAGATGGTGGAGCAGGGGAGAGGGTGAAAGAAGCTCTAGGCAAAAGTTTGGGGAAGAGCAAAGCTACTGTGGAGGATATTGCGAAATCAGCAGCAAAAATAGCAGAAAAAACTTTGCAGAACACGAAAGAGAAGGTGAAGAGGAGCTTGTCTGAGGGGGAACGACTGCATCAAAACGAGCTCTGATTCTAGTCGTAGTATATTTTGAGCAGTCCATCTTCGGTGCCAGAGAATTTACTTCATGTTTTTCTTTCAGTCAAAATTTGTAATAAATGTCTGTTACACAATTACATTTAGTCTATTGTAGAAAAGTTGCATCTTGTCCTGTGCATAGGCAGAGGAAATTTTTTGATATTTTCTTGCGAGTGTTTGTTATGTAACAGTGCATTTTACTCTCTTAGGCTTTCTATGCTTCCAGCAATCTCTGTTTTTTCAATTATGATATCCTATTAATCAAGTTTTATTAAATATTTATTTAAAAAAATTTAAAATTAAAACTATCTAAATTAAATTTTATAAGAGTTTAGTTTGAGATTTTCTTTATTTTTAATGCTAATTTAGAGTGGATGTCACTTATTTTTTTTGGTAATACAAGAATCATATATTAATTTATAAAGGAGAAATGATATGAGAGAGATCGAATTCATAACAGAGTTTGAGAAAAATAAGTGAAGATCTCATGTGAGATATGAGTCAGTGAATATCACTTTGATTTTGAAAAGAAAGAATTTGAGAGAAGAAAATATAAGAATAGTCGAAAGTAATAGTTTTCAAGATTTACAGAAAAGTTTATTAAAATCTAAAATATATTATTTGAATTAAATAATTTTTAATGAAATAATTAATTATATAATGTAATAAAAGAAATAATTATATTATAATATTTTAAAATATTATTTGTTATAAATTTTAATTTATTTATTGAATTTGGTGAAGCAAATAGTTAAAAAAATCCTAATTATTTTCTTAATTTATTCAAGTTGATGAAATCTCATTCTTAAATTCCTTATTTAAATAATTTTATCATAATTTTACAGTTCTAAGAAAACTCGAATTATATTAAGTAATGCATTATTTTTCAATTTTTAGTTTATTCTTACTTTTATGGATGATATGAAAAGGAGTGAATTATTGCAATTCCTTATATATTTGGTTTTAATTAAATAAATTTTATTTATTTTATTAAAGATTTACCTGAAATTCTTATAAATTTTTTAGTAAATGTAAAATGATAAACTTGTTTGTGTGCATCAGTCTAATATTGTATTAGTTTCTATTTTTTATTTGAATGACATTTTTCTCAAATACGGTTTACTTGCGACTTGCGAGCAGTCAATTTCCAATTAGGCGATGCGATAGCGCACCCATTCTCTATTTAAGCCTTCCAATCCCTCACCCTCCTTTTTCCTATATCTACCATCCTATTCTGCGCTCCGTCTATCTCTTAGTCTGTCGCCAAAATTCTCACATCATTTTCGCGGCCCTTTCGTGCTCATATAATCTCTCTTTCTCGCTCTAGGATAGCATGGCAAGATCCATAGCCCAAACTCTAACCCTAGTTCGTATCGGTCGCAACACCTCCGCTTCATCGCTTTCTCCTTCGCCTCGCTTCCTCTTTAACCGAACCCAATCCTCCGCTTCCTCCTCCTCCTCCGATCCCACTGACCTCGATTCCGCTCCCTCCAACGCCGATCCTCTCATTCGCAGGCTCGAGGATGCCATCCATGGCATAATTGTTCGCCGATCCGCACCTGATTGGCTCCCATTTCTTCCCGGTGCCTCCTATTGGGTCCCGCCGCCTCGCGCTGCTTCCAATGGTCTTGCCCAATTGCTCGAAAAGTTAGCCAATCCCGTGACTGAGGAGGAGTCTATGTCGGCCACCTCTGTCAGAGGCTGGCCTTCTTCCTCCTATTTCATTCAGGGTATACTTTTTCTTCTTCTCTCTTCCCACATTTCCTGCTTTTTCTTTTCTCTGTGATGTTGGGCGGTTTGTTTCTAGTTTGCTCACATCCAAACTGTTTGAACTTGGATTAAGAGACTGAAGGTTTTGAAATGCATCACGCACTCATTGGCGTACCAGTCTATAACCATAGCCATGTTATAATCTTGCTAGAAATACACAGTTAACCTCGATACAAACATGATCAGAATTGGAAGGAATGATATTTGAATATTGGTGTCGACGATTATAAAGTACACATAGGTTAATTTCCTAGCGTACCTGTTGTCGCATGAATCTCATGACCTATAAGAGGTTGTAATAATGGCGAAAAGGTTTCGTTTTCAGATTCTGCTGCACAGGTAATATTCATCTATGTTACCTGATGAGATATAGGTTTTGATGTTACAAATGTACCCTTGCTGTAATCAATATTTTTCACAACGTATGTTAGTTGATTAGTGTATGCCTCCATTCATACAATTGAAGTAGTTGGACTCGCGCCTTTTGTTACTTATCTGCCCTTTGTCTTGGTTTCTAGGTGGTGCTCCACATCCAGTGGAGATGGAGACGACATCCAGTTATAGCTCTCAATCTGAGGATGAGGAAGGGTGAATGATATTCCAGTAAAACTGGCATCTGAGGTAATGTATAAGCAACTTTCATTTCTCATATCAACAATATTTGCTTTAAGTGATCTTCTTGGCCGCCCTTCCTTTACTTAAAAATTTTATCAAATAATGGGCTTGTAGTCAGCTGAATTTATACGATATTGCAATTTTTGGAATGCTGAGCAGTAATTAGCATCTCAATTGATAAGGATTAGGATGGATTTTGTTTCACAATTGAGCTTATTTTATGTTTACAATGTCCATATTTGTGCCTGTCTGCATTAAAATGAACTGCCTGAGGAGTAGGAAAGAAAAGAAATATTTTTATTCTATTTTTTTCATCTTAGACCTTTAACTGAACTTTAGGCTTGTCCTGGGGATCCACAGTATCATGCTAATTTCGAATATTAACATCAGTGATAACCGGGTGCTGGACTAATAATGTAGCATGTCCTTTTATTCAACTTTGGATGTTAATGATGGTTTGCCTACTGGATTTTGCAGGCTCATTCAGGCATGTAAATTATATGTAATGTTTGAAAGTAGCACATTTATCTTGACAGGAGGAGCTGTACAGATGCAACTTTGTTTAAAAGCAGAAATAATAGTTTCTTAGTGTTTAGTTGCTGAGGAAACTAGTCAGTATGATTTCATATATGAACTGTAGAGATGTTTACTTGGAAAGCAATGTATATTAACAATATTTTAATATCACTTCCAGTTGGGTACGATTGTATCATGAGTGATTTTTTAGTTTATCAAGGTATAATCAACCCTTCTGTGCGTGTGTAATTAATCACGTAAAGGAGGTAATCTTTGTGTCACTCCAATATTCATATCTGGAGAAAAAGTTGTTTATATAATCTTTGTTGCGACTCTTGAAGATTTGGTGTTTTGTTTGGACATATGAATTGGCTTGCATCAACTGTATCTTGTGAGGTTCTCTTTATGCATCAAACTTCGCCAAAGGCCGATCCAAAGACATTAAAAATGAATTATTACGAAAGGATTGGACGAGCAGATGGTACATTACATGATCAGGTAAAAGAAGACATCTAGAATTGGGGGAACTTATTTTCCTAAAAAGATGAATGGCAAGGTCAAGAATTGCAAAATTTGCAATGTAACTATGTATCGAATGAATATTCTTTATCCTAAAAACAGTTTTAGTTTTGATGCATTGCTAGGTTAGATTGTCTTTACAGTATCACTTATCAATGAACCATAAACCATGTGGTATAACATACTAAATATTGTTGAAACCTGATAACTTATACTGCAAATGGAATGCTTTCCTTACTACGATATAAGTCATGTGGGTAACATACTCAACGTTGTTAAAACCTTTAAACTTCTACAAGTGGAATGCTTTGTTTACCACGATGAGGTGTAAATTTAAAATTTATGAAAATTGGTCTAAAGTTGATTTGTGTACTATTAATAAACTGTTCTTTTATCAATAAGGTGTTAAATTAGCAAAAACATGTTGATTTTGCGTAAACTTACTAAATATGCAAGCGTTATAATTCCAGGCACAGCACAGGAGGGGGGAAGCCCAATCTACACAAGCACCACCGCCCCAACCATTCCCTGCATAAGCAACTCACGGAACAACTCAAACGGGTGGTGGTATCCATTGTGTTTATGTGGGGTTGACGGGTACGATGGATGAAAAGATAGACCGAAAGGAAATCCCATTTGTAGCCTGATTGACCAGCTGAAGAATAAGATATGATACATACTTAAGAAAAATCCTCTATAAATCGCTTATGAACAACATGAAAAGCATGTAAAATGTAAGTTTTCAGAGAAGACCGTGGCTCCTAATGTAAACATCTCTGAAGGTGAGATATCAGTTACCAGTTCAGCGGGCAAGCACCCAGCCCATTTCAAATTTAAAACGTCGATAAGGCGTAAGTTGTCCATAATAATAAATGCTTGTCCAAAAGAATAAGTACCTAAGTATAACTGAAAAATTGCCAAAGCAATAGATAATTGTTGGTTACATTTGAGATTCTTAACTACAAATTTTTCCATCCAGCATCTCCGAGTTTATAAGATCTTCACTTTTTCCTTTAGACCCTAACAAACAACTTTGATTTCACAAGAAGTGATCTAGCTGAATCAGCATATTTCTCTGTGAAACCAGTAATTAAAAATAAAGACTAAAAATAAAGTACACAGGTTATTCTAGATAAACGACGCTCCTGTAGATGTGCAGTTTGAGTCAGTGTGCTGAGATCATTAACACGCAAGGAAGCAAGACCATTATCAATTTTGACATTGAATGAATTACAACCATACAGCATATGGAGAAGACATCCCCCTCAACAAACCAAAATGATGTACAAATTTGAGAGGAACCAAGAAGATAAGCTGCAATGCAACAAATTCAGGGTGACTCTGCAAAAGATGCATCTGAGTTACAAAGAGTAAAACAGGGGCCATGCCAGTATTGATGCAAACTACCACAGGATATGAATTTCAGAGAAGAATACAAATGAGGAATCAACAACACTAGAATATAGTGCAGATATTCATAGATGACATGCGCAAGAATGCAACCAAATGTTACACAGAATACAGGCTCTTGCTTACATATATCCAAAGCAGTCAAATGTTTTGATTTTATACTGATGCATTGTTCAGGATGATGATAGAAAAGATGAATTCTATGACAGTAGCGAAAGAAATGAAAACATGTAACCTTTAGCACAAGTGCAAGGGTAAAAGTAATAACTCTCCTAAAATATTTAATACATAATAGAAACGGCATCAATGTTCCACACTTGGATGATAAGTCATGTTCAGTATAAATAGGAAACAAATTCCAAATTTAAGGTCTCAAAAAGATGTCAGAAAATGAGATCAATAATTACCAATTAGTAAAGGCCCAACATCCTCAGTTCTGTCACATGGCTGGGGTCAAGTTCAGGCACAGTCTTCATATGTTCTCGATCTTCTACCACATATTCCTTAAAGGAAATTAACAGAAAGAAATGACATTAACAGTTGAATACTTTGAAATCTCAAGGACAAAAGTAAATTGACATGATCCTCATATGATAAAGAATAAATCATAATCCTCATATGATACAGAAACAATATATAGCTGATAAGATACCCTGAAATTGCATACCCAAAGATCTGTCTAGTCACAATCATATTATGAGTTTCATTTATGGATGAGTGCACCAATAAGGAAGAATAAGATTTGGAACAATTATATTCGAAAGAAAGTTGGTGTTGTGTCTATTATAGAGAAAATGATAGAAACTGGGTTATGGTGGTTTAGACATATGTAAAGAAGATTGTTAGAGGTTCTAGTGAAAAAAGTAAATTAAATGGTTTCAGCCTAAATGATAAATGGCATTTCTAAAAATTTAGTTTTGGCAGAACTCAATAGCATTGTTTGATTTATATGGCCGACCTCACTTCGTAAGATAAGATTGTGTGTTATTGTTGTTAGCTATTCTAGAATAACTATTTGTTTTGAACTTTTGATAGCACTCAACTTAAAATGAGACACCTTTTTGGTAGAACTTATAAACTGAACTGATATTTATTGCATAAATTAAACAGCAGACCTTTGTCAATTCTTGTTTGGCAAGAACATGGTAGTGGCGCTCATTGATTCTTTGGCCACATATTATGGCTATGAAGAAACCATAGAGCAAACCCACCAAAACGATGGCTAGAACTGCATAGCAAAACAAAAGAATGAACTTGCTATTGCATATCATAATGTCAGTAGAACGAGGTACGAATGCCAGTCATACACATTCTATTGAGTTTGGCAATGAAGAAACTATAACATCCCAACATGAGATTTTAAAAGTGATGCATAAGACTTTCAACATTATCCATAAAATTTGAAGTGGAGAAGAATTCGGAATACCAGCCATAGTATAGAATCCATACGGATGTTCTTCATAACCAAACATTTCTCTCAATTCATCTCCATAAAACTTGTACAGAAGCACCCCCAATAATGCAACAACCTGTTAATTATTTATTAAAAGGAAAATATCTGATTAATTTGTTCCCAGATGGAGATATTTCCAAATATAGTTATGATACAAAGAATCTCATAAACAATCTCTGGGTGGGCATGATCATCAAAGTGACCATTAAATCAACAGTAACCACAAAATTTGGAAAATCCCACTTTGTGATATACTGTTCCATTTCCTCTCCATGTGGGTTTTGTTTGGGGAAGGTTGGGTTTCAAACTTTAGAATAAACAACCTTCTATTATTAAAACTTATAAAGAAGATTTTTACTTTTTATAATAACACTTCACCCACGGCAACTAATTATCCCTCAGTTTCTACAAAGGCAGAGTCAAATAGAAATAAAGCCTACACTATCACTGAGATTATAAGAAATTTTAGTCATTCAAGTGGAACAGCTAAATTTTATTTCATTTATAATAATAATTTACCGTAATCTGCGGGGTTTTGTTAAGTTCTACAGTTCAAGCCTTTGGTACATATTGTACTACTTACAGCCATTATACCTATGGCGGTGTTTCCTTGCAGCAGAGTTTTGACTTCAAGCATTTTGCAAACTTATCCTAATTAAAGAAACAGTAGCTTCTAATGCTTATTCATTAATGGAAGTTTCTTTACAAACTTATGCATATGAAAAATATTCTACTACTTGAGATTCCTTTTCTTAGAGAAACTGCTACAAATGAGGAAAACTAATCAAAGTGAGTTCCCAAAATTTTGTCAGTAAGCATATCTATCAACTGGCTCCTAAAATCAGCAGAAACTCATAAGATATCTCTGCATATATGATGATAACCTGCATGAAACCCCATTAACTATATGGAATCCTTGTGTAGCCATAATAATGGTCAAAGCTCAAGAGTTCTGGACACAGGAATACTAAATACTTATCAGACTGTTCATGTCAGTAATATAGTTATGAAATAAATCAATCCCATACCAGCTGAACAATTATGAAAATAAATGCATGATCTCGTGCAACAAGGAACTGGAATTTTAATCTCAACCACCACCGATCAGATGGGACATTTGCACGTAATATGAAGACAGCTCTACACTCTGTACAATGAGAAAAAGCAAAGCCCTCCTAATACAACAAAAGGAGAGAAAGGTCAGGAAACATACATCACAGATTAATATACTGGATTCCTTCTGAGACAATGAAAGGAACAAAAATCAGTACTAGATCTCTGATAAGAAATAGGCTAAAAATGCAAACAACCCTCCTATACTTTAGCATTTTTGTAGAAAACCCTTCTCTATTTTCAATTTAACCAATGCAGCCTCGTACACTCCCAAAATTTAGCAATGTTCCCCATCTTTTAGATTTCCCATTAGAAAAGTTAACGGAAACCCCTATTCACACCCCTAGTCCCATGTCAAAATCCCTAATCACATTCTTAATCCCAAATCCCTTCTTCCTCTCCATAACCCCAAAGACTACTCACAAGGCATTTTGGCGACTCATGCTTCAATTACCAACCCCACATCAATGGCAAACAACTACCAATCTTGCAGCAACTCTGGCCTCCATAGCCGAGGCCTGTGTGTCCATGTCGGACCTTAAATGCACTCATGCCATCGATTTGTGCACATACCTCCGTCAACACCCAGTGGTTCTTGGCAAGATGTTTCATTTTGCTGCTGTGTCACACTTTGGAAACTTGATATATGACCAATGCTTAATCAAAAGCCGCAACCAAACACTTACTTCTATAACATTCTCATTCAGGTTACTCCAAGAGTTCATCACCTTTGCATTCCATTCATTTATTCAATCAGATGAGGATGAACTGCATTGACCTGGATCAATTTTCCTTCACATCCTTACTTAATTTACGGTCAAGGATGAAACTTGATATGCCCTTGATGAAATACATTGTGCTGTATTGAAGTTTGGGTTTTCTTCCCATTTGTTTGCTCAAAATACATTGATACATTTGTGCACTGTGAGAAATCAAATTTGGGAAATGCCAATTTGGGGTTACAGAGAAAGTAGGGATTTGGGGTTAAGTATGTGATTAGGGATTTTGAAGCAGGAAGATAAAGATTTGGGGTTAAGAATGTGATTAGGAATTTGGAAATGAGATTAGGAATGTGATTTGGGGTTTCCATTAACTTTTCTGACAGAAATCTGACGAAAGGGGTACATTGCTAAGTTCTGAGATGCAGGAGGCTACATTGGTTAAATTGAAAATAGAGGAGGATTTTCTGCAAAAGCTTTGCATTTTAGCCTAAGAAATATATAGTTCTCTGGCTTCTGAATCAGATATCAGTATCAAGCAGAAGAAACACCAAGAATGAAAAATGATCTTACCTTAGTAGATCTCCAATTATCAAGACATGATCTGTGCACATACTTTTGGGTACCTTTGCAATGGCATGGAGCAATTAAATCTTCTCCTGGGAAAAGGAACGTTCCATTTAATAGTTAGTACATTGCCAACTTTCAGATATTTATGACCTACAAGTTACTGGCCATCCTGCAAATATTATCTTTTTATTGTTTCTCATAAATTTCATCTCATTAAATAGTCAAGTAATTCATGAAAAGGATATTATTGATGATTATAATCATAATAAGTAGTACACACCTCCAATTTCAAGGCATATCCGGCATTGTGACTGATCTTCGTTCACCAGATGACAAGTCTCATCAATATGAACATTCTGTAAATCATCAGTGTCAACAGCTGAATGCCCCCCAGCAGCAATAATTTCACATGAAAATGAAGATTCCCCAGATTCTTGCAAATTACAATGCTCATTCAAGATGGGTTCACTCTCTGAACATTCTTCGCTACTACCATTTGATACTAATTGCATTTCGGAAAATTTCTAATCCAGATTAAATAGTGATATTCATTGCCAGAGCTATACTTAGAACCGATCATTTCAACAGAAAGTAAGATACCTGCAAATTCAAGAAAAGTATATACTTATGAGGAAACAGGACCAACATTATGTGCCAATGTGCAATAGATTGCATATCATGAACTAAACAAAACATGGATTAAGTACCAACATTATTTGTATACTGGTTTGAAGTGGTTAAGACATTGGTAATCAGCGCAAGTATACTCAGACATTAACGTTGCATGCATTACCCACCCATGAAATGGAATTCTTCTGCTATTGTCAGGTTTCTCTCTCTCTCTCACAGTCTTAACGCTTATACAATTTGTTGTTAACGAATTTAGGTTCTAAGACCGCTCTGAGAAAGGAAAATACTATCATGTCCCAATAGATACTACCATCTGCCCAGTTAAATTTTCTAAGCCCCAGTGCCCCGTATACAGGAAGAGGAAGTAAATTCAAGGTAGTAACGACACAATATATCAGAAAGTTGTTGGACCCAAATACCCACCATAAAAAGAAAAAAACTTGTTTTATTTCCTTAGGGTATTTAATGTTGATTGAACTGGACTTATTATTGCAGTTCATGACCTTCCATATCAAGAAGTAATTCTGGCATTCCTTTTCCAATCAGAACAGATACAGCAGAAATGAATGAAAATAGGGGACCCAGGAAGCTGGATTAAAAATATTAAGATATACATTTTTAAATATTCTCCAAAACACGCTAGTCTTAAATTCATTTGACCATCTAACTCACGGCTGAATTGTTTCCAAAGCCGTTAATCAATAGAATTAAACTTTCGCAATGCAATATTCTGAGATTAGATATGGTAATTACAAATAAGGGAAGCTAGAATCATGAAAATTACAATCATATGAAAGAAAATATCAGCACAAAATGCCAATCTTCAAGTCAAAAAATTGGGAAGGAAAATAGAGAGAACGGATACCTCTCATTCCACGCCATCAACGACCACCCTTTTGTTAGAGCTTAATTGTTCAAAAGTCAGAGTTTCAAAGCCAAAGCAAGTGTGATCGCAGTCGTTTCGAATCAACAACTTGCATGACCTCAATCAACAACTGTGTGTGTCGGAGCAAGATGAAGTCCGACTCCGACTTACATGTTTTTTGGCGTTAACTTACAGTGAGGTTGAAGTTGTAATTCCAGTTTGGCCGCTACAACGGCGTTAAAACCCCAATGTCATTAAGAAATTCCAACATAATTCCAGTTTGTATCTCTTTTTTAATTTATGTAAATTTATCTCTAAAAAGTTTAATTAATAAATACGGAGCTGATTAGTTATATCTATCATTTTTTATTATTGAATCTAATGTGACCAAAAAGGGTAATATCTATATATTTTTTTTATTTCATTGAATGGTGATGTGGCAAAAATGTGGAAAAAATTTGTTACTTTATTAATGATATAAGGTTTTTTTACTTTACTCATGATATAAAAAAATCAACTAACTTATGTAACATTATTTACACGTTACCTTTTAATTAAAATTTTTAATGAATATTATGTAAATAAAAAATTTAATATATAAAGTCATCTAAATTAAAATATAGAATGAATTACATTTTAAAAGAATTCAGCATTATGTATAAAAAAAAAAAAAGAATTCAGCATTAAAAATGCCATTCCTTGAGATTTGGCATTTACCCTGCGGGGGACAGGCAAAAGAAAGCGCGTCTCCATCGTTCTCTATATGCGGTGACAGAGAATCCGGCAGTGGCAGCAATGGAGGGGATAACACAGAACCAGCCTCCGCAGCAGCTGCAGCCGCAACAGCAATCGGTAGAGAGGCTGAACCAAGCAGTGCAGCAGCAGCTGAACCTAGAACAAGTTAAGACCCGGGCCATAAGCCTCTACAAAGCCCTCTCTCGGATTCTTGAAGACTTCGACGCCTACGCTCGCACCAACACCACTCCCAAATGGTATTCCTTTGTAAAATCCTTTCTTTTCGTGTGATGTGTTTTTGTAACTCTTGATTCCGCGTTTGAAAATTGGGATTCATTATGATAGTATATGCTTAATTCTGATTGTCTTTAATTGGTTATGCGTGAAAATTCCACTGTTCTGGCGCAAGCCCAGAATTGGTTTTTTTGCTTCAAGGACTTTATAGTTGCGATAATACATGTCTTTAATTCGTTCATCATTTTTCGTACGCATTTGTTACTGAAGAAGTTAATTAAGTGTGAAACAGATTTGTCTTTTGATGCATCTATCTTTGTTGCTTAACTTGTGGAGGCTCTGTTAGTCATAGGCAGTTTTTCTTTTTCATTTTCGTTTTGTATTATGTTAGTAATCCTCTGTTATGCACCAGGCAAGATATTTTGGGGCAATATTCTATGGTGAACCTTGAGCTTTTCAACATTGTTGATGAAATGAAGAAGGTATCTAAAGCATTTGTAGTACATCCGAAGAATGTTAATGCGGAGAACGCTACAAGTAAGCTTTCCTCTCCTTGAAATTGGTAATACCCAGATAACTAATGCTCTGCATTAGACAACACACCTACAGCAGATCAATTACTTTTAAGATAAAAATGTCAATTAAATGTTGTTTGGTACTGAAGTTTGTGAAATACCTTGCTCCTCTTAGATTTTGCAGTGCTTAGACCTGATTTTTCAATTGTGGTGAAATTATTAACTCTAAAGCCATAAATCCTTTCCTAAAAGTGTTATAAAACAATGTGTTTGTAGAACTTTTTTAGGCCATCTGTCACAAACTTCTTATAAGGAACCAATATTGGCATTGGAAATCTTAGTACATACAAAATAGTTATGTATTGTTATGGAGTAATGTTAGTTACATGTTAGACTTCTACACAAGATTTGCACAACACATAAATGGAGACCAGTCACTAATTGGGTTGGCTACAATGCACTAATAGAAACCAATCTCTATTTTTGCATTGTGCAAACTTTGTGTAAAGGTCTAATGTGTAACTAGCATTTTCCATTGTTATGAGAGTCTACGAGCTGCATTTGTGATAATGATGCAAATGAAAACTTAAATATCATTTAATGAGCTAATCTTGCTGCTCTCTCATGTTACTGGATCTAAAATCTTTCGTGCATGATACCAGCCCAGATAGACTCAGATTCCAGAGAGTTACATGTTCTCTGATGTATGTAAGAAATTTGATGTTGGCATGCAACTTTCTTGGCTTCTCTTATGTAACTCCCAAAACTTTTTCCACTTGGGGCCATAGGGGGGAAATCTGGTTTGATTCCTTGTTTTGTAATTCCTTCTTAAATATGCATAGTTGTGGTTGAAATTCTTATAACTTCATAGCATATTTATGGGGTTTTTGATTCAGTACTACCTGTTATGCTGTCTTCCAAACTGCTACCTGAAATGGAGATGGATGAGAACTCCAAGAAAGAGCAATTGCTTCAGGGAATGCAAAACCTACCTATAGCCACTCAAATTGAGAAGTTAAAGGTGATTTGGAGTTCCTGGACCACTTGGGTTCTATTCCCAAGAACTTCTTGATTATTTAAATATCTATTATTTGCAGGCTAGAATTGATATGATTGCTGCAGCTTGTGAGGGTGCTGAAAAAGTTTTGGCTGATACTCGTAAAGCATATTGTTTTGGAACTCGTCAAGGCCCAGCCATTGCCCCAACTTTGGACAAGGGCCAGGCTGCAAAAATTCAAGAACAAGAAAATCTACTTCGAGCTGCTGTCAATGGTGGTGAAGGTAATAGTTTTGCCTGCTAGCTTAAATAATATGTATTAATAGAAGGTGTGCTCATATTTAATTCTTTGTTCTCTTTTGATTACCACATAAATAGCATGCTTCAGCACTTAAGGGTGAGAAAATTCAAGAAGGATAATCTAAGAGCTTGAGAAAAAAATGAGGATGGATCGAAATACAAAAAGTTAGGAGAAAAGTATGGCCTTATTTAAGAAAAATAGGTGAAAGAGAATACATGTGCAAAACTGGCTTAATTTGGGATTAATTATGCTGTGCATCCCTATTTTGGGTTTGAAGGCTTGATATGGTTGTGGTCTTGAATTTGGGATTAATGCTGTGCATCCCTATTTTTGGTTTAAAGGCTTGATATGGTTGTGGTCTTGTTTGTACTTATAAGATGGTTGCCATCATTATCTTGGTAGCTTTCTGGTTTCACCATAACTAGCAGACACATTAACTCTCATTCTGGTCTTTTTTCTTGTGTTTCTTCTTACTGCTTGCTACTTTCCTCCTACTTAAAACCCCATCTTTACATTCCCTGATAAAATAATTAATTTTTTGCCATGCTCTTTTTTTTTCTGCCGCCGGGGGGGGGGGGGGGGGGGTGCTGGAGTAAGAGCTGTTCAAGCTTGATAAGGTGGGACCTGTTATAAGTCATTAAAGGAAATGCCATTTGGAAGTGGTAAAGTTGTGTTTCTTCATTTTCAATTTTGCAAGAATCGTTGTTATATGGGTTATATTTGTATGGACTTAAGAGTGCTGCATAGATGTGGAAGTATATACTTAATCCTTGAAATTATGTTCGATTGATCTTTAAGTCAATAGCATCTTCTTAATTGTGCTAAGCAAACTGATGGTTATTTGCCAATTGCTGTTTATAAGAACAAATCCTTCTATTGCACTATGTTTGCTTTGGATTTAGCCTAGAACTATAATGTAAGGACTTGACTGTATCAAGATGCTTTTTCTAGTTTTCTATGAAAAGAAAAAAAAAAGTGTTGAATGAAACTCAATATACCATCATGTCAAACACTCTTCTAGTGTTCATGTTTGTACCATGATTATTAGGATTAAATGGGACTGAATGCAGGATTACGGATATCTGGAGATCAGAGGCAGGTCACTCCTGCTCTTCCAATGCATTTGGCAGAAGTGCTTGCTGCCAATGAAGGGGGTCAACCTTTTGCTGATGCATCTGGTAAATGTCAATCACTCATAAATTTTTGAATTTGATGGGTAGTTACCATTGCTTTCTATGATTATGGCTCTTGGTGGCAAATATGAATATTTCTTTCAGGTACGTTTATAAAGAATACCCCGCTGTCATCAAATAACATGGGCGTTCAGAATTCACTGTTACAGGTCAATTTTTGACATTCCATCAAAACATCATATTTTGATATTATATTGCCTATTTGTTTTCCTTTTTCTCTTTTGACTTGTCCAATATTGTAAAATAAAGGAGCTTGTAGTTAGTTTTAGAGAACCCTATTTGTTAAGTTGAAGAATATAGACTCCATTGGACTTTGAACTAGCTATGATTAATTGTTGTAACATGGTTGATGTACCCTACTTTGACCTTGCCTATTTGAAGTTTATCTTTCCTGCACTCTTCTTGCTGCTCTTCATCTATGAGGTCCACATTTAGATATTTTAAATTAATATGGGTCTTTCATCTTTGTAGTTGTAATTATTATATCCTCTCACCAAACATTATCAATGCAGACCTCGGGATCACAACTTATGGGAAGATCTGCTGCATCTCCTTCTGCTGCAACCAGCACTACTTCTTTTGATAACACAACAGCTTCGCCAATTCCATATGCCAATTCACCTAGGTCTTCTGCAAATATGATGAATACACCATCCCCACAGCAACAAACCCCACAACAACAGCAGCAGCAACAGCAGCCACAGGTGCAGCAGCAGCAACGGCAGAAACTGATGCAGTTACCTCAACATCAGCAGCAGCAACTTCTTGCTCAGCAACAGCTCAGGCATACAACAATGCAAGGAATGGGACAGGTAAAGATGGTTAGTCGTGTATTAATTTGCTAACTTCTTCTGGGGTGAGTAAATCTTTGAGTTCGCTGAAGAAACCAAATTAGACTCTATCATATAAGCTTCTTGACTTCATGAAGTCTGATTTGTAAAACAGATTGTGTACAAGCAACCTACTCTATAGCATGTGTGTATAATTTTTTCTTCAATACCAGCTTTTGTTAAACAATAGCAACAAGTATTGGAATTTTAATGGTCTTCCAAAGCTCTCTGAGGCTGAGCAGTGCCTTTTACTGAGAATTTGTTTGGATAAATTATGAAGAATGCTTTTGGGTAGAATGTATTTCAAAGAATTAATTTTGAAAAAATTTCTTTTAGGAGAATAAGTTTTATGTTTGGGAATTCTTTGTTAGAAGTAATTTTGAAAGAATGAGTTATGTTTGGATAATGTTAGAAAAGTTACTTTTGGGTATGAAATTACTCACTGCCATAATTCGTTGTGCTTTGTGTGAATATATTGTATTTTAATAAGGATAAATTAGTGAAGGTGTACTCAAAATACATTTTGGCCAAAAAGCATTCTCTGAAAAGTAGCAATTAACACACATTTGCACTGTTGGAGGAACAAAATTTATTTTAGTTTTAGTCAGCTAAATGAAATAAAAACAGCCAAAATGCATTTGCACAGCGCAAACCTCCATTTGAAGCTATTATTCAAACATGCTCTTGATGGATGAACTGTTCAAAGTTGAGCAAGACTCAGATCCTTTCTGATCTTGGTAGCTGGATGCAAAGGGATAAGAATAGTTTAGGAGTCAATGGATTGGTGGCCTGGATTATTTTTCCTTTATTTTATATTTTGTTCATATCTATCTCAGTGGCTTGAATTTTCTGTTATCCTTTTCTGTTTGGCTTCAGTGGCTTGAAGTTTAAATCACTTAATCATACTGTTTATTGTAATAATTTTTGTTAGAGATATAAAATAAAATTATTTCTAGGTCTCTACTCAACAGTTTAAGCTATTGGAATTATTAATTCTTTACATAGTAGCAGAACTTCTATGATCAAGTGATCAAGAGTTTGATTCCAATTATTACTGCCCCATTATGAAAATATGAAATTGAATTTTAATATAAGGTTTGGTAGGCCTATACACTTGGTGGACCTAAACATTGTCCACATTTCGAGCACAAAAGGCTTTTATATGAGGAGCTGTGCTAGATATATAAAATAAAACTGTTCTTGTGTCTCCATCCAATAACTTAAGTTTTGGGGATGATTGGTTCTTTACAGTTTTAAAGGTGAAACATCTATATGTTAGTTTTTAAAGTAATCATTGTGCAGAACCTTTCTAACAAATCTGCATCTTCCATCTAGTTACAGGTGGATGTTTGTGTCACAATACTCAAATTGCAAGTTCCAATGCAATATTGAAGTTTGTAGACATGCATGTGTTATATCTTGTGAAGAGAGTTGCTCATGGAGACATCTTCTTAGTTGTTTCATGGAGGCCTGTCAGTCATCATTATTTTTGTTGTCAATTTCATTATTGCTTAGCTTTTCCCATGTTCATGCTTAATTTCAAGGAGAAAATTATTAGAGAGAAGAGAAGAAATATACATCAAAGGCAGAGGATAAGACATCTTTCTAAACTATGAAACTAAAGCAATAGACATCCTTCCATGTTGATGCTTAGTTGCTTAGCTGACTAGGAATTTTTTTTTTTTTTTTGGCGGGGGGGGGGGGGGGGGGGGGGGAAGAACAGTGATAAATAAATGAAGGTGACACCTCTACCTAGCAGATTGCCTTTTAATTTCCTAATCTTGAGTCTGCCATTGTAGACACTCCAATGGCCCAAAACTTATGAAGTTGCTTCAGAAGGACACTCCGAATTTCTAGATTATTTTTTTCGAAAGAGGATAAAAAATATTGAGCATACTGTTTTGGGAGTTGTACCAACTTAATAATACATGATTAGCAGCAATTAAAGCTGTCTTACTTCTATGCTTGTTCTTTTTTCTCTCTTGTTGGTAACAAGATTTGCTTTCCTTCTCAGTTGCATGGGCAACATCAGATGCAATTTTCACAACCACTAGGGCATCAGCAATTTCAGGGTAGGCAACTGCCTTCTGGACATGCTCAGCATGGAATTGGTCAAGGCCAACTTAACCAAGGAAATCAGATAAATCGATTGAGCCAGTTTTCTGGTCCTGCCAATAGTGCGTTGTTCAGTGCTGCTCAGACAACACCTAATACCCAAATGGTATGATCATCTTGTAATATATGTCTTTTTACAGTAGAATCACCCCACCAAAAAGAAAAAAACATTTCAAGTCAATAGCAATTCTTTTCTTCTATCATAAACTTAGGAAAAATTGCAGGAAGAACAATTCATTCTTTTTATTACTAAATAACTATGACAATCTTTTGGTGTTTACTTTCTATTTTGCCTTCCTCTCTTTTAGTAATTAATTTCTTCAAAGAGATTTCTGACCAAAAAGAAAGAAAGAAAATCATTTGAAGGGAGATAGTGTTTGAGTTCTACATCATATATCGGGAAGCTTTCTGTGAAGTCATTATATTAGTAATGTTCTTCACCTATTTTTCTTTCTTGCCGTAACCCGACTATCATCAATTTTTTCCATGGCTTTTGTTACCCTTTTCCTATTCTGTTTCTTTCCTTTCTTTGTATTTGGAGGCACTTGTTATTCTTTGTTTATGGAGGACAGGTTATAGGGTTATACATGTAAACCCACTTGCATACTAATAAGTTTTACTCTTGTGGGCATGTGCCTGTTGGAGAATTATATGAACACTGCACATCCATGTCAACTTTATCAGATATGTATTTGTAACTTTCATTATACAAGTTTTACAATGGGGCTGAAGGTCTTATATGTTTGTGGAGTGCTAAATAGTAAACTTGAAGGGCATTCTGTAACAACTATCATAAACATCAAACTTATTTTATTGTCCTATTACAAGATTCAATGGGACTTTGTGTCTTTATATGGTACAACTGGGGCGTCCCTCAGACTGGGGAATTTGATGGTTTCTTGGGTGAGGAAGATGGGCTGGGATCAAGCCGTTGCTTTGTTGAAGACAGCAACATTATTGGTGTTGCTGAATACGACCAGAAAAAGTAATCAATTTCTTAGGCTGATTGATATTCTTCGTTTGAATGGAAAAGGAGCTTTCTGCAAAGTTTGCCTGGGTCCAGTTCTCCTGAGATCATATATCTCTACTTACCAAAAAAAAAAGGAATAAAAAAGCCTACTTCCTAATCCATTAAATAAGTTTTGGGATGTGTTTTCTTGTCTTACCCCCCCCCCCCCCCCCAACTGTGCTCTTTTCTTCTTCAATGATTACCCAATGATGATATTTACTTCCTAAACTTCTCAGATTCCCAATATTTCAGCCACAATGCCTTCACAATCTCTTCTACCACGGATGCAGGTTTGTCTTTAATGTGTTCTGCTGCCAATAATGTATTTACAATACATCTCATTTATTTTATTGCAATGATACGTTTGTAGCATTAGAATGACTCGAGGAGTGTAGGGAACTTAATTTGAAAGATCATTGCTGCACTGGGCATGTTTGCTCACTACTTGAATGAGTCTTTATGCAGTTACATTTTTCAGCCAAAGTTTTGTTTGACTCAACTGAACTCATGTTGCACTTTCTGTTAGTTCAAGTTTACCATTATATCATCTAATTCATCACACCTATAATGAAACTTGATAAACTCATTTTCAGTGGTTCTTCTTATTAGAAAAATTTTCATTTTTTTTCTTTTTTTTTCCTTTTTTAGTTGTCTTTTTTACATTGGTACGATAAATCATTATCAGTATTTTGTGTTTCATCTATTTTGGCAAGTCTTCCCAGGCACTCACTTCAAGTTGGTCTATTTTACAGATGATTATAATTTATAATGTTCTTTTATTTCTTGTCAGTATCATTATCTGTATAAAATGTAAGATTATCTTGGCTTTGTTTCTGGTTAACAATTGATCATATGAGGGTAACACATTCAGCCTTAATATACTTTTTAACTTCCTCAGCTTGGATTATCTGGAAACAATCCTCAGCGGAGTCATGCTTCCCAAATGCTGAGTGATCAAAGTATGAACTATATCCTTCTTAATATCTTTAACTTGGATTTAGTTATATATTATATATTGTTTGTGGAACCTGCTGTTTTTAGTTTGCCCTACTGAAAAGGTTTGTGATTGTGATGCAACCACCAGTGTGATTTGTTCATTCTATCTTCCATACGTATGTCTGAATTATGCTACACCACTACTGGGATTCATGTTGCAGTGTTTAACATGGGAGGTGGCAATCCCAGCAGTATGATGCCCATCCAGCAGCAGCAGCAGCAACATGGTTCACAGGCTGCATTTGGTAGCATGGCACCAAGTGCTCAGAATCTACAATCTGGTATGGTGGCACTTCAAAACACGCCGCAGAGTCATCCTAACTTCTCGCAACAGAGACAGCAAAATCCAGAGTGATTCAATGTACTTGCATAGATGCATTACATTTTCTCCCCCATCTTGAGCAGATGCGTTTGCTGCCACATTTTGGTGATTCCAATGACTTCTTTGTTTTTTTCACTTGTTCTAACAAATGTTAGCCCAATCGTATGTGAAATTAACCATATGATGAGGATTTCTCTTACACATCTCATAGAAGCTCAAATAGTTTATTTTACCTTCAAACGTAAAGAAAAATGGTTTGCAAATTATGACCATTGGTCCCACAAACATGATGAGAATTTCTAGGTGCATATTGTAGTAGGGTTAACCTCCAACTACCTCAATTTCAGTGATTTTGGATCTGAAAGTTTTTCTAATTTATGTATCACATACATGTACCGATACTGGATACATATAAGCTTGAGAATTCCGGGCAAATCCGAGATGAGGGTTAGAGGCGAGAGTCCAGGCATAATAAACATTCAAAATTAAATTCATCTATATTCATAATCGTAATAAACTTGAGAAAACATTAACATTCAAAATGATTATGTTTAGTTAGTACGCCGGTCACAGAGCGAGAATGAATCGGTGATCCGAGTTTCTCGGGAACTTCTGAAGTTCACTTGTCAAAGTGTGCCGTACGCCTCTCATGTCAGCCCAAAAAGATGAGGGAAAAGAAAGATTTTTAACAGGTTCTTATCTGTCAGCAGCCATGTTAGAAGTAGTTCCGAGTTCTCACCCGTAAATTATATAGAAAAACCTTGGAGTGGAAATGACGCCTAATAATTCTTTGGAGCAAACTCTATGTTGTCTACTGCTCTGAAACCCTGAGCAGTTTCGTCGCGTAAGGAATTTTCAAGTAATCTGTTACAGCAACCGCAGCATCTTTGTATGAACCATTCCAACCTGTACTCGCATGGAATAAAAAAGGGTGATTAGCGTTTTCTTCAGCCTTCAGCCCACTAAGAAAAAAGAGAAAAAGTAGTTCTATGAATTCTTAGCTTTTGACTATTAGTGTTACTATTTTCATTAAATTTTACAAAATTCCTATTTGAAAGAAATATGATCCGTCAAATCTATTAAATTTTATATGTTAAAATTATAAAACTCATACATCTAATAGTCTACTAAAAATTTCGTGACCATTACTTTCCGTTTGACTAATTGGTGTGTGCTTTGATACTCCAACTAACTGGTGTGTGCCTTGATACTCCAAAAAGAAATCGCGTGTTTGGGGTTTCGATTTAAACCTACCATTCCAAAAACTTCCGAATAAGGTCTTTGCAGTTGGATCCTCTTTTATGGGGGGTGAGTTGCACTAGCACAGGAATTAAGGAATGAATTTATCTCAATTTGACAAAAATTTACGGCTACCATCCCCAAACTGTTCTACTTCATTGGGCTAAGAAAGTATTCAGTAGAAAGAGCACGGGCTACCAGCTATAAAACTATTCAACTAATTTGATTCATTACATTATTACAGAAGAGCACTAGAGTTCCATACTTCCTAGAATAGATGACCAACTAGCATCCTCACAAAATGTTCATCAAAAGTTAAGCTTAGTACATTAGATCAAATGCCATGCAAAATCAATTTTTCTGTGAAGATGCATGTAGCTTATTTTGATTAATGACGGTACCACAAAATGCCGGTTATATCACTGTAAACATATTCAAAAGAGGGAGTGGTCTTACAAGTCCTTGAGGCATGCACTCTTGGATTCTACTTCCTCAGGATATTGTCTATTCAATGAAAAAACCGAAGGCACAGTAGGTCTGACGAATTTCTTCTGCAGAAGGGGAAGATTCTCAACAGACGTGTAGCTTGATGGTGCTGCCGAGAAGGGGGGCGAAGGAGTGGGGCATGCTGAGAAGGAGTATCTCTGATAGCCTGGTCCAAAACTAATGGGAAGGGGGGAGGGACGTGTGGGAGGTGATGATATTGGAGACTCGCGGTTAACGTTCATAATAATCAAAATCAGTTGCATTGACAAACTCTCCCCTTCAGTTTCACTCTCCTTCCCTTTGAGAAAACGCCAGATGCTTGTTTTGTTTGAAAGTTTCTCTGTCAAAGTTATTCCCAGCACTTCCTTGCTGCTTGTGATTAGGTATAACCTAACGGTCTTATGCTAACTGTCACCTACTCCTCAGTTCTCATTCCTTCTTGAGCAATTGTGCATCCTTCAATCAAAGCATATTTGACTGTTGACTTTGGGATTTGCCTAAGTTTCTTATAACCTTCTTCTAATACTTAATTTTCAGCATAAACTCTATCAACAAACTTCAACTGTCAACACCATCAGCTCCACTGGCATCAGAACCAACTTGACTTGAAAATAGAGGCTAGCTCGCTCCAATGGCATGAGAGCCAACTTAACTTTTAACTTAAATAAAGGGGCTCCGCCATAGTTCGCTCTCTCTATGAATATTAAGAATTTACATCCATTTACACTCTTCTCATCCTCAATAGATATTCTCGCTTCATAATAAAGGTCGGGTTACCATTCGGTCCATTCCTCCCGAGGCTTTGGTAGACCCGGAAAATTTTTCACTCTCCCAGGATGTCCGGGCTGGAGACTTTATCCTGTTCCATCGTAAATTAATTGTGGCATGAACATAATCTGGATTATTTTCCAACATAAAATATGAAAACAATGCTTTTAGTCATAAAAGCCCTAGTCTTGTATTTTTGTTTTATAAAACTGTTCCTGAAACTGTTTTACAGAACTAATTTAAAAACCCAAAAATATATATATATATATATATATATATATATATATATATATATATATATATAAACAAGCCCCTTATTATCCTTTTCAGCTTGTCAACATTTTTTTTTTTTTCAAGTAAACTCAAAATATTTCTCAATCAATAGTTAAAGACTAATTTCTTTCAAAACAGAGAGATAACCAAAGTGATAACCTCTCTCAACAGCTTGAATCGAACGCAGAACATATTTAAAAAGCTCAACTATCTACCACCTATACCGAGTTTTGTTGGTAACTTGTCTCCATATCTTACTCCGGGAAGTTTAGTTCAACATTGGTCTTTCTTTTATAAGACCGAATAGAGGGCATGGATGAAAGGATACCGGACAGTTTTTTAAGGTGCACAATTCCGAGATAGGATCGGGTCATGCTGTACACAGTAAATTTTCATTAGTTACATAGATTTTAAATTTATAACAAATTTTTTTCTGTGCTCCCACTTGGGGATGCTCATACGTATATAGCCTATGGAGATGTCAGACGTGCACCCATGACCTCATTACATGCATTACACTGCTTTCCTCGTTCATCTAACATTAAGCATCTTCCAAAACTTGACGATTAACTCATTAATATACCATGATATGTTCTCCAAGAGCTTACACTTAATAGTGAGACCAAATGCATGTGCACCTCTTTAACCAGGAATATGGATCATGCCATATGAGGCGCCACTACCAAACTAAAATATGTGCCAATAAACCAGCCTTAACGAACCCATTACGGCATTACCACTCTCAGATTGAGCTTCCAGCATTGTTCTGCATCACCACCCACTAAATTCCCCATTCCAACACAACGGCAGAGAAAGGTGTTTTCGACTGTACCAAACACAACAAAACACAACCAATTATTTGAAAGAAATTATATTTGGGTCACAAGCTTATCAAAATAATCAAGTTAATTCTTAGAGCCAAGTTCATATCAAACGAAACTATAAGTCAAACAAAAGCCCTCTAATACCATATTCACTAGTATAGTAGTATTAATGTAAAAGTGTACAACACATTTTAGTTGCAGCCAACCAACAAAATTTAACACCTTGCGTATGAAATAATTATATCAATCAACTAATAATAAGAACATAAAAACTGCCTGCCGCATAAAGTCTTTGACTAAAACATCATTTTCAAGTTATTATAGCCTTAATGCATAAATGAGCCTTACAGCACTTCCAAACTCACAGGACAACAGAACCAATAACAGAAAACAGAGCTTTATTCCATTAGGTGAAGTCAATTACACAGATGACATAGTTAGGTTTTATCAAGAATCAGATTTTTGGGGATGTCATTTAGCAACAAACCAAGCCTTATCCCACAAGACATCAGAACAAATAGATAAGTTTGTTATCACAAATCAGACTGTACCTGAACAGAGTCCACCTTCATTACAGATGGTGAAACCAAAGGTATCCCATACAGCACCATCTATGAGCCCCATAATTAAGCATGCAATCTGATGTGGAACAAGATACTGAATGCATAAAAATCTTACCAACATTAGGTTATCTTTCCATATATGAAATGAAATTTGAAAACAGTGAGCAAATCTCCATAATCAATATGAAAATATACCTTTAGACAGCCTTTTTCTGACAACTTCCTTCTGAGTTAAATCATGAATATATAGAAGATGCAGATCCACAAACAATATTGCTGCTTCCCTGCAGCCCTTCTTGTGTGTAACCTATCTGCAGAAGAAGATGGCTGCACGAAAACAGAAATCCGTTGGCCACATCATGACAAGTAACCGTCCAACCTTCCATTAGATAAGACCATTCCTTCTGGAAGAACTAACCTGATTAACAGAGACCAATATACAAGAACTTAAGTCAATTTTGTGAAACAAACTTGGAAATTGCAGCTTGATAGATAACCTGGTGGCAAATACTTCATAAATACATATTATCAAAGTTACCATGCTATGTTGAACTCTGCAGACGTCCAATCAAATATGTCAAAAATTTCTCGGTGTTGAACCAAATAGGTATTGCTGAAAGTACACCAAAGTTAAGGGCCAATAAATTCAAATTAGAACAAGAAGACACAATTTTTTTGGAAGATAGAAAAGATACAAACGAATATATTATTAGCATGAAAATGACCCCCCCCCCCCCCCCCCCAACAAAAAAAAAGGAAAAAAAAAAGAAAAGAAAATAATAACAGAGTATCATTTACCCAAGTGTTGGAATAGATTAATGAGTTCCAGGGAGATAAAAGTTGCACAAACACTTCACGAGAAGCAGGCTACATGGTGACTTGCTGAGTAGAAAACCTTAACAAATTGAGGCAGCAACATCTGAGAGGTCTTCAGAACTACATGAATCTATAACTAGGTTTGGTTCAGTAGACACTGTATAGTGTTCATAATTTGGTTGTAAATTTTCAGCATCTCCATCAAAGCATAAATCATGCAATGCCTTAGCAGGCAATAACCCTAAATCCCTCATCTCAACCAGCAAATCAAAAAGTAAAAAGTAAGTGTTTGATCTGCATCGATGTTTACATAAGTTGAACAAATTTCCATTGCTCAGCTCTACCCTTGAATGAATCATCTCTCGTAGCATCTGATTAACCATTTTGGAGTTTTTTTCTTTACAAAAAGCTGAAAGCATCAAATTACATGTATACACATTAGGTGTCAGACCATCTTCCTTCATCTGGTCAAACAATGCGCAAGCCTCTTGCGTTCTTCCACTTCTAAGAAGTCCACGGATGCCAACTATGTATGATATACCATCAAGAGGGTATTTCTCCAATATCACTTTTCTAAATATTCTAATAGCTCTAGAATATTCACCAACTTTTATGAGCCCATCTATAATGACAGTATGGATATGGGCATCAATACTCTGGTAATTCATAACAATACCGTGGTACACATTCACTGCTTCCTCAATTCTTTTTGCAGCACAAAGTGCACCAAGTAATCCAGTAAAACTATACTTATCTGGTGTAAAACCCCAATCAATCATAACATCATAAAATTCCACAGCAAGAGATGGAAGCCCGGCTTTGGCAAAATAGCTTAGAAGTGCATTACAGAACACTAGATCTGAGTCCATGAAAAGTCTGGGCAGTAGTTTGGGTACAAGATAAAACCTCCTGGACAGACAGATTGTAGACAACAACGAACTAAAGGTATAAGAATCAGGTGCTATGTTTTGTTTTGACAAAGTTATAAAAACTTCAAGTGCATCCTGGTACCTTCCGACCTTTGAAAGGCAATCAATTAATACATTATAAAGAATTAAATCAGGAATGTGACCACAGGATTCCATAGTAATTAAAAGACCAAAAGCATCAGTAATCATCTTGGATTGCATCAATGCTTTAAATAATATAGTATAGGTCACAACATTAGGAGCACAACCAGTTTTAGCCATTTTCTTCAACAGATTGCTAGCAATACCAAGTCTACCCGATTTACAGAATCCATTGATAAGTATAGTCCAAACATTGACGGAGATTGTTATTCCCAAAGCAATCATGAGACCCAACACTTGACTTGCCTCCACTAGCCTATTCATTTTGCAGAAACAATTGAGAAGCATCTCAAATGCCCCAGCATTGGGATAATAACCCATTCTCAACATAACGGTAACAACATGCTTAGTATGACGAATATCATTTAACTTAGAAAGATGATGAAGAGCAATGCTAAACGTCAAAAAATTTGGGGCCCGGTTCTCTCTCAAAGCCTTCAAAGCTAGATCGGTTCGATTAATCTTGAATAGAACATCCATAATTACATTACGAACAAACGTGTTAGGTGCAAACCCGTAACTTTCCATTTCCTCATAAGCCTCAAAAACCATCGCATGCATCTCCCCACGCCAATAAATCCTCAACAAGAGCAGGAAAGTTTTTGCCTTTATCACACAACCAAAACTCTGTAATTCCAAAAGAATTCCTTTCACCGTTTTGCACCGTTCAGTAAGGCGTCGAACCGGACCGACCATGCAATCAAACGCCGCCGCGTCGTGAAAGTAATTATGTTGCTGGGCACACCACAGAAAGAAGCTGAGAGCAATCAAATCAGATGGGCACTTGGATAGGGTGGAATGTACAATATGACCAGTGAGAATCACTTTACTCTTGTGAGGAAATTCTAGGCCAGAATTTAACCTCTGGGTTTCGTCTTCACGTAGAAATGTCGATGAGTAAAAGCGGAATGCAAGGGAAGGTAGTGTCCTGATGATTTGGTTTGATGTTGCCAACAAACTCCATCCGCACTTCCATAACATTTCCAGGAAAAATTACCTTTCCAAACAGCAGCGAAATAGAGAAGGGGGCATGATGGGGAGCCACAAGGTGTTTATCTCCCTGCCAAACCCTAGAAATGTAGCAGAAACAGTTTCCACATTATTAACACTCGGACGAAGCAAAAATAAAATAAAAGGTAGAATACAGTGTACCTTAGTTTATAAACTTAAAATTTTGCCTTTCGAATATTCAGAAACAATATATTTGTTGCTAAAACAACACTAAAAAATCCTACCAGTGACTACATTTTGACTGAAGCAAAAATTTAATCTTTTAAATATAGAGTTATATAAATTTAGTTTCTAAAACAAATTTAGTGTACACATTGATCTCTAATTATTTAAAGTTCACTATTTATTAGTTTTTATTTCTTTTTTAATTATGTAATTTTGGTATTAATTTAATGTTAATTTAACACATTAAGTGATATATTATAGTTTAAATTCTTTTATAAAAAACTATTAGGCTACCAAAATCTAAAAAAAAAAAAATTGACGTGTATCAGAACATAAGAAATCCTGACCAAATGTCACTTTTTTTTGGTATATATGTTAGTTTTTAATTTTGTTGTTTTAGTGAAGATTTATTGAGAATAAGCTGTAGTTTTACTGACAGTTAAATGCTAAGAACCTCATTTTTATACTCAGGTGATTTTTGTATTTTAGGGATGATTAGGGATATACATGCAACTGCATAAATGCGCTTACTTTGTTTTCGTATTGGAGCAAAAAATTAAATACGAGATATGTGCCAACGAGGTGTTTATGCCTTTTTGTTAGGGGTAGGGGTGGACACCAGCTAGCTCAGATTAGAGAAAATTTTGCTCAAACTAAGCTAAACTGACACATACATCTGTTGCACTAATTTTGGCCCAATAAAGATTTCAAACTGAGTCTTCCCATTAGAGGCGAGACGACTTTAATTGGGTTAGGGTGGTTGAGTTGCCTTCAACCTTTGATGGTTAGGATTCTTTTTTTATTTTCTATTTTTGTAAGGAAAAAATTTAGAATTCAAAATCAAACCTAACCTCATAGAAGAAGGAAGAATACAAAATTAGATCCAAACTTGCAAAGCTAGAACTTTAATAATGTTGCTCTCCAAGCAATTGATCCTTCTCATGCATTACCAACATAGATTAAGTGCATAGATGGGTGCGGACTGAGGAGGGGTCACAAGCTTCTTCTCCAAAGCCTATTCAAAATAACAATAGAAATTGCAAATGAATATAACCCATTATCGACTTTTGATCCTAACCGTATAGTCATCCATCGTGTCCCCTCTAACATTAATCCCTCTCAACTCTTGACCCCAGCCGTATAATCATCCATTGCATCCTAGACTTTTATTGCACCACCATGTTGTGATACCTTAAAAAGGAGTTTTGTGTTGTTATGAAGCAAAGGATGAGAACGAAAGCCTAGATAGGAAGGAGGGCAAGAACCAAAGGATGTGAACCAGAGATGAAAAGGAAGGAGAGAACAAGAGTTGAGAGAAAAGAAGGAGTGTCGCAGCTTCTGGGATCGAGTTTGAGAGACAAAATTGAGAGAATGAAGGGAAGGAAAGAATAATCAAGTCTAGAATCTTTTCCAAAAAATGCCCCATTATAAATTATAAAAAAAAATAGTTAGATTGGACCGGATTTCTATGGATTTAGAATTTTGAACCCAAACCTAACTAATACAATCTATATCAATCCATTAATTTTACTTATCATAATTTTAGGCTGAGCTAACCTAAACTAAATGTATCATTTTTTCGGTATGAGCTGAGTTTAAATGGGTTGGGTAATTTTTTGCCTCTCCCCTAACCTCGGGTACCAGCTAATTGGGCAGGCCACCACTTTCCGTCTCCTCTGCGCAGGTTATAAAGGCATTCATTTTTTTCACTCCAAACAAAAATATATGTATAAAGTACGTTTATAATTTATAAATTGTTTTTAAATTTAAATTAATTAATCTTATTTAAATTAAAATAATTAAATTTAAGTATCGTAATTTATACAAAATTATGGATACGTTATTATTACTCTTTACATTTATTTTTGATTATTTTTTTCTTAAAAAAATAATTTTAACATTCTCATATACATATCACAACAGCATTGCAGTATAATCATTTTTTTTTTTTAATATCTGATCCATCCTGCGATCAGCTGATGCGGAGTGAACGGTGTTTGGTGAATGTTTGCTTCGCATCTGATTGGCGGGACCCACCATAATAAGTACCAAATACGAAGGACGAAATTGGAAATTCAGAAGTGGACCAGCGAACCGGAGGCGCGGAGACTAGCTAGGCGGGTGGGCAGTGGCAGGCCCTGGGAAATAAACACATACATGGTCATCCCCGAGTCGTCGTCTATTTCCTCTCGCGAATCGAATCAGAAACTTAGTTGTGACTTGTGAGTTCAGACTTGTGCAGAGAACAGAGCGACGCAATGGGGCCGTCAACCCCCACTGTACACTCTCCGCTCGTCACCTACGTTTCCATGATTTCTTTGCTCACACTCTGTCCTCCATTTGTCATTTTGCTGTAAGCTTCTTCTCCATTTCAATTTCTTGCTCTTCTTTCTTTTTGCTGCGAAAGATCGATTTCCTAAATCAGTCTTCACCTGTTTTCGAATGCGATTCCATTTCACACCGTAGCTTCAACATTGTACTTACCGTCGCGTAAATCTGAGGATAGCATCATATTTCTTGTTTCGTTTCTTTTTTTTTTCCCTTCATTTTATGTCTGTTTGTTTTTCTATTTGCTCGCATGCTTTTGGATGATTCTTAGTCTGATGTATGCAAGCGAGATGTGAGTCTAGTACACAAGAATTTTGACGGTAGCATGATAATTACGGGATTTGCTTTCATGGCCCTCAAAGCTCAACTGAGTGGCTCGAGAGAGCAGAATGATTCATGCTGACCAGCATTTATTTCAAATATTACTAAACACTTGGTTGAATATTTTAATCTGTATCATACTGTATTTAAGTGACGACCAATTGCACTAGGCTACAAAACCCACAGAGACAAGCCGATTTTTAAATACAACTATTTCGTATCTCATCCACCGTTTTCAACGTCATTCACCGAATACTCTGATGCTGGAGGTTTTAAACTTGTTTTTAAAATTTGATCAAGTTGTATAGTTGGATTAGCGTTGCAAGCAAAACAAACAGCTTAATCTGATCGCTTAACTGTTTTGCGTTTTACTGATGCGGAAGTTAAATTTTTAGTTATAACTGAATCATTTAACGGGTCTTGCCTGTCGATTGGCTTGTGAGATCAAAGCATTCAGGTTAAAATTTACCAAGAAGTGATTATTGATTGAAGGATTTGAAATTTTAAATTTACTACGTAATGCAGATGGTATACAATGACGCATGCTGATGGCTCTATTTTACAAACTTGGGATTACCTCAAGCGGAATGGGCTGCAAGGGCTTTTAAACCTATGGCCTAAGCCCACTGCTACTGCTTGGAAGATAATTAGTGTCTACGCTGCATTTGAAGCAGCGCTTCAGCTTTTTCTGCCTGGTAAAAGGATTGAGGGCCCAATATCCCCAGCTGGCAATCGACCTGTTTACAAGGTTTTTTACACTTTGTATATGATGAACTGTGATAGATAGTGCTTTCTGTTTTAGCTTTTATAGTTTAAGAGGTACAACAATTATTGGGTTCATTGTTCTAGTTTCCTTAATTTTTGGCTCTATGCTACCTTCTTTTCTTCTTTAATTTTTTTAAGTTGCTTTCACAAAGTTGCTATTTACTAATATTGTCTGCATGCTTATGATTATTGGATCTCTTAAAGCCTGAACCTTGTTTGGCTCATGCATTGTGCAGGCAAATGGTGTGGCAGCATATGCAGTGACGTTGATCACCTACCTTGGCCTTTGGTGGTGAGGGTTTTCTTATATCATTTCCTTGTGTTTCAACTTGCTAACAATGTTTTAAATCTTGATATTTTGAACTTTGCAATATGTCCTTCAATTTGGCACTATCAGCATCTCAAAATAATAAAATTTACTTATTTGAGACTTGGCACTTATGCTTTTTAATGTAGGATTCAATTAGTCATTTCATTCTCATTTTTGAGGAACCTTCATGTGATTATTTTTTCTCAGATTTGTTCTACTATCTATGTCTTTGACTTTTTTTTCCCCATTCATTTTGTAGTTTTTCTCTTCATTTTGAGTTGCACCCACTCTCAGCTGTGAGGGCTTGTAAGTAACTTTTGGTTTTCTAGTGCACTGTTGAGAGGGGTCCTTATAAAAACAGGTTTCATTTTCATCATGGGTTTTCTATTTAATGTTATAATAATGAACTAATGAATAACTTAATAGAAATAGAATGTTTTCACTGAACTCTGCAGTTGTGTATGTTTTTGTTCTGTTGTAGGCTTATAAATACTCTAACTAACTGATTTGATGTTACAAGGTGTTCTGCTGGAAAATTGTATTTTAACTTTCCTTCTTTCAAGCTTGCCCTGGGAAGCAAGATGTTTCACCTCATTTTCTATTTTCTGCAACAGAAACACACAATTTTTACTTGCATTTTACAGGTTTGGGATATTCAACCCAACAATTGTTTATGATCATTTGGGAGAGATATATTCAGCACTCATCTTTGGGAGCTTTGTCTTTTGTATTTTCTTATACATAAAAGTGAGTCATTATATTGGTAGAAGTTGCAGGCTATTTGTTTTCAATATAGTTCTGTTTAATTTACATTCAATTTCTGACTTGAGTATCATAATAACTAGGGACATTTGGCACCATCTTCTGCTGACTCTGGCTCGTCTGGGAACATAATTATTGATTTTTACTGGGTAAGTGTTTTTCTAATCTTTGGCTTTTTTTATTGAGTAAACAGTATCTATAATATTTATTGGTTTTTCTTTAATATATAATGAATATTCACAAGGACTTACGAAATAGATAGTGAATTATAAGTTAGATAAAGGAGAAGTAGTATGACTATGACCAAGCTCCCCACCCTGTTTCCATGTCACTGTCAGTGTCATGCTATCAATTATTTATGTTTGCAATGGACCTGGTTTATATAAGTTATGGGCTTGCTAATTCCAAACCATGAAGGCATTGGAGTGCATGTCAAATATATTTAGGAATTTGCTATCCTTTTCCTCCTATAGTTTCACTAGTGACCTGCATGATGCTTTTTGTCACGATGCGGAAATGTGGACTTCGAAACTTTTCTTTAATGAATATTTTGATGCTCTGTTTGTTGCAATTTCCGCTTTCAATTCATAGAACAAATCACATAATAAAAATTGGTTCTATTCATGTTGATGCTCTTGAGAATCAAAACTCTGTATGTCTGACGTATGTAAATAGTGGTCTGAGATGTATGAAATTTAGTTTCACCTTACACACGTTATATGTAATTATCGGCTTTGTGATGTCTGGTCATTGTTTCAGGGTATGGAGCTCTATCCGCGAATTGGAAAAAATTTTGATATAAAAGTTTTTACAAACTGCAGATTTGGAATGATGTCTTGGGCTGTTCTTGCACTGACCTATTGCATAAAGCAGGTAGAGTCTTAGTTATTCTGTATGTAAATATGGAAGTCAAATAAGATTTAGTGGTCATAGTCCACATTTAGTTGGCTAATATGAAGGATTATTGATCCTTTGGAAGGCCTGTTTGTTGTTCATTGATACTCCCTTGTAGAAACTCCTTGGGCCTGGGGCCTTACCACCTTGGTGGTTAGATGACTAAGCAGCCTCTACAGAAGCATAGAGCCATCTACTTGTGGAGTGTTGTTATCTTGAGATAATATTTACTTTATGATATGGATATGATTCATATTATCTAGCACAAGGTATTGATTCTTGATATAAGTTTTGTCTACATATTGACCTTAAATGTATATGGATTCTTTTATATCAAAATTGGTAAATTGTCTTAGCAAATTTGGTAGATAAATTCATCATGCTTGCAGCTGCTCAAATTGTTTATCTTCCTATTAGCTCGCTCAGATTGCTTGTAGAAGACAAGGGAAATGGATGTTCAAAACTGGATACCAATCATGCAATGCCTTAGCATGATTCAACATTATCTGTCAGTTAATGATTCACTGTGCTCATAAATATTTACAAACTTTGAAACATTAAACTATTTTACTTGAAGTTTATTAGAGGTAATGCATGCATAACATCATTTCATATGTACATCAACACATCATAATGATCTTATGTGCATATCAACAGACTACAAGGCTGTCATAACTTTTAGGCATTTATCCTGTGGAAATTTACGTTCTTGCGGGTTAATTATCTGCAAACCACCATATTGTATTAAAGTCCCTTTTTAGCTAAAATTTTGCTATTACTTTTACCATATCCTTGTGTTATTGAACTTCCTATGTTGCCATAAATATGATGTCCTGGTGCTGACTTATATCTACTTTGAACCGGATGTATAGGATCATAGGTCCAGTCCAATATAAATAATGAACATTATTCTATTTTCTAAATTTAGCTTATAATATTTTGCCTCTTGATTGATGTTCTAATGTTTGTATTTTTGTCTTTAATAGTATGAACAAAATGGCAAAATAGCTGATTCAATGCTGGTAAATACTACATTAATGATAGTGTATGTTACCAAGTTTTTCTGGTGGGAAGCTGGATATTGGAACACAATGGATATAGCGCATGATCGAGGTTTACATATGCTCTATTTTTTTTTTTTTCTATCTCACATAGTAGAATTTTCCTCAGTAGACCATTAATTTGTTCTGAAACATGGTTATGGGCAAGAACGACAATGTGAAGTACTTTAACAACTGCCAATTTAAGGCTTTTCAATGACAATGACTCCATTAATTTTCCTTGGATCTTTATACCATTAACATGACACTTCCTATTGTTAAATTTGTTATACTGATTGCATTCTCTCTGGATCTTATAACACCTAAATCTGGCAGCTGGCTTTTATATCTGTTGGGGCTGTTTGGTGTGGGTTCCATCCATTTATACATCTCCTGGAATGTACCTTGTCAACCATCCTGTAATTCTTGGCACACAGGTAACATCCTCCTCCAGCATTTGTTGCTGTCTTGCTGATCTGTTGTAGTTATTAACCATATAGTATGGGAACAAAAGGAAAAAAGAAATACAAATCTAGGTCCTGAGTTGTTCAAATGATCTTGCCTTCAGCAAAGTATTTCCCTTATTTTTATTTCAAATGTTTCCTATCTCTCTGAAATTATCCCTACTTTATCTTCCAGCTAGCACTGTTTATTCTTGTGGCTGGAATTCTTTGCATATACATCAACTATGATTGTGACAGGCAAAGGCAAGAGTTCCGTAGGACCAATGGAAAATGCTTGGTCTGGGGTAGAGCTCCATCAAAGGTGTGGATTCACATAATCTGCTATATGATTTCCATTTGGGTTGCAGTTTCTTTATAATGTATGCCATATTGTAATAGTATACATAAATACTTGCTGTTGTAATTGCATAAGTTGGTGATATTGCAATGCCCTTGCAGATAGAGGCCTCGTATACTACCACTTCTGGAGATACAAAGACCAGCCTTCTCTTAACTTCTGGATGGTGGGTTTTCTCTTTAAATGCTGGAAACAAGAAATTGTGATCATGACTATTAAATACTGGTTGTCACTGTACTTACCCCCATGTCCGAACAGTTTGAGGCCACCATTTGTCGTTCCAGAAAAATGATTTGCACAATATGATTCCATGAATTATTGGTGTAAATGTTATACATCCAAATATGAATGCTGACCATAGGTGGGCTTAAAATCTGGGTAGCCGTAGCATTTGATTTAACGTCATTTCTTTAAAATACATATGTTATCCGGATGAAAGATAGCCAACAAACTTTCGTCTGGTACTTGCAGGTGGGGTTTATCTCGTCACTTCCATTATGTCCCAGAAATTCTTGCTGCTTTCTTTTGGACTGTCCCAGGTCTTTTCAATCATGTAAGGATGCTTGTTTTTCTGTACAAGTTGAAATTTGGGTAGAATGTTTAGCTTAGTTCTTTTTGTTTCCCGTTCTTGCAGTTTTTGCCTTACTTCTACGTGATATTTCTTACCATCCTTCTCTTTGATCGAGCTAAAAGGGATGATGACCGATGCAGATCTAAGTAAGTATATTAAAAAAACTAACGCTATTGTTACCTCTGCAATTTCGTTTTAGCTTACAAAGATCCCCAGTAACCACGGAGACACCGCACGCACTTGTCTATCTAAGATGATTCATTTTGTTATTTTGTCTAAAGCGATTATATGAGGTATCCGCAATTTCACGTGGATTGTTGAGAGATAAAGACGGATTTATAGAATATGTCTTCTTAATGTTGTGTTGCCCATAAATTTTTTCTAAATGCCTGAATATCAAGGTCTTCATATTGAAGCAGAATTGTATAAAATTAAAATGCACGGCATCCTCAGAACTAATAATTTAATTTGGGTTTGAGTTAAGTTCTAGTACTACAAAGATTTAGGAAATTTTAGTACGGGGTCAGCATGGTTGTCTGAAATAATTTTCACTACGCGCAGGTATGGGAAGTATTGGAAACTCTACTGCGACAAGGTCCGTTGCAGAATCATTCCAGGAATCTACTAAAGAGTAATAGTTCATTAAGGCTTGACTTCATCCTCTTCTCTTGGTTATCATGCCATGTCGGTAACTTAGGACGTCATGTGTGCTTATATTTTGGTTTCCGTTTGCTCTCGGTGCCCTACTACCTGTAAACTCTGATCCATAGTAGTGAAACTCGTAAAATTAGCTAAAGGGGATTAGAGATCCTTTTAAACCGGTGTAGGGCTTTCACTAGAAGCTAATTATAAACCTGATTTTGAGCAAGTGTTTTGACTTTGATTTTCATCTTTCTTAATGACAATCTATGTTTAAATGCCACTTGGGCAATCTAGCTGCTAACAACCTTGAGAAATAGGAATTTACGTATATTAATTTCTCTCATTTATGGATTGCATGGTTGAACTGTGCAAAGTGATGTAGTTGTATGTAATGGGCTTGCTTTGGACCGTTATGAAGTCGATATGAAACCTCTTGGGATGTTAATCCATCCTGAATAATATTTCCAAACTTTTAGATTCATAATCAGCTATTGATATTCTGCTCTTTAGTATGTTCCTCGATGAAGTTTTTAATATGGAATCAGAACTCATTGATAGAAATGGTGAGCATTTTGTGTACTATTATTTATTTCATTTCTTTTACTTTACAATCTACAATACTGATTTACATTTTTGGCAGTCCTGCTATTTGTATAATTGTCTTCTGTAGACTATTTCTGTTCCTAAATGTAGTAGAACCTGGCTTTTATTAACTGGTCTTTTTGTCCTCATGGTTGCGTGGGGTTTAATAAAATACTAACTTGAGGTGCCAGTTTCAAATGATTCGAAAGAGGAAGGATTTTTGTTATTCTTTTTACAGGATGATAAACCACATTGTCGGGTAATGTTGCATAATCAGTAGCGTCAAGTAAAATTATCTGTTTCGTTATTATTTTTAAAATAATGTTGATATAAAAACATTTTGAAACTGTAATTAAGACCGGTGTTGTTTACATTTATGTCAGTCTTCTTTTAAAAATACTTTGTTTCTCACTTTTTAAGAGTTTTGTAGTCTGATATATGTAGTTTCAATTTTCCTATTTGAGTCCTTGTAATTAGCTGTCACAATCCGTTTATATAACGCTGTTATGCATCTCCTATATGACACAAAGATATGGCCTTAGAAATAATTAAAAAAAAAAAAGAAGACGAATATCATCCAACAGAAAAACTGAAACTTGTTAGCGCATTGGTGGAATCGTGATAACAAGAAAAATTTAAGCCTAACTTTTTACACTACTAATAGGTTTCCCAATATCAATATCGTATGATCCCAATCTTCGTTGCAAAATGGACATAAAATGTGCTTGACATTCTTATTCCGTAAGAGTAAGAGATTTATCGACATGAAAAGATTAAGTATTTACATTACAACCTCAATTCAACTTTAGTCTCAAGTAATTCATAGGTTTCACAATTAACAATAGCACAAAGATATTCTATCAAAACAAATAAGAGAATTACGAACTTAACTTTGTATTTTCAAAATCAACGAAGATATAAATTAATCCCTTACCTTAGTGATCGAGTTGTATTATTTGTGTTTCTCACATCCCTCACACAATACATTGCAAAACTATAATAATTTAAAAACAGATTATATAATCTTATAGGTTGGAGACATCTTCAACAAGTTCGACTTCCACACTCATTTAAACAATCATAATCTTGAATCAATAACCTGATGACTTCATTATTAAAAAGCATACAAGAAAACAAAACATGCAAAAATTGTTAACCGGAACTTGAGAATCCCAAATGGAGGTGATACTTTACGAAAGGGCCAAAAATTGAGCTCCACTTAAAATCATATAAGACTAACCTAATGTTTGAGAGAGAGAGGAAGAACATCACAGCTGCTATATTTCTTTTAAAAAAATGGAAGAAATTCGAATTCAGTTAAGAGAAGATGAAAACTTTTAAATGTTGCATATGGGACCCATCAATTTGTATAGTAGCACTCACTAGTTCTTTGGGCATGAAACTTGTCTATACTTCCATATCGAGTCCACTGGAACATAGACCTGCAACACGTAATATTCCTGCAGTAACAGCCTCAACTGAGGATGAAATAAAACGATCTGAACAGAGGAAGAAAATAATCGGAAGTGTGGTGAGAGCATGTGGGACAATTCACTCCCATTATGGTGCAGGAAGTAGTATGTGAGGAAAAGGGTCTAGGTTTAAAAACAGCACCGTATAAGCCAATGAAACCATTTAATTAAATATGAGACAGAGTCATCATCTAAGAACTCCACCAGATATACACCAAGAAAACAGCATCAAAACATGGAAGTTCAATTTGGTTAAAATGGTCTCTTCCTCAGGAATTGCGGTTGGGTAATGATTTAATTACAAGCACAACGTGCAAGCTCTCCAAAAGGGCAATCGAAAAAATGAAAAATAAAGCAACATATATACTATAGTTCTAATAGAAAGACACTCAACAAGTAAACAAGGAAACACTGAACAGGTTAAGGGAAAAGAATTGAGAGATGCTAACCTCCTCATCCACGTCAGTCAGGTAGGATGTGAGAAGCTTTATCCATTTTGTCAGCACTCCCTCAACATTTTGATACAAACTATCGGTACAAATTAATCTCAAACAATAGATAGAATTATTCAGTAACCACAGGGAACATGAACTGTAAAAACTGATACACAGTAATAAAGTCAATCTCCTGTCCAACAAAATAGAAAGTAAGATAATAGTGGTGAGCTGCGGCTTTCTCTTGTTTTGCGCAGAGGGAAGCTTTTAGTTGGTAAATTCACTTCAATTACTGGGAAAAGACGAAGAAAATAAAATGTTCCAATAGTTTTAAACAAACTAATATTTGACAGGCAAGAGTCAAGACAAGCAACATGACCGAGAAAGGCAGATTAACTATAACATAGACTTTTTATGCACACGAAAAGTTGCCAAATCATGACCATCCAACTATAGCATTATGTACATAGCCGCACTTTACCCAGTAAATTAGAATCACAAACCAAATTAACCAAAGATGGGAGGAATAAAAAAGTGCAAGAAAGAGATGGAGAAAGACTGGCGGAAGAGATGGACAAGCACTGAATGGTTGTCCATTGTCCACAGCCGTCTTATATTCACTCGGTGTCATTGAGGCGGTTTTAGTTCTACTCTGTTACTGTATTGAGGCGGTTCACTCTGGTACTGTTCAGGAGCTTAGACATACAGCTGTTGCTACTGTAGGTACTCTTGGTCGCTATTATATACTCTAACAGAAAGTCGTTAATGCGTTAAAGGTTGATTATGTTTATAAGTTAAAATTTATAATAAGTTTAAATCTTAAAAGTTAAAAGGCGAAAGTCAACTCCAAATTTTGAGGGAGTTACAAATTTTGCTTCAAGAAAAATTTTAATAAAATCAATTATGATGCATTATTTTTTTTTAATTTTGATTGTTTACTTTTTATAATTAAATAAACTTAATAATAATTAAATATTTTGTTAACTATATTTATGTTTTTAATAAATATTTAATAAAATTTAATTTATGATAATAAAAAATTATAAAAATAATATACATAAATAAAATGTATTAAATTCTTATACTTTAAGTCATATAAAAATTTTTTATAATATTGATTAAGATAAATGATTTATTATATTTTAAAAATTATATAAATTATTTATATATTTTAAATTGAAAATAATTGAAGAATAATTTCAGATATATAAAAATAGTTTAGAATATGGGAAAATAATTTAAAAATAATTAAAATTACATAAAGAATAATTTAAATGATGTAAATACTAAAAGGCGATTTATTTTTATTAATATTAAAAAATTGTTTTAAATATATACTAAATAAAGTATAAGGAAATTTAATATCTATATAAAGCTCGCATACAGTCTGCGTCGCAACGTTGCGTTTTGACCCTTGATTCGTTGGACGGAAGAAAAATTGATGATGGCGCTGTTTCCATTTGGCTTCTCCCATCCTCTTCTTTGTCCATCTTATTAGGGTTTGCTGTTGTGAAGTTGCAGTTTATTTTCATTTCTCCATTCTTATAGTACGAACGCGAAATAATCCAACCGATTCAACAGTACATTGCAATTCCTCCATAGTCTCGTATCCACCATCTCTTGCGACAAGGTGAGCGTTTCTTTTCCTCCCTTGGCTATGCTCAGCATTCCTGGTATGTGCGGATTTTCCAAGTTTAACGTTGGAACATCTCAAAGTAGTTTTGCTTTACAACTGTGTAGGGTCCCGAGTTGCGGACTGGTTTATTATCTATGTGCGCTACAAATTTTGCGTTTGTCATCAACCATAATTGCTTCGATTATGTTGCATCTTTTATGTCTTTAAGGTTTCCATACTTATGAAATCGCTTTTGAACAGAAGATGTCGTCTTATGACAATGTTGTTGGTGGGAAATTGAAGCTCAAGGGAAAGGCTTTGGATGTGAAGGCTGGTGGAGTGAAGAAGAAAAAGAAGAACAAAAAAAATCAAGAACAAATTCCTCAACTCACTGAAAATGAAATTTTAGCAGGTTGGTATCTTTGATTCATGGCACGTTATTGTTCTTAAGTTATTACACTAACACAGGTCGTGAACAATTTTTTTTAATGGAAAAAGATTTTTTTTTTTTTTTTTTGGAGAGAAAAGAGGGTAGAACTAGGGTGTGGATAAGATATCCTTCATAACACAGAAAATAGAAAACAACAAGGTACAAGAGAAAATCAAGAACGTGGCAAAGTTGACTCACTATTCCAACAACATTGGCAATGTCGGGTACTGTTGTGGTTATATAAATAAGACTCCTAACCTTGCTTCTAAATTGAAACACATCTTCAACTACCAATTTCCAATTCCCTTGACCACATAACGGGAAGGGATATGCAACAACTGAAAGTAGAGACGTCGCATATGCGCTGCTAGGAAAGGAAAGTAATTTCTTAAATTTGTAGAGGAACTGGAACTCACTCTGAAAGGTAAGAATGATGACAGCAAATCCAATAGATAAATGAAAACAACTTGGATTCACTCTCCAGACATTGCTTTTAGAGAGACCCTTTTTCTGAGACTGTCACTGTATTTGGAACCTTTTATGACTTTGACTCCTCTCCTCGAAGCAGAGCACTCGTAATCCTCTGTTCCTAATACGTTGCTAAATAAAGTTACGATGGTTACTCACCCGCTGTCTTTGTCAAATATATATTGTGATCAGAGATTTAAGTGAAATTACAAAATTTTCCTTTTGTAAAAGCTCTTATTTTTTTTTGGTGTATATAGAAGCTTTTATTGCATATTTGATCTGGAAGTTATGTTCTTCTTTTTCCCCTAATTAGAATCGTGATTTGTTTGGTTGTAATCATAATGAATCATGACCCCCATAGGGTGCAGGAATTAAAGATGATGGAAATCAATGCTTTATGGCTACATTTAACGTGAAAGACAAATTAACAGTCAAACATTTACCAGATAACTTATTTCTTAGTTCTGCAAGCAGAAATTGATGGTTGCTTAAACTGTTTGGTTCGACTTTGCTCTGATCCTTCTACCTACAATTTATGTAATTCATGTTCTTTGTAGGTGGAAGTACAGAACAAACTGAAGATCCTGATGATGATGAAGTTGTAAGTCAGTTAAACAAATTAAATGGGGAAGGGAAGGCTGCTCATTATGATGATCATCTTACACCAGCAGAGAGACGATATATAGAACAGAGGGAGAAACTTGATGTTCATAGATTGGCCAAGATTGCTAATAAATCTCACCGCGATAGGATTCAGGATTTCAACCAGTATCTGGCAAACATGAGTGAGCATTATGATATTCCAAAAGTTGGCCCTGGTTAATTCAATGAGGTGTACAAGTATTAGCGCCCCCATTAGCATTTGTATTTGACAGTGTAATATTAATGTTACGCTTTTGCGACGTTAAAAAGGAAAAATGTTACGCTTTTGTAAAGTTACTGTTGCCCCGGCAGATCATTTGATCTTGGAATGTGTTACATTGCAGATGATAAATCTTGGTTCCTTCTGGATTAGTAAGTAAATTTTATTTTCTTTGATACTATGACTGATTTTTATCTTGTCGTTAGGTCGTGTGAATCTCGAGTCCAACGTTCCGTGTCTGTAGAATTTCCGTTGAGATTTATAGGGAAAACCAGGCAAAAATGTTCTCGTTATTCTGCACCCTCTTAAAAGTAACGGCCTCTATGTTGAGGTGGGAGTTGGGGTTTGGGGGAGCCAAGAAATGGAAATTGTATTTACTATTTTGCTTTTATTTGAGGTGTTGGCTTTTAAGTCTTATAATTATTTGATAAATTTAATAATTAAATTTTGTAAAATAAAATATTGTATAAAAATAAAAATATAAAGTAATGAAACTTAGAATTGTGTAAAAAGGGAAAATAGAAAATCAAGCAAAATTGTTATGATGAACCCATTTGCTTAAGCTTCGAGCAGCAAAATAGCACTGAAAATTTTAGCTAATGCCCAGTTCAGTGGGAGAACAGCGATGGATGGAGGGCGCTCCGAAGTCCCAAATTGTTTATCATTAACATGGCCACTCATACTCGCATGACGAACTGCATTAGTACAAGCGGACTTACACAGTTACAATGGGTTCCTGGCTTCTTAGCTTTGCATTACATACATTATGCAAAAACAAAAGCTATTAATAATTAGATACAGCGCCAATAAAGGTCTTGATCTCGGATAGCCATTGTTTTAAGCAACAACCAAATGAAGATATCGCTTGCAAAATGTTAGGATGGTCTCTGCTAGAATTTGACATGTAAACTCTCAGAGCTCATTGCTATTTGCTACAAGATTGAATCCAACCATAAACACATAATTTTGACAATCCAAGTTCCCACTAGGTTCATCTATGAATCCACCTGCCTGTAAGCAATTCAGTTTCTAACTAACATGAGCTTATTGAATAAATACAAACGGAACGAACTTGTTCCATTTCTTATTTTCAATGAATAACTGAGAAGATGACTGGAACACATGAATATAGCTACACGGGCAACCAGACCAAAAGCCAAACCAGCACCAGGAAAGTGGTGTGATATGAGCCTAAACACTGTCTCATGCACAAACTCGGATAAAAGACAAATCCCAGGGCATTGCCACCACAGGATCCTTGAAGACAAAACCCCAGGGCATTGCCACCAAGAAATCCTTGAATGCCACTCACAGCAAATTAGCAACTCAATCATCGGGTTTCATCCTCAAGGTTGCGGAAACCATTAGTCAGGTCCTCATGTAGCTTCTTAAATTTGGCAACCAGAGCTGCTTCACCCTCTGCTGGATCCTCAAATTTCTGAGATCTGCAATGTCAGTAGATCAAATAGAGTAGAACTACTTTCCTTAAGATATCAAATTAAGTCATCTTGTCCAGTTCTGAAGTTACTTACACCAATTGGTAGAATAGGTCTCCTAACCGATGCTTAACAAGGCTGTAAGTAATCTTTTGACCATCTGTACCGGCTCCCCTCTCAACTGCCTGCACATTTAGTGACCCCAAGTTAAAATCCCATGACGTTGAATTCATTAATTCAATTTAACTGTCTTAACTGAAATGTCTTTTTCAAGACAAATAATTAACAGACTGTCAGAGCCAAACATATTATTATTCATTCCATTGTTCCCATAGTGATGAGCATAACAACAATCCTGATTCTTCACACTACTGTTAGGAACCCTACCTGATTTGCCAAATTGTAGAAATGGATAATGTTGCGCATCATCCAAACAGACTTGTAGAAGGGGCAGAATTTGTCATATCTGTCACAGCCACACAAAACAGCCACATAAGATAAACAACAGATATCATACCAATTCAAGGAGTTGTACTATATGATACATGTCAAAGAAGGGCACTTACGGAGTAAAAGCATTCTGAGCAAGATAATCCTCTCTCAAAAGCTTTGCTGTTTCCAAGGTGATCTTATCTGCTTCAGCTAAAGCATCCTTGCCTACAAGCTACAATAATTCACATTTTCACTATACTTACAGAACGTAAACATAGATGTCCTGATGAATTTGCCTAAACTCCAAAAAAAGGCCATAATGGAGTATATTGTGTCCAAGCTCTACTCCTCATCATAGTATTCTTTGAGTTGGCTTTATTTTGTAACCCAGGATTAACAAACTGCACTACATAACAAATAGTTGAAGCTAATTCTTTCCTAGGAGAGACAGTGTGGGAACAAGCATAAAACTACATTCAAGAAGCCAGAACCAATTAAGAACACACCTGTACAATTTCATTCAAGTCATCTTCTCTCTGCAGCACTTCACGAGCCTTTGTCCTAATGTTTATAAAATCTGGATCAAATTGTTCATAGAAGGACTCCAATGCCTGGATGTACAAAACAAAATAGAAAACAGTATACAATCAACAGCATCAACTATATGAACACAAGCGAAGAATGCTGGAAAGAGAAAGTGAATCATAAGGTAACAGATTCCTGGACACACCGTTGAGTACTTTGAATAAGATATAAGCCAGTTTACAGAAGGAAAATGCTTCCTCTGGGCAAGCTTTTTATCCAAACCCCAGAAAACCTGCCAAATCAAGGAATTTATGGCATCAGTCAAGACACCATGAGGCAGCCTTTCTTCCCTAGCAGTTAGTCCATTTTGATAAGCACAGTTTAAGTTACAGTTTTACCTGGACTATGCTGAGCGTTGCAGATGTCACAGGATCCGAAAAATCTCCTCCAGGTGGAGAAACAGCACCAACAATTGTGACACTGCCAGTACGTTCAGGACCTCCAAGACATTTTACTTTGCCAGCACGTTCATAGAATGAGGCTAAACGTGCAGCAAGGTAAGCAGGATATCCACTGTCTGCAGGCATTTCTGCCTGTGTAAAAAAAATACAATTAGATTAAAAACCTAAGCAAGTTGAAGCGCCATTATACAATTTTTTTTTTCATAAAATATAATACAACATATATGGGACTCAACGAAATAATAATGTGTTTTTCCGTCCGTACATCTCATTCATAATGATATGCACAGTGTCTCTATCTTAATCAATAAAGATAATGAAGTATCATAAGTAAAGATACAAAATCACATAAGTACTTGAAGCACCAAAAAAATAACTAGAAAGAGTCAACTTTGTTTGAAAAAAATTGGTGAATAATTGTCATTGCATAACTTAATATAATACTAACCAGACGTCCAGAGATTTCACGCAATGCTTCTGCCCATCTAGATGTTGAATCTGCCATCATGCTGACATTGTAACCCATATCTCTAAAATACTCTGCTAATGTGATTCCTGAGATCCAAAAGAAAACACAGTCAAAAGATGCCTCCCATAAAAAGCTCAATCTCTTCCAAATAACAACATTTACCCACATAATTGAACCTTAAATCAAATAAAGAATCAGTTTCACGCTTTCATTAAAAATTTGCGCTGTGACAATGCTAAAGAATACTCTTCTACACAATTTTCCTCTTATCTAGTGGATCGGAATATTTTACATCAGTTATCTTGCTCTACTACCCCTCAACAGAGCAAAGTTGTTGAAATAAAAAACTACCATTTGTTGGAAGTGTCACGTGCCCTCTTGTTTACTATGAAAGTGCCAAAAATATTCTGAATTAATGCTGTCTCCACAGCCTGCTTTCTAATTATCCGAATGCCATCCTTTGTCCTTCATGATAAAATCTCTTTTCTATCCTTTTTCCATCATTTTCATTACTTCCACTTCCTCCACGTGTTTTTAGGTGTAATTGCTTTGTTCAGGATCTCTACCATAAGTGTCTAAACTCGACCTCCGATCTCTAAAGTGTGTCTTTCTTGGTTATCCTAGCAATCAAAAAGGATATTGTTGTTACTCTCCTGACTTGGGTTGCTATTTGGTCTCTGCCGATGTCAGTTTCTTTGAGTCCCAGTCTTTCTTTGCTCCACCCATTGAGTCCCCTACCAATCAGTTTTCACCTGATGCCAATGAGTTCTTCTTGGTTACCTCTACTCCTTCAGGGTCTGATGGTATTTCTCTAGTTACTGATTCTATTATTCCTATTAGACTTCTTTTGAAATAGGTATACGCTTGCAAAGTACCTACAGCTTCAATTCATGTCCCTAGCACGACATCTTCTCTAGTTTCTCCTCTACCAACCTCTTCGGCATATGATCCACCCTTTGATTTGGATCTTCCTGTCGCTCACCATAAAGGTACTCGTTCTTGCACCTTACCAGGTAATCATGTTTCTCATTACCCATTAGCTTCGGTTGTTTCATATTCCTCCTTACCAGTTTCTTCTCAATCCTTCATTGCTTCCTTAGATTTTGTTGTTGCTCCTAAGACTCTTGTAGAAGCTCTAGGTTAGTTTGGGTGGTGTGCTGCAATGGATGATGAGATGGAGGCTCTTGAACAAAATCAAACCTGGGACCCTGTTCCTTTACCTTTTGAAAAATCTGCTATTGGCTGTAAGTGGATGTTTTCGGTTAATGTCAATCCGGATGGTTCGATTGCTCGACTGAAGGCTCGTCTTGTTGTAAGGGGATATACTCAGACCTATGGACTGGATTATTTTGAGACTTTCTCACTAGTGGCCAAGATCACATTAATCCTGTTACTTATCTCTTTGACAGCTTCTCATCATTGGTCCTTTCAGTAACTTGATGTGAAGAATGCATTTTTACATGGTGATCTGGCAAAAGAGGTCTATATAAAGCAACCACCTGGCTATGCTGCTTGAGGGGAGGAAGGACAGGTTTGTCAATTGAAAAAATCCTCGTATGAGCTCAAACAATCCCCTCAAGCCTGGTTTGGCCGATCTAGTCAAGTTGTGGTAGAATTTGGCCTAACAAACTGTGATCATGATCATTCAGTATTTTTTAGATGTTCTAGTTTAGGATGTATTCTCCTTACTTTGTATGTAGATGAAATTGTCATCACTGATAGCGACTTAGCAGGTATTGTAGAACTTGCTTTTCGAAGTTAAAGTTTTGGACTAAAGAGCTAAGAGCCCTTCAATATTTTCTAGGTATTGAAGTGGCTAGGAGTTGTAAAGGAGTCTTATTATCACAAAGGAAGTATGTTTTGGACATGTTAAGTGAAACAGGTCTCTTGGGTACCAAACTATGTGACACACATATGATTCACAATGTTAAGCTAGGACCAAAAGATGGAGAATTGCTAGAGGAACCAAAAAGGTACAAGCGAATAGTGGAAAAATTGAACTACCTGACCATCATGAGACTAAACATTGCTTTCTTTGTGAGTGCAGTTAGTCAGTTCATGGCCACCCTGTGAACCTCCCATTGGTAAGCTATAATGCATATATTAAAGTATTTGAAGAAGTCACCAGGATATGGCTTACTCTATCAAAGCCATGGTCACTGTAGAGTGGAGGGGTTTCAGATGCAAATTGGGCAGGCTACCCCATAGATCGAAGATCTACTTTAAGGTATTGTGTTTTTGTAAGAGGGAATCTAGTGTTATGGAAAAGTTAGAAGTAGACAGTTGTCTTTCGTTCCAGTGCTGAGCCAGATTACTAAGCTATGGCACATGCCTTGGTTGAATTAGTTTGGATTTCATATCTCCTCTGTCAACTTGGGATGAAGTGTCCTATGAATATGGACCTATGGTGTGACAATCGGGTAGCCACACATATTGCCACAAACCTAGTTTTCCATGAAAGAACCAAGCATCTTGAGGTGGATCGTCATTTTGTGAGACAAAAACTTGAAGAAGGGGTCATTAGTCTGAAGCATGTTAAAATAGGAGACCAACTAGTAGATATCTTTACAAGTCCCTTTTAGGGAAACGAGTTAATATATTTGTAACAAGTTGGGCAATGATTAATATATATGCTCTAGCTTGAGAGGGAGTGTTAAGAGTTAATAATAATGGGCCTAGGCCGTGTTCTAGAACTAATGGACTATGCCATGTACTCTTGTACTTTCATGATCAGTTCTAATATATATACTTGCTGGGAACCCTCATTGGGTACAGCTTTTCACAAATCAACTATTCTTTTCTTCTAACATTGACAATCTAGATAGTACACACATATAAGAAATGTAACCAAGCATTAACTATTAACTTTACTACACAGGAGCCCAGGACAATGCAAAAAATTTCACTGATTGCAGCACTAAATGAACTTTACATGCTACAAAAAATTATAATTGACAACAGGAAAGAATTAGGGAAAATGTCAATCACAACAACAAAAAAGATGTTCTAAAATCTATAATCACAGCAACAAAAAGATGTTCTAATATCTACAACGCTAGAAGTCACCTGTATAAATTGAAGCCTCACGAGCAGCCACTGGCATGTTTGAGGTATTAGCCACTAGTGTTGTACGCTTCATGACAGATTCTTCACGGCCATCAGGCAATGTCATTGTAAGTTGTGGAAAGTCCATGAGAACCTGAACAATCATTAAGTACATCAAGCCAACCTATACAAATATTCAGTATTAGTAATTAGAAACTAGGAAAGAAACATACCTCTGCCATTTCATTTCCACGTTCCCCACATCCAACATAAACAACAGCATCAGAGTTGGAATACTGCAAATAAACAAATTGCAAACTTAATAAGTTGAAGAAAACTTTCATAACAAAATCACAATGCCTTGAGAGGCCATGTGAGATTCACCTTAGAAAGTGCCTGACTAATGACAGTTTTACCACAACCAAAAGCTCCAGGTATGGCACAAGTCCCACCAAGAACAGAGGGGAAAAGTGCATCAAGAACACGCTGATATAAAACAAGGTTATCAGACAAGACAGCTATTAAAATTAGTTCATAGGTGAGGCAAGCAATAACAATTAAGTTTACCTGACCAGTGAGCAGAGGAGTATCAGCTGCAAGTTTTGATGCAACAGGTCTTGGTGTACGTACAGGCCAAGTCTGAAAGAGTACATGCAAGCTAAGACAATTTAGTACTGGATGATAAACATAAAGTAACTAAGAGAACAAATCGGAGAACCTGGAGCATGGTGAACTGTTTTTTGACACCTTGAAACTCAAGCTCCAAAACAGTATCCTGCAAAAGCATATGAAAAGACTAACATCTTATACCGCAGCAAACATAGAGAAGATCCTGAATACAAAAAAAAAAAAAACTTGAAAAATGTATAAACAACAGTTGCACAAAGCAATCCCCCTACTGTTACAAAATTATGAAGCAAAGAAAAATAGCTCATAGCAACCATTTTAGACTTTAAAAGAAATAATTGACTTAACAATGGTCTCACAACCAGAAACAGAAAGTAAGCTGGAAATACAATAGCAAATGAGTTCAAACGACAAACCTTCAAGGAGTATTGACCAGGTGGTGCAATGTAAGTAATCTTTCCCATGGCATCAGGAGGAAGTGCAATGTGGTGTTGCATTAGACTGTTTTCAAATACAGTCTGCAATCAAAATTGATCCACACATAGCTTCAGCAGACAATTGATAAAATAAAATAAGAGTCGTTACCAAGCGAATCTTTATGGCTAGAAACTTACAGCATACAGATCTCCGCCAGTTAATAGGTCTCCTTCACCTGTCACCAGTGGCTAAAATTGAATCTCAGGAAAAAAAAAATGGAAAGAGACCACAAATAAGAAAAATCCTCTACCAAACAATATTATTATATATGCTCTCTCCAGTTACCAATTTTTTTAGGCTGAAACTCCCAAAGTGTATCTTTGTCCAGTGCTGGAACGGAGACACCACGAGGAATATAGACATCACCAGATCTTTTAGCAATAGTTTTCAAAGGCCTCTGTTTTTGTCAGAAATGTAAATGTTGAAAAGAACAGAATGAACTCTCTCTCTCTCTCTCTCTCTCTCTCTCTCTCTCTCACACACACACATACACACACACACACACATATGTATGTTGATATATCTGAATTAGTCATCAACTAAAGAGTGAAAGTCCCAACTGCCAAATAGAGGAAGGCAAACCTGAATGCCATCAAAAATATTTCCTAATATTCCGGGCCCCAACTCCACAGATAAAGGCTGTCATATAACATACTGCTTATCAGCTGAAGTAGGCAATAATGCATTTAAGCAATCAGGAAAGGGCTATAGTAAATCTCACCTTGTGTGTCCGTAAGACAGGATCGTTTACCATTAAGCCAGCTGTTTCCTCATAAACTAAATTGCAGAGAAACAATGGGTTTCTTGTTATATTTTTATAAAAGAAACTAACTGAAAAGAATAATCTGATCTCCTTTATGCAGCTGTATTTTTGTGTGTATAACCTTGTCGTTGAAAGCGATAAGCATGCATACTAACAATTAGACACAATGAAGGATTCAAACTCATGCGACTGCTATGGGGTAACTTAAAAGTATGAGACCTTGGATAGTGGCAGAATCCCCTTCCAAACGAATAATTTCACCAATGAGGTTATCACGACCAACACGTACTAGTTCATACATAGCAGCCCCAGCCATGCCATCTGCAACCACGACTGGTCCTGATACCTGAGGTAGTTAGAAGAAAGCATAACTAAACAACTTTAGCATCCATGCTCGTGTGTTCAATTCAAGTTACTGATGGGGCGTGATTGACTATTTGAGACAACAGATTTAGCTTGAAGAACAACTTCATACACCCATTGGATCCTCAATGAAACATAATAATAAACTCGCATCAAGCCATAATAACAACACACAACCACCATGACCCAGACACAGAACAAAAAACAATAGCAAAAGATCAACCCCGTAAAAAGGCTAGCAACCTTACAAGATAACCACAAGTTCGCCACAAAATCCGGATAAAGTTATACTAGAAAAGCACATTAAATGACTTAACCGATTCAAAAGCTCCATTTAGTCCAAACCGCGGAATAACCACAGAGCCAGTAAACAGAGCATGTATGAGTGCATTAATCCTTGGATCGACTGAACTTTGATAAACTCAATACCAACAACCAAATCACGTGATTCGATCCTTTAATGAAAATTTAACGTCTAGATGAAAAATTCAAACAAGTCCAATAGAATCAATCTGATTATCTTCGAACTGACCAGTTTAAGCGAAAATGAAGAACAGATCGCAAACTAGAGCGTACCTTACGAACGTAACCGTATTCACTCTCCTTCTCGGAGTCTTCAAAGGTGGTCAAGCGAGCTCCGTAAACGGCTGGCATTTTCAGGCAGAGATCAGATCGGACAAGTGATACAAGGATTGGCCACTGAATATGAGCTTGAAATTGAATATGAGTTATTGAACCTCTGAAAAACGACCAAAACCCTAGGGTTTCGACCGAATTATACAGCAGAGACAGCAACACGGGAAGAACTCAGAGAGAGAAAAAAGATTGATAGAGGGAGTACGTGAATAATTGATTGGCAAATCTGTAGCACTGGAGCCCGATATGTGATGGCGAGGGAGGGTGCGATCGGATGCATAGCAAGAGCATGCTCCTTCAATCCGATTTACACGTCTGGAGGTCCCCACAGGATTGAGTTTTGATGCGGACGTGGGAGAAAATAGACGGGCTTAACCCATCAAGATGCTGCACCATGCAGAGCATTTTCTTCTGAACCAGCCAATTGCTAATTGCCGCGTTGCCGTATAAATTTGGATGCCGGTCAAATCTGTAATGTAGAGTTGTACTGAATAAGGACGGAGGTTTTTAATCAACTCAATGCAGCACGTGCCACATGGCAAATGTAGATTTGTCGTGTCATTCTTTATTATTCTCACTCAAAGATTGCCCTCAACTATCACAGGATAGCTGCGTTTTCTTTCCCAGAAAATGGCATGGATTTGCTTCGCTTGCATTTGTGCGACATCATCACGCAGACTTGAGTACCCCGTTGCATAGCAGCTATGAAAAATTATTTGGTACTTTTATGTCAAACAAAAAATATATATATTTTGAGTGCTTTTAATATTAATTTGAAGAAAGATAATTAGAACAATTTGAACAGGCAAGAATGATAATCGCTACTTTAGAGACTACCTAATTGAGTTGAAGTTATAATAAACATACATTGTTATGATAGGAAGATTTCATATAACGCTTGAGCCTGCTAAATTTAATTAAAAGTGATATGAATAAAATATCTGGCTTGATAATTTTGACAAAAAAACAGCTGAATTGGCGCGACAGTGTACGGTAAGTGATGGGTCCATTGACTCCTTACCTTTTTGTTGTCCTTTTTTAATTAACTTTTATTTTTATGGTTCTTCCTCCCGATTGCATCCAGGTAGAACAACCACTGGTGTCTTCACTAGAAAGAGTCGCAGTGAGCTACCGAGGGCAGCAAAGCTAAACGTAGAAACTTGGCGGTATTAAAGATTCACTCAGCAAGGTAACTCACCTCCTCTTCTCGTAGAATTTCACTGTTTGTCTCTGGATTAGAGAGATTGGCACTTGCCTCTTGTGAATTTAATTTACTGAATGCTTAGATAGATTCGGTCAACTTGTGATGGACAAATTAGGGAAATGTTCCCTGTAGATAAGACATTTTTATGAGAGAAAATTTGAGAGTCAGTATATCCAATTTATGTCTACGTTTACTATTATTGGGACAAATAAATAAACTCAAACATCAGGTTCAGGTCGTTTGGTTCTTTTCCCATTAATTTCTGCAGGAATAGAATAGTCTCGGCTTCCACTTCGCACTTATTCCCAAGTACCAGAAAGAGAGCCACTTTCCTGGTTGGGCCTCTTTTACCTCAATGCTCAGTACCACCATGAAACTCACCATGCCTAAAGTGTTCCTATGTTTCACATCAGTTACTACTCGGCAACTCATGTTAGTTTTCCCAGCCCTCCTATGCGGTTTTTTTTCTTTTTGTTTTTGGTGCTAAAAAGGAACTAAAGCCCAAAAAAAAAAAAAAAAACCTACATAGAAGCAACTCTAAGCTCTCCACGCCCAGTACTATCTTTGCTGAGCTGCAGGGTAATTTCCAGGGGAACCGGTGAGGAAGATGCGATTTCTTTTCAGCTCATTAATATTGTTGTTGCATCACAGTTAACCTTGCTTGGGGTATAGGAATATGGCTGAGTTTGTGAGCAAAAAGCACGAACTATTAAGCTTTATCCAAGACAAAGACACAAAGGGAGTATTGACCAATGCTGATCGACGCTCTTCCATTGATCTGTTGCTTCTTTTCTTAGTTCAATTCATCATTTCAGCCGATGCACACTTCTTATCGTAAATTCTTTACTAAATGTACGTACGGGCGATCATTTCTTGAGAGGTAATGCAGAAAGTTGATTATATAGTTTTCTTTTTGTGTAAGTATTGGCTTGGCAGGTAAATGTAGAAGCATACAACATGGGTAAGCCAATTGATTTGGTGAAACTGGATGGAACATGGCGCCTGCAGTATACTTCTGTCCCTGATGTTCGAAGCTACTGCCAGACTTCCATTCTTCCAGTTACTAACAATGACTATTTGGTGCTCTCTGTTTCTACTTTGTATGAAGGTAACTTTATACGCTGCTGCAACATTGTCACAAGTGTATGCTTAGCCCTGAAAAGTTATAGTGTAACATTGTCACATCACTAATTAGCTATATTCTCATCTATTTACAGAACTATTACCGGATGCGCTGAGGGGAGCATAAAGTATACAAGGTTCATCTAAGAGGTGGAAGGTGGTATTTGTGCAATATTAACTAAGCAAACTATTCCACCGTTGTTTAAGGGCCTCGTAAGCCTTTGGACAGGGAATAGCCAGCAATTCATGCCTTCCATCAATACAAATTTCAGTCGCTAGGCTTAGCCTTAATAATGTGTTGATTGCCTTGTCAATTGGCATTTCAACCTGCCAGTTTCAAATTGTCAATAAACCCTTATGCTCACAAAAATTATCATCATGTATTGAAAGTAGTACCTACTCACTAAAATATATATAAAACCTATTAAAAAAATTTATAACCTTTGCTTTAAATACTTCATACATGAATCTCTCACATTTGTCTCCAACACTATGTCGAGATGCGACCTGCAGTCAGGATATGTTTCTTTTCCATAATTTATTTCAAATATTTTTGGATGACTTCTAATAGAACTTGGCCTATGCATTTAATTCTACATCTAATCATACAAAAGAATAAGAACAACGAATTTGGCACGAAGCTCGTAAAGTATAACTAAAACAGGAAGAAGAAAACCTGGCCCTTCTCTGTTTTGAGCAGGATGGCATAAGCCAAAATAGCTTCCTTGTACTGCATGTGTAAATTTTGAAGACAGAGGTTACTAATGGTCATTATACATCTAAAAAATGAGCTTGGGGTTACAATATTGTTCACTTCCGTCCCCACTATCTACAAGAACAATATTGTGCATACTCCCATCAGGTCTATATTTAACCGATGCTACTTTTTAGACATGATTAATTTCATAGCATAAGCCATATGATACAAGCTCATAATTTTCAACTTTTGACGTGATAAGTAGAACTTAGCACTGTTATGATACAATTAAGGAAAGTTAGATGCATCCAAGTTGCTATTAATTAGTAAATTCAGCATCTGACCCCAGTTTGATTAAAAGATTCCCAAAAAAATGATAAACTCTTTTCAAGGTTAATTGGTGCAAGAGACATTTGTATTCTTCAATTGTTCGGGGAGAGACCATGCTTTAAAATGTTCAAACAAAATCGTTCAAATAAAGATCAGGGGAAGTAAAGCCGCTTGCAGGATTAGGTTCAGCAAATGACATTTCTGCTCTAAATGGGCAAAATTTTTATTGCCTGATATAATGGAAAACAGTGGTAGAAATAGTGGACTCATCAGAAACCTTGCTCTCTGATTAGTTGTTACTATGTTGAGCAATCCTGTGATGACACTCACAAACTTCACCAAATTTGAATTTTTTGAAAAATGATTGGCTTTGTGGCATAAGTTGCTAGTTTATTCTTTCTAAACTTTTATAGTACACTAATCCATGTAAGTTGCAAACATAAAGCACAGAAAAGTAAGAGAAACAGTTTCTCACTTGCTGCTGTTCAGAGGCATCTAGAAGAAAATGCACTGAGCCAAAGCCACTTGCTAATGTTTTCTCATAAAGAGTCTTGTTGACTAATAGCTGCCATAAAACATTCTTCAGAACTCATTTAATTGCCTTTACACTGGATGGAGCAGAAACAACTATATATTTCACAATCTACAAGCATAATAATCTTCAATATCAAAGCGATATTTTTGATTTAACTCACTTGATAACGATCCCATGTCTGTTTGTATCCTAGAACCACACGGGTTCCATATATTATCAAAGCACTTATAGCAACCACATCAAGAAGTATTGCTGATCTGATATAAAAATTAAAGTGAAAGATTGTTATTACGTGCTCAAGAATTTCTAGAATTTTAAGTATTAAATCAATTAAAGCTACTGAGTGAAGGTAGAAATGAGGTCATTTCTGTTAGACCATCAACATCAAGTAAATGTTCATTCTATATATAAACCTCGTATGCATCTGAGTATGTCAGGGTAATTAAAAACAGAAAGCCCCTTTTCTTTGAGTGTAATACCCTCTGCATATTGCCTATGTTAGTTTACTTTGCATCCTGTGATGTAACCAGCCTTGTGCTGAAGAAATATTTACTAATGCTCAGTTTAATCCATGATTAGGAAATTTAAAATCAAAATATCTTAAACCAGCTAATGCATACACTAAACAGCATTTTCTTCTATATTTTTGGTGCCCAAATTGTGCAACAATGATGCGATAAGTGAAATAATCAATTTGTAGATAGCGATGTCTAGGAGAATGACATTCCATGATATGTTCAGCTCTTCATGATGCACATATAATCTACAGACGTTAACTATTATGCTTTATATTATCTTCTCTACCTTGCACATGAAAAGAAGCATATGATATAGAAGATTACAGGGTAAAATCTCCTTTGTGAAAATCAGATGCCTTAAGGCACTGCATACCCAGCATATAGTGATGCCTAAGAATTCCTATCCTATTATCATTTGAAACCAAATTTCTATGTAGAAAAATGCTGCATATATTGATAAGTATAGTTATTATTAGATATTCAGAAATATTTACGGGGAAGATAAGACATCCTCGAATTTGTAATTTATGAAGTATGCCAGAAGTCCCAGTATTGTGGCAACATCCAAGCGAACCTGTAAGTTCACAGTTAGCAGTCATCAGGCCATACAATAAAAGGTAGAGATTATTACAACTATACCAAAAAATATATATATATATATATCTCTGCTCAGCCTATTCTTATTTATATTAAAACAAATAATGGCGGGTCTATCTCAGGTGTACTAGTCTCAGCAAAAGAGATGCAAATGAACACCAACTTCTAATTTTATAACGTTATGCAGAGTAACTCAGACACTAATTAGCTCGTCAAATTGGCCCTTGTTCTCATCGATTTATGCTTATTTTGACCAAATTTACTAAGACAGGAGAAAATCTCAAGCAATAAAATCGATCATAATGAATATATAGCAGTACCGCTATATTATTAGTATGCAACCTTAAATGTGTTTGACATAAAAAAAAATCATCACAAGTAATCAGTGTTTTGCAGTTTAGTTCATACTGTGTCTATGATGCGAAATGATAGCTTCTTGTGAGGAAAAATCACCTGCAAATAAAATGAATATCATTGAAGATAATAAATAGAAAAATGTAAAATGATAACAAAAACAACATGAAGAACAGCCTTATAATCTGAAGATTTATGGTAAATGAACTATACTGAACTGGGAATAGCAAGGGCAGAGGTATTACCGGTAGATCTGGAATAGGAATTTTCTCATAGATCTTTAACTGCAATGATGGAACCTCAGCTTTATTCTTTGCATCTTTTTCACCAACTTCGTTGGTATAAAGTAAAATTAATTCTTCGAATGCTGGCTCCTATTTAAAATTTTTATAAGATTTTTGGAACAACTCATCCAGCATCATCACAGTTACTGAACAGAACATCATATACAGAAGAGAATTTTATCAACTATCAAAAGTAGGAAACATAAGCTCAACATATTGAATTTTCTTAACTTAAACCCTTGATGTAATGTTGATAATTAAGAATTGTTGAATGCAAAATGTTGAAAATAGAGAACATTGTTGCAGTAAGTGTATATGATCGAAAAGGAAATTACAGTGACAGAATCCTTAGTCTGAGTTATAATGCACCATTATTTTCTCAATCCCCTCCAAAATTACAGAAGTATCAAACTGAAAAAAGTTGAAGATAAAAGAATACAAATAAAACCAGTAAAAAAAAAAAAAAAACTAGTAATCAGGAATAATGACACTATTTCAATGATAGTTAATGCTCAATGCATTATCTGGTTTATACATTTGAGCAAAAAGCATCAGAAGGAAAGAAATTGTATTTATGCAGTAATCTCACAAACACAAGGCATTATTTCGACTCATGCATAAAGGTGAAGTCAGAATAGCTATTCTAATTACAAAATCATGCAGAACAACAAGAAAATATAAGACAATGTTAGCTAATTAGGAATACCTGGAGGACTGATTGTGAGAAAAGTATGGAAATGGAAGTTTTGAACATTTCCCAAGGATTATTTCTGCAGTATTTCCTTGTTGCGGGTCTCCATATATCACTTAGCGATATTCTTGATAAGAAAGTTGGTCTGGATGGAGAATTTTGCTACTTGGTCAGCCCAAATGATGATGCTTCAACCATATTACAACTATATCTAGCACATAAAATATTTTAAAAGCATAGTAGCTAACATGCAATGAATATGACATGAAAACAATTTTTTTTTCTTTTAATTTTTTATGGATAGTTCATCTATCCAAATGCATCTGATCTATTCCATGGCGTCAATTTTAAATATGGTTCACAACACCTAATTTCTTTAATGAAGCCAGTAAAGGATAATCACAGAGGAACAATAATAAATCCATCTAATTCTTTTGACAATCACGAGAAATTTCTGGATCTACACTACCTATCACTTTGTTGGAGGGCATTTATGTATAAACAATTAGGAAATCAGCCCATGTTTTTAAAGAAGCGTGAACTATTTTATTTTAGCATACAGTTTGAGTTTACCTGGAAGCTACGAAGCATGGACACTTCAAGAAAGAAGGGTGACACAAATCAGACACTTGACGCTCGTGTTGACAGTCTAAACCTCTGAGCAGTGAGCTTAGGGAAAATATTAAATTTGAACATTTGACACTTGCTAGATACTTCCAAAACATATTTTACATATACTAGGCATATTTCCTTATACTTCTCTTTTTCATACTTATATCAATGCTTATGTATTTACAAAACTTTTTCGATATGTATGTCAATGCTGTGCTGTGTCCCATGTCTTTGCTTAATGGCCTGGAAGTATAAACGAATCTAGTGGAAATGGAACCAGTATGCAGCACAACCCAACCTTACAGACTGAAGTATGCAACATGATATCAAAATTAATTTCATGTAAAACAAGGATTATTTTGATCCTTTGTGCTTAAGAGGAGCAGCTAACAGAGCTAAATGAAAATAACAAAAGAAATGTTATGTGGAACTAACCTTAAGTAAGGTTCAGGAGCATTATTATCATTGTTAAACTCAAAAGGCGTTTCTGGTGTGGGGGGTATAAGTCCAATCCAAGAGAGCAATCTCCTCAAAAGCTTTTTTCGGGGACCAACAGGTGACAAAATCCCTTCATATCGAGCCACTGCCCTCTGTGCTGCCAGCCATATAGGGAGTTCTCCATTGGATAGTTCATTTACCCCTGGTTGCTCGTCCAAAGCATGCTCATTATAAAGCAATGATTTCTGAAATACTGACAGTTCCTTTAGCCAAAGTTTCAACCTTTCCATCCAATTTTGCACTTCTTCTTTCTGACTGGTGTTTCTAAAAAGCTGCCCGAGGAGAGAATAAAACATGTTATACTTGTTTTTTAAAGTAATAAAAATTGACAAATTTTAGGAACGTTATCTTAAGCAAGTTAAAAAAATTTTTGATTTCAAAATATTATTGTTGACATAAACTGGCTAACATGAAATTTTCATAAGCTTGAAAATACCAAACCATAGACAAAAAGAAATCATAGCCACGCTCTTAGAGATGTATTGACTCTTAAGGCTTTACTGAGTTAATTTTCAAAAGCATGCTCTATAGTAATTCTTTTTGTGAGATTAAAAAAAAAAGTAATTCTTGTTGCAAAACTGGTAACTTGGAAACACTCAAATGTTAGATAAAAGGCATGAAATTAAGTCTGACAGAACTAAAAGGTAAACAATTTCTTCTCACATCATACTCTTCCTTACAATCACTGAATACTCTAGAGACAAGAGTCAAAATAATTAATATTAATATTCTTCTGTATAACTCCAGCTTAACATATTCTCAAAACAATAGTCACTGGATGTTATATTGTTGTATATCAAGAGAAAAAAGTATTTCCACCGTCTATTTGACTGAACATAGGCGAGCTCCCAATGTTGTCTCCATATTATGATGCATGTCTTTTTATGTGTCATTATATTTATGTAATGCTCCACTCTATTTAAATTCGATCCATAATATTCTGCATCTGAGAAGATTGAAATCATTTACAGCAATTCATTCAATTAACTGACTGAATATGAAGACAACTCCTGTGGTGGACCTTCCTGGCATTACTCCATAGTCCATGTTATTTCTTTCTTACTCTTGGAATACCTTTTTACAATGACTCCAAATTTCCTTTGTGTAGTATCTTGTTTGGTAATCAGGCGATATCTATAGAAGATCACCGAGTCAGTTTATGCAAGGGAGATGCTAGTAGCTGAAATTAACAATTAACCTTATATTTGATGCATGGTAAAGAAATATCAGTAAGACATATAAACAATAAAGAAATATATGTGCATAAAAATGTATGTAAAAAATTACTTTTTCTCATGCCTGAAATATGATATATAATTCCATATCTACTTATGCTGGCGGTGTGAAAGCTAAATGATGGAACTGCCACAAGATAATGACCTCACTAATCCATGTGCCAAGGTTCCCTAAAGGTTTTGATATAAGAAAAAAGGTTCCTCGCAGCAGTTTAGACTGTAAGTAATCCAGTTTTTCAACAAGTAAGAGGCCCTTCTGCTTCTCAGTTGCATATCCCCTCCTGCAGTAGAAAAAAGTGACGAAGTATTACCTTTTCAGAAACAGAACAAATATGTTAGATTGTAGACTTCATATCACTTAAACCCACTCCCGCCTGAAGACTGTAGTTTATATTCATCTAGAAGGCTACTCTAATCCAGAAGCCTTATTAGACTGGTTAATGTAGATATTGGTCAGACTGGAGTTCTCATATATAACTGGTAAAATTAAGAGCTCTGATATTGAAAGAGTATTGAATAAGGCAATTACAAGGGATGGGATGGTAAAGAGGTGAAAGAATGTACAACTATTATTTCATTAATTAACTACACGCACGGAAATCCAATTAATAGTGTGAAGTGTTGATATTGAAGACTACATTTGACAGTAGTCAAAGGTCATAGCGATATCTGTTAGGGCTCAAGAACAATTTCTCAAACTCCATTTAAACTTCAATGTGACGAAAGAAACATGAAGATATACTATGCATGACATTACCTAAATATTATGGCATTAGACTCGTATGCTCTTTTCCAATCAACATAAACTGGCAAGGTAAGGAGATAATCTGTGTTTAATGCAGATGTTAATATCAGATCCCTAGCTGATAGTTCTTCGAACTGTGCATTAGAAAGAAGCTGCATGAAAGCACGTTGAAATCGAGTAGCGACAGTGACTCTGTTAACATATTTGGAATTATAAGTTCATCAATTAAAACCATAATCCACGAGTAACAAGTAAAAACATAAACATAAAACTGCATATATATATATATATTTGTTTTAAAGTTAAACATACATATTGAAGTTAAACATACATATTGAACTTCATACGACTATGTGAAAAACTTCCATCTCACAAACCCTGGCCTTCAAAATCTTTCCTACTACTAGTTCATTATTGAACCAAAAAATAAATTTGAAATGTACTTCTAGTTTTCTCAAGTCTTTGATTCTCCTTCTACTTTAGATTTTTTTCCATTCAGTCTTCCAACAAAATAGACCTCCTTGGACAGAAAGGTCCAAATATGTATCAAATATCACCTAATTGGAAATTGGAGGGATCCCAATTCAAAAATTAAAAATACATAGTTAAAGTGAGTTCTTTGAGAAGCATGAAGAACTGAAGTATATAGGTCAAACACACTTGCTTCCTCATGCTATGAATTCAATTCGTTTTCATTCCTCTTAATTTGCTTCTTTTCCAAATTGGATTCTCCCAATTTTGAATTGAATGCAATTTGGTCCCTCATTTTGATGGAGGATTTCAAATGGGCACTAACATTACTTAAATGGACCAAATAAGAACTAGGAGAATCCAATTAAAAAGACTTTTAAATTCAAAGTATGAAAATAAATTTTCTACAAAAAATATCTTTTAAGACATAAAGAAGACATGTTAGTTAACATATGCAATGGTTGGACTTGCATAATATTTGTAGTTTTGACATCTATAAGCCAAATGACCTTGCACCATGACCATATCATTTAGAATTCAGTATACATGCTCTTAGAAGAGTGTGTGACAAACCTGAACCCCCGATCAGAATCTTTCTTGTTATAGTTTTCCAGAGAACGCAGAAGACTCCGGAAGTCCAAACCACGATTAAAAAGCATAGGCCTTTGGAGTTCAACCTCCATATCCTGATAGGCCTCTCCATCCTCAATTTCAAGAATGTCATTATTAACAAAGTCTGATTCATTCCCATTAGCCACAATCTCTCTCTCAGAATCTGCTGAATTCTGCGCATCTGAGTCGACAGTTTCCACTGAATTAGTGAGGTGATAATCAGAGCGCATCTCTTCTAGTATGTTTTTGTGCTCCGCATGAAGTATAGAGTCTAGGCATCTGCAGTTATGCAAAATATGCACATATTATGGGCACGGAGAAGATGACAAGTATTTGGGTAACCAACTAATTGATGAGATAAAGCTGAGCAATTGAATTAACTTCAGTTGAGAATTGAGATTTGGGATTTGAGATCGGATAATATGAAATGAAGACAGACAAGTGTTGGTGATTTGATTGTATCCAAACCGCAGCAAATAGCGTTGGTGTTTGATGTGTTATCCTATTTCTGCTCTTTGGCCCAATGCCAAATGATTGTAACATACTATGTGTAAGTTTTGGGAGAATAAGCCTCATACTTTAGTTGAATTTTCCCATAAATTATAAAGTACCCAAGAAAAGTAGAAGACTGAATTTCACCACTCTTCTTATATTTGGATTACACTTGAACGGATATCTAAACTCCAAAGGCATTTTGAGGCATTCATCGAAAATAAACCCCATTGAATCAATTGCAATTTCATACTGCATACTGATGAATATCCCATATAGAGCAGTGAGGAATGAAAGATAAGCAAGATTTGTCTCAGAAAAAGGTGGAGGGTATTCTTACGAGGCAAGAAGGCGAAAGTGATGGACATCATTTTGCTCCTCAGATTTAAACATAATGGAAATAATAGCATCCAAAAGCTCAGACTTAGAAACAGGGATGTATTTCTGTCTGGGAACTTGTATTTTAGAAATTCCCACTTCTTCATCCTCATCATTGTGTTGTTGGTCTGTGCCCTTTGGAGCAACAGTAGTTTTCTGGATGTTGTCTATTTTCTCCCCGAGCTGTGTTAATCGTTGAATGGGCTGGCTTTCGGGATCAAATTCCAAGGGATCTACAGAAATCTCTTGGAGCCCTGTACGCGAACAAGAAGGGACCTGGACGGTGCTACTGGGAGAGCTAGTGATACGAATCGCATAATTAGCACAGGAAGAGTAATAGTGGTAAGAGAGAGAATGAAACAATTGTTGTGAAGTATGATGTGGAATAGGGAGAGCGTTGCCGAGGGTGCTGCTACTCCTGAGGCCTTGCCAACAAGCAGACATGATCAGGACGACTTGATGAAGAATGGTGCGAAGCTCTGAATTGGACACGAGTTGTAGGGAATGCCTTAGCGGCCGAGAGACTCAAAACTGACGCAAAATTAACGGTCAGAAACATATCAAAGCACCTACAACTATTGCTAATCGGATAAGGAAAACGCTCATGCGTAGCTTTCTTCAAGACTTGTAACGTAGCCTCTTCTTTTCCCATTTTTTAAGGTTTCTTTTATTTATTTATTTATTTTGGTGAAACTGATAAATTTGTGTGTGGTTGAAATGAGTGGAAGGATAAACGGCGTTCAGCTAGAAATGAGCACCGCAACTTTATGATTCTTAAGTATTTGATTTGATAGTCAGTAATGCATGAAACATGCAGTTTCGTCGGTTACTTACGAAGTTGCAATTTACCACAAAATTACTCAGATAAAATGAAGAAAAAATAAGTGATTTAACTCCATTCTTTTTTTTTTTTTTTATTTCTTATCCCAGAACGCTAAGCATTTTTTACTCTCCGCAAATTCGACTTGCAACTTTTGGAATGTTGTAATAGGAATTAGTATTTTTTTTTATTTTATGATATTGAGATTACAACAAATTTTATTGTTATAAAATTTATAAATAAATTCTAATAAAAAAAATTAAACACAAAATATTATAACTCAGATTCTAATCTCTTTTGTCGTCCCAAAACGTGGCAAAAGGGGTTAGCTGAGAACGTGTTAAGTGGGAATCAATCAAAGGCTCCGTCTTCTTCTTTGAGAGATGGTGCAGTTCCTAGGTTGATGACAGAAAGAGCACCGCTTTGAGGCCTCATCAGAAAGAGAAGCCAGGACCAGGAGGAGGGATGGACGATAGACAGAAGATGAGGAGAGAGGTTCAAACAGAGCCAGTGTGGATAGGAGTTAGGATGGAGTAAATCGGGGACAAGGGAAAAGAACAAGGGCAGCTTTGCAAATGGAATTCCTGGTGACAGTGACGTAGTAAAATAATATCAATCTCAGAGTCAGAAGAATGTCATGGATGACGAGGATAAAGATCAAATCAAAGGGGTAGAATGGCAACCCATTCCCCGGATGTCAAGCCGCCGTCAGCCGCAGAAGATTTCCCTCGTAATTCATAAAATGGTAATTTTATAAACATTTTTATTTTGTTCTCTCTCTCAGAATTTATTTCTCTTTCATATTTTACTCATTCACTACTTTACGGATTACAGTTTACACAGAGCTGCTCTTTCTTGTTAGCATCTGTGCGGACTTTTGTTTTTTCTTATTTGTCCATTTGTCAAATTCTGTACAAGAACAAGTGTAAATTGTTCTTTCTATTTAAGTTTATATTCATAGCTTTTAATGGTAAAAGAGAAAGATACGCCGGAGACGTGACTCGGAATCCCCAACAGCATTATTGATCACCAATACTCTATTGCTCTACTTTAAAATCTACCAGCATTAACCATCAGAGGCGCGTCTCTGCAACGCGATTATTATTAGCTCTCTCAAGTAACTGTGATTGACAGACTTGGAATTGTAACGAGGTTAGAATCAGATTAAAAAAAAAAAAAAAAGAAAGAAGGCCAAATGGGAAAAAAGAATGATTTCCTTATCCCCTAAAAAAATAAAAGCTAACGCAAATTGGAGGACCTGCCCTTGCACATGAACCCTATTACTTTGTTTGTCCTCTATTCATCTTCTCCAAGTTGAAAACTTTGATCAACTGGAAACACCAAAGGCTTCCCTCTTTCTCGTAGTTCTGCTTCACTTTCTTCTTCCGTCCCCGTCTGATACTGATGTATGTTGTACTTTGAATTCATTGAATTTACGTTTGTCCGATGAACATTTGCTGAGCTTACATTTATCCTCTCTCCCTTTTCTTATCGACTGAAAATCTTTGTTCGCGGCTTAGTTTATCGACTTGCTATTTGTTAATCAATCGAAGTTTTCCTTCTTTACTTTTACCTTTTAGTTCTTGGTGAGTATTTTGCTATTCTTGCGGAAAGATGAGGACTTCGGAATTTTTGTTGTAAGAATTGATAAAACAAAAGATGGGCGTCTTTTTTTGTTGCTTTCCGGTGTGTTTCTGGGTTCCGAGTGTATTCTTTTCTATTTTGTTATTTACTTGAACGAACTAGTTAATTGTATTCCTGCTATGTTTGGATTTCTATCTATTTTACTTTATTTACTGTACCTTTGAGACTCTTTCTTGATATGCAGAACTCTAATGACCAGTCCTTGTGATAAAGAGGATCTAACATCAAGTCGTAATTCAATTGGGAAGCTTCCTGATCATTTGCTGATAGAGATTTTCATTAGAGTTCCGGTCTCCGAGTGGATGCAAATATCTTGTGTTAGAAAACATTGGGCCAGTCTGTTCCGTTGTGAATGCTTGTGGCAAGCTGCTCTTGCTAAGAACTATCCCTTGGCTGATCAAGCTAAAAGATGGCCTGGACCTATTCCTCGAGGTTTAAGCAGGAGGTACAATTTTGCAATTAAGCGACTAATATTGTAATGCAGGGAGCAATATAGGTTTCTGAAAATTACCTATGGGAGATGCAATACTTTCTCTTTCCAGGGAGACATTTACACCACTGCTATGTTTAAAAGTAGCTTCCTTTCAAATTGGCCTAGGTTAGCCTTTGATATCACTGTGCTTTTTGATTAAGTGAACTCATTCCGCAAGATTGATACCTTAATTTTGCACCTCCAAGACGATAATAATAACAGCAACAACAACAATCATATCTTACCCCTGTCTGTCTTCCACCGTTTTCTGCCTATCTCTTCTTGACTCCCATGATTAAAGAAGAAAATTTTAATTATGCCAAATCTTGCATGTACTTCCCCTAATTACTAAGTCAATAAGTATAACTTATTTTTTTTTTTTTTGTGGGTAATTTCTTCTGTATGTCATTTGCTTATGTATGAGACTTTAAGCCTAAGCTTATCACTTAAGTCTTCATGTACTCAAACCAAGGTAAATACAGTATTCTAATGCTCTCACCTAATGGTTTCAGGAGATTCATGGCCTTATATATAAGTAAACACATTCTTGCTTTGGATGATGAGGTAGATGAGATTGTTGGCCATACTTATCTGTTTTTGAAAGAGCAGCTTGAACTTTCAATGATGCCCCCTCATAGTGGAATACTTCATGGAATCATAATTGGTGTGGCCTCTCTTCTTTAGTTCAATCTCTCTTTCTCTCTTGGTTACATCTTTCTTCAACTTTTGACTGAAAGAAGAATTAATCTGCTCATGAATTACATCATAAATTCCGTGCAATAATTCATGTTTTTAAACGCATACAGCCTTGCTTGCGCTTCATGTTGATGCATATATATGTCCTGTAGATGTGGTATATAGAGCCGTCACATCTTCTGCATTCATTTAAAATATACTTGATAGTGATGGCTGCGTACTAATATAGCCAGAATCACAAATGTTTTCATATCTCTCTGTCAGTATGCTGTTTAACTGTTTTCATATCTTGCATTGGATGGCTGTGTGTTATTGAATTCGCTTTGCTTTGAGGTGCTTGTTTGTGATTGACAACATCAAATTGAAGGTAAACTTTTATGATGTTACTCAGTTGATTGAAGGCCCAAACTGCGGGTTATGACTCACCAGGCCTCGTATCAAGCCTTTTCACATCTAGCCACTTAGCTAACCTGCTGCTGATGGATTCTTAATGCCTTGTATAGTTGTTGAGTCAGAATGAAGATCAATGTGTTTTTTGCAGATCAGTTCATTGCTTGTGGCAAATCAAGGGACATAGCTCATGAACTTGCTTCAAGGACCTGGCTAGCTGTTATTGACAACTTAGAGGAAAGTGAGCAGACATTTTCCTTACTTAAACGTCTTGCGCAAGAGGGGGATGTAAGTGCTTCTTTGTAACTATACCTTCTGAAACTTTTCTGTGGATTTTAGAAAAAGAAAAAAATAGTAATTCTAAAATTAAAGAATGATCAAGTATACTGAGATGTGTATTTATGTGTGTGAGGAAAGTGCAAATGTTGTTAATGAAAGAGCAAAGGCAGTAAGTGGGTTATCTCAAATTTATAATTTGTTATCTAATTGCTTGTATTTTGTTTTAATGTAAATCGTTGATTTATTTTTTCATAACTACTGATTAATGAAACTGCCCATTTCACTTTAGATGATCTTTTTCCAATTGAGGACAACTAAAAAATGTAACTTAACAGGGAATTTTTTTTTTTTTTTTTTATAATTTTGATCAATCTGAACTGGCTGTGTGGCAAATTTGAACGAAATAAGCTTACCTGACATCAGATCATTTATGTTAAATCATTTTCATACGTCTACTCTATTAGTGCGCCTTACTAATCTATTTTACTTGGTTGAAATAACTACTGCTTTCATTATACACCATTAAAAATTGTCTGAAGAGGGGTACCTACTCTATATTCGTTGGCTGATTTGTTATCCGGGATAAGTGATTATTTAGAAGAGCTGAAACTTGAGATTTAGTGTTAACCATTGTTGCGCCAAGATATGCCCTCCAAATTTAACATGTGCTTGTAGCTGTCAGAATTTAAATTGCCATTGCAGCAACATGGAAATTGAAGTGTGCTTGTATGTATGTATATTATATAGTTGGATCAAAAGTTTTTGCTCTTATGGGTTACCTGACCAAACATTTTGTTTCTTATAGAGCATCTAATTGTTTCTGTTATCATTTTCAGCAGGTTTTTCTTCCATTCCCATACACTAGATCAGTCAAAGTCCAATGGAGAGTGTTTGAAAAGCTCTTCACAGATTTCCGTGATTGCTTCAACGATGGAGATTACTATGACATTTTGGCATGTGCTAAGAGCAGGTTTCAGCCAATACCATCTGCTTGGTTGGGTTACTAGCAAATAAAATACAGGACTTCTCAAAGCATTCAATCTTATATTTGTACTTTGTAGTAACAATAAGCCCATTTTTTACAGAAAATGTCTTCAAATATACAGAATGACGATGTACCTCTCTGTATTTTCCTACTGTAAGCATTTTATTCCTGCTTGTAGACCGCCGAATGCTTAGACGTTTTCCTTTATCGATATACTTGTTCTCACAAATAGAATGTTGTTGGTAGCATATCATATAGGTGTTTCATCCTATTTTGTGACATGCTGAATTTCCACGATTGTCGTATTATCTCCGATCAATACTTTAAAACAATGGGCATTTCTCACCGGAATGCAATAATTGATGCCTATAAATTTCTAAGTTAAATTTAAACCCTTCGTGCCATTTGGGCTGTAGGGTAATCGGCCCTGACCCGGGAAACCGGGATTTGATTTCCGACAGGTAACTGGATGTGTTTTCTTGTTGTTTCGTGTCCCCACATTTTCATATACGGTGGACCAGACCGTCATTATGCATTTTGTTGGGTCAAAAACATAATTTCATAAACTTAACTCAAATCAAAACCACTTTTGCGCGGCTTTCTGAATGCCTCACTTCGGACAGCATTCTGTGTACGATGAATCTGTCGTTACTGTTCCTCTCTCTTTCTAGGCTTTCGTGCTCCCATGAGTCATTACGAGAAAAATCCAACATATTAATGCCCAATTTTTTATTTATCTTTTTAACGAAACTTTAACGCGTATAAAAGTAAAAACCACATAATAAACCAAACAATTAGCGTGCTCAGTGTTCACATTTATTGCATTTTTCTGGTTGCGAATACTGCATTGTTCTCTCTCTGTGTCTCCCACTCCCCCCCCCCCCCCCTATCTCTAGGGTTTTCTCTTCCAAAATCTGCTTACCTAAGCTCAGGGTCTTTGCGATATCTCACATTGTACATAACTATTGATCTTATGGAGTTTCATAAGTGCCTAGTTAGTGTAATTTAGCTCGTATTAGTGTTTTGCCTAATTTAGTCGGTGATAGCCAGGTGGAGATTTGGGTGCTATCCATCTGTGGAGCTATTGGCTTATCTGTGATAACCTTGTTGGGGCATTTGATCATAACTTCCTTCGAGGTTCTTTTGGATCTTCTGTTTTTTGGTCTATTTACTCCCCTGCTGGTGAAAAGTTGCACGTTTCCTCTTTGAAACAGTGAAGAAAATCTGTAACTTGGTGAGACTGTACTTGGGTCGTCATTAGTGTCTATGATGCTTCTCTGTTCAAAAAGATGAGCATTTTTATGGTTTGCTGTTCAATGTTGCTAAAGTAAGTTGCCTTGAGCACTTCAATGTGGGATGAATCTGCAGGCATTATGAGAGAAGTTATGGGTTTTGATCTCTGGATTTAGATGTTGTCCCAGTTATGCCAAAGGTATGTCTTTCTCATCTGGGCATATTTGGAAGGAGTTTAGATGCAATATTTTGAATACTCTTGAAAGTTGAAACTATTTTCTTACATCACTTCTCTATTTATTTATTTTTGCTGTAAAAATTACTTTTTTTTCTGGGCTGGGTTTCTTCGTCAATGGACGCTAGTTGTTCCATACCTTTTATATGGAAGTTGGGAAGGGATATCCTTTTGTGGTAATACATGCTTTCTTGGCAGTTAGATCAGTGATTTATTGTCTTGTCGGAGTTTGGGAAGAAACGAAATCTAGGGCCTTGTTAAAGATCTTAAGGTTACTGGCATAATTATCTGATCCTTTTCATCAGAATCTAGAACAGTTAAAGACTCTTCTTTTCCCAGCTTATACACCTAAATTTCCCAGGGCTTTCGTTGCTAAACCCCCTATTTAAGAAGTTTTTAATGCTAAATCGCACTGTTTGAAAAGCAAAACCTAGTATTTCATGCAATGCAACAAAATTGTTTGTGGTTTATATGCACACTCATTTTCTGTTTCTATGTGATTGTAGGTTTTGATAAAAAAAGAACGATCCCTGTTTGTAAGATTTTACTTATGAAAGCTTGTTTTCCAAAGAAAAGGTAGTAAAGCATGGATTTTTTCAAAGTCAAGAAGTTCAGAAAACCTCAGAAAACAGGTGGAGACAAGGATGTAGCGGACAAGCCTGTGCCAGGCCCTGAGGAACCAAAGCCTGAAAATGGTGGTAATGGCTGTAAATCAGATAATGCAGATCCTGCTGGTGAAGCTGAGGACGATGATGATGATTTTATCACAAATGAGGTAAAGAGGAGGCTGAAGGAACTGAGAAGGAACAGTTTCATGGTGTTGATTCCTGAAGAAGAATCATGCCCAGAGGAAGATGATGAGGAAGAGGCAGAAAGAGAAACATTCTCCAATGATTGGAGGGATGTGGAAGCAGAAGGTCAGCAATGGTGGCGTGGTTTTGATGCTGTGTTTGAAAAGTACTGTGAAAGAATGTTATTCTTTGATCGGATGATTTCACAGCAGCATGATGAAGTTGGCAAAGGTAGATAATTTACATGAACCTTTTAATTACTACTCCAGCTACATGAGTTCCATACTTTCACATTGCTTAAATTATTTGGGATTTCAAATTGTGCTGGATTTTTTAAAGCTTGGATTGAGCACTCATCCTGATTCAGTTCAGTTCACAACTTGATCACAGTTTGGGAAGTTCTCTTTCATCAATCCTAATGCAAACCAAAACCTTGTTTGTGTGCCAGATAGATTAGAATTTAACTGTTGTAAGCACCTGGAGCAACTGTATCTTTCAATTTAAAATGCATGGTCTAAACTTAAATGTTGAACAGATATGCTTTATCTGGCTATTCTTGGATTCAAAAGGCAGTAGTTATGTTGGATTAAAAGGGGACCCTTTTGGAGACAGTTAATCTGATAATCTCATTTATTATGCTATCTGCTATTTCCAATTGCTAGCTAAATATACTGTGTTTATTGTATGCTGTGATATAGTAACTCGTATCCTCTCTGCTTCAGGCTTCCAGCATCCTTCGATTCCATCTCCAAGATCTGCATCAAAGAAGCTGATGTCCCCCCTTCGCTGTCTTTCCCTGAAAAAATTTGAAGAACCTGATGGTGAAACTGAACATCTTCAACAGCCTGAAAATGATCTATACCAGGATATTGAAACTGCATATGTTGGTCAAGTTTGCTTGACTTGGGAGGCACTTCATTGTCAATACACCCACATGAGTCAGAAGCTATCATGGCGACCTGAAGATCCTACCTGTTACAACCATAGTGCTCAGCAGTTTCAACAGTTCCTAGTTTTATTGCAAAGGTTTATTGAGAATGAACCTTTTGAGCAGGGTCTCAGAGTTGAAATATATGCTCGCACAAGGAACACTTTGCCTAAACTGCTTCAGGTTCCTAATATGCAAGGTGGATGTTCTGTGAATCATTTGTATTTGATTAGACTGTCATGGATATAGCAAAAATTATATGTGTAACACTCCATCAGCTTTATTGATGATTTGTTATTGGATTTAATTCAGCAATTTTTCTTCAGATGATTGTCTTTATATGACGTAGTGCTCTATGAATCATTCAGGTTCAGATCAAGAGTCAACAGAAGATGATTCTTATATGAGAGTTCTTGTTGCTGATCTTATCAAACTAATAGAAAACTCCATCCTTACCTTCCAACTTTTCCTGAAAAGGGACAAGAAAAAGTCAAGTAGTGTTGGTCACCTATTTGGAAACCAGAACCAGCTTGCAACTCCTCTACAACAGGTTCAGTCTAGTCTTGAGAAGGTAAATTTAGATGCTTGTGTTTGAAGTTTGCTATTTTTTTTTTTTTTTTTATGATATGATAATTGACCTTGAATCAAATAGAGGACAATGAGAGGTTGGCCACCAATTCCCTCCCAATTCCAAGTTCTTTTTGGCAGTTCCTTTGCAAACTGCTTGAAGTTGGCAGTGTGTTCTTCGTTTCTTACCTTACATTTTATTCATCAATTGTAGTCAAGTGTACCTACTATGCTACGTGGTTGACTTCCAAGGTCTGTTTCAGGTGGCACTTCCAGATTCTTGTTAACTTTTGGAGGACTTTAGTCTGCTCTTATTATTTTCTGAAATTTTAAAATCCAACTATGATTTATCAGATGCCAATTTTATAATTAATTAGTCAAGAGCAAAACTTTTCCTCCCTCTTGGGTATCTTGAATGATGATCACTTAATTGCTTCTAGCGCTAGAGATCTTACCTTTGGGGCTCCCTGTTTCGTGGCAATCTTAGGTTCTCTGGCGTTGCATCCTTACTGGAAAGCTTTTTTCCTTCCCCAAAAGTGGTTAGAAATTTCTAATCACTGGGAAATTGATAATATTTCTTTACAATATTTGGGAAAAAACAGCTTTTAACTTCATTGATCTCTATGTAGGTCAATACATATTCAAAATTGGATGGAATAGGCATGTAACTAGGGCATAGGTGGCTCTATGAATATTATGATATATTGACAAGGCATGCTACCATATGCTGGAAGCAAACCAGGGTTATATTTCTGCAGCTGAGGACGCACTTAGGAATCAATTTAATTGCATTCTTTTGTTTTACTTGTCTTTTTTTATGATGATACGAATGTTACACTTTTTTTTCTCCGAAATGCAGAAAGCGATGAAACTGAAGGAATATCGCAGAAAGAAGAAAGGTTGGAATAAAAATTCATGGCCCCTAAAGCATGAGGACATTCAGTTATTACTTGGCCTTATTGATGTCAAAATCATATCAAGGGTTCTGAGAATGACAAGGATAACTAAAGAACAGCTGTTTTGGTGTGAAGAAAAAATGAAGAAGTTAGATATATCAAATAGTAGGCTTGACAGAGACCCATGTCCTATCCTCTTCCCTTGCTAAATTTATGTTATGTATCAGAGAGATAGCTGCTGAGCAGCAGCATCTCTAGTTGCTTTTGATGCTGCAAGGAATGCTAACCGTTGCTAATACAAAATCCCAATTTGTCAGACAATAGACAGATTCCAGTTTTCTTTGCCATACAGCTGCTTATTATGTCGAGGAAAGAACTCTGCATATTGATGAGAAGTACTGAAGAAGGATGTTCTGTTTTAACCTATCTGAAATCTGTTATACGTCTGACAAAATTGTTATGAGCTTTGTATGTTTTGTTTAACTCCCAGAATTAAATCTCGTTGGTTCTCCATCTAGATTCAGTATTTCCAGTAGTTGAGCTTACGTTCACCTGAAATTGTCAAGATACTGAGAAGTGGAGGAAAGAATTCATCAAATAAGCAGAAGCAATCCTGCTATGTGATTTTCATATTGTAGGGTCTAACATTAAGATGCTGGTGTTACGACCCACAATTATTTATCCAGTGCAAAAAAATAGTAGCTTATGTCCCAGTCTCAGCCTCTCCCAAATTCTAGGTACATGCCCCAAGAAGATAGATGAAACTGCTGAGGGGGAGTGGGCCTGATAATCACGCAAAAACTCCGAAGCCACCAAGCTAAGCGAGGTTTCTCAATTACAGAAGGTGGAATATATTTATATTGTGAATTAAAGAACTGTAAGCATCTGATATTGTTTGTTAAATTCATAACTCAAAATAATAATAATAATAATAATAAAGGAGTGGCATACTTTATAAAGCGAATAATTTTTAAAATCTAATTTGCTTTTTTATCTACATAGACTTCTTTTATCCATGGTACTGAATTATTAGTGTTATAAAGGAGAAATAGCGAAATGATATGATTATGTTAAATATAGTATATATTTTTAATATTATTTTATAAAATATATAATATTTATCTTTAAATTAGAATAAAATTATAAAATTGTCTAGCTCAATATATAATTTTAAAAATATAGATATAATATAACTAAAGTAACTAATTTATGATTTGTTCATCTATCCTAGGAGTATCTATCAATTGCTGTGATGATTTGGTCGAAAAAGGACATTCCATTTCGAAATATGGAAATTAATTAAAAAAATGTTGGAATTAGTATTCATTTGGAGTTATTAGAGTAAATACTATATAGTTAGCAATGTGCATATTGTCTCTACTTCTATCTACATTCCACATTTTCAGATTTTTCATTCTCTCGCACTCGTGTACGGTCATACATTTTATTGCATTATTTTTTGAAAATAAATGATCTTGATTAATTAAATTTGTTATAAAACTGCGGTCGAGTGTGCATATATAGGACCTGGTGTGCGCATGACATGACAGGAAAGGAAAATGAAATTGGACCTCGAAAAATTCGCGATGCCTGAACATTTGGAGGCGCCAACGACTTGAGCACTGACATGGTTCACGAGCTTTGGGCTCCTATTTGGGAATGCTTTGTGCACTTTCCAATAACCTTTTTTGAGCTCCTTGTATCACGCCGTCTCTCTTCGGCAAGCACAAACTGTCTTTTTATCTTATCGGCCACCCATGCATGCAGCTTTGGTTCACTCGTTGGGGTCATGCTACGCCAGCCACGTGCCGACCTTTTTGTGGCTTATGCGAATAAGTCGTCATATGTTTTATATGGGAAAATGTTTCTAAACAGATTCTAGTTTAGGAGAGAGAAAGTGGAATGAGAATGTAAGAGATTGTATGCAGAATGTGTAGAAATAAATAGTACTAACATCATTACTCTTTATATGTCATGTGGGCTTACATGACTATACGATTCCATGTCTCGGTGTTGAATATTACATTCGCTCCAAGGCACAAGCTTTGAGATTGGTTCAACATGCATATATGCTGGTACTCAGTGTCGGTGCCGCTTTTTCACCTGCGCTTAGAGAGGGTTAAAATATAGAGGAGGTTTGTGTAATAGAAACAAACCTCTAACGTCATTGAGAAGTGTTTGAGACATGGCAATGCAATTGAGCGAGAGCTGTTGATTAGGAAATTATTCAATTGGATAGCTATTTTCTATAAACCAACTTCCGCTGTTGGATATGAATGAAACTATTTGGGCCTTTGGCGTTTAAGTAGTTGAAACTGCAACAATCTGGACTGGTTATCTTAGCTTTCCTGATTGATATGTTTTATGTGGAGCCAGATTGCTAGATAGATACAATTAGATTAGTATGTCCTTTAACTGAACAGTTATTGATCCATAGCTTTTTATGAAACAAAGACTTGTTTAGGTTCTGGCTTTAATTATCTGTTTTATCCATTGCTGCTTTAATTGCAATCAATTTCGAAGTTAGATTGGATAGCCTTCTCTGGGTGATTACAAAAATGCTGCACCGCTGGAAGCTTGTTTTCTTGACTTCTATATCCGAGACAAGACAACGATGAAGGACCAGTTTGCCAATTATGTGATCCAGAACATTGTTGAAACAAACAGTGACACTAATCGGACTCAACAATATAAAAGTTCATCTTAATGACTTAAAGAAATACTCCTATGGGAAACACATTGTCGAACGTTTTGAACAAATTATGTAGATATGTTACGTTACAGCAACTGAGTTGTCCAACAACTGTCTGTCTCAATAGAAAGGGCATGGAAAAGGCGATGGGAAGCTTCCCTGTTTTGACAATTTAGTTCCTGCAGAGATACATATATGGTATGCCTTTTGATTAATTCTGGAAGTTCAGTATTGTCTGTGTTAGTGAACTGAGTTGCTGGCATTTGATATGCGGGAAGTGTGGCAGAGGTTTGAGCGTTTTATTGCTTGATTTATTCACAAGCTGATCATACAAACTTACCCAGCTTGTAAATATTATTACTGGTTTTACTTGAAAATGTGACGTTTAAGCATACATTCACAATTTTATACTGGGGTTTAGCATTTTTTTTTTTTTTTTTAAAAAGGAAGTCATCTATGCTATGATCCTAAAGTAGTTGGCATATCATTGTGTATCATAAGGCTGGTGTAATAGTTTAGTTCTCATTTTACTTGCCTGAAGGATCTTCTTATTGAAATAACACAATTACACAGTATCCATTTCACCACAGTGCCGAAACAGCCTAGCACACACACACGACATGAAGATCTACAAATCTACCCCATAACAGGATAGCCCCAATCTGGATTTGAGGTCCAGATGCCTCCCTAAAACCTTACCAATTTCCCGACAATAGTCTACCCTAACACAGTATTAATAACACCCATAACTTCCTCAAACTACCAATAATTGACTCCATATTTGAGCCAATCAAAGTCTGCCACGCAAACTCTATTATTCTGACTTTTCAGCCAGTGACCTAACATTGTCCTCTGGCAAACTCTTCTTGCTGTCACAATACGTACAGAGAAAAGCCAAAAACATTAGGGTCTTATACTGTTATGCCATCTCCTCTTAACCTTATGGTTAGAGGGTGAAAGTATAAATGCAAAACCACGAGCATGCTCAAGTATATTGCCCCCAAAACAAACACAATAGGGGAGAAGCAACTGATCTTTGAACGCCCGCTGGTTGCAGAGCCGGAAGCCAACCAAGGGGAATCAGTGACACCGAGCAATGATGCTCAAATCGCTCCTTCAACGGCTGCAACGACTCTCATTTCAGATAATAGGGGTGAAGCAAATGAACTTTGAAAATGTTGTTGTTGTTGTTGTTATTTCCTTGCATGTCAAAGTTTCTGTGCATTTCTTTTTCATTGTCTGTCTAATTAGGGGGATGTATGGGAATACTTTAGCATGTTCAATTGAAATCAGTCACTTATCAATGTAGTCAATTTTCAATCACTAAATTGTGCAACTGTCACGCATTGGTTAGACATTCAGCAAAAAATGAGCAGTCTTGCTGCAGAAAAATTAGGCAGATTTGGAAGTAAGAGATGAAAAAATAAGTCTAAGAAATAAAAGCTCAAAACGGATTAGGAAACACCCCCCCCCCCCCCAACCTTTTTTTCCCCTTCCCCTCTTTAGTTCATGGTAGATTCTCTTCCTGAGAAAAGCAATAATCAATAAGAAGCTAATCTGGACGAGCTGTATTTGGTGCTGCCCCAGGAATAATTTTCTTCTTGCACTTGGTTTTGCACTTAATGGGAAGTCATGCAAGGAATTGATGTTTTATGTACATCTTGTTTCAGGTGATTGTATGCCTTTACGCATTATCTGCTCTTGGAAAACTTGCTTTGGGTGTTACAGTTGCCTATGCCAGTATGTTACCTACTATATCTGTTTCTCCTTTGGGTTCTGGGATTGTTTTATAATGACACTACAACAAACTAAGCCTTTTCTCACTAGGTGGGGTCGGTTACATGGATCAAACGACGCCATAAACTTCTATCAAAAACCAAATTTTCGGATATACCATGTAACCAAAGATCTCTTTTGATCACCTCTCCAAGTGTCCTTTTTGGTCTTTCTCTACATCTCCTCACAGGACTAAATACCATTTGGTCAACCTTTCTCACTGGTGCCTCTCGCGGTCTTCTTTGTACATACCCAAACCACCGTAACCGGGTTTCTGTCATTTTCTCCTCAATAAGTGCCACCCCAACTCTCTCCTAAATATAATCATTTCGAATTTTGTCTTTTCTTGTATGTCCACTCATCCATCTCAACATTTTCATTTCTGCCACCCCCATTTTTTGCTTTTGTTGACCTTTCAAAGCCCAACTTGCTCTTGTTTTATAATGACACTACTTACGAAAAATTGGATGAATGGAAGAAGTGATTTGGTCTTCAGCGTATCCTTCTTTTTTGTAGCTTTGCTTTCTTGATACGTATTTAATAGGTCTTATATTTTTAAATAAGATTATTGAGAATCGAGCCAAAATATATCTTTTTTCTTTTCTGGTAATCCTGTTGTACAAATCAAAGGTTGTCTTCAGTACATGTTTGGGCAGTGGGGTGCAGAGAATTTCACATTGCTTTCATGAATTTCATTCGGTGGTATGGCTTGATAAGTAACATTGAAATCATTACCTGTCTAGTCTGAATTAGGTGTTGCTAATTGAAAATCCCTCTGTCCTGTTCACATACTCCCATTATATGATCAATAGTTGGACTTGCGCGGTCCAATCAATAAAAAAAGGAGTGAATGGATACCCTGCATGGTGCAATCAATATAAAGAGAGAATGAATGGATTCCGCGCATGTTGATGACAAGATTCCAATGGGTAATAGGAGCAGCACCTGGATTTTCTAATGAATGAAATTTCAGTCCTTTGAATTGTCTATTGATTGAGAGGATGCTCTACCGTTGTCATTGCTTTCTATTTTCAACTGTTTTGACTCCAAACTCTAATGCCATTATATAGTGTCACAATCTGTTGACTATATGTAGTTTGATAGTGATGAAGTAGAGCCAATATACGTTAGAGAGCCTGTAGCAAAGCTACAACATATTTGATGTGATGGCAATTTACTGCCAAATCCTACACGAAAAAGTCTCCAAAAATGGAATGCTACAACAGGCTTGGAAGGGTGAAGGCAAGAAGATTGTGTCCAGCTACTGCATGTTCCGTTTGACCAATGTGTTCTATTTTTTAAGTTATTTGCTCCTTTCAGGGAAATCTTACATTTGATACCATGATTTAGCTCAGATTATATATATATATATATGCTTGTTTTGTCTTCACGTGTTCGCAGAGTGCTCTGAACCAATCAGCTCGTGCGTGGCCTATTTATTTGGAAGAAGAAATTATAGCAGTAGAGAGCATGATGCTGTGTAACCTTTTCATTTTGTTCGTACCATTTAGTGCAAATTTAAATTTTGTCCTCTGGCTAGATTGGAAATTGCAGCTAATCACTAGTCATATAATTGATTTTGAGTGATCTTGTAAATATGATTTTGTACATGACCCGGAGCAGCAATGAAAATGTATCCTACCCATTTTCCAGGTGCAACGAGATCTTGTGATAGAACTACAAATTCGTTTGACAATTTGTATATTTAAACTATGTGAAATTGTGATCTCTGAACAATTTTCTTTCAATTCCGGGCTCAACTATCATTGATTTTTAGGAGATAGAGATGAGAATAGTTTCGCGCCATTGGAAGTTGAGGGTGCAAGAGATAGAGCATTATTGCAGGAAAATTTTTTCTAATACAAAATTATGATCACTGAACAATTTTCTTCCTTTCACATTATTAAATAAAAGTGATATAATTATTTAATAAATAAAACTAGTTCAAAAAATAGAATTTAATTTCTTATATTATATTATATAAAAATTTAAAGAATTTTAAATTTTAATTAAATAATAATTTAGTAAAAGACTATACTTAAATCTACTCTTGATTTTGTTAAATCAATACCTAAGAATGAAACGGTATAACATCTGTTTGTTATGCAAAACATCCCAGCAACACGTACTTCATATGGGAATCACAATTGAAGTTCGCCCAAAAAATTATCACATGAGCGTGTAAATTGCAAGAATCATGACTGTAAGAGTAAGCGTATAATTGTACGAACTATGGAAAAAAGGTAACGGGCCTTCCCCCAAGCTCGCACTTCCACCAACCTTTTTGGTCAAAAATATCTTTTCAGATCAATGGCAAAAGCCTGAAGACTAACAAGCTATCTGGCCACTGGCCAGTAAGAGTGACCATTCCAAATTTCCAAGCAAGCTAGCTAGATGATGGCTACTATGACCAAATAGTTACGCAATTCTTGAATTAGTAGGGAAAAACGACTCATGGTTAATTTGTGTATCCTTTTGATCTAGGAAACCCATGTAACCTCATTAAGCTACAAGGAATAACCCTTCTGGATAAGCAATATGTCCTTCCATGCTTCATAAAACATCCAGGTGATGCCAGATGATGGCATGACCTTTAAACAGCTTGCACCCCACCCTCTGTATAGACCCATCAGACCTTCCTCCTGGATGATTTCTGAAAGTGCCACTGCCATGTTTGGTGGGCACTTACCTTGCAAGGCTCCCACCATTAGCCGTTTCCTTGCCACCTCCAATGGAAAGCTAATTGTGCTGGCAGTAAAACCTGGTTGCGCATAATGAAGTCAGTTAGCACATTACTATCATTTAAATTAGTAGTTAAAAGTATTCAGTCTTAACCCAGGGAGATGTAAAGTTTGAATAACTCAAGTTCAAAACAAACATTGACTGAGTAAACTGCAATTAGGAAATGACACCACCCTTATGTGTGTGTGGGAAACCAAGGATTTGGATCCCCTGACTTTCTTTTTTACTGATTTTTGTGACTTTTTTTTTTTTTATAATTTAATGTGTGGATCCCACTTTTTTCTCTCACTTGATTCTGTGTCTATCTCTCTCCTACATCACACCCAACTTCCTTAAAGAAAGTTAGGGAGTCTCGGTCTGGGAAACTAGTTATTTGCCTTGACATACATATATATTTCTTATCTCTCTCTCTCTGTCTGTCCATCCACATTTGGGCAAGAAAATAAAAGTAGGAAAGATGTCAAACAGCAGAAACTTTTGCATAAAAACTTTCATGCTGTCATTCTTTGCATGCAGCGTGGATACATACATGCGAGACAGGGCCAAAAAGAAAGAAAGACAGAATGAAGGCAGGGAACTATGAAGTCCTAACAAGTATAATCTCTCACCCGCTAAAGCTCCAACCAAAAGCATCTCTGGACGGTTTAGAGACTTCTTATTTTTGGCCTGGCAGTAAGATTTCTTCATTTCCTCATACATGAAATAATAACATGTACTGTATGGCAGCATGCCAATTAGCGTAGGTGAGATACCAGCATAGAAAGCGCCAATACCACCATCTTGATAAATTTTGCAAACTGCAGTGCCTAAACTAGGGTAGGCATCAGGACTTACAGTCAAACGGTCCTGTAACAAGAAACCAGAAGACAAAGAAATTCAGGAAAATAAGAGTACAGAATTTTAAGGCAAATCTTCAATATCTTCATGTCCTGGTCATCATTAACTCAACTTTCTAAGGATATTAATCATATTGATTGCGGTGTCATCATGGAAGTCAGATATTCCCTGCTGTCCAAATACATCACTAACATGGTTCATCTGATTTTAATACTTCTAAACAGAAAAAAACAATGATTCTAGTTTACTAAGTATTCCCATATTATGTACCTTCAAAACTTCCAGCGGATGGCATGCAAGTGTGCTAACTACTCCAGCAGCAGCACCAGCCACAGCAACTGGTGATATCCAAGACACAGAAAAATTCAAATTGATGCAACCTATCTGCACCTGAGGGCATTCATTCTGTTTAGATTTCTCTTGTACTGATGTCAATGTTCGTTTTACTGATTCAAATGTGCCAAGCTCAATTGCCTGTGTAGGGATTATACGAAGAATATTGACTGTGTTGCCTGCCCACAATCCTTGCCATCCCTGTTGCTCTATTACCTCCAAGAAACTACCAGTGATGTTTTTCGACCCAACACCAACTACCATTCTTGTCCTGCATAGTTCACAGTTTATGAGCTCAGGAATATGTTTAAAGGTGTAGAATATTTTTATTTTAATAAATCAGCAAGAGATTACTAAATGTAATTGGAAATATCAGATAATACAGACAAATTAAACTTCAGAAAAACAGAGCTGATCATAAGGGAAGTAAGGAGTTTTGCTATAAAGGCTCAAGACCAGGCAAGAGTGTTGTCACTTTTTCACCCAACAATTTTTGTATACCATTGTTTCCTTTGAAATCAAAGAGTTTCCATTTAAGCAAGAGTAAAACAAAGCATATGAAGTGCAAGTTTAGTATGAAACAAGCTAATAATGATTTGGAGGTAAAAATTGGAGAGTACATCATAACACAAGGGTCAAGGTTTCAGTATCTTGATCAATTTTACAAAGTAATGAAGAGATTGATGAGGATGTCATACATAAGATAAAAACTAGGTGGTTAAAATGGAGGAACATCTTGAGAGTCATTTGTAATTGCAAAGTACCTAACAAGCTTAAAAGGAAGTTTTATTGAACTGTTATAAGACCAATTATACTATATGCTAGTGAATGTTGGGCCTTGAAGGGCCAACAAGAGCCAAAAATGGGAGTAGCAGATTGGAGAATATTAAGATGGACGAGTAAACATATAAGAAAAGATAATATTCACATAATTGGATTTTGGAGAAATCTGGTATTACGCTTATTGGGAAGAAAATGTTGAAAACTTATTATGATAATTTGAATATATGCAAAGAAGACCGTTACAAGCTCAAGTGAGAAAAGTCAATTAAATAGTATTTAGTCCAATGAAGAGGGGTAGAAGAAGATAAAAAATGACACTTAGAAAGATTGTTAAAAAAGATTTTATTATAAATGACATTTCTGAAAATTTAATTTTTAATAGAATCCAATGGCATTATTTGATCCACGTAACTAACCCTACATAATGAAATAAGACTTTATGTATTGTTGTTGTTGTATTTTTACCTTCCATGGGTAAAAGTTTTAAACTTTCAAATCACTACTATGCTATGATCTCTTTAACAAATAGAAGAATTATCCTTTCTAAAGCAAACAAAGGTTTGAAATTTTCACATTATTGCTCACTATTTGTTTCAGAAATATTATGATAATCAAACCCCAGAGCATATTTACACAAAATGAATGATGTCAACAAAACACTATTTGAGAGGTAAGCATTAGAAAAAGGCAATTAAGTAAAACCAACTTTCCAACCTGATTGTCTCCAGAGGAGCAAGTACAACTTTTGTCATAGCCCCTGCTAGTGCCCCACTAATAAACTCACCAACCTCTCTTGTCCCCAAAAAATCCTGAAAATAGAAAGCCACCATTTGTAAGGGATTTAAAATTAAAAATTTTTATACATAAATGAAAAAGGAAACCTGCAAATAAAGCTTCAAAATTAAATACAAGCAATGAGTGGTTTGAATCATGATACATCAAGGCTCGAACTGTCTTGTGATAAACAACATCCAAAAAGCTGTTCCGCATTGTGTGCCATTTGGTGACATGACCAATGAACAGAAAAACATAATCCTCATTATAAACTGAAAATAACCACTCAAAAGGTACCCAGAAAACTCAATCCTTCTTTAACAGCAGCCATACCTACTCCAAACATCATCTACAACATTGCCTCTGCCATATATACCTGCTGCACGCAATTCACCAGTGGCCACACAATTTTATAGAAAGTCAATAATTGGACACCAGCCAACAATTCCACTTACTAGGTGTTGACAACCAGTCACCTCCTTACACATGATCAATTCCACTAAGCCAAACAAAAATTATCGTTATTGAATATCAATATTCAATACTACTTATACACACACCATATAACCGAAAGCCTATTAAAAGACAAAGAAGGTTCTAATTCTTCAGCAGTCTATCACAATACCAAAAATAGTAATTAGTATACCCCAATAGAAAAAAAAATCGAAGAATAAGTGATTAGATAAAACTGCATGAGCAAAACATGCAGAATATAAAGCTGCCTAATTTGCATACTTTAGTGCATCCAGAAAAATGTTGATGAGTGAATTACAAGACTCGCATAGAACTAATGATATAAACTAGCCTACAAGCTATTGAAATTACAGTAAAAAAATACTTTAGTCACATTAAAATAGTGAAATTTCATTAAAATTATCATCTTACTATATAAATTAACAAGATTAAAGAAAGTGAGAGAAAACACGTAAAAATATAATTTTCTGTGTTTAAAAGAAAGGAGAGAATAATGAACTCACTCTGAAGGCGCGCCGAAGGTCAGGTAGCTGAAATCGCAGATCAAAGCTACCCTCTTTATCGATGTCGATTTCTTTGTGAAGCATCATGATGCCGCAGAAATTTCCAAATACCCCACCGAGGTCACCACCACCTCCTCCATAGTTCTTCTGCAATTATGATTCGAATGCCAGATACTTTGATTATATTGATAAAGGAAAAAAAAAAAAAAGTGTGAGTCCAGAATCACAGAGACGAAACGAAAAAGTTCCCGAAAGGAATATGTAGCTTTCATTCGTAAGCAAAAAGCCCGATGTACGTAAGTTGCTATAGAAGTAGGACAAAGACAAAATGGTAGAGGGAGAGAGTGAGTGAGATTGAATTGACTTGCCTGAGAGAGGGAGGAGACTGCTTTTGGCGACATTTGGTGGGTTATCGGTTTTGTTGGGTTTTGGAGGGTGTTGTGACAATTCACAGAAAACGTTTCTCTTGTTCTAAAATATTACTCTAACAATCTTCTTCGTATCACCGACTCTGTAAACCTAGGATTCCTTCAATTCCAAAATTTCGGCGCTTCCACCTTTGCGAGATCTAATTAATTGCTTAAAAGATTCTTGTCAATCCGAATTAGATTGAAGAGCGTTCTTGAAGGAAACCCATTTCTGATTAGTAAAGCTTGTCTATCTAGTTTGCACCGTCAGTGCGTGCGCGCTTTGCACCAGTCCAGTTCCCAGTTCAAACCTACTTTTGCCAACTAGCACTAATTTGCATAATTACATTTTTTGTTGTCCGTGATACGTTTCACCATTTGGAAGAAACTATTTTCATTCCAACCTATTGATAACATTCTCACAATAAGTAAAGGCAAATTGACTCTACTAAATCTTATATTAAAATTAATTAAATTTAATAAATTTAATTAAATTATTTAAAAATAAATTCATATTATATTAAAATAAATAAATGTATAAAAATAGAGAAAATATAAACATTTTCATATCAGTTAAAGTGTGTTTGGCGTGCTATACTGGGCTGCGGGGCTTATTACTTATTTGATGCATACAATCTAATGTATAAAGTTTATTCATCATACCCCCTTCACCAGTTTGGATCACTTGCAGTCTCCCACCATGACTTAAACAATTTTAAGCGAATCATAATTGGAGTTGTTATTTGTAGTGGATCTATTTTTTTACTAATTTTTTCAAACCTCTTTACTGACTCTAATAAAACCAATTGCAAGGTATGGAAATTCCCCTTACCAAAAAATTTGATATCCTTTATATAGGTCAAACTGCTTAGAAAGCACATTATCACTCATAATGACTACTTAGACATCACTTTATTAGCTATTTTAATATATTATTACACTTGTAATGAAGATGTGCTTTAGTCTTACACTAAGGTGCGGTATATACTAGGGGTATGGAAAAAAAAACTATGACCAGACCCCAACTCAATTGAGTACAAAATCAATTTGATCTGTAATATATCTTATACATATATTAAGCAAGTAACAAATCATATATATTTATAACATTTAACTCAAAATTAGATCAACTTAATAAAATTACACATAACTTATCAACTGACCAAATTTAACCATCACAAACCTAATTAATGCATATTATCAGTTTGTGATCTGGCCAAATTTGTTTAACCAACTTTTCACCCAACCGGACCAACTCTTTAAGCAAAGGAGATTCATATCGTTATATATGCTCATTTTAAATTGAGGATATTGCTTCAAGGTGACTTAAAAAGCAGTCTTATACCACTATAACAATTACTAGTTGGTATTGTTTTGAAACTCAAACAGCCTATATTACGCCCCTCATGATGCTCCTTCCTTAATTATATGCTCATATTTTCATGCTTTAAGATTGAAACCCTTTATCAATCATTTTTCTCACAATGGCAGTGCAGGATGCACCCATTGATATATGCAAGCTTCCTTCCTCGCACTAGTATGACAAACAGTTGCTAAATGGCAGTGAAATGTCTAGCAAAACAAACCGTTTCATCAGACCAAGGTTCTTGGAACTTACTAGAGATTTTCAGGATAAGTTATAAATTCTCTTTTCTCGTATTCCTTTCTGTTTATTTTGGTGATGGTTTCTATTTGAATGCCTTTTAAGGTACCCAACTGAATCTATTAGTGGAAGAATTGGCATTATCACTTTATACAAGTACTATCAGCTTTCAAGGTCGAGATGTGGATTTATTGTTCGATTTGTTGCGGATGTAAGACGGATGAATGTTACCTTGACAAGGGCCAAGTTATCATTTTGGATTTTGGAAAATTCAAGGACTTTGCAGACAAGCAATACTTGGGCGGTTTTTGTGATGATAAAGAAAGAAACTAGATTATGTCAACTAACATTCAATGTTTAAAACAACTTCCAAAAATAATCGTTTCCTACAAAGTTCTGATCACTGTGCAACTTGCAAGACCGCAGGAGCATGAGAGGATATTTAAAGATGCTGACGAGAATGTAACAAAACATTTGGTTAATGACAAAGGACAGGGAAAAAGAAGTACTATATTTCTTCCGAAGTGGAGTATAGGAATATAGCCATATAGGTAATGGAGACGGGAATGCTTTTTCAGATAAAAATGCCAAAGATGAACGTGCCGCCATTACGATTACGAAGGACACCTGATGTCTAGTACGAACATGTAACAACAGAACCTCCTTTGATGGTATGTTACAATCCCAGATCAACAGGCTGGTAACGGTGGAAGGAAAGGCATAGATAAAGTGAATATTTGCTGGGGAAAGACAACAATTTATTTTTAGATATACTGGGAAGGACAACATTGGACAAGAGGCAATCGAAGTTCTAGAACTCAAGTAGTAATTTAGACCATCCAGACGAGACCGGTGGTCGACACAAATTATCACCAGTTTCAGCATCAAGACCAAACAGCTTTTGAGGGGAGAAAGAGGCAGTAGTTGGTAAAGAAGTTTCTCTTCGTTAAAGGAAGGTTCTCACAAAGATGCAGGCACATTAATGGAGCTAGTGCTACTACTCAAAGTGAACTTTCTGAAACTTTTAAAAGGAAAGAACGGCTTGAACGGTTATTACTATTCTTTACTCATCTTTGATATCTTCAAACTAGGCTAAGACATTGCCAAAAGTCTCTGCTAGAAGGCCTTTTCTCACGTGTTGCAAGTGGGAGTACGGCGGCGTTTGCTAATTTTGTCCGTTGTCTCTTTTATGTTGTTGATGTGATGATGCCAAGAAAAGAATATATTTTGGAATTTTGATTAATTTTTCCGGCAGGGAGAGTCCTATGACAACTAGTCAAGCATATATCCAGGTTCAGCATACACTACCTAGTCCAAGATATAAATATCAGGCAGGGCAGTGAAACCTTAATTTGGCGCCGATTCCAAACCTTTGAAATTAAAAGGACTTCATTTTGGCAGAGTGGCAATTTAAATAAACTCCCCTTCCTTTTCTTAATGCCATCTGTCAAGTTCAAATAAACCTAACAATGGAGTCCATATCTTTTGTGTCCAATTAAGATTATAAGAACTCTGCTGGTTAACTAGCTGCCAATTCATACTCGCACACACAGTGTAACATATCTTCTTTAGTGTGAATGCATGCATGCGTTCAGCATTCCTGCGGAAGATGTGTAGGTGCCCATCTTCATTATAATAACATCAATGTGCATAGTTTCTTTTGTTGGATATTTTTATATATAGACTTACATATATTAAGTATTAACTTAGAGTTTTAATAAAATTTAGATTCATATTAGTTAGTGTGAGATTTGTTTTGATAATTATTTTGTGGACTTTTGTAATTGTAGACTTTGTTGTGTTATCCATAATGGATAGGATAACAATTTAATATTATCACAAAGAAAGGGGTCCCTATTCTTTATATGTTATGCAGTATTAATGTCCTATTGATTTAATACACAAATATATATATATATATATATATATGTTTATATATATTGGTTTAACAATGCATAAGAGATAAGGAGAGAAGTTTTCTCTTTCTACCAACTCTCTCTCTAGCTCTTTCTCAGCCACCAACTCTCTCCTCTCTGAACCACCGACTCTGTCATTCTCTCCACTATATCTTCTCTATTTTGTGTAGCAAACTCCATGGATTGCTAAACCTTATCATCAGATAATTTCTTAACTTACTATTTTAAATGATTTGCATGCTTAGACATAGTTTACAAATTCTTAAATATGTAGTTTCATGATATGGTTGTATAAAATTTCTTTCAATTAGTATCAAAGCTCCTGTAAGCTTCTTCTATAGCTGCAAGTCATCTAATCATATTGTTTCACTTTGTTGTGGCTATTATTTGTTGATTTTTTGTTTTTGTTTGAGGTTTGGTTAATCTCATCATGAGCCTCTATTTTTGGTTGTGTTTTGGACATTTGAGATTGGCTTTTGTTCTTTATTGGGTAAAAATTATTTTTTCAATGTTTTTTGACCCATGAAAAGCCATTATTTGTGCAAAACACCACATTAAAACCCACAACTTCAAATTTTCAAAATTCATGTTTTTGGAGGAATTGTTGAGTTTGGACACTTGTATAATAATTCTCGTGTTGTATAGAGTTGATTACATGGTTCAAGTGACGAAAATGGTTTCAAAAATGTTATTTTCGAGCTACCCATAAAAGCCCACTTTTGTTGCTTTGGGTTTCAAATTTTAGCAAGAATTTGGCGAATTTCATTTTTGAATCATGTTAGATGACTTCTAAAGGATTAAATAAAGGTAAAGAACGCAAAAAATGGTGAAGAAATAGGCATTTTGGAGTGTCGGGTCAAAATCAGGTTAGTATGACCCGGATCACAACTAACCAGATGAGGAAGATAACTTCCGACCTGGTTTGGTGAATCCCACTCTCACCGGTAGAGAGTGGTAGCATGTGGGCTGACGTGCCTTCTTATTCTAATGAGTTCTCACCACTATCTGACTCAACTCACCCTTTCAAGTTCAATGGAGATTTTTTAAAATTTTTTGATGACCAAAAATATTTATTTTAAATTTTATGAAACTTATTTTGAGGAAAATTATACTATACTATCTAAATTTCTTGTCCAAAATCTTTCTATAATGTTTTGACATAGTTTTGCACATTATATTTTGTGTACTCTTAGATATGATTTGTTTGCACAAAAATTAAATTTTGGATAGAATATGGAGTGTTATATGACTTAAATTTAGCCATTATATTATACAATTGCTAAAATTGTTACATCTGAGAAAACTTGGCTACTATTTGGGAATCTAGACATTTTGAAAAATTATTTTAAAAAAGATTTTGAGCTCGCCTATGGTAGGATCAACTACTTTATTCTCTTTTCTAAATTTTCAAATAGATTTTGTAAAATTGTATGCTTAAATTTTGTTAATATTATGTTGAAGATAATATCATTAAAGGTCACACCTTATTAGAATGCCTTTGGTAATATGTCTATTAGTATTCTAAAATTGATTTACATTAATATTGTGTTCTTAAAATTTTAAATGCCCAATCGATGTTAAGTTCTAAAGGACATGGTATGCAATGATTATGGAATACACTTATACATTATAATTCAGGACCCTTTAACGGGACTACAGTAGCAGGAGGACTTATGTCCAATTATTTGCCTAGTTGATTGAACTTTTGAGGAAACTATTTAATGTCTCCCAATTTTGTTGATAGTTCCTCAATGAATTTTCTTATGCAATACAATTTTGTAGAATGTTAATTAGGACCAATCATAAGGGCTGGGTTAAATGTCTAAAATTAAACCTTACGGTTATAATTGTTGGTATGGCTCACAAGAATAATAAAATTGCTCTACTAAACTTTAGATAGATGCATTAATTAACAAGAATTTCTTTGAAGCCAAGTGAAGTCACTATGTAACCAAACTTTAGATACTATTTCTTCAAGGCCTATTTTAGACCATAAATAGATATTTTATTTTATACACTAAGCGTTGTTGATTTTGCTTTACAGATCCTTCAACTTGATCCATATACACATTTTTTGACAATTCTCTATTCAGAAAAACATTCTTAACATCCTTCTGATGGAGTTCCAAATCAAAATGAACTATTAAGTTTATAACAACTTGAAAGGAATTTTTGGTAGGGACTAGTGAGAAAGTCTCCCTACAATTAATACCTTCTCTTTCACCCTTTCACTATTAATCTGGCTTTATACCTCTAAGTTTTGCCTTTAGAATCATGATTGGTCTTAAAGACCTAGTTACAACCAACTATTTAATATCCAAATCAACTTTCATAAGTTTTAGCTTATTATAGTAGTAAACGAGTGCCTTAATATGCTCATGTATGTCGCTAACACCATCATATCTAATATTCTCAATTAGTGAGAGGTATTGGTCTTTCTTTATCTTATCAAATTTACAAACTTATTATCCATAGCTCTCAAAAATTTGCTTGGCATTCAAGGATTCGACATCTGAAATGCTCTACCTAATATATTGTCGAGCTATTCTCAAATGAAAGATCTTGGTAATTCTTCTTTCATTTAGGCATGTAGATTTATCCTGTTAAACTCCAGACATTTTTAGTTTATCTCAGAAGATTTATATTTAAAAGGTACTTAGTAAATTTAAGGTGAAATTTTCTCCCTTTTCTATAGCACCTATTTTTAAAAACAAAAATCTTTCTAAAACCTAATGTCCTCAAAATAATGTTGAGAGAGTCAAAATTGACAATGTCCCATATGCTTCCGCCATAGGTAGCCTGATATATACTTAAGTATGCACACATTTTGATATTTCTTTTGTTGTTAATGTGCTTGAGAGATACTTGAGTGATCTTGGTTATGAGCATTACAATAGTAAAGAAAATTATGAGGTATTTTCAAGATACCAAAGACTATATGGTCACTTACAAGAGATCTAATCACCTAGAAGTGATTAGATATATTGATTCTGACTATACAAGCTGTCTGGATGATAGTAGTTCATCATGATGGCTAGAGGAGCTATTTTCTGAAAGAATACTAAATAAACTCTAACAGCTACCTCAGTTATAGAAACAAAGTATGTTAATTGTAATGAGGTTACTCATCAAGCCATATGGCCTTACGAACCTAATTTTAGAGTTTAGTATTAGTGAGAGTATTCTTAGGTCTCTGATCATGTATTGTAATAACTCAGCTATTATATGTTTATCTCAAAATTATAGAAATTATGTGCGTACAAAGTATTTTGAGGTCAAATATCATTTTGTTAAAGAGAAAATATAAAAAATTTAGACTTGCATTGAGTACATAAGCATTTAGCTTGTGGTTGTAATCCTTTAACCAAAGCTTGACAACTATGGTACTTTAGAATCATATAGTCAGTATTATCAAGTATACATAGTGTTTTGGGTGAGTGAGAGTGTTATATCTGTTTTGTGGTAGTGCGGTATGTCTCGAGATAATTATTATTGTTAATTATTGTAAATAGTGCCACATATGTTGCTACACCCAGTATTATGATATAAATAATGTTTATATTAATATTGACCTTATTGAGACATTTTGTTGTAGTTTAAATTTTATGATACTAAGACATGTTGTAATCTCAATTCTGTGATATGAAGGCATTCTACTATAGTCTCAATGTTTTGTGATGCTGAGATTTTATGTTATTACTCAAGAAGTATCTTGAATGCTAGGATCTTTCTGATAAAAGATTGCACATATTTTATTTTTGTAGTGCATATCCTTATGCTACATGTTTATTATTACTTAAGTCACAAGTTTGAGTGCTTTGACATGTGTTATATCTATATTCCTATCGAATACAACATTAATATTATTAAGTACTGATAACCTCATTTTGGACTTAAGGTTTGTTATAGTAAATATCACTTGTCTCACTAATGATACTTTTGTAGCCATTTTCATTGATATTAATATAAAGAATTATTTTCTAAAATCTTGATATATGTAGTCCAATTGAGAGATTGTTGGATATTTTTATATATGGACTTACATATATCAAGTATTAACATAAAGTTTTAAGAAAATTTAGATTAATATTAGTTAGTGTGAGACTTGTTTTGATAATTATTTTGTAAACTTTTATGATTGTGGGCCTTGCTGCGTTATCCATAATGGGTAAGATAACAATTTGGTATTATAATAAGGAAAGGGGTCCATACTCTCCATTTTTTATGCAATATTAGTGTCCCATTGATCTAATACACAAATATATATATATATATATGTTTATATATATTGATTGAAGAGTGCATAAGAGATAGGGAGGGAAGTTTTCTCTTTCCACTAACTCTCTCTTTGGCTCTTTCTTAACCATTTACTCTCTCCTTTTAGAATCACTGACTATCTCATTCTCTCCACTATCTCTCATCTATTTTGTGCAGCAAGCTCCATAGGTTGCTGAACCTCGCCATCAGATAATTTCTTAACTTATTATTTTAGATGATTTGCATGCCTAGAGATAATTTATAAACTCTTAAATATGTGGTTTCATGATATGGTTGTGTAAAATTTCTTTCATCTTTTTCTCCCTTCAGCACTATTTCGTAGCTTGCATACTCAATCCTTCTTCAATCTGCCTCTTATTACCAACACTTTTGGAAATAATCTCTATCTGGTTCAACTAAATTAGCCAATGACATGACAGAGTTTGAAGCTTATGTTTCAACCTTACTTTATGATATTGGCCACTGGTCATTGTTGACCCTAAATTTGGTTTGGAGTCGTCACTGACCTAAATTACCTAATGTGAGATCGGATACCTAATTGAAAATTGTCTACGTTTCTAGAGATTGGATTTAGGGGTTGGTTACGTTTTAGAGAATGTGTTAATAACCTAAACGCCCTTTCAGTACCAAAAATGATCTAATTAAATTACCTTGACTAATATATGTTGGCTTAAAAAATTTTTTAAAAATAATCTCTGCCCATTCCGGATCGGGATAAAAATAATTTTAAGAAAAATCCTTTTTCTATTTCAGGCCAGGGTTTTAAAAAATAATTTTATAGAAATCCCATCCCTATTCCAAATCAGAGTTTAAAAAAAAATTTGAAAATATCTCTTTTTTATTCCAAGCTGGAGTTTTAAAAATAATTTTAAAAAAATTTCATCTCTATTTCAAATCAGGATTTTAAAAATAAATCTTCAAAATCACAAAATTAGCTGCATATACTATCGATCCTTAAATCTCCATTGTTGTGCTTAAAAGAACAAATTTTAATGTTTAAACACAAGTCTCTTTTACAATTCAAGATCTTAATAAATATTGACAACCAGATACAAATTACAACCCTCAAGCAAATTCATCAATATAATCGATCAAGGATAAAGACTAAACAAGTCAAAGCAAAGACGACTCTAATAAATTTAGGTTAGAAAGTTTCAGCAACCATGATTAACAACCCAATCAATTCACTAAGGCAATTTCCATTAAGAATGAATAGCTGAAATTTCTAACTAATGTTGCACAACACCCTTGAACTAAAACAAAGTAAAACTGTTAAAGTCCAAGAATCAAAGAACAAGAACTTGACGGATTACCTCCAAAATTAGCTTCCATAGGCTTAAAACCGGATCACAAGATAAGGATGAGCATTGATTGAGTGCTTGAAGTCAAGGAGCAACATTCTACGACTTTCCTTCTCCAACACCGTTGCGATAACCCCTCTAGCAACGAACACGATACTGGACTGACAATGGCAGTGTGATTCTCCTACGGCTAGACCTTGAAGGTAGACACGATTGGTCCTTCAAGTTACGGAACCATGCCTTCAAAGTGTCCTAGATTTAGAATGCTGAGTGGAGGGAAATAGTGACACCAATGACTCAGAACAGTAGCCTTTCGGTGTAGAGATGGTGTGCACAAGTGAAAGGGAAGAAGTCAATTTGATGCGCGGGTTGACTTAGGTGTTGTAATGAACGACGGCTGTCCCTTGCACAGTGGCGCGATGCTCCAATGGGGTCGGTGGTTGAGTCTCGAACTCAGTTGAAGTTTGGACGGGATTTTCGTTTGGTTTGGGTGCCAAACTATGACATAGTCTATAGAAAAGTTCTGGGTTCTGTACGATGGTGGGTGTTCCAGTGTGAAATGGAAGGAGGCATTGGGCTGCCTTGGACGTTGGCGTGGATGAAAATCAACGTGGAGGAGCAGCGTCGGTGACAGGTATGGCTTCTTCTGACAAGCTGCTTTTCTGGCTGTAGAATCGTCCTATAATATTTCTTTACCTAACTTCAGTTATGAGCAATGATGGAAGAGTGGTTGAAGTGGTAAAATTATTGTGACTGGGGTATTGTGTTTTGCACAAAGTGGCGTGGGTTCAAGGCTACAGAATGGGAGTTGCTTTTTTTGTTTTTTTTTTATTTCTTTTTTTCTTTTACTTTTTTTCTTTTTTCGATTCTTCTCCTCTTCAGTCTGTGAAAAATCCCCCTATGTTTGTTCTGTTTTGGATTTTTATAAATGTAGAATTTTTGAGTTTATTTTCTTGTTTAATTCTTATTTTTTAATTTTATCTTAACTTTAATTTTTTATCTTTTTATTTTTTAATTTTTATTTAATATTTTTTTATTTATCTTTTGAATTTCAAACTTTTATCTTTTATCTTTTGTTATCTTTTATTTATCCTCCCTTATCCTCTTATTATTTTATTTATTTTTTTAATTTTTAATTTATCTTATGTTATTATTCTTTAATTTTAGTTATCTTATTTTCTCTTCTTTTTTTTATTTTATTTTAGTTTTATTTTAAAATTTTATTTTTAAATTTAGATTTATTTATTTTTAGACTTATTTTTTAGTTTTAAATTTTATTATTTAAGATTTATCTTATTTTATTTTTTTATTTTTAATTTAAATTTGAATTTATGATTTAAATTAAAATTTTAAAATTGAGCGGAACAAAATTAAATGTGCGGAAATGTTATATATGTTCAATCAAATCCCAAATAATCTACTCAGATTTGTGTCTCTGCGCGCGCTGGAGGTCAGTGATATCTAATTAACCAAGGCACCTCTACTGTCCACTGACTAAGTAATTTAATTAAATAAAACATAACAATTTTGGCCCAGTGAAAACTAAAGCATAAATTTTATGCTATGCTTTGACGGCTTCAATTGTCTATGTATAGCGACATCTTGGTGGTAAAGTATTCATCGGCAAAGCTGGGGGAAATCACGTGAGCTGCACATGATCCTCATAAATGAATGCACATGTGGTCATCTCATCTGAATGTGTGTGTGTGTGTATATATATATATATATATATATATATATATATATTTATATATAATGTGATTGTGATGCACAGCAGAATGCAGAGATTATATAATGCTCTGCCCACATTGTCTTCTTTCATTTAGACTGCTGAGATTTCATTTTATTAATTCCTTTTCTGTCTTAGGATACTCTGGAACTCCATCTTCTTCGATTCATCCTCTCCATCCCCATTATTATTTTTTCATACATTATTGATTGATCAATAAGATAGTAAAACAGGTCTATATATAATGTGAAAAAACATATACATGCAACGATCATATTAAACAACATGTATGATGGTGAAAGATTAACTGGTAATTTTAGAACATATAAACTAAAACTGAATTGTGAATGACAGGAAAAGTATAACACCAGTAGAGTAGCTCAGAAAACCTACTGTAACAAAATGAGGAAGAAATTAGGCTTTGATCTGAAGAAGCATGTACCAGATACGCATCCTCTTCGAGGTTTGACCAAATAATTAGCATTCATAATTGGTTCTAGCACACATTATTCCGTACTATAAAATGCAAACTGGCCTCGTGGTTTACATTTCATTTCCGTATATGTTACTACTTGCTTTAAAAACTATTCATTTCTTCCGTGTTTAGGAAATAATTCAGATTATATACAATTTATGCAGCTATCATTATTTTTTAAGAAAACCAAGGAAAGCAATAACATATATATTCTTTACAGATTCATCAATTTTCTTCTTGAAAAGTATTATCGAGTACTACTGATGTATAGCTAGATATAGTTACTTAATCTCGTGGAGCTTATGGTCCAAAGACTCCAGACTCTATCACCCCAGAAAAGAATTTAAAGTATTATCTAATACTACTGATATATATTGCTTGGTTAATCTTGTGGGGTTTGTGGTTTCACCCCTAGAAAAAGAGGAACTTAACGAAAGAGCAAAGCTATTTCTATCTCTATATGTTCTGAATTAATGCATAGATATAGAACATCCAAATTAAAGTGAACTATATGATGAGCAATCATATTGTAGTGTGAATCAAACAAACAAGTACAAAATTAAAATGGATAGCCAGTTTTATAATTATGATTGACGGGCTTTCATGATCTGTTTGTGAACTAAGATCATGTCAACCTGATGGCTCATAAAAAATAAAGTTCTTGATATAAATAAATGGGCAATTCAGATGCAAATCCCATCTTCTACGATCTTCTAAGCACTCCACTATCCAATAAATAAAAGCAACAATAATTGTAGATGACAATAAATAATCATAAAAATACAGACAGCAGACAAAGCTCAGAGTAAGAGTGATCACTAGCTAGCTAATAGTACATCTTAGGGGCAACAGCAACACAGATGCCCTTGTAGCTTTTGATTGTTCAGGACCCAATTGCAATTTAATTATGTACGTAGTAATAATTAAAACCCATGATGATATAAGTAAGGGGCTTCACGGAAACTATGCAAAATACAAATCGTAGAATTAAACAAATATAATAAGGTTCCGATTCTTAGAGGCAGTTGCAGCTGCAACCGACGCACCCTAACTTCAACGATAATAATTGGTTCATAAACTTATAAAATCAATGCAGTAATAAAGAATGAGTAAATTTGAACATTAAGCAAGCCAAAGCATCTTTCTTCTCAGCTTATAAATCCTTGCTCTCCACCACCAAGTTGAGAGCATCCATCTAAATAAGAAAAGAGAACAGCTAGCTGCTGCAGCTGGATGGATTCAAAGAAGTCTAACAAGATCAGAGAGGTTGTTAGGCTTCAACAAATCCTCAAGAAGTGGAAGAGGGTTGCAAATGATTCCAAGAACAGCTCTGCCTCATCTTCTGCCAGCAGCACTACGACCCCCACTGGCAGTGGCAGTGGTAGTAAAGGCATCAAATTTTTGAAAAGAACTTTATCATTTACAGATATATCTTCCAATAATGACAACGTCCCAAAAGGATTTCTTGCTGTTTGTGTTGGAAAGGAGCTCAAGAGATTCGTTATTCCAACAGAGTATTTGAGACACCAAGCATTTGGGATGTTATTGCGAGAAGCGGAAGAGGAGTTTGGTTTCCAGCAAGAGGGAGTGCTCAAAATACCATGCCAAGTATCAGTGTTTGAAAAAATATTGAAGGTGGTGGAAGAGAAAAAAGCGGTCTTTTTGTTGCATGAGCTTGGGTTTAGTGGTGCGGAGTCAAAGGAAAAGATCATTAGTTGTTCTGCATCAGATTGTGAGGTTGCACCCTCTCATCATGCTCAAATGTGTAGATGATCTGAATCTCATGATCAATATAATTAATATTACTTGTTAATTTAATTGATTGTAATTGACTAATCTGCGTCTTTTATTCCTCTCAAATTTCAAGTACTCTTTCTTTTGGTTTGTGAAAGGCAGTGCATTAGAGATCGATTTAAGAAACTTGTTCTCGGCGACTGCGATGGTAACTACCACCATCTCCAAGAGTGGAGTCGTTACATAATTTGCACGAGAGATCGTGTTGGATAGTTATTGATTTTATACAGAACCTCCCTGTATTGTCTCTACCCGCCTGCTACTATATGGGACCATGATTCCTTTATGAGAACTAGAATAGACTTCACAACTGCCGCATGACCATCTTCTCACAAAATGACTGCTTCAATTCATTCATTGGAGGCCAAATCAAACCAAAGAAAAATCAGAGACACCTATTTGCTGTACAGATAGAGCATAATCAACACATTTGCATGTATCATAGAAAAGCATATTCAAGCTAAGCAAACAGATGGGCAACGAGATTGCAGAACATCTATAGACCATCCATCCTATTTTATGAAATAAAACCTAGCAATAAATAGCATTGCTCTGTCTCTACAAAGCTTGTTTATAGTTATGATCTATGAAGTATCTCGAGTCGGGTGTCAAATACAATTTTAGATGCTCCGCTTTCTTGGTAACAGAAAGACAGCCGATCCTGATGGCCACTCTCACAGTTTATGCTGTAAATGAGCTGTCTAAATGCTCCACTTGGGTTAGCATTAGACAAATTGCAGAGTGTTAGAGCAGCTGTTCAACTGTCATTCTGTTAGAAATCTGTTAGTAATTATACTCAGTTGATTCTGTTAAGTCAGTAACAATGTAACGGTCAATAAGCCTATAAATATCACTTAGTGTATTCAGCCTCAATCAATGAAAAGTACTACTTTCGATTCTCAATTCTGTTCTCTTCTAATTGCTAACATGGTATCAGAGCTCTGCAAAGGGTGAAAACCCAAGACTCCTGGAACCAACCCAAATTTGTACCCGTAACCTTCACCCATCCATCTTCTGTCAAGTTAGATACACACAACTACCTGTTGTGGCGTCAACAAGTAATTGCCGCCATCAAAGGTCATGAATTAGAGCAGTATATAGCCAAGAAACTGAATGTACCAAGGAAATATCTCAGTGTTGCAGATGAAGTGAATGAAATTGTCAATCAAGAATTCCTGAATTGGGGAAGACGAGACCAGCTTCTTCTGTCTTAGATCTTATCATAATGGCTGAATCAATACTCCGCATGGTGGGGTGCAAAACTTCTTTACAGGTCTGGGAAAAATTTGAAATTTTCTTTGCATCCCAAACAAAGGCCAAAGTCAACCAATTCAAAGCTCAGTTGCAGACTACAAGAAAAGGATCATCTTCTGTGAATAAGTATCTGCTGAAGATCAAAACAGCAGTGGATGCACTAACTTCACACATACATGCAATTTTTGCAGGCCTCTCATCTGAATATGAAGTTTTCATTACTTCTATAATTTCACGAACTGAATCATACTCTGTAGAAGAAATAGAAGCTTTGTTATTGGCCAAAGAAGCTAGAATGGAAAAATATCAGAAAGATATGTTCCCATCAGCAAATCTCGCTCAGTCTTTTAATCAAAGGGAAAAGAGATACACCTCATATTCTCCTTAGCAACAAAAAGATCAGTCTCAAGGCTTTAATAGAGGAGGTTTTAACCAAAGAGGGTTCGGAGGTAGGAATTCTAATAATTTTCAGAAGAACAGAGGCAGAGGTAGATTTTTAGGAGGCAGATCTAATGTTCAATGTCAAATTTGTGAAAAAATTAGGCATTTAGCATGGCCCGGTTATCCCAGACATGATGACAATTATCAAGGGTCTTCCCTGCAAGTTATTCTCACAATCTGAATGTAGCTTCTAGACCTCAAGCTCATGTACACGCCATGATGGCTACCACTGATCCACAATCTTCTCTTGATGATGTGTGGTACCTAGATTCTGGGGCCACAAACCATATTACTGCTAAACCCTAAACCATATTACTGCAACCTCTCAATCTGCAATAGAAGCTTCAGTACAATGGTCCAGAAAGAGTTGTCATAGGCAATGGCACTGGTCTTCCCATATCTCATATTGGTAATGCCAATTTTTATTCTCCTTATACACACAGACCTTTACATTTGAATTCTCTATTACTTGTCCCTACTGTAACAAAGAACCTCTTGAGCGTGTCTCAATTTGCAAAAGATAACCATGTATATTTTGAATTTCATGCTGACTCATGTTGTGTGAAAACTTAGGACACCAATCAAGTCCTTTTGAAGGGCAAGATTAAGAATGGCCTTTACACCGTTGACAACCTCCAGCTAACCAAGCTGTACCTACATGAGGACCAATCCAGAACCAACCAAGTCCAAGACAACTCGTTTGCATTCATTAGCTCAGTGAGAAACAAGACAAATTCAACTTCTTTAGATAAATGGCATCTTAGGTTAGGTCATGCCTCTGAGCAAATTATGAAACAGTTTTACAGTCTTGTAATCTTTCAATACCAAATAAATCAAAGCTTTCATTTTGTGATTCTTGTTGTGTAAGCAAAATCCACAAATTTCCTTCTTCCTCTTCTCACACTCATTACTCTTCTCTAGAATTGATACATTCTGATTTATGGGGTCCAGCCCCTATGCCATCATCTAATTCTCATAGATATTACATTCATTTTGTGGATGCTTACTCTAAATTCACCTGCATCTACTATCTAAAGGATAAACTCCCTACTTTTATAGCCTTCAAACAGTTCATTGAATTCAACTTAACACCAAAATCAAAGCTCTCAAAACTGACTGGGGTGGGGAGTACAGATCATTCCAAATCTTTCTTCAGAAACAAGAGATTGCTCATAGAGTTTCTTGTCCCTGTGCTCATGAGCCAAATGGTTTAGCCGAGCACAAACACAGGCACATCACAGAAATGGGCCTTGCACTACTACATTCTGCTTCTCTTCCTCTTACCTACTGGGATAAAGCCTTTAAACATGCTGTGCATATCATAAACAGCTTGCCCACTCCTACACTTCATCAATCAAGTCCACTGCAACTTCTTTTTCATCAAAAGCTAGACCATCAACTTCGCGTGCCTGCTACCCAAGTTTAAGACCCTTTAGTAACCCTAAATTTCAGTACAAATCAGTCCAATGCACTTATCTTGGTCACAGTCCAAATCACAAAGGATTTGAGTGCTTTAGTCCCATTGGCAAAATTTACATCTCAAAGCATGTTGTCTTTGATGAGGCTAGATTTCCCTTTGCTGCCAAGACAAATACAATGATTGATATACCCATCAACACTGTTATTCCTGCCAACCCACCTATTATATCCCCACCTTGTGTTCCACCCCCTGTTCCTCAAATTAGAAACATAATGGTGGCACCTGAACCACCACCACAACCTACATTACCTATACCTGCAGCACCTGAATTACCAAATCCAGTGTTTGAAGTTCCAATGTCCACTGTTACCAACTCACATCATATGGTGACAAGGAGTAAAAATGGAATTAGAAAACCCAAAGCCCTTACCCTAACCAAAGAACCTAATTTAGTTAAACAGGCTTTGTCCATACCTCATTGGAAAGAAGCTATGGAGGCAGAATATTCTGCTCTGCTCAGAAACTATACTTGGACCTTAGTGCCTCTACCTTCAGACGGAAAACCCATTGGCTGTAAATGGGTATACAAAGTGAAGGGAAATCCAGATGGTTCAGTGAATAAGTACAAGGCAAGGCTTGTTGCCAAGGGCTTCCATCAACAAGAAGGGGTAGACTTTCATGAAGTTTTTAGCCCTGTATTTAACTAGTGACAGTGAGGGTAATTCTCACAATTGCATTGATGTATGGCTGGAAAATTCAACAAATAGATGTGAACAATGTTTTTTTGAATGGAGATTTAGATCCTGAAGTGTTTATGAGACAACCACCAGGTTTTGAATCTTAAAATGGCTCTTTGGTATGCAAATTGAATAAGGCTCTCTATGGCCTTAAACACAACCCAAGGGCTTGGTTTGAGAAGCTTTCAAATGCTCTTGATTCTTTTGGATTCATTACTGCCAAGCATGACTCTAGTCTGTTTATACCAGTAATTCCTACTAACAGACTCTAAGTTTTGGTCTATGTTGATGACTAATTAATAACAAGTTCTTCACCAACACTGATTAATAGTCTTAAAGAGAGGCTTCACAATCTGTTTACTCTAAAAGATCTTGGGGAACTCAACTAGTTTTTGGGCGTTCAGTTCTCGAAGACTTGCAAAGGAGAACTTCATCTCTCTCAAACAAAATATTTAAAGGATCTCCTCATCAAATCCAATATGCAAGAGGCCAAACCTATGCCTACTCCTATGGTCACAAACAACAAGCTATCAGCTCATCAAGGTGATCCTGCCCCTGACTCCTACTTTTATAGATCTGTGGTAGGTGCTTTACACTATGCTACTTTAACAAGACCAGAAATTTCATACTCAGTCAATAAACTATGCCAGTTTACACATGATCCAAGGGACTCACATTGGAACACTGTAAAACGAGTCATCAAATACCTTGCCGGAAGTTTACAGCTTGGATTGCTATTTCAGAAACCTCAAAATCTAGACCTTACAGCATACTGTGATGCTGACTGGGACTCTGACCCAGATGACCGAAAGTCAACCAGTGGCTATTGTATTTTTCTTGGCCCTAATCTCATCTCATGGTCTTCAAAGAAGCAAACACTATATCTAGAAGCAGTACAGAGGCAGAGTATCGCAGTTTAGCCAATGTAACTGCTAAACTTGCTTGGATATCCTCACTTCTAAATGAACTTCAAATATCAAGCCCTAAGATTCCTACAGTTTACTATGATAATCAAAGTACCATCCAAATGTCAGAAAATCCGGTCCCGCATTCCAGAACTAAACATCTTGAATTGGACATTTACTTTTTTTGAGAAAAAGTTCAAAGAAAGCAACACATTCCTTCTGCTGATCAAATAGCAAACATTCTTACAAAACCTATTTCCAAAAGTACTTTCAGCTATATTAGAGACAAGCTCAAGGTCTCAGCTTTACAAGCTCCCCCCCGGCCCCGGGTTGAGCTTGAGGGGGGATGTTAGAGCAGCTGTTCAATTGTCATTCTGCTAGAAATCTGTTAGTAGTTATATTCAGTTGATTCTGTAAAGCCTATAGTTAATTCCGTTAATTCAGTAACAATGTAACACCAATGAGCCTATAAATATCACTCAGTGTATTCAGCCTCAATCAATGAAAAGCACTACTTTCGATTCTCAATTCTGTTCTCTTCTAATTGATAACACAGAGAAGTGACTATCTCAATGCAAGTTTAGTTCATCAAATGAAAATATCAACTGGAAACAACAGCAACTCAAGGATGAGAATCCGAAATTAACAAATGCAAAAGTTTATGCACTTACTAGTGGATACAACTGGAGATTGTTTACTTGTTGATATGCCAGTGGCTGTTAGTAAATTAGAATGGTAACATTACAGTGGACAAGTTAAAGTAACACCCACATATTTATAGGCACCGATTTGCTAGTGGAGATACTAGTAATTGGGAAAAAGTAATTCTGATAATAGTAGCCAGAAGAAACACAGACTTAATCGATGGCAGAGCAAGTTTGGTATATATTGAGGAAGATTTGCTAGGCCCATCAGCCAATTATATAGAAATAAACAAAATATTTTCTGTAAGGAAATACCAGTCCCTTTAAAACAAATTAATAAACATTTCACAAAATGATTGTGGGATGTTAGATAATCAAATAAATTTGACGATTTAATGTTTTAAATTAAGTTTCAAGTGCGTAAGTTTGCGGAAACTTAGAAGTGTTTTATGTATACCTCTGCTGCGACACCAAACCCTTCTAATTCCTCGAGGCGGTCACTTGGTTGGCCTGAACAATTAAAAAGCAACCACTGAATGTCTAGCTGTTAAAAAGTTAAAATAGTAAAATCAAGAGAATCCATTTCATCGGTGGAAGAAGAGAGATAAGGAGCAGGGAATCACAATTCACAAGCATTTAGGAGTAGCAAGGATCCCTACGATTAACCGAAAACATAAGGATCCCCACCATTATTGTCAAAAAAATATAATTAAAATGAAGATGTCCCACGTGACACGATAGACATAAACTTTGATTATTTTGATTCAGCAAAGTAACGTCGAGCTTCATCAGACAATTCAATTCCTCAATGAAATATAGATACTTCAAATTTTGTCAAAACAATCAACTTAAAAGATCATGTTCAATCAACTGATCAAAGAAACGTTGACTCCTATAAACACGAACAGACACCTTATTTGTGTTGGTTTTTGGCTTCTAAATTCCGACTTCCTTAGAATTGGGGATTGGAATGTAAAGTGAAAGATGTATTTTATATAGTAAAATATAAATGGATAATTATTGATAAAAAAAGTAATAATATAAATTATTTTAAATTTATAATTTATTATTATTATTTATTTATATTTTAGAATAATTGTTATCATTAATTTAAATTAATAATTATGTATTTATATTTTACTTTATAAAATATATTCCTTATTTTAAAGAATCCAAATCTTAGAATCGTTTTGAAACTAAAAAAATGAAATTTAAACTTTTCATTCTTAAAAAAATGAGGAAGATAGTTTTTTGCATTTCCGGTTTTTCATGTCATAAGTTCAATAGAACTTTGACCAAAATAACAATTTTTTTTTTTTATCAATAAAGCCAGGAGACTAATTTATTAGAAATCCTCCTATGATTTATCTCATCATATAATTCTTTATTTGCATTCTGTCTCGCTTTTTGCTTCCATTCCATTGAAGATGTCAATTAGTTTTTGAACATTTTCTATCATTCAATTTAGATAGCCTGTAGTTGGCTTTTACATGAGAAATTTTTTTATTAGTTTTTTAATACTCTTGTTTATTGTTAGGGGTAAAATTAAAAAAGTAAGAAATTCAAAGAGTTTTGATCGAAGGAAGCTTAGCAATGCTGAGCTCTTGATCTTCATTTTTCATATTTTCTTTTGATACTTATACAACTCCATTCCCCTCCTATGCCTTCATAGGCATTTATCTCTCACACTCACCCCTAACCGACTGCTCCTCTAGCACCATAGCAAGATGCCAATTAGATATTCTACAATCTACCACTAACAATTCTTAACAAACGAAACTACGTCCTCATATTTCCTAAACTAATCTCAATTCCACTCCTAACAATACTCCCCTTCTAAGCATTCTTGTACTCAAGGATGAATTAACACTGCAGAAAATACTTCACCCAAGTAATGTTCTCTAACAGTTGCCATATTATCATTATTTTCTTATTCAGAACAGTAATCAGTTGCTTTACCATCATGACCATACCCCCCCATGAGTTACCAAATGAGAACTAATTTCTGGAGCCACCATTGGCACGGCTTCACCATTGTAACCCTCAGCAAGCTTAACAACTTCATAATTAATTTCATCATGTTTTGCAATCCTTGCAGCATGCACCTCAAGCCTATTTGTAGGCATAATTATGATGGCACCTGATGCAGCCTTCAAAAAATTAGCATCTATATTGCTAGCAATGGTTGTGGCTACTAATGTTTTTCCAGTTCCAAAAGGTCCATGAAGAACGCCTTTGAGAGAATTGATTCCCAACTTAAGGGAAAGCTCAGGATTCATTAAAGGCAGCTCCATGGGTCCCCTGAGTTCCCTAGTTTGATAAGGAATCTTGTTAAGAAGATACCCAAATGCTACAGCAATCCTTTGCACATTCAAGTGAGTATGTTTTTCCATTGAAAGCAGTAGAGATTGCAATAGTTTATCCGAATCCATGGCCGTTGTTGTATCCTCCCAAGAAGCAAAATAAGCTATGAAGTTGTATGGTAGTCAAAGAAGTCTTCATCATATTCATCCTTTAATACAATTTTTGAAGTGCCTACTTGAGTCACACTGTCCTCCTGAGATTGAATTTTTGGGTCAGAGAGAAACCATGGTTTCTTTGGGGGAACTCCACAATACAACGGAATGGTCCACACAAACAATAAAGAGCTAGCTACCCAAAGAAAATTGTCACCCACCGCATTTAGATACACATTAGGTGACGGACATAGAGATCTAGCTTTCACTGTGTCCACGTCTACAACCCATACTCTAAACTTGATGCTATCCTTGTCCATCTCATTCACACGATTGCTAAAGAAATCAGCATTTGAAGAAGGAACAACCAGTAATATTCTTCCATAAGGCCATAATGAATCCCGAAATAAGAGTGCCTCTCCACATTTCATAAAAGGAATAGCTACCCTAAATCCCCCTGAAGGTGGTATATATATTTTCACCATCCTAGGTGTACATTCTTTAAATGGATCAGCCCTTGCAGCACTTGGCAAGACTTAGTCTGAAGATTTAGATGTTTGAGCAACACATACCCCAATTGACTTAAAAAATTGAAGTCTTAGTGGAAGCTCTACCAACGCATGAAATGGTCCCATGGTCTTCCTCATGCCACCCACATCAACATATCCACCTTCATTTGACCTGTGCACCCGCTCCCCTTCACAGAAGATTTTTGTATCAGAAGCAACCACACAATACTCCCCTGTATCAATTTCAACAGACTTGAAATCTCGACTTCTCATCCCTACACGGACAAGAAACAGATCTCCATCTCTGATTGAACGAGAAGCCTCCAAGCAGTTGATAATAGCTTGGAGTTGTTGTCCTTCTGAAATGTCTTCGATTTCAAAGAGATGCTCCACCTCATTTTTCCAACTTCAGAAAGCCGTCGCATCAAATGATGAAAGCTCAGGTAACCTTGTTTTTCTCCTCCTTGTTCCTTTAATTAAAATTATAACCAAGCGTATTCATAGTATCGTGCAAGTAAACTGGAGCAGACTTAAGAGGCATCTCATCATGCTCTATGGAAGAGTTTTCGCAGTCAACAATTTTCTCATCATAAATCGGCTCCTCTTTGGTTTTCCGTCCATCACGTCCAAGGTCCACAAACTTAGGAAACTCCTCAAACTGGATCCCTCATCCTCATAGTTACTAAGTTTATAACATTGTATGATTTGAAATGCTGATATTAATTTTTAATATGTCATTTAGTAATAAAAGAATTTATGTAAAGTATTCTTGTATCATAATTTGAGATGATAAACTAATTCGTGAAACAGAGGATAGGAATAAATTTGGCAACTATGGTCATCCCCATCAATGATGTGAAGTCTTTTTGGCTGAACTCGGATCATTAGGACTCTAATACCACTTGTTAAGATGAAATTAGACAAGTAAGAAATTCAAGAGAGTTTTGATCGAAGGAAGCTTAGCAATGCTGAGCTCTTGATATTAATTTTTTATATTTCTTCTGATACTTTTACAACTGCATTCCCCTCCTAAATACCTTCAGAGGCACTTACCTCTCACACTCACCCCTAACCGACCACTCCTCTCCCACCATGCCAAGATGCTAACGGGACATTCTACAATCTTCTACTAACAATTCTCAGCAAACAAAACTACGTCGCTCTCATATTTCCTAAAACTAATCTCAATTCCACTCCTGACAATCATCTCTCACGTTCTATGCCGCAGGAACCCAAGGAGGGAACTCGATTGGTAACAAAATGGATATAATACCAGCTATTGTGACTGGTTCTTTTATGTAAATCTTTTAGAAATATTTTGAAGGTGTACTGGAATATAAAAATTATGTTGGTATATATTAGTTTTCCATGAATTGGATGGCAAAACAGAAAATATCAAAACCAGGTTACTTTTTTATTGATAACGATTAACAGGAAAAAAACAATTGCAGCGTATTCACCTCAAAAGCATTTACGTACTAGTTTCTACGAGCTAATGAGTAGCTTCCCGCCCCAAAAGAGGAGTAGCTTTGCTGAAATGGAGAGGGTTGGAAGACCCGAGGCTAGAGGATTTGGATTAAGAGAATAATATCATGGGGGAGGAAATTTAGTAGCACTAGTAACTGAGTTCCATATCTGAGCAAGAGCTCCTAAAACGTGAGGCATAACGAACCCGACCCCCCTCAATGCGGCGCTAGAGGCAAGCCCAATCGCAAAAGTCTCGGCATAGCCGGGCTTGGAGTCAAGCTTCATGTCAAGAATGGTAAGGCGGTTGTTGACGGCGTCAATCTTCCTGGAAGACTCAGCCAAGAGCCGGTCTTTTTTGCCTCTACCGGAGGAGATGACTCCAAACAGCGCCTTCTGGAGATCCTCTATCACCTTCAAGGAGGCTTCTCGTGAATCCAGCCCTTGGGATTCATAGTGGGATATCAGCTCTTGTGGCGTTGGCAGCTTTCTTTTCTGCGTTTTGGATGCAACTCCATTTGGCTTCGGCAGCGATTCCATTTCTTCTCTCTCTTGGGCAAGTAGACCTTATCTATTAGTATTGGGGCGCGAATTCAGGGTTTCTTGAAGCTAGCTAGAACGGGGGCAGGGTCATGCCTCCTCAGTTTGGAGGCGAAAAATTTTTGTGATTTCGCTACCGAGTCGAAGAGTTAGGGCGGACGTTACTTTGGATCAATCTCCCAACGAGACAGAAACGACAAGCAATTGATCATGGGCCTAGGCCTGCGCCTTGGTGGATGGGCTCACTCATTGAATATGTCTTTAGTACAATTTTATTATTTTTATGAGTAAAATTTTATTAAATAATTAAAAATTTTAATTATAAATTAAATTAAAAATTTTATTTAATTAATAATCAATTTTAGTTTTTATAAATATTTAATATAAAAATTAAGTGAAATTTTAGACTTGTTTGATTTTTTATTTGTTTTTAAAATTATTTTATAAAATTATTTTTTAGAATAAAATATTACAATATTTTTTTAATAAATTTGTTTTGAAAATAATTTTTAAACTTTAAAATATAAAATATTTATTTAATAATTTTTTTTTGAAACTTAATCGTTTAGAATTGAATGTGATATTTTCTGGATTTACAATGACTTAATTATCCCTCTTAAGCACAAGTCATTTGTCTTGCTGTCGCTCGCGCCACCATAGAAACGCAGTTACTCGCCGTGACACAGCAAAGCCTATCGCGGTCGTGCCCCACCACTGCTAGAGTCTACGCCTTACGATGCCGTTCACATCTCCTCGCTGCGCTCCTGTTGGGTCTTGAGTCGTGGGGATTGAAGGCTTGGTCACTGTAGCAGTGAAGCTCCAGCCTCCGTTCGATACTTGAACACTCGCAATCGCTGCAGGAGCCTCATCCCTCTGCCACCCCGCTACAGCTTGCCACCATCGAGGCTTCTTTGTTATGCCCCTGTTTCGGACGCTGAGGGTAACAGGAGGAAGATGGTAAAAGGAAATACACTTTATTTACAAGAATGCCATTACTGAGTTTACACTTCCGATTAATTACAAGCCTCTCACCGTAAAAGCAACCCCCTAAAAACAAAATCAAGTAAAACTTGTTCCTCTTATCTTTGTTTTCAAAACGAGAGTTTGGCAACAGTTTTGAAAATCATTCAGCCAAAACACGTCTCCAAACAGAGTTTTTTGCTTTTTGATTTTGAAAATCAAAAAATTATATCTAAAAGCACAATCAGACAAGCCCTTTGTTTTTCTGTTATCAAATCCATGAGCCTTGAATCAACATCCTCTATTATTCTCCATATTAGGTATTTTAGAAAGAAACGGACATAAATTTAAGATATGTTAAAAGAAAAGAAAATAATAGGTATAGCAATCAAGGATTGCTTCCTAATCTCAAAATATAAATAAAATCTTTAATATCTCAGATCTTTAACAACTCCCGGCATAATCTCATTTGTCAATATTTTTGGCCCGTCGTATAATATAACAATTTGCACGTCTTGCCTGGCCCACCCACCCTCCCCTTGAGTTGCTGCTAGCTTCCCAAAACTTACCTAGACACAACCAAAATTCACGCAGTACAAATGTCACTAGAGCAGCGAGACGTGAGGGAAGGAAGAACAATTTCCCAGTACCTGAGAGGCTGTTCGGCACCATCTGATAACAATCAAACAATTACCTACTATCTGCAGTAAGTAACACATGCAATCTCCCTCATCAACAACGAAATATGGTTCAATCTATCAAGATCCATTCACCTTGAACAAAAATCCAATGATTCTCACTAAAGATGTCGATAAAAACCATAGATCTGATTACAATGAAATTATAAAAGGTAACGACTATTTTCACTAACTTAGAGCAGTCAATTAACATTTCTTATTCAGATCAAGAACAAAAATTCAGTATGGCTATAAATCAGGCCCTTCGATATACATAATAAATTCATGCTAACTATATACTTCCAAAATTATCAAAATATGCTATCTTGAGGCCGCAACAGATTATCAACAACTCTCAAAGGAAGACTGGAGCCATCACTAGTGTAATCGTCGAGAGCATCTTTATAAGGACGTGAAGTGAAGGCCCAGCTGTGTCTTTAAATGGGTCTCCCACTCTGCAAAAGGAGGCAAAAAATGTCACTTATTCAAAAAAAATGGAATAAAAGGATACATGCAATCATTCAACATGCCCACCACCCAACAATCCCAACAACAAAAAAATGTAGAGGAAAAGACAAACACCATGAGCAAAATTAGACAGTCAACAATAAGGTTAAACGGAAAAAAAGAGAGGCTACTTAGTTTCAGTCTAACACATCTTCCATTAATTTTTGAAAATGGACTATGTTTCAAGCGAGTTTACATTGGCATTTAGCCAATTAATGCAGCCAAAATTTTCATGGTCAATGAAAATCCTCTGAATGTCGTTCTTGCTCTCTGCCATGCTCTGTTTATCCAATAATTCACCCCAATGAAAGAGGAAGAGGGGACAACAGTGTAATCTGGTGCATGGTAGTAATTAAGTATAGGTAATGTGGCCATGGAAGACTATGTTAATGAAAGTGGAAGTATGACGGTTATAAAACTACTGTGACAATAGTGGAGGTAATTAACTCAATGCTACCAGGGCAATGCTGCATTGGTACTTGAGGCAGTGCAACAGACACGCACAAAAACAGTAAAAATTGCACCTAGTGAACTATTGTGTGCATTGAAAAAAGCCACTACCGTATCATTATAAACACTCAAGCTGAATACTCACCAAACAACCAGATTCAATAAACTAGAGAAGTACTCAAACTGTTTATTACAAAGGTCCATGGAAAACACCCTATCACTATAAAACTAACTTACGTGTCCCCAGTTACTGCTGCTTTGTGAGCATGGCTTCCCTTTCCTCCAAGAGCTCCAGTCTCTATGTACTTCTTTGCATTATCCCAGGCACCACCAGCTGTGTTCAAAAATAGTGCCATAAGAATACCAGAAACTGTTGCAAACATCAGCAAGGCAGCTACGACTTTAGCACCAAGTAGGGGATGGCCTGTATAGTAGCCCAAAATGCGAAAGAGAACACCTGAAAGTAATAGCAAATTCAGCAAACTGTCCATTAAAACAGTTCATGACAAACAAAGAAAAGAAATTCAGATGGCCATCAGTTTATCCAGAAAGGAAAACAAAACTCAAAGTACAAAGGTAATAACAAATGCGATCAAGGTACTGAGAAGAACAGGGTGGCCGCAATGGATCCATAAATTTGAAAGCAACTGAATTATAGATTGGAAGCATAGATGTCACAGAAGAGAGCACTTCCAGGATTCACTCTGTGTTCTACAGAAGACAGATGATCACGGAACACAGAAGACAGATGATCACACACTCTCAGGCATGGTTATTAAACTGTGTAGCAAATACAGAATCAATCATATTGGAAAGAGAACTCAGCTTCCACCATAGACACAAAATTGAGACAACTCAAGCGAAATCTTATCTACTATACCGACAGCTGACCCAGATTCAATGTCCAAAAGATACCAATCAAGTTTTGCAAATCATGGATGTTATTACCAATAAACTAATGTACCAAATAAAGAAAAGGGAGGGAAGAAACGAATCATGATTGAGAAATCAAGGTATTAAAGAAAGGCTTGTTAGAGACATTGAAAACTGCCTAAAACTAGTTAATGGACTTCAGGATCTCAAACTTAAATACTTAGTGTCTAGGCAGGGTGTAAGAAAAGTTACAGGCAATGAACCCAGGGACTCTTATGAATACATAGTGACAATATTTCAAAAGATTCTGCTAGTGGAAAGTTTACACGACTTACTGTGATTACAGAAGTTTAAACAAGACGTTTTCTGTGATTACAGATATACTGTTCCCAACATAATTGCAAAGAGTAACACTTCAAAAATAGCAACAAAAACAGAGAGAAATTGACCCACCAACTACAATAGGTGAAATAATGGCCAGAGCACCAGGTTTTATCATCTCCCTTAATGATGCAGATGCTACAATGGCAACACAACGACCATAATCTGGTTTCTCCTTATAATCCTGTAGATAACATGTTAGGGAAAAAGAAAAGAGTATTTCCAAACCCAAATGAAAATAGACAACAAAATTACTTAAGAAACTAAAACTCACCATTATACCAGGCCTCTCAATGAACTGCCTTCTTACTTCATTCACAACCTCTTGTGCAGTTCGGCCAACAGCAGAACAGGCCCAAGCACTAAAGACAAAAATAAGCATGGAGCCCAACAAGCCACCAATAAAAACTTCTGGAATTGCAATATCAACCTGAAATTCAATGAGAATTTACAAATTGCAAGTTAAGAGAAAGAGTTGCATTAGGATGATGACGATGATATTTACATGGGTGCCAGTACCTGTTTAAAAGGTTCATGAGCAAATGCAGAAACCTCATCCATATAAGCACTAAACAAAAGGAATGATGCAAGAGCAGCAGAACCAATGGCAAATCCTTTGGTAGTAGCTTTGGTTGTGTTTCCCACTGCATCAAGAACATCAGTGATCTCTCGAACACTTTCAGGCTGTAAAGAATATATATGCAGTAGATTAAATTTCAGTATACAAGAGAAAACTGAGAAATAACATATTCAACAATATTCAGTCAAGGACTACCTGCTGACTCATCTCTACAATTCCTCCAGCATTATCTGCTATTGGACCAAACATATCCATAGTAAGAACATAGGCAGCAGTGCTCAGCATTCCCATTGTTGCCACAGCCGTGCCAAACAACCCACCAGTTGGATTTCCTGTTTCATCGACTAGTCCAGATGTGTGACCCAGCCAGAAAGCTGAGACAATTGACACACTGATGACGAGGACAGGAAGAGCAGTTGATTCCAGTCCCAAACTCACTCCAGCAATTATATTAGTCCCATGACCAGTGGAGCTAGAAAGAGCTAATGTTCGCACAGGCTCATGCTTGTAGTCAGTGTAATACTTGGTGATCCAGACAAAAATGTAAGCAGTAATTATACCAACCAACCCACATAAGGCAAAATTGAACCACGCTGAAGGAGCTTGTTCAGTATGAAGTAACCACCGGGTAGACTGCAGAGCAATTCAATTCAAACAATAACCAGAATAGAAAGGTAATAAGAATGCAAATTCTTTGAAGTTCCAAATCTAAACAGAACTTATTTGTAGTCTAAAAATGTTTACAAATGACAGAATTATATGAGAACGCCCATTCTGAAACTTACATAAGCAAATGAAAATACCACAACTGAAGATTAACTATTACCAGACCAAATGTCAGAACTGCTAAAACTATTGTAACGGAATATCCTTTCTGAAGAATTGTCATTGGGTCCTCAATGGGGGCCTTTACACCAGAATCGCGTGTACCCCTAATTGAAAATATTCCAACTGATGAAACGACCAAATCAAATGAGTGAACAACAAGAGGAAACAAGATGAAGCCAGATGGATCTGAATCAAAAGATAAAAATAAAATAAAATTAGACAAGCATATAGAACAAAAACCACTGATCATCAAAAAGTAAACAAGAAGTAGGCATGGACAGGGACAACTAGGTATTTGCCTTCAATTTTACAGCGCTGTGCCATTGTTCCCCCAAGTATCATGGCACTGATTATTTCAGCTGCAATACTTTCAAAGAGATCAGCACCTCTAGCCGCACAATCTCCCACATTGTCTCCAACCTTTAAAACAATAGTACACCAGAATGATAAAGCACAAGATCAGCAAGAAATCTAAACACAAATAAGCAAAAGCACAAGTAATAGAAAGTATTTAACATAAACCAACTCAATTCATGTATATAATTATGAAAAGTCTTGGTCCAAATTGTACCAAAAGAATTTGTGTAAACTTGAAAATCAATTGTCAAGATTTTCCAAATAATTTGCATAAATTCAATATTATAACTGTCCTCATGCAGTCTTGCCTTATAATTACTGAAAGTAAAGGAATAGAGATAAAGACATCAAAACATATAGCAGCAATACAATTTTTTATATACCAAATTTTTGTCAATTTTTTAGCAAATAATTTAGCATGCTCTAAATGGACATGGCCGATCAATCTCACCCCCATAAATACAACATCACATGCAAATGCTTGGGAATTCAATAATCAGAAAACACCATCAATGGCTTACAGTATAAAGTTGACTTATGGAGGATAAAATATAACCCATTAGGTCTTTATGTTTAAATATCACAGTGTAAAACATTAATGTAATCGTCGTACAAAAAAAAAAAGGAAAAAAATTATGTAACCTAAAATACAATAATAATTTCCAGAAATCTTTTCTCATTTAATTTATAACTATACATATTACTTCACATCATTTTCACAAATATAGCTATCCTATAGTGCAGGAAGAAAAAGCAGTGAATTTACTCAACATCCTGTAAAGGCAAGCACGAGTTTTAATCCATAGCTTCTCTTTCAAAATAAAATTCAAAAAAAAAAAAATTACCAGATCAGCAATTACAGCTGGATTCCTAGGGTCATCTTCAGGTATTCCCTGCTCCACTTTTCCAACAAGGTCTGCTCCAACATCAGCTGCTTTTGTGTATATTCCACCGCCTAACTGAGCAAACAGTGCAACAAAGGAGGCCCCAAAACCATATCCAACAAGAAGAAGAGGCACTGAAATAGAAATGTTTCACCACCAAGAATCAAATGGAGAGAAAGAGAGAATAAGCAACAGAAAATTTGCCAAAAGATACAAACAATGCTCCTAATGGTTACTTGTAAGTGGTAAAATATGTCTGTAGTCAAACAGCTAAAAAGCATAACTAATCATATGTATACATACTAACCAAATTCAGCATTTAGAGCAAAAGCAACCCTTAATAATTAAAATACAGTAACAAAGATGTAAACATTACCAGGAAGAATAAATTTTGGCAGGTGGAATATTTTTAATACATTAAATGAGATTCCATACACAAGGACTAAGTAAACACTACACAATGACATTACTACAACAGTGACCCTCCAGTCCCATTGATCTGATAATGACTGCCCTCCAACTGTATTCAATCCAAGCAAGATGGTCAATGACTTTCACATAAAGAACCTGGCATTGTGTTCCAAACTCCTTGACAAAACAGATCTTAACTAGTCCAAAAAACCTACTCAACCTGTTCCAAGCTTAGGCACTATGTAAAATAGGTTATCACATTTTATAATAGCGAAGGCTAAATTAAATGGAATTCACTAGACAGAAAAGTGCATTCAGCTTTTAAACAAAAATATAAAAACTGATTGCTAAGTATTTTATTTTACACACATGAAGAGTTGCTATTCCATACAATGTGCTATATGAACCTACAAACAATCAAAAAGACAAGAACACAGTCTTTGGTAAAAGTCCACCCAATTATAGAATCTTGGCAGCTTGACAATATAAGATACAAACACAAACAGAACATATGTACATATGTTCAAATGAATTACAATATTCCAATTTAATAAGAAAGACATTCCTCTATTTATGATAACAAACTAATTTGAAGGAGAAGTTTATATACATACAATCAGTAACCTTCATTGAACCAGGCGAGTCCACTCCCAACCAAACATAGAATGCAGCATAAAGGACAGCTATACCAATAACAGCCATACCAACAACAATGATAGCAGAGAAACCACCTGCACGAGTAGCTACCTGCGCAACCTTTTCCAGTTAATATAGTAATCCTGAAATGTTTGTGTTTTCACTGGAAGTAATGACAGTTTAACCTGCAGTGCCTCTCTTGCAGACCGTCTTGCGGCACTCGAGACTCTAACATTGGCACGAACTGACACCCACATCCCTACATATCCTGCAATACCTGAACAAAGAGCACCTAGAAGGAATGCAACTACAGTGATGTACGCAGAAGTTGACCTGAATCATACATTGGCAAATCACAAATAAGAACATGTAAAGGGTACAAGATAGAAGCTTTGTAGCTATAATATATTTATCACATCACCTTCCCAGGCCAGAGGATTCCTGTTGAGGAGTAGTATTGCGAAACAAATATATGAAAAGGATAACCAGAGCTAGCAACAGTGCCATCTTGGATATACTTCCATACTGAGTCCTGAAAAATCCTTCAGCTCCATCACGTATAGCATCTGATATCTAAAAAACAATATGATAAGCTCAGAACAAGTAAACAAGGAGTTCATACTCATGGTATGTCATCCAATTACAAATAGTCATCATAATACAAGTGACAAGACACTAACATAACTGTAGAGACAACATTCAAACTGTTTTTATACTAAACGAATAAAGTTTTTCATTTTTAAGTTAAACCCATAAGCCGCACAAGTATTCTGACAGAAACCAGCCACTTTGAAACAGCAAATTCACAAAAGGTTCCAAACTTGCAAAAATTCATAACCTGTGTAGCTTAGTAAATTTCACATTTCAGAATATTCAGTCAATGGCTTTCACTTAGTCAGTTAAGAATACAGGCCAGTTTAGTGGCTGTCTTCAGTAGCCTTTTTGTTCCAAAAAAAAAAAAAAAATTCTTGACAGTTTGTTTCATATTCCTGTTAAAACACAACTCAGAATAAATGCTTCCAAGACAAGTTTAACATATTCAGAAGTGTTTTGATCTCAGAGTGAAAAATGTAATAACAGAGAACAAAACAGTTTTCTATAATAGCAATCTCATAATATATATAAAACAATGCAATCTGATAGCACTGTTCATTTTCTCAAAAAAGACGAGCCCGAAAACAAACAATTTCCTTACAGTAGTCCTACCTACCTTACTGTCCAATACAGAAAATTCTGAAGTATAACACCATATCTTATGATATTCATGGCCAGTAATGGATAAAGGCCTTCAATTACAAGTTGCTATACGAGGCCAGGAATGGAGGTTAGGGATTTAATTAGAGAATGAGTTTTCATTGAAACCAAGTACTTTGAATTCATATAATTAGTTCAATGTCTTGAGGTAAAAAGTCACATATAAAGTTTAGTAGCCTAGAACTAGCTTTATAACTCTTCCGTTCCATGACAACTAGCTCCCTGGTCTCTTTGTTGCACACAGACCTTCAAATCCAAAACTCAGCTTTGGTTCATGCCCACAACCCCAGTCATTCAAACTTAAAAACTTAATCAGAATTCCTATTCCCAACAACAAAATTTTAATTAGAACTCAAGAGAGAATGGAAGATGTTCTTAGCTATGATGGATTAAGTTCAGAATAATTAAAGGACTTGAACACTATTTTCCAGAATCCATATGCATTTTCGGATTTTTCAATTTTTAAAACAGTATGAAGGATATAACTTTCACTAACATACTTATACTGCTTTCAATCTTGTTTTTTTAACTATTTAAAAACTAAAGACAAAAACAGAAACAAATAGATCCTATATAAATGCTTGTAAGAGAAACAGAAACCCTATCTTTGAACAAGGTTTCAAACATTTTGCTTCATAAAGTGGTGAGACTAGATTAAAATTTCTTGCCAGTGAGAGTCAAAGAAAACCCTGGCAAGAGTCAAAGATGTAGAAACAAAGCACAAATACCATGTAACTGTTACTGCTCACCTGCATTGTGAAAAACCTGTATCCTCCAAGTTTCTTAACCCCCTTTCCTCAATAAATCAAGCTCCTTTTCTCAACCATAAATCCCAGTCAGCCAAGAACTTTTACTCTGTTTCCCTCCCCTATAAACCTATATTCCTCAAAGTTGCAAACTAGAGAAGACCTGTAGATCTTTCATAGTAAAATAATATGTCTGAACATCAGGAGTACCCAAACCCATTCTCATAGTCATGTTCTCAAAACAACCTCAAACAATGATGACTTCCCTACATAACCTTCCTCCATATATATCAATATAGAAAAGAAATTAAGAATTAATGAAAATGTTAAGATAATGCACTTACCCTTCTGTGGTTCCAAGTGATAATATAATGTGGGTTGATCATTCAACTATAGGAATCCCAATAATAACATAAATCAACTTCTTTACTTCAATGTGAAATATATATCATATATATTCTAAGACAACAACTCATGAAACACACTGTTCTTTAACATTCTTCAAACACTAAACTTCAAGAAACAGGTTTATAACAACTGAAGCTAACAAGTTGTGGGAGTTCCCTCCTACTAGCCGGGTTAATGAACACTGATGAATGTGCTAAAGAAAGACAGGTTGCAATGGTGTAATAAGATGTGATAATGAGAAGTGGTAGGAGGGATTCCCAACAAACTTACGGCAACACACATAAAATTAACAGCACAATTGTTGTTGTGGGAAATTATTACAGCTTACTCACTGCATAAGAATTTCATTTACAACTCAATTTATCATCCATTTCTTCATCAACCAAGTGTAAGTATGAACAAATTCCCTCATTCTTAGTTATATTTCACATCAACAACTTAGTTTTATATGTGTTCTCATACAACTAGAAGGATCATACAGTGCACATGCACAAGTTAGTTTGAATCGGCTCTGTATTCAGTTCTTTGGTAAGCACACAGAAAGTGATCAATTCAGCCAAACTATAAGCACTTTTGAGACAAAATCAATAATTAGTACTAGAAGCTTCCAAACACAATTTGGGTTGGGGGATAGGAAGGAAGCAAGTTCCAAAGTAAGCAAAACCATAAGAAATAGATATACCTGAACCATTTCAGGAGGACCCTCATCCTTAGCAAGCACCCACTTTGTAAGATATATTGACACAAGGAAGCTGAGAATACAAACAGATAAGACAAACACAATGATTGGAGAAGTACTTGCTCCCACATAAAAGATAACTCCCAAACCCAGGAGCAAAAGTATGAACAGGACACGAACATTTATACCCAGGAGAATACGAAATATCTGCACAAAGGTACAAGTCAAAAATTTCAGTAGGCATGAGATATCAAAAAGAAAACTATGCATCAATTCAATCATAAGTCAGTAAATGAAAGCATACTTGAACAAGCACAAAATGAAAGAAAACCCACAAGTTCCGTGATCAACTTTTGACATGACAATAAAGCATGCAGAAATTAACATAGAGCTTTTACCAGTGGGGTGTAAGCTTTACTACGCATGTTGGGGAAAGTTCTTGGCCTGTCCTGGTAAGGCCCCAAGCTACCACTCTCTAAGTCATCATCCATCATCATTGTATGGGTCGAATTCACCCTCCGGGCTACAGGATAAGGGTTGTACTCGCCGCCTTGGGGCAATTCGCCCCCTGAACCTGGTCGCTGAATTTTGAATGGCTTTATCAGACACTAAAAGATTAAGTTTCGCTGCTGATTTGTAAGCATATAAAATCCTTCGTTGACAGTTCAGGTAGTCATTACATCCAAGGACTTCTTTATTTTACTTCTCTCTCCAAGATTTATGATTCTGAAGTGCTGAACTTCAAATCTTACACTAGACAAAAGAAATTCCCTATAAAAAAACATACAGAGTACGTCAACAGCGCACACATTTTTATGTAATTACGTATAAATGACAAATCAAGAAAATAGATATACAATAGAATTTAAGGAAACATTTGCTTGAATAATATGAATGCATATCAAAAGCACCCCCAAATTTCTATCATATCCAAAATTTACACGTTTCCTAAAGTTCCTTGGCCTTCTGAGAATATATAGAACAAAAATAGATCCCGTTATTTTTAATTTACCATAGAAAAGGCTTAGAGTCTCTGGACTTAGAAAAATATTTATCAAGCATTACCTTTTGCAAAGATGCATAGGTACCAGATATTTCCAAACATCCACTAATTTTATTTAAAATGGAAAACGCCAGAATTTTCAGAGAATTCTTCACAAACAAGGCATGAAAAAATGCGCACAATGTCAGAAACAATAGTGAGATAGAGTCAAACGTGTTCCGACGCCATCAAACTCTCCGATCTAGATTAAAAACCGTAGACTGAAAAGGAACAGCCGGCATTCCCAGTCGAAATATGGATTCAGATAACCAAGGAATTAATAAATTACGATTACAACAAGTGATACCAGCAAAAATTGTCTGGTTCGAGGCCAATACTATATACCAAAGAGAAAATTCAAGTAGATCTAATACCTACACTTCGACTCAATCCCTGAGGATATGCTGTAACCGCAATTCGGTCAGCTTTGCTTCGCTTGCTGTTGCTACTTGCTAGGCCTTCCAGTGCTCTCTCTCTGGTTCTCTCTGCGATTTCCACATAGAGAAAGCGGAAGCTGTTTGAAGGAAAGATGAAAGCGTATAAAAGTTTTAATCAATTACGAGTGTTAAGCAGCGAACAGAACAGAGGGAGGAACGTTTTCGCAGAATAATTCACTGAATTTTGGCTTCCAACCCTTTCTTTTTCTCTCTCCTTTGCTTAATATTGTTGATGTGTCAAGGAAATCCAGTAATGTCACGCCATGTCACGTTGACTATATTGGCATTGGCTAACATTATGTGTGACATATGTCATGATTTGGATCATTTGTCCCTGTTTTTTTATTTGATAATTTTTTTAATTTATATTAAAATATATTTTATAAAATTTTTTATTTTTTAATTTTATATTTATTATTTTCTATTTTATATTTAAAAACTTAAAAATAAAAAATATAGATCAACGTCATAGTTCCGTATTTATTATAAGTTAAAACATGCTTTAAGACTTGCAATTTACATACAAATTGATGGTCTATGAAACTTGGATAAATAAATTTTATATATTTTATACTTTTTTATATTATATTTTTCTTATTTCTTAAAAATTCCTATTTGTATGTGTTGCCTTCCAGACATATATCTTTTTCCCAAATTGACTATTGGCCAATTGGGGACATCATCTTTTTCTACATCAAATTTTAAGATAACTATAGTAATTTTTAATCAAAGGTTATGCTATCTTTAAAAAAAAAGAAAAAAGAAAAAAAGAAAAAAGGCTACACTGTCATTTTCCAAGATAATGCAATTATGCACATATTCAAAAGCATTTAAAAACAATGAATTTTCAGGTTAAAATTATGATTTTAAGATCAAGATGGAAAAAGAGGGGCAAAAATTCAGTCAACCTCCATGATCCTTGCAATAGGTGGGTCTTAGAGCTTGACAAATGAAATATAACAAATAAATGCATTCATTCTTCTATATTTATTTATTATAGAAATTTTTATATGATATTTAAAATAAATAACAAGTCGCCTTAAAATTTATTTAGAACTGTACTTTGGCACAAGGTTTTTTTGTTTTGGTAATACTTTGGCAGGTTTTGTATCAGAAGGTTTGTTAAACATATCATGTATGTACGTTCGGATCAGTGTTTTGAAGTTTTAATTGGCTTCCATATGGTAAAGAAAATAATAACAAAAGTGACCTTCTTCTTATATGTTGTTTGACGATTATTTCAGTCGCCAAAAAGGGCCCTGGTGACTCTTCTGAGACGCTAGAAGGTGGAAATTAAAAAATTGCTCCATCAAATTTCTCACGCGGAGAGTGTACACAGCAGGCTTTGGACATGAGAGTGAATAGGTTGATGTTGACCTATGTTGGTACAGCACCAGCAGGACATCCTCCTGTGGAGCCGGAGGGACTGTTTCAAGACGCCTCTTAGTAGTGTGAATTTCTTCAGTTTGTAGCTTGCTTTATACCACTTGCTTAATTACCAAAGCCACTGCGGCGCATTATAAGGACTTGCGGAGCAAAATGGCTGACCTGCAGCATCTTCTCAAGCTTATCCCAAGAAAGATAGACCATGCTGACCTCAACTTAATAGTGCAATTAATTAATGACTTAACGATACATGAAAGCAAATAATATATGCATCCATTGTATGTGTTACTCTGAGGTGATATATACATATACATATATATATATATGTGTGTGTACGGCCAGGCAAGGCATAGTGTTGTGTGTTCAAAGCTGAGACGCATAATTAACTACCATATTCTGGGAATGAAACGGATTAAAACTAATACTAATCTCAATTTATTCATTTAAGCCGCCTCCTCTTGAAAATCTTAGCTTGATTTCTAGCCCTGCTTAGTTGGAGCTGTCTTGAGTTCCTCAATCTTGGAGATCTTTCTTTCAACCTTGGCCGTGCATGCTGGTAAGGATATTGGTGATTGAGGCTACCAATACCATGGCCCCTTGAACTGGAAGCGTAAAATAAGTTCCGCAAACGGTACTTGTTTCTTCTTTCTCTCAACGACTTTCGCTTTCTACCAATATTATGACTATAATAATTAGGTGATGGTGACAGATAACTTTCATCAGTTGAAGTTGAAATGTAGCCGAGCTCCATATCATGGAAGCGGTGTCTTCTACGGTTAACCCTCTTGGTGTTGATCACTTTGTGCCACAAGAAGCAGGTAATGTCTTGTAGAGAGAAGCAGTATGCCTCGCAGGCTGCCCAACACATTTTACAGAGGCTTCTTCCTATGCATTGGCAGATGCCCAGCTTGAACAGTAGGTAGAAGAACAACAAAGCTGGAACAACAAAACAGACGTTTATAATTATGAAGGGATAATTAATTAAGTGGCAGCTGGCTGCATTGATCCATGGCAAATGAGTCTATACTAGCCAATCTTCATGAACGCAAATGCATGCGTTGTGTAACATCTTAATCATATATATGATTTTTTAAATGAAGTGAATTCTTAATTATGGAAACATGTAAATTCCATACAAGTATTATGAAATGCATTGGTGATTTTAATTAAAGATTCCAAACAGAGTTTCAAAGTCATATTACAGTTCTGAGAGAATTGTAAACAAATAAAGCCAGATCACAGTAGAAGCTGAAGACAATGAACATAAAAGTCTCAATTAGTACTGACATCAAACAATCATTTTATACTGGTTAATGAATTTCTTATTCTTATTATAGTAAGTGCAACTGATGACAGCTAGCTAGGGAGAAAAGAAGAATTACTTATGTAGCAAAGGACCAAAATCATGGACAGTTTGAGCAGGCTGGAGACACACAAGTGCTCAATGAAACAAATTACGTCCCACGGTCTTGAACATACTTTCCTGCAGAATCAATCAAATCAAAGTAATTTCAGAATAATGTAAAGGAACAAACAACAATTTCACACAAGCAAGTTCAATTTCGATCGTCCTTGCCAAGATGATGATCATTTAGGTTCATATAAAATGTGCATAAAGCAATTCAATTATCATATATTTGTTGCTAAAATCCGAATATGGACCTCAAAAATGGTCAGACTTATACAAAACGGCTATGAATGAATAACTGTCCCCATGTGTTCTTACTCGCATGATCCACCAAATATACTCTTGAAAGGAGCCACAAAAGCATTCCCAAGAACACCTCCAAGGTCATTTGTGGCTTTACTAATAACTGACCCCATCGCACGTTAAACAGATACTAGTGAACAATCGTATTCATTCCTACGAATCAAAGCTTGCGCCAGATCCCATCCAACATATAATTAATAAAAGGCATTAGAAGAAACATTTCAGAGATTGTACTCAATTGGGACACGTAGCAATGATATTTTTAACAAATAATTATCACAAAGTGGGTGAAATGCAAAATTTAAGACAAGCCCATGGCAAAACAAATCCGGTTTGGTTTTGCAAGTTGCATGCACCACTGTCTTCTTTAGCGGATTATGGATACACAAAAGGAATAGGAAACGTAGCAATAGAGACTCCAAATTGGAAAATAAAAAAGCAATAACGGAACAAGCAGAGAACAAACAACTGCCAGATATCTAATGCTTTGCCCTGTGCGGTTATTTGAGGTGGTTACATTATCTGCCATTATTAATGTTATTATTATAATTTTTATTTCACGGCGGTTCCATTTTTTTTTTTTTTTTGAAAAGATTTTCACGGCGGTTCCTTAACTGCCGGCAAATAAATTTAACTGCCTGATGTTATGTAGTAACTAGAGGCGGTTAAAACCAAAAATAAAACAATGCCATTATGTCGCTAACCCCCTCGGCTCCTGCCAACCCGCGTAAAGGCGCCCGTTGCTTTTGACAAAACTCTATCAATTTGGAAACCAATTTCAGTTTATCGGTTTCCTCATCTTTGTATTTCTTGACTTTGTTACTTTTGCCTTAGATATCTCAGCAGTAACCACGGTATCCCAAGACCTAGTTTAGATATATAATTTAACAAGTGTTTATATTATAAAATTTTTTTAATTAAGTTTTATTGATATAATATTATAAAAATTTTTTAATTAAGTTTTATTGATATAAATACAATCTAAAATAAGTTAATTGTATTTAAATATATATTTTAGTAAGTATTTATATAATAAATATAGTTTTCAAATACAAAATTTTTTAAGTGTTTATGATTATAAAAATTATCAAATCAATCCAAAACTCTCCTCAAACATTTTGCACTTTTTTTAACAAAAAATATAATAATAAAAACTAAGATGTAACTCATTTGAAGCACACTACCTACATGTTTGGCACGGTAGTAATTATGATATGTCTTGACTACTTCAAGTGAGGTTTACTTGAAGGTATCATGACACATTTTGACCGCTTTAAGGAAGGTTCACTTAGAGTAATTATGATATGTTATACTTGTTCATACGGGTGTTGTGATATGACTTGTGTCTCAACATGATGCTTTGTATCATTCATGAGTGCCACGGTTTGGCATACCTATTAACTTATGTCACTTTATATAAATTCATTTTCATCTTTGTTATTTATTACTCTTATAGAGACAAATTTTATTTCTACAATGAAGATGAACTTTGTCTCTTTGCCCTATAACAAAGATAAAACACTGGACAAAAGTTTATAATTATTAATAAAATTTTATTAAAAAAATTTCATATAAATAATTATTTATTTTTTTAAGAATTTATTTTAATAAACTTCAAATTTTAATTTCTGAATATAAATTTAAAATAATTTATTTAATTACTTAAATAAATTATATAAATATATATAAAACTCACAAAATATCTTTTAAATATTTTTTCTATATAAATACTTTATTAAACTTATCCAAACAACACCTAAAATAAAAATCTGCGACCGAAGTCAAGGATAAGCCCATTGCTTGAAATCTAAAGGCGAGTAGTTTTTCTCTTTTCTTTTGTGCCAAATTTCAAATTTGTACAACTTTTGATACCTTTTCTGTAAAGAGATCATATACCTATTTTTGACACCATGAAGAGATCAAATACCAAATTGAGGATTCTGACATTATAAAATGAACAGGCAATTTATTTATATTATATTAGTCTTAGCAATTAGTAAGCAAACATCAGTCCCTGTTTGTCCCGCTCCAGTTATAATTTTAGACAATTTTGTGGACATCCTCTACTTTTCTTTTCTTTTCTTATCTTAATTATAAATAACATACACACACAAGGCAAGTCATTTGTTCTTGAAGAAAGAAGTGTGCTCACTCACTTTTCGTATGCAATAAATGAATTTGACTGAAGATAATCTCTCCAGCGAGGAGTCGCAAGGATCCTATTAAGAGATTCTTGATAAAAGGCGACTGTCATACCCGTCTTAATTTGCCAAAGCCATTCCAAGATCGGAGAACTAACTATCCATGTCAGACGATAACAGATCGTAAATATTGCTCCATATCATTTCACACATTAATTTTCGCTCTAATTTGCCACGATGATTGCCATTGCCATACAGAATGCCGTTCTCGCTACAGCTAATTAATATCAGTTCATTATCATCACATTGTCAGCATTGTTCTCTATTTTACAAGATTATATATGCAAGAATCCATTGGTAGTAAACTTAAATCAATATAACTACGCAACCAAAAATTTACTTGGAGAACTATAGCATAATATATACGCCCTATAACGAGGAGACAGGAGGAGGAGGTACAAGCATCCTTCCTACACCCATAAATTCAGCTGCAAATTCTTCATCGTTTTTTCCCAGCATCTCCTTTAAGCTACATTCGACATTCCTTCCTTTCAGCACCCAAAATCTCGGCTTTATCTTCTTTTCTAATGAATAGCTAAAATACCTAGGGTATCCCACCACATCTCTTACTGGCCTCTCCATTGTGTTCACCAAGAATTCTATTTTTGGCCTCAGAACTTCGTCAATGCTATAGCCAAGGAGAGGAGAAAATGAGCGTACCATGAATGCAACGTCTTTTTCTGAAAGCCCTAACTTCATCAGGTAACTCATCCTGCACAACAACACCGGCAGATAAAATTAAAACACAACCAATTAGAGCAATACCTCTACAAAACAATCATTTAGATGGGGAAAAATGTATGTTTACTTATGAGATTTCATTTTCCCGTTTACACATTTTAGAATATATGAAGTGATTGAAACGCAATTGATAAAACTGACAATTTAACCTTAGTATTGCTGCATTTCTTGTTCTTTTTCCTTTCATCTCTAAGGATCATAGAAACTCGGATGTTACAACAGAGTAGTGCCATCTTTATAAGGTTTTCAGAACAGTATAAACTCACCGGCTGGGTATAACTTGAGGTACCCTGCTTATTTACAACATAATGACTCGTTGGAAGCATAACTATAATGATATACCAACATAAATGAAAGACTAAAATGATGGATAAATACGTCTCTCAAGTTCTAACATTTGAGTCAGAAACATACCGGGGTAGTATAGTTCTATCAGTGTCAGAAACAAGTAGTTCTGGATACTTCTTTATAACCCGAGGAAGGTAAATTTTAGAAACACCAACACTGCTAAGGAACTCAATCTTCCTTTGGAGAGTTTTATTAATGCTGGCAGCAAAAACTTCAGGGCAGCGAGTAAGTATTCTCCCAATAGTTTCTTTATTAAAACCCATATTTTCAAAGATAAGAACAACCTGCAGAAAACAATGAGCAGTAAGGTAAAAAGAAGCAACAATGAGTATGACACAAACTTATCTGCAGCTGAAAAGAAATTAGACTTTTAAAGGTTACAGACCTTCAGTTGCATCAAGAAATTTTCTTTTAGGCCACAGCTTCAAGAATCAACTACATTCACACAAAGCTATTATAGCTGAACAATTAAGTGAAAAAGGGTTCTATTGTGCCAATATTTGACGTTATAGTGGGTACAGGAACATCATACTCCGCTAGCAACTATTTCTATCTTCTCAAGATGACAGCTTTACAAAGCACTATTTTAGGACACTATTCATATTTTTGTCTTCCGAAGATATACACTAAGGCTTACTCAAGTTGATTTGTTTATACTTTACACAATCACATTACGTGATCTCGCCAACTAATGTGAGGATCTATTGGCAATTGGGAGGTTGAAATTCCATACACCCAAAAATTTTCCTTTCTAGTTCTAAACTATTGGAATAGTGTATATAGTAGTAGTAGGTATTCTTTTAATTACTTATTAATTGTGCTACACTATACATAGGTCCATGGCCCATCGCCTAGTTGTATATATATAACATAGTCACAAGGAATAAAATTACTTACAAATCTTTACCCAAAGGGTATTCTCTCTCTCTTTACATGGTATTAGAGCCTCAAGAGAGAAAACCCTAGCCGTCTCACCATGCCATCCTACCTGCAGAGCTTTTCCAGGCATTGCGTTGTGCTTTCTCACCAACAACATCACTCACATGTGGTTAAACACCCTTCCAATCACGTTTTGTCAAATCTGCTTTTTCATCCCCATAGAAGTTAACCTGCAATTGTTCTCCCCAGATCTAGTACTTTTGGTAGTTGTTTTGAGACAGCAACCACACCATCAGAATCAGGAGGCTCAAATCGGCCTAACTCCATAAACTCAATTGCTGTATGTTTCATCTTCTTCCGTCATAGTGCCTAGATCTCCTCAACAGCAGAGTCATCAATTTGGCCTCTAAAACTAGTGGCAGGAAGACAAGGAGGAGGACACTGTGGTAGTTAGGCAGTAGTTATTGCAAGTTTGGACACACCAAAAAACATTACTTATATTGAATGGTTGCCAATGTTGCTCATACTGATAATGAAGCCTTAAAACCTAAAGCACCAGAGGATCAACAATCTCCATCTCGGACTCTTGAATGGAGTTGATTATGGGGAATACCCCTAGTACCAGGCCACAAAGCAATCATCATATATTACTTCTATTGCCCACATAGGTAATACTGTTGCTTGCCTTACCAAGTCTTCCAAACTTGGATGGGTTCTTAACTGTGGTGCCCCCAATCATATCTAGTAACCAGCGTCTTTTTTCACATATCACTAGTTCCACATGTCTTCCTTTTGTCACTCTTGCTAATGGTTCCAAAATAGTTGCTATCAAGCCCAACCACTTCCAGATGACCCACTTATTGCATTAGCATCTTCGCCTACCACAGACCTACTACCAATTGAAAATCTGTCCATTGTAGTTAAGAAAGGTAATTGTTCTACACGAAACCTTCCTTCATAATATCAATATTTGACTAAGTTATCACCGCTTCTCATCACCCTATTATGCCTAACATCCAAACAGCATTTGGCATTTAGTCCCCCAAACTCTCAACAAGTCTATTGTTGAACTATACATTTAAGGTTTGGCCTTGTTGGGTAGGTTGACTGCTGATTGCCTTAAAGGTCATTTAGTTGCAAAATGTTATACTCAAATCTTTGGGTTGAATTATGAAGACACCTTGTCTCCTGTGACCATGATTGCTTTGCTTCGCTTGGTTCTTTCCATAGTAGTTATCTGTTACTGGCCACTTTATAAGTTGCACATAAAAAATGCTTTTTTCCATGGAGAGCTTTAAGAGAAAGTTTATATGGAACACCCATCAAGCTTTGTTGCTTAGGGGGAGTCTCATTTACTTTTAAGGTTTCATTGTTCACTTTATGGTTCAAAATAGTCTCCATGTGTTTGGTATGAGTGATTTAGTACTATCACCATACATTACATGGCATATGCATCTCTTTGGTTTTTTATTGATAAAGATGTAGTCATCATAGCGAGTGATCAAGATGGTATTTTTCACTTGAAGATGCATCTCTTTAATCATTTTCAGACATAGGGTTTGGGCAGACTTCAACATTTTCTTGAAATCGAGGTGGGTTTATCTAGTGCTAGTGTTATTATTTCACAAAGGAAATATACATTAGCTATATTAAAAGAAATTAGCATGTACAATGCAAACCTATTGATATTTCCATGGATGCAAATGTTAAGCTCTTACTGGGACAAGGGGAGCCATTGCAACTTGATATCTTAAAGAGTAAACAACTAAATGTTGTGCCAAGTCAAGTTTTAAGGCTGAATATTGTGCTATGACTATGGCAACATGTAAGCTTATATGGTAGAAGTAATTGCTTCAAGAGTTAAAAATTGAAGAGGTGATGCAAATGAAGTTAATTTGTAATAACCAAACAACATTACTTATCACCTTGAACCCAATTTTCATAAGATGACCGAACATATGGAAGTTGAGTGTCATCTTAACGAAGAAGATTTCATCCTGGTGCATTGCTACTAGTTTTGTCAACTTAGTTGACCAATTAGCATATATATTTACTAAGTCTCTCTAAGGTCCTCGAATTGGTTCCATTTGTAAGTTGCAACAAACTTCGTGCATAAGACATATACACTCCAATTTGAGGAGTGCTAGAATAGTTTATGTAGTAGTATCAGTATTCTTTTATTTAATTGTACTACATTTTACATAGACTCATGGCCCATCTCCTAGTTGTATGGTAAATGACATAGTCATACGGAATAAAATTACTTACAAATCTTCACTCAAAGGGTTTTTCTCTCTTTACATGAACCTACAAACAAAATACATTGGACAGGAAATTGATGCCATGATACATGAGTGGTTGGCTTATGATAGTTAAACTAATAAAGGAAAAGAAAGAAACCAATACTCTTACAAGCTACAATAAGGGTTCTGCAATGGATTAAATCCAAGAAACTTCATGTTCCTGGATCTTGAATTAGAAGCATAAATAGCATATAACGTGGAATGAGAATTGACTAGGTCACTTTGATAGGTGTTTTGAAAGCGTTTTACGTCAACCAGCATGCTGTAAGCAGCTGAAATCAATGTGTAAGAATGTCCATAGTCATTACTGTAGTTGGGAACATGCTAAAAATAATCAAGATAATGAAGGTCTCTGATGGAAAAAAAGGGGATCAACTTAATTGGTCCATGCGTTATCCAGCAACTCTAAATCTGAGACATGAACAGGTAAAAGCCATGGATGATTTAACTTTAACAAATAGAATTCAAATTTGCTTCAATTTTGTTCCCCTTGTTTCAATTGCGCCTAGGGGTATGGATAGGTCGATTCGGATCAGTTTGGTCCTGATTTTCTCCAAACCAAATGAACCCAAGAATCCTTGTCTCTCCATCTGATGCCGCCCGCTAAACAAGGAAAACCAACTTACATCGGGTTCATGTTATGTATGATTTCGGATGGATTTAATCGGTTAGAGCACTTAAGCATAGAAGTGAGGAGCTTTTGCGTACGGGGGAGGGGGAAGAGAAGAAAAACCAGCATAAGTAAACGTACGAGAAGACAATAGAGAAACCAAGAGAGCCAACCCTTACTTGTTAAAGCAAGGCTCTACTTGCATGAAGAGAAACCAAGCCATGGTACAGATGAGAAATGAGAAGAAGAGATGCTTGTAGTTGCAGAAGCTTGAATAGTGAATGGGGAAGAAGGTGAAGCCGAAGGGTCTAAGTGGGATTCTGGAGAAAATAAAGTAAGAGACTGGAGACTTAGCTGGGGAGTGCTTTCAAAGTTGTAAGAGAAGAGAGATCATAAATGCAACCCAACAACTCCCTTTGAAAGCACTTTATTAAAAAAAAAATTGAACAATATATATATTAATTGGTGGAGACGGGTTGCTTACATACTTTTATTCCTTTTGTATTTACAAAAATAAAAAATTTCACATTTTACTTTTTTTTATGACTTTTATCCTGGGCACATTGGGAACTACATGTAAAATCTAGAAATCACTAGTAAAAATCTGAGTTACGGCTCAGTCGGTTTTATACGGGTTACCGTGGATGGAATTTTAGAAATCCAAAACCGGCCATTCAAAACTACTTAAAATCTATTTCCATCCCAAATCAAGGGCCCAACTGACCCAAATTGATCTTTTTTTTTTGGGCCGGTTTAAAACAGGTTCACATGGGGTAGGCAGTTTATGCCCACCCCTAGTTGCACCAATTGGATCCGTTTAGTATCCAAATTTCTTTAATTTATACCAATGTTTCATTTGTGCCAGTTTAATCCTCTAAATAATAATTATTCTCTTTAATTTGTCATGCATTAATAATATTATATATATTACAAAAATAATAAATATAAAATTGAAAGAGTTTAAGGTTTTAAGATTTAGGGTTTAATATTTACAATTTTCAAGTTTAAGGGTAGTGTTAAGTTTTAGGGTTTAATAACAACTAATTATTTTAAAATTAATTATTATAATTTGGGAACAAAATTGGTGTAATTGAAAAAAAAAAAGGACAAAATTAAAGCTATTTGAATACAAGGGAGCAAATTTGCACAATTGAAACAAAGAGGGACAAAATTGAAGCAATTTGGACATTAGAAGAACCAAATTAGTGCAATTGGCACGAGGAGATGGAATTGAAACAATTTGAATACTAAAGGAACCAAAAGTGTATTTAAGCGTTTTCATATTTAACAACATAAGGTAAAGCTACTTGAACTAGCTTAAATAAAAAATTATAACATGCAATTTAAACATTTAAATTAACAAGTAAGAATCACCTGGATGAAGTCATGAGGCTTCTGCAATAGTAGCTGAGGACTTTTAGCAATAACCTGACCCAACTTTTTGCTTTGAACTCCCAGTTCACCCAACTGATCTAACATCAACTTCAGCTTGCTAGTTGAACAACCTAATAGATGAGGCCAGCTTCTGATTGCTCGGGCAATACATGCCTTTGGAACCTACCATGAAGCATGATGTTACAAGCCTAACACTTCCATAAATCATTACTCCGTTAAACTAATGAAGTGGATCTTCCCAACCTACCCTAACCGCTCACCTATATTTTATGTACCACAGACATTTCTTGATAGATACAAGCTTGTACGTAAATTGAACTGCTCATAAATAATCAAAGGACCAAGACACCAATCTTATCTATATAAGCATGCCATTGACTGGATTTGTAATAGATGTCTGGCCATAAAACAGCATAGTAAGGACTATTTATTAGATCTCTGTGGAAAAATATATACATAAAGGTCGAAGGAAAATACAAAAAAAATGTTACATGTGGTCCCACCTCCCAACTGCAACAAAAGATGAAAGACAAGTAAGATTGGTTTGTTTGGTCCCTGAAACTAGTAATGATTTTACCCTACAACTCATGGAGATTGTAAAATGTAAATAATTTGATTACATATTCAGAGGGGAGATTGGTGTATCAATGGTCACTTGCTCCTTTTATCAATAGAGATGAACCAATAGCACAAGTAATGAATTGATTATGCAATGTTACTGGAACATAAAGGCTTACAAGTATAAGAGGTTGCTGTTTGCATTGAGTAAAATTCACTGCCAATAACTTGCTGCAACTTTTTTGTTCAACTGATTAAGTGTTAGGCTGAATTGATGCACAATTAAAGTTTTAAAAGACAACCTTGAACAATAAACTTGACTTCACGAAAGAATGTATCTTCAAGTAGCAGTGAGAGCAACAATCCAAAATAGATACTTTTTTAAGGTCTTGAACTCACCCATTTTACTATGTTTATGAAGGTATACAGATTGCAAACAACAGCATGTTCATCAAGTAATAGATCATAGGGAACCTAACTAGGCCAATCACTTTGGGAGTGATATGGAACTTCCAAAATTTATGCATTCATGCTACAAACTTAAGAATTTTCTTTTATGAATATCTTATTAAGCAAAAGTTTTGCGAAACAACCCCTCTTGTTAACCCCTTTAGTTTGCTTCTAATGATAATATATCTAATGTAAATACGTGTATTTACACATACAAATGGACACATGTAACATGGCCTAATAGAATCATACCTTCTCGCCATCAAACAGACAATGGACCTTGTTATAATTCCCCTGAATGCTTGTAGATAGAATCCAAGGATATTTTAACAACAATTTGGCATAATCTTTATCTACTATGCCAATCTACAAAAGAATATATTAAATACCCTTAGTCAAAGGTTGAAAAAGAAATTCATGCATGAATTTTAAAGTCCAAAGGGCTTATACCAAGAAAAGAAAATGCATTTTTTCATATTAAAATCACCATTATAATCACCTAAGCCAAGGAACTGCACGTTTAGAAAAGATGTCGCGTGAGGAAGAAAAAACGACTTTCAACATACCAAGTTGGCTAAGTAGTAGCATCAAGTTTCAAGAGACAAGCTCAAAAATTTTGAGAGAAGAAGAGACAAGTCCAATTTTTAGAATAATAGGATCAAGAAAGAAGAGACCGAGACCTATCAGAATGCACATTTGAGAAAAAAAGAAACCACCAAAAAAAAAAAGTGCAACCTGCATAAAAGATGAAGATCCTAAATATTTTAATAAGTTAATTGGATTTTGTGTATACAAAAACGCATGCAAAGCTCAAATAAAATCGATATACCTCCTTCAAGACTAAGACTCTAGTTTTAAACAGCTCAACATTCCACAGCAAAATGGGAGGAAAAACCAGCATTATTTTTCTGAAACAATCTCTTGGAAGTCCAATATTCTCAAGAAATTCCACTAAAGGTTCCATGTGGTATTTAACTGACAACAAAAGTAGACGAGGAAATGATTCAATTAAATAATGGATAGAGGCATCCTTGGAGCCCAATGTCTTTAAACCACCACGCCTTGCTTCAACCTATGGGAAAAGATGGAAAAAAATCATCTTACAACATTTGAAAAGCAGACATATCCAAAGAACATGTCTGAAGAGAAACAAATTCAAAACAAACAGGATAGTTAGATAATCATAACACATTTGATGATTATTGGAAGACATTTACATATACCATACCTTTTCAAAGAAGGACAAAGTTAGCTGCAGATCTTCATCAAGTGGAATCGATAACTGCATCATCATATGGCGAACATTTTTTACAGGGAACTCATCATTTTCACTGCCAGAAAAGAATAGCTCCTTCATACACTTAACCTATGAGCCAAATGGGAAAATAAGCAGAAATTATAGGACATATAAACATGTGAGACAAGTTGGCAATTTTATCAGCTAAATTCAAGAAATGAACAAAGCACTAGATGACAGTATTAACTATTGAGATAGCTAAACCAGCTCAACGAGGAAAGTTAAAGAGAGTAAGTTGGAAACGTTGGTAACATGACACAGTATAACTTCATGGGTAGAGGAACATCCTCGACTTCACCTCAAGTTTGGCAGTCAATCGCTAGATATGAGAAAAGAATAATCTACACCAACAAATAGAAATGGAAAAATGCAGTTGTCTCTTTCTTACCTTCTGAATGAGAGCTGTAAGCGTCTCGGCCGATAGGTACCTGGCGACATTCATAGCTGAAGACAGGCTGAAGCCGAGGCTCTCCAAGTATGCCACTTTACCGTTATCACCTTTCTCCTTCGCCATATAAACCACCTTCTGCTGGAAACTGTCCAGGCCTTTGCAGGAATCCCACATGGAAAGCTCATCCAAATCCCGAACCCCGCCGACCAACATGCTTAAATACCTGGGTGAATTTGAGGTGATAGATTGGGATTCCTCCTCCGACACCCCCAATTCTTGAAGATATATCGAAACAGCCATCTGGGCTTCCTGCACTTGGGAGTTATGATTGGGTACCGGCGCTGGCTCAGAAGGGGAAGCCAGTAGGGGACGACAGCGACGGCTTGTTCTTTCATAACGATGAAGAAAGCAGGGATTCTTAGGTCTGCCACACGTACAAGCAGAACGGAGATTCAGAAGGAAAGGTAAGTCAGTCTTGCATGAAACTGAAACCGGAAGAAAAGACTTTGTGTGAATTTGAAGGGATTTGGACAACATAATCGAAATGGAGCTTCTGTGCTATCAATTTCAATGTTATGCCATAGAAACTGGAAAGAGTTGGCTTGTTTTTAAAAGCCTGGCGGTATTGTGCTTCTTAACTTTCAAACTAACCCCAGCGGGTCACGTTTGTGCGGACAAGCAACATAAAATTTGTACCATCTTTCATAGTTTTTTTTTTTTTTTCTTGAACTTTTATCATATATTATTTTTATGTATAATTAGAATTATACCACCTTTATAGTTACCCTATCAGAGTACAACTATACAACTTACATGTCCCGCACACAACAAAGGATATATCCCTAGGCGCAAGGGTTTGTATGCATGTATTATCCAATAGTGAAAGGATACTTGTGGTTTTTTAAAAAAATAGTAATTTAGATTGTTAATTTTTAAATAAAATTATTTAATTTTTTTATAATTATAATTAAAATAATTTAATTTCTCACTCATTAAATATATATTTTTTTAATATAACATAACTTGTTAACTATTTAAATTTTATTTTTATTTTCAAAATTTTAACATAATTTTTTTACATAAAATTATCTTTTTTTAATTAAACAATCATAATTTTATCTATTTTAATAACTTTTTAATCAAAAAATTATATTAATAACATTATATTATAATAAAAAAATAAAATTTAAATTATTATTGATAAATCAATCATATAAAAAAGTAGAATTTAATAATAAAAAATTAAATTATTTTAATTATATTTATTTAAAAATTAAATTATTTAACTTAAAAATTAATAAATTAAATTACTCTTTTAAAATGCCCTTTCTCTGTTATCCAATCTGCAATGTGACCTCGGATCATATGTTGTCTTTGCTTGGCATTTTTCCTTTTTTTTTTCTTTTGTTTTTTCGTGGCTTCTTAAGACCTTCTCTTTTCTTTCTAACATAACCTTAAATTATGCTAAATTGTGAGGTATGGGACGAAAACGACCACACCCAAGAAACAACGAATGCAATAATCTTACGCAAACAAGTTTCTAAATTCAATTGCTGATTTAAAAAAGTCGTCTATAGTAATCATGAATTTTATTATTAGATTACGTATTATCAAAATTTGATATTTACACAAATTACTTAATTATTGAAAAAACTACTAATTTTATCTCTGAACGATTTAAACTATTCACTCAATTAATTTAATCTCTAAATTAATAATACTTATTTCATTTTAGTCCCTACACACTTAAAGGAGAGGACTAAAATGGAATAAATTTTATTAATTTAAAGACTAAACTAAGTCAATTATTTGGAGACTAAATTATTCTTGTTAAAATTTTTCAAGGACCAAATTGGTAATTTACACCTTAATTATGTGTGCTCAAAATCATTAATGTGGAGTATTCTTGGAATAGATATGATAGATAAATCAATACATTAAGTCCACTCTAGTTTGCCCCAAGGATGTGGTATGACATGGGCTAATGAGCACTTGCATGGGCATCTTGTGTGATAGCAATTATAGTAGGATCTGTCTCATAGCCCTTTGATATGTAGAACATTACTTGTGAACTGAAAAGGCCTACTTGCTTCAACAGCAAGCTGGAGTAAATTTTCTTCTGACAAATTAAACAAAGTATTGTTATCGATATTCCATTCATATGCATACTGATAAATGGTGAACTTGCCCTTGTGCCCAAAATATGAACAATGAATTCAAATGTTTTTTAGTCTACTCCAGTCCAATACTTTGTAGTTCGCTTTACCATTTTCTTCATTTTTTTTCACACTCTACATAGATAGCACATTCCTTAATAGATATATCAATTTGGGTAAAGAATCAAGGTTCTTGAGCTCTAGATGCCAAAGACGTTTGCATGCTGCGCAGGTCAATAGCTAAATCAACAAAAAGAGAAGAATGCCAAAACTAATTCCATTTCCAATTTCCAATTTCCAAGCAGGCATTATCACACGTCATATCATATGTAAGCAGATTCTATATTTGCTAGGAGATAAATGCATCTTCATCAGATCCACTGATGAATCAAAAGGTTATCGTCTATTCAAGTCAAGAAGCAAGCCCCGCAGCCTATTTTCGTTCTATAAATCTCTCTCCCACTCTCATATTTTCTTTCAAAAAGTCAGCCATTCCATCTCACATATCAAATCCCACGTCCAATTACCTTCTACCATTTATCCATCCAATCACTTTCAATTAACCCACATACCAAATACCAAGATCCACTTCAACAGAGCATTAGCATTGGTACCGGTGGTGTCCACGGACAAAGCACACGATGAATATAACGATAGCACCAAAACAACGTTCACAATGGTACTCGTCAAGAACTTGATGTCATTAGTATTGGATGTTGCAGATGCACGCCCCTATTAGCATTAGGGCTGTGCAACAGGCAGGTTTAAGTCGAGTTAGTACTAAAAGTTGGTCTAGTGACAATTTTGGATTGGAGACATTCTCATACCGAACGAAAAATGAATTCAAGCGAAAATTTTCAGGTTAAATGAGTTGAAATAGGCTCCTGTCTACTAAGCTGACGCAAAAATATACAGACCAAAAGCAATATTTTTATACAAAATCTTCGAGGCATCTTCATCCCCAAAATGAACTATTATAGACAATATCTATTATTCCATTGTCTTCATTCCCAAAAGATATAGAATGGATGGTAGAAAACAGCAACTCCATTGTTCCACAAAATTAACTATTATAGATAATCTCTGCAACTCGGTCACATATTTTGCTGCTTCAAATAGGCTCAGAAACTATCTCAAGCAAGGTACCTCAACCCTATACAAATCTACTTGCCATGTAAAGCTGCCAACTTTAACAAGCTTATAAAATGTTAACATTCATAAAACCTTATGCAATTCTTCAAGGTCATGATTCCAACAAAACATTATGTGTTTCCAAAATATAAATGATACAGCAAAAATTGAAAACCATGTACTGGCATATGTGGTGAGACCGATCTAATGTAAAGATTAATTTACATTATAATTTTGAACCAGTGCTGTCTGTCAGTAGGATGTAATGTTGAAAAGTATTTGAAACTAATCAAATTTAAAACTATACAAAACGATATATATGCATAGAAAAGAAAAAAAAGTATTGACAGATTGACAAGAAACCAAAAAAAATTCACAGTAATGTTCAGCAAAGCAGGTTAAGTGAAAGAAGTTTACTTGTGAGTTTTGAAATTGTGTGCTTTCATTGTGCAATACATAACTCCATTTCTTCGTCCAAGTAGTGCTGTTGGAGAAAGTAAAAAGGGTTGAAATTGAAAGCTTCTGAAAATTGTGGAAGCCATTTTCCTCAATGGAAGAGACAAACCACCTAAAATTTAGCAGAGTATTCCACGTTTCTAAAGAATTGTTAGTATGTATGACATCATTGCCACATGCTCAGAGCTTACACAACCAACAAGATGATACATGGCCCACAAAGTAATCTCAGCCAAACAAAAGTAAAATACTTCCTAGTTGCAACCCAGAAATTATCACCAAAATCACTTTGGTACACATCCATGTGTAAGGGAAAAAAGTGCTTTTCTCATTCATCCTCCACGATTTTTCATAGATACTTCAATTCTCAAATGGGTCTCCAAAATAATTACTTTTTTCAATTAAATACTGTTAACATTGAAACATAGTTGTCAATAGCGCTCGCTATAGCGCATAGCATAGCGCTATGACACTTAGCGTTACATTATGCGCCATAACATAGCGAGATTGGGATAGCGCAGCATAGCGCGCGCTATGCTACACTTCACTGTGCTATAGCACGTTTTAGCATGCGCTATAGCACAAGCAAGGGATTCAACAGTAAAAACTAGGTTGGTTTTTAAGTCCCGACTCATTAGAATTATCTCAAACGTCACTGCTCTCTGGTTTGGTCACGGCAATGATCGCTCCTACTCTCGAACATCGTTGCTGGTCATGATCGCTTCTTGCTCTCGAGTTTCGCTATTCTCTAGTCTGGTTTGGTCTACTCATGATTGCTATCATCGCTGCGATATCATCGCTGCGATATCATCGCCGCCTTCTGGTCTTTGGTCTCTGCGTCACTGCTCTAGTCGTTGCGAACTTGCGATACCGTCATTAGTTGCCATTGGTTGGGTTGTTGGTCTTGCTTGTCTCTGATTGCTGGTTGCTGGTTTCTTACTTGTCTCTGGTTGGGTTGCTGGTCGTTGGCTCTGCTTTCTTGCTTGTCTCTGGTTGGGTTGCTGGTTGTTGGTTTCTTACTTGTCTCTAGTATTTTTTACCCATGTGCTAACTGGCTAGCTCTAACTTTTACCCATTGTATAATTCTGATTCTAGTCTTTTTGTATGTAAGTCAGGTTAGGTTATTATTTTGGGGACAATAACCTAACCTAACCCTCATTCCAATTCTTTGTCCTCTTCTTCAAAAATGCTATGGCTCCATCATTAGAGCTAGCATTATCTACTATCATTGTAAATAACCTCTTAATCCCCCAATCATTCAAGCAAACTTTTATTTGCTCACCAATAGTTTCACCCTTGTGATCATTAATTTAACAAAAACTAAAGATTCCTTTTTGGAGATTCCATTCATTGTCAATCAAGTGTGCAATTATCACCATATAGTTTAAGTTTTGAATAGAAGTCCAGTAGTCAGTTGTTAAACAAAGCCTTTGACAATTAGACTTGATAAAATTCTTCAATTTTAGTTTCTCATCTAAATAAATATTAAAGCATTCCTTAGTCATAGTCTATCTACTAGGATCAAATGTAGGTAGTATCTTGCTCATCATATGTTTAAACCCAAATCCTTCCACTATTTCAAATGGTTGTTCATCTGTTATCACAAAGGTAGCTATAGCCTTTCTAATTTTCTCAACACTACAAGATTGTTTCGTCAAAATCTTTATTAACCCTTTTGGTTCCCATCCTAAAATCTGTTGTGTAGGATCATTATTCCAAGGAAGCTTGGGACAACATTCACATGATTTAATAAATTTTTTGTTCCTATAATCACAGGGTCATAGAGATACCTTTTCCCACAATGGTTACATTCTGCAGTTAGTTCATCAACCTCAACATCAGGAATTCGATGAAATATCTCCCATGCTTCTGATTTTTGTTTGCCACCAACATTCTTTACAAGCTACTGCTACTTGTTTGCCTCAGTAGAAATATGCTCATTAGCAGTCTCTAGCCTAGGTTGTTGAGGTAGTTTCCCCTTTTTAGTGACTTTAGATTATTTTCCTTTTGCTGGTTGAGGAGGATTACCTTATGCAACTATGGAAGGCACCATGATTCTAACTGAAAATACATAAAACTAGATTATTTTTTAAATACAAACATGTTCCAAACAATTTTTCTCAAATAATAACAAACCAGATTATTTTGTAAATTGTTGCTTTCTCTTTTTAATAGAAATACACTACAATAAAGATTGTAGAGTCTAACAACTTAGTGAATATATACTCAAACCATTATTAATATTCATCACCATCAAAACAAAATGTCCATAAGGTAAACTATTATGCTTGCTAGGCAACTACAATGCTGTCACCGATACCTTGTTTATACTAGAATTTTAAAGTGAACTAGAGCATAAACATGGACCATGGAGCGTTTACCACAAGCTTTAAAAATACAATAAGGAGAACACTTAAATTTATAACATAGGGGACCATAAGTTAAGCTTTCGATGTGAAGCTACACCTATCAATTTTGTTAATTAAGGAATAATCAGTTTGCACTACCAACTGCCTTTCATTTTTATTGTAGATACCATATTTTGTCCGGTTCACTTCCCTAATTTAATCCAAAGCTCAAACCCAAAAATTAAGAAAGAAAAATAAAATTTAAACTCAAATTAAAATTAAACCCAAACTTAAATTAAACCTCAAAATCAAAGTCAAGCCCAACCCAAAACAAGACACCCAAAATTAAAATTAAAAGATTAAAATTAATCCTAAAGATATATAATCAAGGATAGTTAGATAAGATAAGATAAGAAAAGATAAATAAATAAAATAAATAACAAAGATAAAAGACAATAAATGAGATTAAGATAAGAGATGATGAAAATAAAATGATAATAAAGATGAAATCAGAAACAAGAGTTTGAGTAAGAGTAAAATTTTAAGAAAACCTACCTATAAATATACATCAAATCAAACCAAAAAGAAGGAGAGCCTACAGAATAGAGAAGGGGACTTCACATAGAGAAACACATACACACAATGTTACACTTCATCAATGACATTACACTCTTGCAATTAGACATCTGTTCTCATGTGTTGAGCTTTAGGTTTTCATCTCCACATCCACCTAAAAACTCCATGCACCATTTTGATCCCATCTTTAGTCACGAAAACAAGGCAGAACAGTGACTAAGGTATGTTCTCATTCACCTATAGTTGATTTTCTTCTCCGTATATGCATTGTCTTGAACCACTTGTTTATTTGCCATGAATCAGTGCTTCTTGCTTCAATTCATCACAATTTTATTGCTTGCTTCTGTTCTACTCTTGTTTGTGTTTGAGATAGGTGGGCATTGGGGGTTTTGATATTATTACATTTACATGGAAATATGAGAAGTTTTTGGAGTGAGGTTGACCATATGTGCTAGAGGAGGTGGGTTTGTGAAAATTATTTCTTTTTACCAATTTTTTAGCTTCTTTTCTCAAGAAAAATGATGATAATGATGATGATGATAATAATAATAATGAAATAGATAGAATAAAATCGATCCATAGATTAATTTAAAATTTTTTCTACTTAATCATTTGCTTTTTTGGGATTAAATGTGATAAAAGTAAGTGGAATTAAAAGTATTTTTTTAGTTTGATAAATTCTATCTTTTTGTGGTTTTATTAAAAATTATATATACATATGTATAAGGATGGGAAATTTCAAAGTGGGTCACGTGGTGTCTTCTCATGAGCATTTTTCATTTTTTTTCCCTTCTTCCTTAAAGGAAAGGATTTTAGAAGTAGAATCTTTTATAAATAATAATAATAACAAAATTATTTTTTTAAAAACCTAAAACCCTAATATGGAATATGAATGGAATTTTCTCAAAAATTATTATTTTAAAACCTCAATCTTAAATAGGAAGAAGATTTTTTTTAAAACATTATTATTTTAAAACCCTAGTTTGAAATAAGAAAGAAATTTTTCTCAAAATTATTTTTATTTAAAAAATCCTAATCTAGAGTAGGCAGGGATTATCTTCAAAATTTCCTTTTTTTAAAAATTTTAAACCAATACAAAATTAAATCAAGATAAATTAATTAGATTATTTTGCCACCAAAAGAACATTTAGGGTGCTAATACCTTCCCGAAAATATAACTAACACCTAAACACAATATCTAAAATGTAGACTAACTTTAATTAAGTGTCTAATCTTACTTTAGGTAATTTAAGTTAGTGGTGACTCTAAAATAAAAAGGAGGGTTGACATTTATGAGTAAAAGATTTGGCCAACTGTGTGCAGAATCAAGGACACAGTTTTGGCTGTATAAAAGCACAAGAGAAAAGTTCAAGACTTTCACACTTTTTTGAAAGATTTCAACTACAAAATTAAAAACACAAAAATGAAAATCACAAAATTCCTGCTAAACCCTAAACCCTAATATTTGTCAGTTAACTTTGATTAGATCTAAACCTATCATAAAAACTTAGACCTGTCTAGCAAGTAATAACCATACCAGATGCAAAATGCCCAAAATAAAAAGCACAAGCAAGAATAAAATCTGCATATAAGTGCCAAAATAAGGTTCAAAAATTCAAAAGTTCAAAAATATATATTAAATTTGAACAATTAGAAATATATATTGGAGTTTCTTCTCATTATACCTTTTTCTGTTTTACTTTTCTATTAAATTTTCTTGGGTCTCTTATTATACTAACTATCACAATTCCAAATTTTCATTTAATGTTTTTTAAAGTTAAGATGTCCTAGACTATACAATTATAATCACTTATTATAGATATGAGTTTAAGCAAAGCATTTATTTTTAAAATAATATAGTGATAAAAATAAAATTTAAAAAACTTATGAAGAGAATAAAAATTTACTAAATATTTTTTACTTTTAACACATAGAAGGACAAAAGCGTAGGGAAATACAAAATTTTATCAATACGACAATAATCATAATTTAGAGTAAAACTAGTATCTATAATCTCTCTCTCTCTCTCTCTCTCTCTCTCTCTCTCTCTCTATATATATATATATATATATATATATATATATATGTAATTCTTCGCAAATATCCCTAAAATGAAGAACTGTCCAGACAAACTCAAACTTTTATAACCAATCTTGCAATATGGTGTGTTAAAATAGTCAAAAATATAAGCAACAAGAAAGTAAAAGAGTGGAACCAATTAACAGTTGTTGATAAGGCTATAAGCAAAAAACTGTTTGGTAATTGAAGCACCCACATAGAAAATAACCTTTTGATTTATGAATTATGATGATGAAAACTATAAAAATACCAACCGAGGCCCTAAATTTCAAATATATACCACTGAACTTATGATGTACACATTAATGGTAAAAGGGCACTAAAATTGTTTTATTGCAAATACCTTTTATTTATATTTGCTTCTTCTTCGCTCAATCACTGAATGTTTTGATGTTATAGCTTTATCAACAACTTATGCATTTGGTTTCAAAACCAATACCCTATTCTTATTGTAAGAACTCCAAATTTAGCAAAAGACAAATCTGGAAAATATTGAGAAAGGAGAGGAAGAACCGAATAGAACAATGGACATTGAACACAAATATAGAAGCATGGATAATATATGCCTTACAAATAGAACAATGCACATTCAAATTTCATCTTATAATTTCTAGGAGAGAGGGAAAAGAGGCAAGGAATTCCTGAAATTGTACAAAGGGAACGTTACCACCCACCACCAACAAAATTAATTTGGATATTGAACACAAATCATATAAAAACCGAAATCACAAATTTTGTTCATTTGCAGGGAAAATAAAAAATGAAAAAAAAGAAACAAAATGTAAGCACTTAATAGTCTGCATCAAACAACAGTATACCAAAAATAAAAAGGCACCATTTGTATGCTAGTGACTTATACTACAAAAGCAATAACCATAGAAGTATAATCAAATTCAAAACAATGATGGACAAAGAATACGAATTTATAGCTTTCATTACTCTATTGACATAAGCAGCAGCTAGAAAACGCTCATAAATGCAAGCGATACTAATAAGTCTTTTCAAAGCATGAATTTCCAAATTGGCAGACTTCTCTAGCCATGACACATTAAACTTCATCTATAATCTACCAATTAATCAAGGGCACAAGGAATCACCAAACTTTTTTCTAAAATGAAGAGCTGCCTTGTCGTATACACTTAAGTAGACATCATACGATCATCAACTGAATGAAAGATGTTTTAAGTAGTCACAAACCAGGGACCATACATTTTATCTTTAACACCAGTGAGTTCAGGTACTTCACCTCAATTTTGAGTCAATGGATTGAAGGACTAAATAAAGCAAGCAAAAATCTTCCTTTTCTTTCCTAGTGAGGTGTCTGAATCCTACCTCAGAGCCATTAACACAAAAGCACACCCCACAAACACTCCAAACAAACGGCGCTTACTATGGAAAAGTGTAAAACAGACAGAACCAATGTATGGCCACAAAGCGATCATATCTAACGAAGACCCCAGTTGAGATTGAATTATACTGGGAAAAGACCGACAAAATTGGAGTTTTAGGATTTAATGCAGGAAATAAAATGTTACGGGTTCTCTTAAAACAAAGGGATGGAAAAAAGAGAACATGAATGAATGACAAAATTTAACGGAACAGATCCAATACATCAATTATCTAAGCCAACATCTTAGCTAATATTAATAACAAACAAAAGAGGCATTTGAAACACTGAAATCAAAATAAAAAATGCTCCAGCTGAAAATGATTAAAGATAAATAAGGAAAAACAGTTTAGTTCAGAATCTAAGTGAAATGAGCCCCAAATAATAAGAACCCAGAATTTTATTTTAGTCGAAGAATAACTAGGCATGAAAAAACCAAAAAAAAATTTATCAAATCATCAGCGAAAAACAACATGATCAAAATGGACACTTATAATTTTTCTTTGGCTAAGCAAAATGCGTTCCATCTGAACATTCAAGTAAATTGAATCCAGTGACATATTTAGTATTTACATAGGTGGAACTAAAAAACAAAAAAAAACAAAGACAGAGGTACAACTTGTAAGCAAAGGTTGTAGGGCTAGGGCCAAATACTACCGGCAGCATGGGTGAAAACATGAAGTAATTGCTTTTTGCTTTGACACGAATTGACAACTTTAGAGTTGAGATTGTGAGCCGAACGAACAAACAATCTCTTAGGCCATAGGCGTTGGCCGTTGGTTTTGGTTCTTCGTCTTCATGAATCAGGAGGAGGATGAGATTGGAGAAGGCGAGAGTTGAAAAGGAACAAATCTCTTAGGTTGTTAATTGCTACCCATATTTAGATGAAGAGAGTTGAAAGGGAACAAATCTAGATGATGTGAGTTAACAGGAAGAAACCAAGAAGTGTGAGCAAGTGAAGCGTTGCAGCGTGAGGAGACACCGGGAGTCTAGAAGAGCCGGAGAGGAGAGAAAAAGTGATTGAGAATTTGAGATAAGTCTAAGCTCTCAAACGTCTCCCTCTCAAATATATAATATATATATTATTAAATTATGTTAATATGTTGCAAATCGGTCGAGTCGGGTTCAAAAATGGGTTAGCAAATGTAAACTCGAAACTTAACCGATTTTATTCTGGTTGAATTTTCCTAACTCGTAACTCGACCGATTTAGCTACTTTTAACCCATAATCCACTTGAAAAATTCCGATGGTTTTGGTTCGGATAGGTGACGAATAGGCTACACACTCCTACTAGGGATGGGGGAAATTTTTTCTCATTAATATTTGGAGATTAGAGACTAAGATCTCAGATTGTTCTAAAGAAATCCGAATTATGAAATTTATATAAATACCCTTAATACAAAAACTAAATAATATATAATATTAAGAGTAATTTAGCAATTTTATGCCGAAAGCCTTAACACCCTTTTGACTTCAATCGTTCCTCACTCTCCCATTTGCCTTTGCCTTATAATTCACAGTCGCATCCCTTTCACCCTCGTAGTTGCAATGGAGGCCCTCACTTTCACTGTTCCTACCAAGCCTCTCTCTCCATCTTAGAAGCACGAGGCCACATCTTTGTATTTTTTTCCCACGAAGCCGCGTCTCTTTAATTTTCTTGCAGGAAGCCATTTACCTTCCTCCTCTGGCACTGCAGAAGCGACAATCCCAGCCGCACAACCCAGCCTCAGGGAACTTCGATGATGATGTTTGCAAGGTATTACCCTCAATCTTTTATCTTCCTATGTATTCATTTGAGATATGTTATCTACTCCATGAACCTCTTGCTCCTCTTTTTGTATGTTGCCATCGATTTATCAATAATTCCTTTGGTTGCCATCGATTTTTGCTCTTGCTCCTATATATGAACAGCAAATATTTGATTATTTGCTTTGTAGGGTTAATATATATGACTTTATGGAGGACTGAAGTTAAAAGTTACTAATTTTGGAGTTGGGCTTGCAAGCATATCAACTACTGTGGAGCTCTTAAGTTATGGACAAGATCATTAGCTACTCTTTTTTTTCTTAATTTGTTTATTTGTCAGGTTATGCGGATAACCATTCCCTACAAATATGAAGACAGGGACAGGTTCAGGGTGAGGATGGGAAACAATTTCTTCATCAAGGTCAAGGAGTGAAGGCCCCTCCATGTTCCCTCCTCGTCTCATTACCATTCTGGACTCGATATAAAGAAATTGGCTTTTTTTTTTTATTTTCTACAAAAGAAAACGGCTTAAAGCCTTAAACCTTTGGTATTATGTGTTTTTTTTTTGGTTGAAACCTTGTCTATTACTTTGTAAAGTACAGAAAACGGGTCTAACAAGGAAAATTACATTTAACCCTTAAAATATAATTCCATCAAAACTATATATTATTAATTAATAAAATAAAATACGAAACGAAGTAATGAATAGAATTCCATTCTGTACCAAAAAAAAATAAAAAAATAGAATTCCATTAAAACTTGAGAAATAGTCCCTAGTAAATACGTAATCCGACCTTACGCGAGAAAACAAGTATAGTTCTATACCTATACCATAACATATATGTCGATACTGGATCAAAAGATCGGGACAACTTTCATCTGTCTTTTCCGGAAGTTCTTTTGCGGGTTTTAAAGATCTTTGCTCTTCAGATTCATGGCGGCAACCCAAACACTGGGCTCGGATCGTACCACCGGTACGTCGACGAAGCTTTCATTATTCCATTATTTTATTCGGCAACTGTACTATCCGATTTTGATCTTGACCTTCCTCTCTGCACGAAATCAATGATTCTGCCTAAACTGGACTCTTCTCACGACGAGTTTGTATAATTGTTGGCGAATTGAATATGTGCTTCGTTGCTGATTGTTGTACTTTGAACGAATCTGCGCAAGGTGTCTTTTGTGTTCTTTTTTGTTTAACGACTTGCAGTGGTAATGGAGTCTGGCTGAAGATGGGAATTTACAGGGACTCTTCTATAGTCCTAAGTGTGAACCATATTCAGTTGGACTCTGGTTTAGGTTGTATTTGATCTGCGGTGTTCGATGTATACAGTTTGGTAGTTGTAGATCTGGGATCTGTCTATTGTCGGGTGACTTGAACAATTCTAATTAATAGTGATGTTAGAGTAGATGCCTTTATTCTTCCTTGGGTTTGAATTCTTTTTTAGATAACTGTGGTCAGAGAAAAGTGCGTGCTGTGCCCTTATATGCAAATAATAAGGACATGTCACATCAAATTTTGGTATTTATTTATTTAATATAGGTAGTTTTGAGCCTTTTGAATGTATTTATTTGTTTCACGGGTATAGATCACTTTAGTTATTCTTTCAGGCAGCTTTGATTTTGGAGTCTCTGAGGGTATAAGAGTGGCAGGCATAAACATTGATAGAGTACTTTTCTGCATAGTGAATCTGACACTATCCCCAGTTCATGTATTATGTGCTGTTAAACATTGACTAGACTTCTAATCTCATGTATCGGAAAAGTGAAAGAATTAAGTATAATTTAATGCCTTATGGGATTATCTCTTAGTCAACCTTCATCTTCTGTTAATCATACTATCTTCACTGATAGTTGAGCTCCAAATTTGCTTACTTTTGTGTACTTAAAGGTGAAGTCTTCATAGAAAAATCATTATTAGGACAGAGGGAGAATAAATACTCTTTGTCATGTATCACCTTGTCTGTGCTACTGATTCGTATTCCTTCTTTATGAACTTGTGCTCTGTCCATAATGCTGTCTACTATTTTATCTGCCAATATGTAATAATGCTTTAAATTGTCCACAACCATGGGATCCTAAAAGGGGAAGGTGAAATCATTTTATTCATAATTTTTTGTCGGATCTAGGATACTTCATTTTATTGTTTTCATTCCTTATGAATATTAGCATAAGCCTATTAAGTATATTGTTAGGCCCAAAAAGGTGAGTGGAGTGGAGGTTGGCATTGAGTGGGAGGCTGGCATTGAGAGACCTTGGAAAGTTTATAGCAAAAAAAATATAGAGGAGGATAAGTGACAGATCACCAATCCAATCATTTGTTTGTTAGGAAAGAATACTACAGGGACAGCTGGCATCACACCTTAAGAATATAAGGGAATTGGATGTAGTGGAGACAATGTCTGGAAATTTTGTAAAAAGTTATCTAAGGAGCAAAGGCTCTGGGAGAGTTTCCTTTCTCAAGGAACCTCCCTACTTGTATTCAGCATCCTTCTTTTTTTTTGTTAATATTAATTCCTTCCCTTTTAAATGTTCTTCTTGGTTATTTCTCTATGTTTTATATCTCGATTCCTATCATTGGTTCAGCCTGCCACATAGAGGAGGTGGTGTCTGGAATCAAGGTTTAGAGGCGGTGGAACAATTGAAAAATGTTAGCATTGAACAAGATGTTAGAATGAGGGTGGTCGATTCAAATGTCGCATATATTAAGAACCAATTGGATGGCTTCAATGAAGTTAAGTTCATGCTCACAACATGGATGAAGAAGCAAGGATTCACTCTTGAACCACGGACTCTTGGATCATCCTCGGTAGTGAGGAAAGGAGGGTTGACTAAGGAACAACAGGAGGAGAACATTGAACAGGGGGCTAAACCAGAAGATGCAACTAGTCAGGGAGGGGAAGAAGCGAAGGACAACGATTTAAAATGTAGGGCAAAAAGAGTGGAGATGCCCAGTTTTGACGGAACCAACCCTACAAGTTAGATTTCCTGAGCTGAGAAATACTTTGAGATGAGAAAGACGAAGCCTGAAGCAAAGGTTTAGTTGGCGTCTATGAGTATGCAGGGACCCCCTAGTCACTGGTTTCGGTTTCTCAGGAAGAAGGTACTTGAGTTGACATGGGAGATGCTTACTGTTGAAATGATACGACAGTACTATGAAAGGAAGGCAAGTAACCCCTACGAGTAATTGGCAAAAATGAGGTAGGAAGGCACAATCATGGAGTACATAGAGCAATTCGAAATTCTTGTTGCACAAGTAGGGAAGATGGTGAAGAACCAAGCCCTAGGGTATTTTATGAGCAAATTAAGGGAGGAGTTGAAGCAGAAAGTACAAACCTATAACCCACAAGACATCATTTGTGCCATGGATGTTGCTAGAGATGTGGAGGAGGAGCTGGAGTTGGCGTCAGGGAAGAACAAGGAGATGTGTAACCTAGTGGCTTATTTGGGTTCGAATTTCGAGTCTCCTAGGTCGGGTAGCTTGGTCTGGAACTCCCAAAATGTGGGTATTGTGACTCGGGCCAATGTTTTAGGAGGGACAAACATGGGCCTACCTAGCATCTTGGCTAGCTCATTTGCAAACATAACCAACAAAGGACCAGGGCCCAATTTCAAAGGGAGCTGCATGACCATAGGGGGGAATGGGGCGTGATCCTTGTTTGCATCTTCAGTAGGCAGTGTGACCTTGAGCATAAGGAGTTGGGGGATCATGTACCTTCCGTACCATGAGTATGTGAACTAGAAGAAGGATGGTGCTTCCAGTGTGGGCAACCCTTCAGACTCATGCACTAGTGTCCAGAGAAGAGCTTGAGAATGACAATTCTTGGAGAGGATGGGGAGATGAACGAAAATGGAGAGATTGTGACGATAGGAGATGGCGAAGGAACCGATGATGAAGGGATAACTGTAGAGGAGGTTACATGGCAAGTCTTGGAATTACCCTTATTCTCTGTATGTGGAATTTCTCAACCTAAAACAATGAAGCTAAGGGGGAAAGTGGGGGAACACATATGTGGTAATCATGGTGGACAGGGCGCAAGCACAATTTGATCTCCAAGGAGTTAGTGAGGAGGTTGAAACTCCCTAAGGAGACTACCATTGCTTTTGCTGCTTGCTTGGGAAATAGGGTGAAAGAGAGTTTGCAAAGGATATGTAGGGGGCTGTAAGTAATGCTGGAGAACTTGCAAATTATAGAGAATTTTTATTTATTTGCATTGGGTGGTGTAAATAACACACAGGATCCAAGTTGGAAGGATGAAATGGAGAAACACATCGGGGGTCATTTGTGATCGTAAAATATCTATCAAACTTAAAGGAAAGTTTTATCGAACTGCTATTAGACCAACCATGCTTTACGGTAATGAGTGTTAGGCTCTGAAAGGTCAACATGAGCAAAAAATGGGGGTGGTAGAGATGAGAATGTTGAGATGGATGAGTGGGCATACAAGAAAAGATAAAATTCGAAATAATTGTATTCGGGAGAGAGCTGGGGTAGCGCCTATTGAGGAGAAAATGACGGAAACCCAGTTTCAATGGTTTGAGCATGTACAAAGAAAACCACAAGAGGCACCAGTGAGAAAGGTTGACTAAATGGTGTTTAGTCCTGTGAAAAAATATAGAGGAAGACCAAAAAAGATATTTGGAGAGGTGATTAAAATAGACCTTTGGTTAAATGGTATTTCTGAAAATTTGGTTTCGGATAGAAGTTTATGACGTCATTTGATTTATGTAGCCGACCCCACCTAATGAGAAAAGGCTCGGTTTGATGTTGTTGTTGTTGCATTACGTGGTGTAGACCTCATTTCAGGGGTTGAGTGGCTGGAAAAGTTGGGAGAAGTCAAGGTGAACTGGAAACTAATGACAATGAAATTTAATTATGGAGGACAGCAACTAAGTATTAAGGGCGACCCCTGTTTATCAAGAACACCTATATCTCTCAAGTCATTATTTAAAATGTCAGAGGTAGAATTTTAGGAGTATTATTTCTGCTAACAGAGGAGCATACAGCCTCTGCTGAGAAGGAATTAACCCCCTCACAATGGGTTCAGCTGTAGAATCTTTTGAAGGAGTATCAACAAGTCTTTCCTCCACAAGAGGGGCTAACACCTATTAGGGATATAGACCATGCGATCCCTCTTAAAACTGGAAACAGACTCCATAAATGTGAGACCCTATAGATATGCTCACTTTTAGAAGGAGGAAATTGAAAATTTAGTAGATGAGATGCTCAAGGCAGGAGTGATACACCCCAGCACTAGTCCATTCTCAAGGCTGTTGATACTAGTCAAGAAGAAAGATGAAAGTTGGTGCTTTTGCATCAACTATAGGGCACTCAACAAAGTGATGGTATCTGATAAATTTCCAATACCAGTTATAAAGGAGCTGCTGGATGAATTGCAGGGGGTTGTCTATTTTTCCAAGATTGACTTGAAGTCAGGATATCATCAAATTAGAAGATGTTCCTAACACTGCGTTTTGAACCCATTTGGGGCATTATGAATTCCTTGTCAGGCCTTTTGGATTGATAACATCCCCTTAATTTTCCAGTCAACAATGAACAATGCCTTCAAGCCTTACTTGAGGAGATTTGTCTTAATATTTTTTGATGACATATTGGTGTACAACAAGACATGGGAAGAACACATTCAGCAGCTGGGCATGGTGCTAAATACCCTTAAACAAAATGTATTTACTGCAAATTTGAAGAAATGCTATTTTGGGAAGCAAGAGGTAGAATAGTTAGGTCATGTAGGGTGAAGGTGGATCCAACGAAGGTGGAGGCAGTCCTCATATGGCCACAGCCCAAGACCATTAAGGAAGTGCGGGGATTCCTTGGCTTCATAGGGTATTATCGGAGGTTTATCAAGGATTATGGGAAGGTAGCCCAACCGTTAATTAATCTCTAGAAGAAAGGCAATTTCTTGTGGAATGAAGAAGCTGAAAGGGCTTTTAGAGAACTGCAGCTGCTCCTTTGCACAGCACCAGTGCTTAGCATGCTTGATTTCTCCAAACGTTTTGCAATAGAGTGACCCATGTGGAAGAGGAATGGGGGCCATATTGCTGCAAGAAGGCAGGCCCATTGCATACTTTAGCAAAGCCTTATCAGATGTCACTTTGACCAAGTTGATCTGTGAGAAAGAATTGATGGCGTTGGTACTTGCCATTCAACATTGGAGACCATACCTAATGAGAAGGAGATTCATAGTGCATACGGATCAAAAGAGTCTCCGATACCTACTAGAACAGTGGGTTACAACTCCAGTGCAACGGAATTGGCTAGCCAAGCTTTTGGGGTATGACGTTGAAATTAAATATAAGGCTGGAAGAGAGAACTGGGCTGCTGATTCACCCACTAGAGTAGTGGAGGAGAAACAACTAGCGTCTCTCTCTAAACCATATTGATTTAGATGCAGAGGAAGTGAAGAAAGCTATAGACCAAGAATTGGGGCTGTTTGAGATCGAAACGGAATTGCTTCAAAACCCAAACTCTAATCCTTTTTATAAATTGGTGTAGGGTACATTATTTTACAAAGACAGAATGGTAATTCCTAGTTAAAGTCAGTGGGTTGAGTTGTTTATGAAGGAATTCCATTGTACAACGGGTAGAGGCCATTTGGGGGTGTATTGGACTTATAGGAGATTGGTAGAAGGGCTGTATGTGTCACTTGCCAACAAAGCAAATACCAAACCACTTGTCCCCCGGGTGCGCCTTCCATGCCCAACACCATATGGAAAGATATAAGTATGGATTTCATAGGGGGATTGCGAAGGTTAAAAGGGTATGAAGTAATTTTTTTAGTGGTGGATCGATTGGCAAAATACACTTATTTCATTCCCTTAAAGCACCCTTACACAACCAAATCATTGGCTGAAACCTTTGTTAAAGAAGTGGTAAGGCTCCATGGAATTCCTTGTTCTATTGTAAGTGATAGAGACCTGACATTTCTCAATCATTTCTTGTCGGAGATATTCAGATTGCAATGAACCCAACTAAGGATGAGCATGGCCTATCATCCGTAATCTGATGGTCAAACGGAAATGGTTAACAGAATTTTGGAGACCTGTTTATTGTGTTTTGCATCGGAACAGCTCAAAAATTGGATTCCTAGGCTCCCTTGGGCAGAATTTTAGTACAACACCACCTATCAAGCTTCCACTAAGTATACCCCCTTTGAAGCAGTATACGGGAAGCATCCTCCTAGCATTATCTGATATCTACCTAGAGAAACACTTGTGGAAGCCGTGGCACAAGAGCTTTTTGACAGAGATGAAATTCTCAAATAGTTGAAGTATAATCTTTCCCAAGCCCAATGAAAAATGTGCCAATTTGAAAATGCTCATAGAAGGCCTTTGCAGTTTAAGGAATGGAATTGGGTTTACTTGAGGTTGAGACCTCAGCAGCAGTAGATTACAGGTAGCATGGTTAATCATAAGCTTTATCCTGGATACTATTAGCCATTCCAGATTCTTAAAAAAATGAGAGACATGGCTTGTAGGCTGTAGCTTCCAATAGGAACCTAGATCCACCCAGTGTTTAATGTGTCACGACTAAAAGAAGCTAAGGAAGAAATTCCAATTGAAGGCACCCTTCCATAGGGATTGGAGACAGAACAGCCCATAGTCATGCCAGATAAAGCCTTGGCTAAGAGAATGATGATACATGAAGATCAAGAAGTGCCTCAAGTGCTAATTAAATGGCAGAATTTACCTGAAGAAGAGGCAATGTGGGAGGATGTGATCCACATACAAGTGTAGTTTCCAGAATTCAGCCTTAAGGACAAGGCTTGTATTTAGCCTGGGGGTATTGTTAAGCCCAAAATGGCGAGTGGAGGGGAGGTTGGCCCTGAGTGAGAGGCTAGCACTGAGAGACCTTGGAAAGTTTAAAACAATTATAGCAACAATAAACAGAGCCTTATTCTATTAGGTAGGGTTGGTTATATGGATTAAATGTTGCTTGGAGTTCTAGCTGAAGTTAAATTTTCGGAAATACCATTTAACCAAAGGTCTCTTTTAATAACCTCTCCAAGTGTTTTTTTTAGTCTTTCTCTACGTCTCTTTATAAGACTAAAAATCATTTGATCAAACTTTCTCACTGGAGCCTCTTGCGGTTTTCTTTACACATATCCAAACCACTATAATCGAGTTTTTGTTATTTTCTTCTCAATAAGTGTTATACTAACTCTCTTTTGAATATAATCATTCTGAATTTTGTCTTTTATTATATGTTTATTCATCTATCTCAACATTCTCATCTCTGTCACTCTCATTTTTGGCTCGTATTGACTTTTCAGAGTCTAGCACTTACTACCATAAAGCATAATTAGTCTAATAACAGTTCGGTAAAATTTTCTTTTAAACTTGCTAGATATTTTGCAATCACAAATGACCCTTGAGGCATTTCTCCATATCATCCACCCAGTTTAGATCTAGTGTGTGACATCTCCATCAATTCTCCATTACTTTGTAAAATTAATTTAAGATACCAAAACTTAGTCACCTATAATATATTATGCTTCTTAATTTTTATTTTTAAATCATTATTTTCTCACGTCTTACTAAATTTATACTTCATATACTCTGCTTTATTCCTATTTAAATGAAAGCCCTTTGATTCTAAGGCTTTTCTCCAAATCTCTAATTTACAATTAACCTCTTCTGTTGACTTCTCTACTAAGATTATATCATATGCAAAAAGCATACATTTTGGGACTGCATCTTGAATGTGTCTAGTAAATACATTCATCACTAAAGTGAAAAGATATAGACTTAAAGATGACTCTTAAAGCAAACCGATTTTTATGGGAAAATCTTTTGTCGCCCTTTCATAAGTCATCATACTTGTTGTAACCCCAAAATACATATCCTTTATAGTGAGAAAATAAGCAATACAAATACTCTTCTTTTCCAATACCTTCCATGGAACTCCTCTTGGCATTCTATCATAAGCTTTTTCCGAGTTAATGAAAATCATATACAAGTCTTTCTCTCTACTTCGGTGCTATTCTATCAAATCCTATAAAAGATATACAACCTCTATAGTTGATCTTCCTAGCATAAAACTAAATTGGTTCTCTAATATATAAATCTCTTTTTTTAATATATATTTAATCACTCTTTCCCAAAGTTTTATAGTATAGCTCATGAGTTTAATTCCCTAGTAATTTCCACAATTTTGAATATTTCTCTTATTCTTGTGAATAGGTATCAATATACTCTTCTTCCATTCATCTGACATTCTCTTGGATTTCAATATCTCAATTACTAACTTGGTAAGCCAAAAAATATCTTTCTCTCCCAAACACCTCTAAACCTCAATAGGTATGTTATTAAGACCCATAGCTTTACCATTGTCCATCTTCTTAAGTGCCTCCTTCACCTCAACTTCTCAAATTCTATAATAAAAAGCGATGTTATTATTCTCCTCTCGAATAGTTAAAAACTTCCATATCTATACTTGTTGTTTGCTCCTTATTGAAAAGTTTGTGAAAATAACTCCTCCATCTTTCTTTGATATCTTTCTCTGTTACCAAGACTTTTCCCTCTTCATCCTTAATGCATTTCACTTGACTCAAATCTCTTGTTTTTCTTTTCTTTCCCTTAGTAAGCTTGTATATTTGTCGTTTCTCATTCTTTGTTCCTAAAACTTGGTAAAACTCCTCATATGCTTTAAATCTCGCCTTACTAATTGCTTTCTTTGCTTCATTTCTACCTAACCGATATTTTTTTCAATTTTTCGCCGTGTTACCAAGATGTAAAGCTTTGAAACACTCTTTTATATTTAATCTTCTCTTGCACACTCTCATCCCACTACCAAGATTTTTTACCTTTGGGCCATATCCTTTTGATTCGCTTAAGACTGCTTTAGCTACCTTCTAAACTCCATTTACTATCTCTTCCCACATAAGGTTAGTACATCCTTGCGTCCCCTAAACTCTTTCCTCCGTTAGCTTTCTCTGAAAAACTAAGTACTTTTCACCTTTTAGTTGCCACCACTTGATTTTTGGGTTTATAGCTTTTTTGATTTGCTATATCCAAATCTTTACATGCATATCAAGGATCAAAATCCTATGTTGTGTGGTCAAATTCTCACTTGGTATAACTTTACAATCTATATAGAGCTTCTTATTTGTATTTTGTACCAAAGAGAAATTTATTTGCGAGCTTGAGACCTGACTCTTGTATGTAATTAGGTGCTCCTCTCGTTTCTTAAAATAAGTATTCACAATTTTAAAGTTATAAGCCATTGAAACGTTCAGAATTGATTTTCCCTCTTCATTTAGTTTTCCTATACCAAAACCACCATGAAATCTTACATATTGCCCTGCTTCTTTTTCCACATGACCTTTAAGATTCTCACGTAAGACAATCTTTTTATGCTGGGGAGTTCCTTGGATTAGCCCTTCCAAATCTTTCCAAAACTTTATCTTTTCTTGTTCTTCCAACTCCACTTGTATTGCATAAGCACTTATGATGCTAAAAGTCTCCTGTTCCACGACCATTTTAAGGGATAAAATCCTATCACTTATTCTTTTAACTTTCACCACATTGTTCTTCCAAGTCTTATACATAATAATACCAACTCCATTCTTTGCTCTGACCTTCTCTATATACCAAAGGTTAAATCCTGAAGTATCCAATTCTTTAGGTTTTTCTCTAACCCATTTGGTTTCTTGAAGACACATAATGTTAATTTCCTTCTAATCATAGTATCAACTACCTCTATAGATTTCTCTGTCAAAGTTTTAATATTTCAAGTGCCAAAATGGATCTTGTTCACATGGACTAACTTTTTTACCCACATCTGTCCAGAAAGATGTGAAGACCCTTGCTTATTTAATACTACATCTAGGCGCTAATGCAACGGTTCTAGCTTGTTTGACATTGTACTAGAGTCATACAACGTGTTACTTATGGGACCAGTGACAGATCACCAATCTAGTCATTAGTTTGTTAGGAAAGAGTACTGTGGGGACAGGTGGCATCACACCTTAGGAATAAAGGGGGCTATAGTGGAGAGGATGTCTGGAAATTTTGTAAGAGTTATCTAAGGAGCAGAGGCTCTATGGTAGAGTTGAGGCTCTGGGAGAGAGTTTCTTTACTCAAGTAACCTCCATACTTGTATTCAGCATCCTTATTTTTCTCTGTTAATATAAATTCCTTCCCTTTTATCTATTCTTCTTGGTTATTTCTATGTGTTTTATATCTCGAATCCTATCATATATTCATGTTCTTTTTATTTATAATGTGTGAATAGGTGTGCACGTAGTTATAGCTTCAAGTTTTGCTATCCCCAAATTTAGCTTTGGTTGGTCAATAATTTGTACTGCATATGTTTCTAAGACTATACTTAGTCACTGAGCATACTAATCATGGATGCAGAAGAGATACCAGCTGAACCAGATAACATGAAGGATCAGGTAATGGTGAATCTCTTACCCTTTAATTGTTCTTCTGTTACTTTTTTGTTCTTTTTCTTTTTTTTTTTTTTTAGTGTGTGTGTTGATAACTTGATATTATTGGCTATCTTCAAGAATGACCCTTTCTTTTTGTGTCTTCTTTTCAGCTTCACTCATCAATACCTGAGAGGTCAATATCTTCTAATTCCTCTCTGGATACTGCAGCTATAGGTCATTCAAGGGAAACTGTGAGTCTGTCAGGATCTTTTGGTTCAGGTGGAGATCGTCCTCTCTACCCCCCTAATGTCTATGCCCCCCAAGCTCATGCTTTCTACTACAGAGGTCTATTTTTTTTTCCATGCCTTTTTGTTATTTGAAACAATTCTCTCTTTGCATTTTAGATAACATCCATACATACATGTGAGTGTACATATGTGTATATATATAATAGAGAGAGAGAGAGAGATTTAGATCAATCCAACTGTTAAATTATTAGTAATTGTCATTTTCATCTTGTGTGCAAAATTTTAGAAAATTTAAACACCTAAAAGTATGTGATCAAATGTCTGATTTTGAAATTTTCTTTTGTTTGAAAAGTATAATTAATTAATTACATTCATTTTTAGATATATTGGTGAAGACAAACTGATCTTAGATTATTATGAAATTTCATGGGCATGATACAAAGTTACAAACTTTCAATCCAACTGTTCATTTTGTGAAATATGCATCCTACAATATGTTATGCATTGATGTTAGGTCAATTTTGACGTGCACTGGTGTTGATGGATTTTATATACATATATATATGCACACACCCCACTAAATTTAATCTGAGACATAAGAGGAGCCATTAACAACCCTTAGATTGTAACAAATAATTAAGATTAAAACTTCCATTAAAACCCTCGTGACCTCTCTTAAAAAATGCACTTGTTGAGTGTTTTCATTCTTTTTTACTTCAACACTATCTCTCTTGTTCACTCTCTCAGGTAGAATGCTCATTAGTTGACATATTTTTCTTATGACTTACGGTAAACACCAGATCCATTGCTTGCCACTTGAGGTACAATACTTTTTTCCTATAGTTGTCTTCGCTGCTAATTCATAGATGAACAGAAGAAATACCTGATTGGCAACGAGATTGAGAAAAATGTGCCAAAGCACGTGGTCATTTTGATTATCGGAAGAACTTCGATAAAAGCTTTTCTGATCTGAACTTCATACGTTGCTCTAAAATATTTTGAAAATATTAGAAGAAATTTTAACCTTTAATGTGATTCTGATTTTAAACCATAAAATGAATTTAATTGATTTTAAGCCTAGTTTTGTCCCATATTTAATAGGATTTAAAAATTCCTACTATAAGAAAAAAAATAATAGAATATTGAGAAGAAGAGGGCAGAAGAGTTGTTCATATCCTACCATAACTTACAGATATGGTTTGTTTGTATCAAAGAGATATAACTAAAATGACTAAAATTATAAAGAGTGATAAAGATAAGGGAGCAATCCGTGCTTCACTGCTTGAGTGAAAGAGAAGTTGTGCCTCCTGTTCTGCCTAGCAATTTCATAGCAAGAGTGTTTTTGCACCCGAGAATATACAGAATTACTGAGCATGAGAGAAGGAGGTGACAACAACATGGTTGGAATGTTTGAGAGGGTTTGACGTGAATATTTAATGAAGTTTTCAATCTTGACCATTGGCTTCAATGGCTATATATATATAGTTGAAATTTAGAAATAACATGATGATTGAGAGAAGAGAAGGAAGTGATGAAGAGAAGAGAATGACTTAGAACGGTGGTGATATTTTTCCAGCACCACAGCCCGATATATTCAATTAGGGGGCAGAAAATGAAAAATTACAAAATGGACCCTGTAAACAGATAAATTACAAACAGGGTAAACTACTATAAAATACTATACAGCAATTATAACTTATCATCACTCCTAAAACTACCCCTCAAGATGGAGCATAGATATCTCTCATGCCTATCTTGCATACAATGGAGTGAAATACTTTACAAGATAAGGCCTTTATGAAACCATCTGCAAGTTGGTCTTCAAACCTCATAAAAGGTATCTTCAATTAACTAGCTGTAATTTTCTCTTTAACGAAGTGTCTATTAATCTCAATGTGTTTAGTTCTATCATGTTGTATAGGGTTATGAGCAATATTAATTGTTGCCTTGTTGTCATAATAGAGATTGATTGACCCTTCATCACATAATCTTAGTTCTAGGACGAGTTTCTTCAACCAAAGAGCTTCACATACCCCTTGAGCCATAGCTTTGTATTCAACTTTAGCGCTAGATTTGGAGACAATTGTTTGTTTCTTGCATCTCCATGTAACCAAGTTTCCCCCAATGAATAAACAATAGCCAAAGGTGGACCTTCTATCATCTAAAGAACCTACCCAATTAGCATTTGTGTAAACCTCAATCTTAGAGTGCCCATGTTTTGAGAACAATAATCCTTTTCCAATAGCAGATTTTGGATACCTCAAAATACAAAAAACAACATCTAAATGTGAAGTCCGAGGATCATGCATGAACTGACTAACAATGCTAACTGCATATGCAATATTAGGGTGAGTATGAGACAAGTAACTAAGTCTGCCTAGTAGTCTTTGATATATCCAAACATCTACAACTTCTCCAACCCCATTTTTTAGATGATGGTTTTGAACGATAGGAGAATTTGTTGGCTGACACCTTAGCATACCAATTTCCTGGAGAAGATCTAAGACACACTTCCTTTGGCAAATGCAAATTCTTTTGTTTGACCTGGCAACTTCAATTCTAAGGAAGATCCTTAATGTCAAATATCTTAGCTAGGTAGGTCTTGAGATTGTTGATCTCTTCTGCATCATTCCCAGTCACCACAATGTCATCAACATACATAATAAGGATTGTGATTTTGTTTCCACATCTCTTGAAAAATAAGGTATGATAAGCATCACTTTGGCTAAACCCAAGGGTTATATTCACTGGTGCAATCTATCAAACCATGCTCTGGGGTATTGTTTTATCCCCTACAATGCCATCTTCAACTTACAAACTTTCCCTTGAGTTTTATAACAAGTGAAACTAGGAGGAATGTCCATAAAGACCTCTACCTCTAGTTCTACATGCAGAAATGCAATTTTCACATCTAGTTGTTAAAGCTCCCATCCAAAATTAGCTACACATGAGAGAAGAACTCGAATGGAGTTCTTCTTTGCTGCTAGTGCAAAGGTTTCTTGGTACTCAATTCCATAAGTTTGAATAAATCCCTTTGCCACTAGCCTAGGCTTATATCTCTCTACTATCCATCTACCTTATATTTGATAATTTGCACCCTACAGTTTTCTTCCTAGGTGGGAGGGTGGTGAATTCCCATGTATCATTCTTCGTAAGGGCTGTCATTTCTTCTATCATGGCTTCCTTCTACTTAGGGTCTTTAATAGCATCTCTCCAATCCTAAGGAATAATAAAAGTGGAAATAGTAAAAACAAAGGATCTATAGTTGGGAGACAAGGACTCATATGAAACAAAATTGGAAATGGGATATTGAGAACATTTTCTAATGCCCTTTAATGGCAATAGGAAGATCAATATCATTTATAATAGGTTCAATAGTTCAAGAAGTGGACTTACCAACAGATGAGAAAGAGGGAAGTTGAACTAAATCCGGAGTTTGCTCTTGGTTAGGTAGAGTAATGGCATTATTCCTTGATCTTCTTCTCTTTTGAGTGTAGGTCAAGAGTTCTGGTTTCTTTTGTTTTTCTCTTTCATCTAGACCAAGAGGCTCCTCTTGAAGAGCTTGGGAATATCCAAAGTTCTCCCCCTTCTCTTGAAGAGCTTGGGAATTTTTAGAGTTCTCCCCCTTACTTTCATTTGGAAGATACTACAAATAGGAAAACAACTCTTCACAATTATCCTTATCCTTATCCTATATCTCCCTCTGAAGAGGTGTTTGAGTTGAAGAAAATAAGCTTCATCCTCTCGGAATGTAACATCCATGCTAAAAAATGTTTTTCGTGTAGGGGGATGATGGCATTTGTAACCTTTCTGAGTTGGGGAGTAGTCTATGAAGACACATTTCAAGGCTGAAGGATCTAATTTCCCAAGTGTAGGTCTATGATCATAGACAAAACATACATAACCAAATACCTTTGGTGGAACTAAGAGACAGATCCTTGAAGAAGCTCTAATGGGGATTCAAAATTTAAGGTTTTTAATGGCATCCAGTTAATAAGATAAGCTACTGACAGTTCAGCATCTCCCCACAAATATTTAGGTACTTGCATGGAAAAGAATAAGGCTCTAACCACTTCTAACAAGTGTCTGTTCTTAATGCTCAGCAGTTTCATTTTGAGCAAGAGTATTTACGCAACTGATTTGATGAATAATCCCATGATCATCCAAAATATTGTTGAAATTCATTATTCATATACTTCAGTCCATTTTCGCTTCTAAGAATTTTTTTCCTTGCATCAAACTGGGTGCAAATCATGGCATGGAATCTTTTAAAGCCAGAAGGTACTTCATCCTTAGAGTGCATCAAATAAACCCAAGTGCAATGACTAAAACAATGAATAAAAGTAACAAACCATTTATATCCAAACAAAGATATAACACGACAAGCTCTCCACACATCAAAATGAATAGTTATAAAAGGAATTGGACTTTTATTATGAACACTGGAATAAGAGTTTCTGACATGTTTGGCAAGTTCACAGGCATCACATACTAGCTTACATTTTGAGTACACATTGGCAAAAGTCTTTTCATGACAACAAAAGAGGGATGCCAAGTCTCCTATGCCATCTCATTAAGTCAAAAGTATTCAAATTTTTGGACTCCTTTAGGGATGTCAAGCTAGTGATAACACTTGGGCAAATATATGCCATTACAAACTCTACCATAACTAATCATCCTCTCTGTCTTTAGTTCTTGAAAGATACAATAATAAGGACAAAAATGTGACTTTACAATTTAAGTCTCTAGTAATAACACTTATGAAAAGCAAATTATTTGAGAAATTTGGAACATAAAGTGCAGACAAATTTAATAAAGAATTACATTGGACAGATCCTTTGCCTACTGTAGGAGATAGGGAACCATATGCAATGTAGACAGTGTCTAGATATGTACAACATGAGTATGAAGAAAAAATAGAAGAATCACCAGTAATGTGATCAAAAGCCCCAAAATCAATTATCCAAGAAGTTGTACTGTCATGGGTGTAAGCATTCAAGGTTGTAGTAGATTTACTTGCATGAGCTAAGTTAGTAGAGGTAGTGGTGGAGGAGGAGGTCACATTCCCTTTTTGTTCCTGCGGGGTATTCAACTTTATCATCATGAGGATCCTTTTAAGAGACTGCATTTCCTCCCTAGAAAAGCTCTCCTCACCTTGAGTCCTATTTGAAATTGACTCTGTTGCCTCTGACAGATGAGCATGGGTCCTAGAATGACCTCCCCTTCTACACCCTCGGCCTCTTGGCGCCTTCCCTTTGAGCTTCCAACACTACTCCCTTGTGTGCCTCATCTTGCCACAATAGTCACATCTCAATTTGTCTTTGTCAACTTGAGTTGTGTCAATAGAAGGGTCATTAACTTTCTGGACAGTATCGGCATTCAAGACAAATCTATCAACGGGAGTATGTGAAAGCATGGATTGTCATCGACTCTCTTCTTGCTGGATAAAACCATGAGCCTGTCCTAATGATGGAAGAGGCTCTCTTCCAAGAAGATGAGCTTTCATCTAATCATATTCAACGTTTAGGCCATCTAAGAACTCAAAGACTCTCTCATTATCCTTTAGTTTCTGAAATTTTGCAGCATCCTTAGTGCATTTAGGTTGATAATTTTGATAGTAATCAAGCTCCTACCAAAATACTGCTAAGCTCATTGTAATACTGTGAGATAGACTTCTCACCTTGTTTAGTTCCATGAATTCTCTACTTCAACTCAAATGATTGCATAATGGCCAACCTAAGAATATGCCTCTTTCACAACATTCCAAATTGTCTCTGCTGTATCCAAGAGCATATAAGTCTGACTAATCTCATACTCCATTGAGTTAAGTAACCAGGACATGACGAGGCTATTTTCTGATTCCCACTGATCAATCAAAGGATTGGTCTCATCTAGTTTCTTCTTTCTACCACAAACATACCCATATAGTCCTCTAACTTTCAAGGACAGGGAACAAGCTATGGACCATGTAAGGGAGTTGGTCCCATCAAGTTTCTATGGACTAATTTGAAGAGTGGGGTTGTCATTGAGAGTCACCAAATGACCCAAATGATCCCTCATGTTAGATTGTCTCTCAGCTACAATCTGAATTGGGGTTTGTGGATTCTGATGGCTTACTCCATCACCACCACTACTGATCTTAGACATTGTACCTTCCTAAAATTACACCACAAAAAGACAATATTGAAGGACAGTGGAAAAATAAAGGTCCAGAAACTTAACATGAAAAATCACACCCAACTACAACAAATCCATGAGATTCATCCATCGTCAGCTAGGGCTGAGTTCTCTGGTCATAAATTTACAAACAATTCATCCAATTTCAGCCAAGATTAGCAATCTTTCATTATTCTAGGGTTTTTACCCAATTTAGAAACACACCTGATTTTGCCATTGAGATGATCTAATGAGGCTGGAATCATGGAGTTTTGAGTTGCCGGAAGATTCCACTCCAGCCGGTACCTTCTCCAGCGTCAAATGACTGGTGCTGATGTCAGCATCTACGGATTTTGGAAGAAAAAATGGAAGAACAAAATGTAAGTTCCTAAAGGATCAAGCTCTAATACCAAGTTGAAATTTAGAAATAAGATGATGATTGAGAGAAGAGAAGGAAGTGATGAAGAGAAGAGAATGATTTAGAATGGTTGTGATATTTTTCCAGCACCACAGCCCAAGATATTCAATTAGAGGGCAGAAAATGAAAAATTACAAACAGGGAAAACTACTATAAAATACCATACAGCAATTATAACTTATCATCACTCCTAAGATATATATATACATATATATATATATATATATATGACACACACACACACACACACACACACACACACACACATTCAATTAAACTTATGATCAGCAGATAAGAAATTAGGTTATATATCAACACATCAATACATATCATAAACAATTGTGGTTGCTTAAATGATCAAGTTTGAACTTACTTAAATCTGCGCATTTCAATAATTAATTGTGTGACCTGTTTTTACATTCTTCTGTCCAATTATTGTTTTGGAATGTCCAAAATATTCAAGATCATTAGAGGAATTGTAAAAGTGAATTTTGATGGTTATAATATCATTGTTCTTAGTTTTCTTAGTGCTCTACTCGTTTAATTGTGCTTTGTCTTATTGTGTATAATGGGATTTTGTGAAATTGTTATTTTCTGATTTGTGATGTGAGTCCAACCCCAGGTTTTGACAATGTCAATGGTGAATGGGATGAATATTCTTCATACGTCAATTCTGAGGGATTGGAAATTGGATCTCCTGTGAGATTTTGGCTTCTCTTTCTTTCTATGTAACTTTTGTTTGCATCGCTTAACGTAATGTAATTCTCTTGACTCTTATATTAGGGTGTCTACAATGATAATCCATCTCTTCTTTTCCATTCCGGATTTGGCTTCAACCCTCAAATGCCTTATGGACCATATTCCCCAGTTACAACACCATTGCCTTCTGTAGGTGGAGATGCACAATTATACTCTCCCCAGCAATTTCCATATGCTGGGCCACCTTATTACCATCAGCTAGTTCCTCCTAGCTTGCCATATCTTACTTCATCAGCTCCAGTTTCACAGCCAGAGCTTCCCAATCTGGTAGGTGTTGACCAACAAGGTGATACCATGCTTTTTGGACCTAGACCTGGGTATCCTTCAGTGGGGTCTTCTGGTAGAGGCAGTTTTACTGGAGCACCTGGTTCTTTCGGCATTCGTGATTCCCAACAAGGATTTGAGGGACCAAGAACCAGTGGAATCTGGTCAGATTGCCTAAAACCCTCAGAAAGGCAGAGGTCTTTGATGTCTGTATCACCAGCTGTATCTCCACGGCCAAGTGGCTCGCTTGGATCATTTGGGCAGAGTGTTAGAATGGTTTGTTCTATTGCTTGTGCTTAAGCATGCAAATATTTTGTTTAGAATATGCTCAAGCTCTTTAGTCTTTAGGACCTTGGGTGCCTTCCTGAATCATCAGAATTTAAACTTGTTGAAGTGTTTCATTAGCTTATTCTAAACTTGATCTGCAAATGTCTTCTTAAGAATATACACAATCTCTGTAGGACCCTTAGGTGGCTTTCTTAATCATCAGACTATGAATTTTATGTGCATGTTGTCAGAAAGCAGTCGGAATGCTAATGGTTCTGTTTCTATATAATTAAAGAAAATTCCTGTGAATTTTAAAAAATTAACTGGTCCAAGAGTGTTGTGAATTCTGACTTGTTATGACATCTTAAGTTCAATAACTTGAAAAATGATATTATTTTGTTTTAAATAGATATATAAATTGTAGTTTTAAGTGTGGAAATCTTGCTTATCATCCATGAATTACTGGTCTACTACCTTGGCAACAATCTCAACGTGTAGAGAAGAAAAACCCAGAATCATGCTTTGACAAACAATGCTGATTTGCTGACTATCATGTTCTCAGCTGGCTTCTCATCAACAACGTTCTTTGTATGGGTTTGGATCTCGTTCAAATTCCTATGGCAGAGGCTATCTGCCAAACCAGGGTTCTAGCTTTGGAGGCACTGCCATTTCCAGTCTTGCTGCAAATGATAGGAGTTGGCTTTCTTTTGAAAACAGCAGACAGCGTGATAGGGGAACTGCTAGTCTTTGCAGTTGTAATGGTACTCTTGATGCACTTAGTGAGCAGAATCGAGGTCCTAGGGCCTCAAAGCTGAAGAATCCGATGTCAGCTGAAAATAGTTCTGTCGATAATAGTAGAAGTAGTGCATCAACTGCCAAGCTCCACAATGAATCTTTCAACCGGTCAGATTTTATAACAGATTACAAGGATGCCAAATTTTTTGTCATCAAATCTTATAGTGAAGATAATGTTCACAAGAGTATCAAATATGGTGTCTGGGCCAGTACATCAAATGGAAATAGAAAGTTAGATGCTGCATATTGCCAAGCAAAGGAGAAGCTGGATCCCTGCCCTATATTTCTCTTCTTTTCGGTAATCATCTGCTCTCTGTCTCCTATTAGCACAAGTATTGCACTACTGTATACGTTCTGTGGTAATGGACATCTGAGTATCTCCTATGCTATTGCAATTTTATATTTTAGAATTTGTCTTAGATTCTGTTTCCATCTGGTGAAAACATTATGTTCGTGTTTCCTGACATGAAAACACCTCTTTCAAGCAAGCTCATTTTATTCTGGCTCACTCTAATTGCTGTGATCTTCAAGTTATCTATGGAAGCTTACAATCAATGCATGGTGGCTCAAAGTGAAGTTCTATTCTGCTGGTTCTGTTTTGTTTCTGCACACTTCAGTTGCTGGTGTGGTGTCTTTGGGTCTTTGCATATGTAATTTATTTGTCAATTTCTAAGGAAGTTATAGGTGTAATATCAGAAGATGAAGATGGTTACAGGAGGACCCATGTTAAGGTCTTTAGTACATACTATAGATGCTATAATCAAAGTTTGGTTTAGAGTTCTGCTTAGTTATTCTTCTCTTCTATTTTCTTGTCTCAAGAATTTTTGTATAATTGTAGGGAGCTCATATGCCCACCCCCCCTTTCCCCAACAAGATTTCACATTTTTATGCAAATTGTATACAGTGTTATTTGTGTACTTTGAACAAAATGATGCAATATGTGACTTACAGAATGCATTACTGTCAAAATATTGGCATAAAGACGGGGGCAGTGCTGCCCGGGGTAGCATATTGGCTCCTGTAATTGTACATGCATTGTAATTGCTACTGGACAAAACAGTTATAAAGCATCTTCTCCATATTTACTTGTACTTATGGATTATGTTTGTTGTATCTTCTGAGTGGATCTTCTTAAATTCTTGATGAGGATTAATACTGTGAAATAGTGCCTGTCTTATGTTTTATGCCAGTACACTGCTTAGCTGTAATTTAATCTGGTAGGACATATTATGTCCCTTGAAGTTCCTTTTAGTTTTAAAATGGGAGACTAAAATTGATATATGTTACAACTCTATCTTGGCTTGAAGTTATAAAACATCTTCTCCATATTTCCTTTTGTTTTCTTTCTCATATGATTGGCTTGAAAATGATATATGTTACAACAATATCTAGGTAAATGCTAGTGCTCAGTTCTGTGGGGTGGCTGAAATGGTTGGACCCGTCGATTTTGACAAGAGTGTGGATTACTGGCAGCAAGATAAGTGGAGTGGACAATTTCCTGTGAAGTGGCACCTTATTAAAGATGTCCCTAACAGTCATTTTCGTCACATCATCCTAGAAAATAATGATAACAAGCCTGTGACCAATAGTCGAGATACTCAAGAGGTAGGAATCTGTGGATCTTTCATTATTATTTTATTAATGATAATTTTACTTTTGTTACTCTGTAGTTTAGAATATCCAGACTTGGGGAAACAATTGAAATGATCGTGATGGTGTATCTGGTCATAAGACTTGTGACAATTGAAAATTTAGCTGCTTATTGTCATGAGAAATCTTCTTGAATAACAATCAAAACATTATATATGGCTCTTTCTTAATTACATCTGTCACTATGTTTACGCTTTATTTAAAATGATGCTTGTGCCACCTTTAATTAGATCATTTCTAAGTTTATTTTTTCTCCACGTTATTGATCTTCTAGTTTATTTTCATCTAATCATGAATATTTGTGGGTGTGAACAACTGAATGTTGATTGCCATGCTCGCTAATCCATATGGGGACTAATCTATAGAAGGTTATGTTCTCTTGCTTCTCACAGGTCAGGAAGTTTATTAGATGTTATCCATTTGTGGGTATAGTATGACTGCGGTCTCCTTAGTCCTTCATCTACTGCTCTGTTTTATGAATTTGCAAGTGAATTCTTAATGATAATTTAATTACATGCACTTAGAAGTGCATTAACTGTTCCCTATGAAAATAATTATTTACTTCTTGTTTTTGCCTCCCTAAATTTTAAACATCTCAGGTGAAATGGCAACAGGGGATTGAAATGTTGACCATTTTTAAGAACTATGATACTGACATGTCCATACTAGATGATTTTGATTTCTATGAAGACCGTCAGAAGGCTATGCAAGAGTGGAAGGCCAGGCAGCAGGCCAGCCTGATGGCTGTAGGAGTAGTTGGAGAAAGTGAGCATAGGAGTTCTGATAGCATAAGTAACGATTTCATCAAGCAGATGTCAAAAAGTTTTGCTCAAGTTGTCCACTTAGATGAGAATAGTAATGAAGTCGCTGTTGCTGATAGAGGTAGTATGGCCTCTGATGGCTCTATTGGCACTGTAGTTAAACCTGAAGATGGGATTTCAGTGGCTACGTCTTCAACGCAGACCAGTTAGGAAGACAGACTACCAGTTATGCCAGAACTGGAATCATACTTGCTTTAATTCATTAATTTTTGCGAGAAGATAGTGTTGATGTCATTCAAGTGAATGACGTCCAAGAGCTGTCTACATGAAAAGGGTGTGGAAGTATGCATAAAGAATTGCTTTCATGTATAATAGATATTTTACCCCTTACACTATACTATTGCTTATTTTAGCAGATTAGAGTTTTAACCCAATTCCTTTTTTTTTCCCCCTAATAATTTGGAATTAGGGTAGTTTGTTGGATGGGTTTCACATTTGTAAATTTTCATCATTTTTGCGGGTATTTAATAAAGGCGGGAAGCACCTTGAAAGGAAGAACCCTTCAATCTGACGTCCTTTGTTATATAAGTCATGATACTGGAAGAACCATTACTACACTCACCAACCAGTAATTGGTAAATAAAAAAATAAGACTTCTATGTTACTCTGAAGATGCCCATGAAGGTACTGATCAGCTAGTGTTTAGAGCGTGGAGATGGGAAAAGGAGATAGCGAGAACCATGACCTCTCTCCGGAAAGTTGGAGTAAAGAGCAAGAAGAAAACTGTGAAATGGTTGGGATGGGAACCACGACAAACAGATTGGGTTAAAAGTAATGCTGATGAGGCGTGCCAGGAGAGAGGAAAAAGAACGGGGTGCGGGGGAGTTATAAGACATGAAACTGGGATGTGGATTGGAGGATTCATGAAGAGCTTAGGTGAGGGAAGTGCGTTGGAGGTAGAATTGTGGGGAGTCCATGAAACAATTGAAATGGCTTGGAGTCAAGGGTGTAGGAAGGTAGTAGTACAATCAAATTCTAAAGTGGCACTTGATCTGATTTGCAAGGGCTGCCCACCCACACATCCCCCCTGCTTGGCTAGTGAACAGGAATAGAGGGAGTATGCAGAGAATGGCAGATAGAAGTGACGCACCCGTACAAGGAGCGCAACGGAGTTGCTGACTGGATAGCGAACCAAGCAGCCAAACTTCCAGTTGGGCGCGATGGGTGTGTCCAACCGTCAAAGGGATGCATGCAAGCTCTATTAGGGAAATAGATTTGAATTTTCTGATTTTTTTATTATTTAATTATGATGATTTTTTTTTCTTTTTATAATTTAATGAGTAAATTTTTTTTTTTTTTTAAAGATAAGGTTCTTCTGTGAATAAAAAAAATTTTAAAGAGAGAGAGATAAAAAATAAAAAAAGATAAGTCACATTTATTAAATTTAAAAAAATATATCAAAATCAAAAAAATCAAAAAATAAAAAAAAATTTTAAATTATTTTTTTCTCTCTTAATTCTAAATAATCTCTCTTACTATTCTCTAACTTCAAGTCAGAAGATCCTCATCCCTATCCAAATATCATCCTATTCTTGTTAATCCATATCAGCCAGCATATAACCCCAAAAATGATTCTTCACTCACCCATCTCTTGGTGCCCCCAAGTCCCTTCTAAGGCAAAACTCCAACCATTCTTGCATATTTCTCTTCCAAAATTCCTCTCCGTACTAGGCTTTCACCATCCTTCTCCAAACTTCCTAAGCTCTCCTACAGTCCCTCATAACATGCAAACAAGATTCAATCTCCATCTCACAGATTTGACAGCTACTTGACATGGCCATACCCCTGTCGTGCTTGTTCAAATTAGTAATAAGTTAGTCTTTAGCCATAATCCATAGGAACATTCCAATTCTTTGGGATCCATCCCACTCATAAATCTTTATCCACACACCATTACCTGCTCTCGTTTCAGGATTAATCAAGGAGTTGTATGCCGTTCTGACTGAAAACTTTCCATCTCTCGAGTGTCTCCAAGCCAATTCATCCTCTCCCATTACTGGATCAGAAGTTGCCACTCTCGTAACCTTCATACAATTTTCCTCAAATAGCCATCTCCTCATTCTTCTTAGGTCCCAACCTCCATCTTCTAAAATAAACTCAGCCACCTTCGCGTTCCTTTCTTCTTCAGGGATTGGCTCGTTGGCCATTTTCACCAAAGGTCCAAGCCCTGTCTCCCATTTAAACCTCCATTCCCTTTAGGGAAGCAGACTTGGCTCCAAGAGATTAGGTAAATCCTCCCCTTCTTGTCACTAGCGCCCCATAAGAAATCTAGATTTAACTTCTCCACTTCTTCACAGACTCTCGTCTGGAGCAAAACAGATTGCATAGTATTGAGAGGCATCACCGATGTCATTGCCTGTATGCGAAAGACAACGTTCTAACATTCCAAAAATTTAGTCTTCCCCTCACTCTCTCAACTACATATTGGAAAGCCCTTCTAGTGGTCTTCCCTTGAATGAGGGAAACACCTAGATACTTCCCAAAGTCTACCATGATAGAAAACTCCAAACCTTCACTGATCTATCTCACTTTGTTACAGATCGCATGCTCAGAGAACATAACCTTGGGCTATTTTTTTTTTTTTCCTTTTTTAACCCTTTGTCCTAACCATCTACAAAATTCCTGCAGCACCCCTTTTATAACCTCAACTCACTCCAAGCTCGCCTCACTTGGTAAAACAAAGTCATCTACAAAATAAGCGCACAAGACAGGCCCTTGTCTGCTCAAGGCAATAGGCAGCCACATCTTCTCCACGGCCCACTCAATACAATGTCCTCATCTTTCAACGCACATTACAAAGAAGTAAAAAGACAAAAGGTTCCCTTGCCTTACGCCCCCGGAGGGCTTGAACCCCTCCCGAACACCCCATTCCAACGGATTTTCATTTCTGCCCTTCTATCTTTCAAACATAAGGATTTAAGGACCTTGTTGTTCCTTGTTTGTTAGTCCATTTTATCAGCTGATCAGAATGGAGGATTGTTATTATAAATTTAGTACTGTAATTTTTATATTTATAATTTTATTTATAATTTTAATTTTTTTATTTAAATTTCCTTTTAAATTTTTTTTTAAATATTTAAAATAAACGTGACCCTTAAAGTTATAACGTAACCCTAATGTCTTTGTATAAATCTCACATCAATTTAGATATTTTAAAATAAAGAATATAATTTATAAAATAAAATTTAAATAAATAATTATTAATAAAAAATTAATTATAAATTATTTTAATTATAATAAATTTATAATTTTTTATCAATATCAGATTTCGATCCCAACCATACGTTTACATCACAGGAAATTATTAAAAAAAAAAAAAAAAAAGCATGCTTTTAGCTTGTATATCCTGAGATAGCAGCGCCTATTATTCCTCGAGATCTGCAGTTATTCACACAGCCACTGACACAGAATTAGAAGGATCAATTTGTGCGTGTGGGGGAGGAAGCAAGATAGAGAATCTCGGACAATTTTAGACATCATGGCCACGGCGATTATGGATGTTTTAAAGGCAACGTCGGAAGAATTTTCCAAGGAGAACATCTATGGCGGTTGGACCACTCTTTTTGTTCTGCTTCTTATAACATTGATTTGGCAGTTTAGGAGTTCTTTCTTGGCCGCTTGTCCTCCAACCACATCCACATCCGTCTTGTATTCAGATTCAATCTTTCCCTTGGATTCAAGGTTAAGGTAGTTTCAGTGTTATTAATCTTATTCTTATACTTTTTTTTTTTTAATTCTGCTTTTTCCGTATGAGCCATTAGCATAATTCCCAGGAACTAGTTCACTCGCTGTTTTCATAGCTGGGGACATTTTTCCAATTAAAATATGCTAGGCACAATATGGAACTGGGTAATTATGCTAGTCACATCTTTGTTATTGCGGGGATGCCTTGATTTTGCAGATGAAGAAAAGAGGGTTGATGCTTGAGGGATATTTAAAATCGATACAGTTTTCCCGATTGGCTATACTTTTATTAAGTTCCTAAGAGGCTTGCGGACGCTCTTGTAAATTATAATTGGTCTGCAACAATCTTAATTAACATTCATAAGTATAACCAAGAGAAAAAGTGAACTTATTTTTGGATTTCGCAAGAATTCTAGTTGCAGTTGTTCTTTTTTACTTGCCAAAAAGTGATCTCATTGTGCTATATTTTGAATTTTATTTCTCTCTTTCTTTCTATTCTGTCTGTGCGTGTGAAATCCCTTTTGTAGTTCCTATCCAACTCTGCCTTTACTTCTTCCTGCTTCTCATGCTTTCACAACATTTTCATTATAAATTGTGGAACTTCTTCGTTAGCTTCCTTCAATTTCCAGCTTTGATTTAGAATTCCTGATCAGTAGTTTAGATGTTTCGTTTGATAACGAAACTGCAATGGCTTCAATGAACTTTACTTTGGATCAGGGTTGTCTTTGCTGTTTTCTAAGTGCATTGAGTCAGTTGTAATGTTAGTTGATTTAACAATGTGGAAGCTCTCTTTACTACTGCAGAATTTCAGAATTTGTGACGGATGCAGATTTGAAGTTTTTAATGGAGAATTTGGATGAGAAGGTCTGTGAAGGTGACAAGTGGGAAGATGTCATAGATAAAAGCAACAATAATCTATCCTACCATGTGAAATGCTGCAAGCCTAAGGTTACTAATGTTATGCACAATTCAAATGGAGTACATAGTTGATTTTCACACTCTTACAATGATGTCTATTTCATGGTTTTTTTGTGAATGTGAAATTTAACGTTTTTTTTTTTTTTTAATAATATTAGTATTATGTTTCTTTCATAAATGTTATGTGTCAGTTGATCTCAAGCTTAGGATGCTTTGATTGTTTCTGTGGCCCCACCCCTCTTTCGTTGTCAAACACAATGTATAGATAAGCGGAGACAACTAGATTGCATGGGTGCTGCACGGGTATGTCAGTACGTCAATTTTATAATAAAACTGTCATGTTACATGTAGTTGCCCAAAATGAAGTTTTGGTGCTTCATGGAGAGACAAAAACACAAACCACACTCTGGCAGACTTGCATATGCTCTACCACCCATTTTTCCATGGTTTACGTATTAAGTTCTATAGCTTTATGAGTAAAATTTACAGTATTTAGTTGTTTCTTCTTCAATGTTGCAGGATGGTCCCTTGAAATACTTGAGTGTGACTATGTTCAATAATGTTTCTTCTGAGATGCTAAGAGACTTTTACATGGACAATAATTATAGAAAGCAGTGGGATAAGACCCTGGTGGAGCATGAACAACTGCAGGTAGACAAATCTCAAGGTGTTGAAGTTGGTCGTAGTCTTAAAAAGTTCCCTCTTTTGAGGCCTAGAGAATATGTGCTAGCTTGGAGATTGTGGGAGGGGAGGGATAAAACGTTCTACTGTTTTATGAAGGTAATAAACGCAATCATGGTCTCTTGCCATGTGTATAATTGCCTACTTTATAAACAATTAGCATGCACATTGTTATGTTCACTTGTTATAAATAAATATATATATATATATGGATGTTGTTGCAACTCACAAGTACATCTCTCCTTACTTGTACTCTCTTCCTTTGGGTATTCTGTATCAATTGACAAGAAGAGCCTATGTAGGAAGACGAAACAATCAATTGCTTAGAAAAATTTCTTGGTCTAGAAATTAGAGTTTTTTAGACAATAAATGGTGTGTGTATATTAGACAATAGATAAGTTCCTATCTTAAACTTTCTCTTTTGGTTGATGATGGTCACGAGGATGACATAGGGACAAAGACAGATCATATTGAAAGTCTACAGAAATAGAATCGATATTGGTTGAAGGACATGATTATTGTAAGCCTGTTAGCTACTGTATCTGAGGGATGCCTACATATAATTTGTATTTATAAACTGTGTTTGTCTTTTTTATTCTTTATGATATGGTGACCAATCATACTGAAGGCCTACAGATAATAGAGTCATTATGGGTTGAAGAACATGATAATTGTAAGCCTGCAAGCTACTAGATCTGAGGGATGCATACAAAAAATTTGATAACCAAAAAACTGGCTTTGTCTTTTTTTATTTTGTATGATGCTTGATGTGTTCTGACTCATTCTAAATCGCTTGATTGCTTTTTTCTTTCCACATTGGGTTCTGCACCTTGTTAGGAATGTGAGCATCCTTTGGCGGCACGGACAAGAAAATATGTACGTGTTGAGTTTTTTAGATCTGGCTGGCAAATCAGAAAGGGTAGGCTCCTGGCTTGTTTCAGTTCTTCCTATAAAGTGATTAAAAAAATTGATAAGTTTTTGCTGTCATTCTTTGTTCTGCATTAAAAATGCTGAAGACACTTAGCTTTGCACCGTTTGTTTCTTCCAAAAGTTTGGACTAAAATGAGTGATATATCATGACAACCTAATTTTATATTGACGTATGTGTTTAGGGTTCAATACCATTGGATAACATGCTATGCATCTATTCTTGCTTGGGTCATCTACTTTGGTGGATGAACATAAGATTTGTAGCTGGCAATTGGGCTGCATTTGCACTTAAATTTCATTGTTTCTTAACAGTGTGACAACTAATGAATGATTTTTAGATATGAAGAGGCTATTTAATAACTAGCACTTTTATACTTACAGTACCTGGTAGAAACGCCTCTGAGATCACAATGTTTCATCAAGAAGATGCTGGTGTGAATATGGAGGTGGCAAAGCTGGCTTTTGCTAGGGGCATATGGAATTATGTTTGCAAGATGGATGGTGCACTTCGCAGATTCTGTGAGTTAGGCTGCCATCCATCAAGCTCAGTTGCCACTGCAGTCAACTTAATGCAGAAGGTCAGTGTTCTTCGTATATCATCATTTAGTGTATATCTTGATATAATCCTTTTGATTTTTCTAAGCTGATGCACCGTATTATATTTATATTCAAGTTGCTTGAGATGGATATGCTTTGGTTATGTATGATATGTTCCTCATGGCATGTGATTACACCTATCAGCCAACTTCTATGATGTGATTATTCCCTCCTGGTTGCTTAATGCTTCTAACTTTCTGTAACTTGTTATATAAGAAATTATGGTCTCTTGCAATTTAAAAAACAAAAAAAAATTAGACTGGGATTCTTAATGGTGATGCTGCGAACACTGAATTTTGTGGCATATTCTAGTGTTTTCTCTCGTCTTTTTTTTTTCCCTTTTTATTTTGTACTAGATATTAGCCAAATGCCTCCCTCTCTTCTGTCCCTGGCCAATTTTTATTTATGGAGGCTAAATCAGATCCTGACATCATATTATATGATGACAAGCCAATATTTTGAACTTAATAATTCATTAGATATCCTTGGTAAAAATTATAGCTTTCCCTATTAAAGTGGTAACCCAAATGCCTACAAGATATAGAAGTGGCCATCACTTAGTAGAATGGAAGGCATCTGTTTACTATTTTATTGGTTATAAGTAAGTCATACTTGACTCTTATCTATGGGATTCTTGTTTGGCTTGTGTTTGTGGCTGACAACATTGTATGTACAGGTGCCATCTTGCTTGGACACAATTAGCTGCATATCTTCAGCTCGTCCTGCTACCCTCGTTGGACAAGTAACTAAGAAATCTAGGGAGAGTATGTTCTCAAAAAGGCCATCAAAAAAGTTACTAGCCAATAGTTTACTGCTTCTAGGGGGTACCATTTGCCTGTCTCGTGGTCACTCTAGCCTAGGTGCGAAAGTTGCCTTGGCATTCATTTTAACAAAACTTAGTAATCACCGTGCTAAATCAAATCCAACCAAGAAAAGTTGTGGTAGATGACTTTGATCAATCAAAATTTGTTTTCTTATTTAGGCGGGGAAATTGAAAATAAGGAATTCTTGTCAATAATAATTCCAGTTTAGGAATAATTGACTAGGCAAGTAGTTAGTGAGTAACCATAAATCATCTAAATTAACCACTTGTCTGGGTTATTCCTGTTTTTGGAATACTTCCAATTATGTTTATAACCTTTATAGGTTTGTAAATATTTGAAGCGGAATGTTACTACATAGCTTATAATCTACTTATTACTTTAGTAATTGATTTTTAGTTTTCTGTGACAAGAGAAGTTAGTGGTACTTTTTGTAGAAGGTGGGAAATCGGCATTAGGGGTATTTGAGCAGAACTCACTTGGAGTTTGGAGGGCTTAATGTAATGCAAATTTTCTGATATCTGGAAAGACATTGTTGATTTTGATGGCCCTTTTAAGCCATGGATGAGGAAGATCGATAGTGGTGCAAATTTAGCACCATGAAAACTGCAGTGCAGTTTCATTTAAGTTCACTAGGCATATTTAGTAACGACTAGGTTTATCCGTTTATGATTGCCTTCTTTCTTTCATGTTGGGTGAAGGTGGAAGAGGGGAAGGGGAAGTTGAATTGAGCACCAAAATATTCATCCAGAACAGTTTGTATTTGTATGCTTATATCTGTGGGAGATGCGAGGAGAAAAGTTTCATCAGAAGGGAGTTTTACTGATAATAGAGCCTTAAAAAGTCTTTAACAAGGACCAGCTAATTATCAGCCTGGTAACCAGATTCTCATTGTACATGCTATTGTTGCTTATAATTATTTACCTGGCCAGATATGTGTAGATGTGCTAGTCAAATGGAATCGAATATTATTTAGTAAATTTAATGTTGAGATGAAAGAGATATCATTTATATAATAACAATTAGTAACTGGTTAATACCCATTTAAAGCTGGTTTAATGTAATCGACTCGACTAAAGGAAAAAAAAAATTGAAAGCAGAAGAGAAAAAACAGGTTACAAGTACAATGGATAGGGATATTTTAACTTTTAAAATTAGAAATTAGGGTAATTTAAGTGAAAGATAGAGATAAAATTAAGATAAAGAAAAAGTTAGTAAAAAAATATAATTTATAATCTAGAAATTTATATAAAATAAAGAAAAATACAGAAAAAATTATCGAAGTCAAATGTCAAAAATTAAAAAAATTAGAGAATTCAATTTCCAAATATAACATACAAATACACTCGATTTATCTGTCAGGTGTCTGTTATATTTGCAGGCTCTGGAGCTATTTTGATGTGCGGCTAAAAGAGGAAGTCACTTGACTCTTTAACCAGAGCGGATTCAGTTTGGTGAAGAAAGTCTTGGGTGTGAGAAAAGAAGCAAGGAGTCAATTGTGTGTTTTGGTGCCTTGCATAGATGATGCAAATTTCTAAACTTGTTTCAAAAATGCTGAATCAAAGGTTCAGAGGCTTGCCAAATGCTTTAAACAACTTGAATCAAATGAGCTTGGAAAATATGCTATGCAATAGAACGCACACTAGCAAACTTAATTACGCTTGCAATGGTATAGAACATAGTAAGCTTAGCTAAAAAAAGATAAATAAATAAATCAAGCTAGAGCTGTACACCCTGTTTACACTTTCTCTCACACTTTATTTGTTAATCAGTTGCTGAATAAAAACTACTGTCACGTTGTACCAAAAAAAAAAAGCACTACCCTCGCGTATCTTACGATCTAAATCATTCAAATTATTAACGTCCCACACACAATGGACAGGCAATTTAGCAGAGTGAGTTTAGGAATATAAATGGGTTGAGCCAAACTGAATATTGATTAGTTGAGATTTGACTTACTAAATATTCGAGCCCTTGAAGCTTGTTTTATTTATTGAAGTTTCTTCTCATTATGCTGCATTATTTTACTTTATTTTTTCCTTTAAATTTTTTATAAATTTTATTTCGCTGACTGCCCCAATATGAAAATTCATATAAAACAACATAAACAACATGTACAAATATTTTAAACCTAGGAGATCTCTGAACTTCAACCCGCATGTTTCAGATATAGTTTTGATAGATGTGAGTTTAGGTATAGAGCCTCTCTTCATTTCAATTATTTCAAGAGACATAAGCCCATTTATGAACAGAACATAATGACTAAGATGAAATTTAATAGGAAGCTTCACAATATCAGCCCAGGTAGTAATTACACAATCTTAACTATCAACTACAGATTAATTGAAATTGAAAGCAACAGTTTTGATACCTAACTCGGCAAACCAGATCCCTACTACAAGCCAAGCAACCAGGAAGAAATGTATATATTTAGTAGATTATCAAAAGGTATAATAGTTCATTAAATATTTTTACCTAAAAAATATTTTCAAAATATTATAATGACATAGATGAAGTTAAATTTTTTTTGGATAAGAAAAAGGAGCTTACCGTCCAAAGTAACAAATATTAAGCAAATTATTTTATATTATAAGATGGGTGTTAAAATTTTTATAATAAAAATAAAATTTATATCAAAATTAATTATATTATATTAAAAAAATTTAATAAATAAATGATTAAATTATACATTTATATAAAAATTAAATTATCTTAATTATATTTATAAATAAATTAAATTATTTTAATTATAATTATAAAAAATTAAATTTATTTTATATAAAAATTAAAAAATTAATTTGTTCTTTTAAAAAAAATGAAAAATACCCTTCCTCCAATTGAAAACAATTTAAATCCAATCCCAATAATAACCCAAGAGCCCCAATTTAGCAAATCTAAGAAACCAATCTTCATATTCTTTGAAGCAAACCGAGTGTAAAGTCTCTATGATGCGCATGGTTCGGCACCCACGCATCTTCTTTCCACTCTGGCGTGGTTGTCAAGTGATTCTCCAATGAAGGCCATTTGACCCAACCGGAAGAAGAATCGCCTGGATGTGTAGACGGCTTCCGAGTAAACTTCGCAGAAGATCCTGAGACCAATCAAGTGCTTAAGCGCCAACGGACATGCCCACCGGAGCTTAAACCGTGGCAAGTGAGCTGGAGGTGGAGCTTCGCTACAGCCCCCATATGCAAACCCATCTTGAGGAAATTCTTGGATTAAACCAGCAAATCAAACCAAAGGGGAAGTTGCCAACAAGAAATTTCAATTAGGTTTGGTTCAGATTTCAATTCAAGCGGAGGGTAGCATATTCAATTAGAGAGATTCAGAAGCCTTGCGTGGAAGCGCCGTTTGGGACAAGCATCAATGCTTGAATGCTAAAGTGATCCGATAAAAGCAATTCCCAGAAGAGAAACTCGGACAAAAGGGGCAGGCGTTAGTGGGGGAACATTGAAAAGAAGGCAAAAATATCCATACTCGAGCAAGTCTTATCTTGCTTTTTGAGAAGAAGCAGATTCTCAAGTTTCAAGTCACGGTGGGTGACGCTGCAACTGGGGCAGAAGTCGAGGTGCTGATTAATTGTCTTCTTTCAGTTTCCCTTTCACGACTTTGACGAACAATTCTCCACTTTTAACATATTCGATCACCAAAAAGATTTTACCTTTGGTAGCCATGACTTCTTCAGCTTAACGATTTGTTGGTGCCAAACCAAGCCCATCACAGAGACTTCACGCTTGATTTGTTAAATTGGGCTCTTGGGTTCTTTAGGGTTCTTGAGATTGGATTTTAGAGTGTTTCAAATTTAGGAGGAGCATTTTTTAATGTCTAACTTAGCCTATCTGTCAGAAATATTGTTGCACAAAAATCAACTGTGTGAAAATAAAATCAGAAGCGTCCACGCGTAAGACTTCATAATGAACGATCTACGCGATAACACCCATGAACGTTCAGAAGAAGAAGAGAATTTACTGCGGAAAGGAATTTTAGAAGGAAGGCATTGGTGGCATACGATCACGATGAAATAGGGCCAGTGGATGACGTTGAAGAAGAAACGGGAATGAAACTGACTAGTTATTATAAAAACGTGCTGCTAGGCAAACATAAGGAAGAGAAGCAAGACAGTGGTGACATGCAAGATAGTGAAGCAGAAGAGATATCAAGTGAGGAAGGGAATCTGAAAGCTATGACAGTGATGAAAGGGGAACAGAGGAGGATATCACCTTCACTAATGAAGAGGTTGTGCCGGGAGCCCTTTGCCCAGTGCTGAGACTCTTAAGAGGATTCACGATAGAATCAATAAACCTTTCAAAAAATCTTTAATATTGCATTTGCTGAGGCGTAAGGTAGGTTTCACACTACTTGAAAGACGATTGAAACAACTCTAGGCTAACGTGGGTGTGGTGGAACTCAGATTCAGGCAATGAGTATTTTATGGGAAACTTCAGCAGTGAAATTGACAGACTCGCAGCTATTACTGAAAGGCCATGGATGCTTTATGATCGTTACTGGTGGTGCAAGAATGGGAGAAGGATTTTGATGCTTCCAGAGCAAAATTATACTTTGTGGCAGTGTGGGTGACGTGATCACAATTACCTTTGGAATATTATGATGGTCGTATACTCATAAAAATTGGATATAGAATTGGTAGAACCATTAAATTTTATTCCAACACTGAAGACTTAACTAGAGGAAAATAGGCAAGAATTTGCGTGGCAATTGACCTAACAAAGCCTCTCTTATCTCAGTTTGTTATTGAGGGAGTAGAGGGGAGGAGGAGAAGAATTAGAGTGGAGTACGAAGGAATTTATCTAATTTGTTTCAACTGCGTGGTGTACGGCCATAATGTAGAATTCTGTCATGATAAAAGGTCTCAAACGACACAAGTAACTATAGCCAATGAGAATAACAATGGTGCAAGAGAGATTTGTATCCAAGAGCAAACTAAACCAGGTCCAGAGTTTGGAGATTGGATGGTGGTGCACCGTTAGAGCTGGAATTAGAAAGGGTTAGAAAGGGAGAAACACCGCTGGTGGTATTGTAGTAGACACATAAGGGCAAAAGAAATCATTAGCTATCATTGACATAGCTACAAGATCTCAGTTCCAGAGCTTGGAGATTGTGCATGAAGAAGAAGAGGGACACTTGGAGCAGCAGGCTTCCAATGAAGCATTAAGAAAATACGGCGGTGAAAATCCAAATGACAGAGCATTAAATGCTCCAAATTATGGTGTTAGAAAAGTGAGGGAAAAGCATAGAAATCCCAGATCCATTATAAGACAAAATCAAGAAGAATCGTGAATGAGAAATCCAACTGTGAATCAAAATGGACGTCCTCGGCTTGAAAATCAATTTGTGAAATCAAATGGGAGTGATAAGGGCGTAAATGTAAAGAATGCTAACCAAAATAAATCTCAAGTGTGCCTAAATAGGAATGTAGATCATAATGGGGAGAGGAAGTCAAGGGATTTTAACTAGGACAATAATGAGACCCCACATGCAAAAGATAATGCACATCAATATGGGCCATCCATGGAACTAGCCAAGAAATGGAACATGGGCCATTGTTATGAAGCAACCCAGTATAACTCTTGATCTAGAGCAGCTAGTGGGTATGGAGAGGTAATGGCCCATGATATGGTGATGGTTCTAGAGACCCAAATGGGAACGCAGGCAGATATGGAGCTCACTATGGAAAATTAAATTATTTTTTATTTGAGTCTAATGTTTGGCTTAATGTTCCAACTATGGATCCAATTCTATTTTGGACTTGCAGAGGAGCTGGGAGTAGAGAATTTCTTAACCATGCTTTAGTGGAGACTAAAGTAAGTTGTATGCGTGGTATAGAAATCTTAAATTTCTTAGGCTTCTATAGCTAGTTCTTAGTGGAAGGCCAAGGTTTATCTTGGATATGGGTTGGATGGAAGGATGGAGATTTAAAGGCTAAGGTGATAATGAACTCGCCACAATTTGTTGATATTAGAATGAAATGGAGAAATGAGTCGGACTAGCTCCTTACATTTATCTATGCAATCCCAAAGGTGGAAGAGAGAATGGTTTTGCATCAAAAGCTAGAGGAGCTTAATAACCAAATTGAGGAGCCTTTGCTACTAATTGGAGACTTTAATGATGTTAAAGGACCTAAAGAAAAGAAGGGTGGGGCTCCTTACATTGCCAATAGAAGCAAGGAATTGATTTAGTGGAATAAAAAATGTGGATGGATGGATGTGGGGTTGGAAGGAAGCAATCTTACTTAGAGGGGCCCTATATGGCAACCATACAATAGAGTTTTTGAGCGACTAGATAAAGGTCTGTGCAACCAGGCAAACCTCATTTGCTGAAGTAGATATTAAAGTCTTTCCTAAAATTTATTTGGACCATCATCCTTTAAAGTTGGTGTTTCATTTAATTACATGAAATTCGGAGAGAAGATCTTTTAGGTTTAAAGCAGCTTGACTTACTCACCCTACCTTCACAGAGTTTCTCAAATATAACTAGGATCAAAGAGATAATCTAGTTAAAGACATTGACAATTTTGTTGCAAGAGTAAAGGGTTGGAATAGGGAAGTCTTTGGCTATATCAGAACCAAAAAAAGAATACTCCTAATTAGAATTAAAGGAGCCTAATTGACCATGGAGAGGAAGTGGAATCCCTTTCTAGGCAAATTAAAGCAAAATCTTCAAATGGAATTGAAAAAAGTTTTAAAACAAGAAGAAATTTTGTGGCACCAAAAATCCCGTGCAAATTGGATCAAGGATGGGGATATGAATAGAACATTCTATCATATAAAAACTATAGCTAGAAGGAGGGTGAGTAGAGTCACCATGATCAAAGATGAAGAGGGGCGCTAGGTTCATGATGACAAGAGGGTACAAGATATCATTGTTAATCATTTTACAAGTCTGTCTATGGAACAGAGTGTTTATCACGAAAGACTCTAAACCATCAAAGAATTTCCCCGAATCAAAGATTGCAACTATAGACACTTGGAAGCTATAGTCAGTAGAAGAGAAGTTATGGATGCTTTCTTTGATATGGGTTCTATGAAGGCGCTAGGTGAGGATGGATTGCTAACTATATTTTTTAAGAAAATTGGCATTGGGTGGCAAGACAGTATTTCAATTTGTTAGAAAGATATTTAAAGGAATTGAATATTTGCTCAAATTAATCACATGTTGATAGCTCTTATTCCTAAAGTTGAAAACCCACAATTTCCTAATAAATTTTGGCCCATTTCTCTTTACAATGTGGTGTAGAAGTGTATCACTAGGGTGATAGCTAATAGGTTTAAATGGATCTTGCATTATATGGTGTCTCTTAATTAAGCCAATTTTGTTGTAAGGTGAGTGATTCATGATAACATAATTATAGCTGGTAAACTTATTCATTCTATAAAGAGGAAAAAGAAGGGGAAGGGTATGATGGCAATCAAAATTGATCTAAAAAGGCATATGATAGGATTAATTAGAGGTTCCTAAGTGACATATTGGAAGAAATAGGAGTCTCATCATATTTGTAGCAAATAATTATCAGGTGCATATCTTCTTATAATATGGACATTTTGTAGAATAGGAGTAAAACAGGTTGTTTCAAACCTAATTAAGGAATTAGACAAGTGACCCTATATCACCCTACCTCTTTGTCTTTTGTATGGAAAAATTTACTCATCTTATTCAAGATGCAATGAACATGCAAAATTGGAAAGCTATTTAGGTAGGGCGAAATGGGCCCAAAATATCATATCTTTTGTTTGCAAATGGCATATTATTTTTTACGGAAACCTCTTTTCAATAAATGGAAGTGATAGATCAAACTCTTCAAGAATTTTGTAAAGTTTCGAGATAAAGAATTAATCGTCTAAAGTTAAAAATTTTCTTCTCCAATAATGTTCTTGAAGACAAAGTTGTGGTCATGGCTTTGAAAGCAAAGTTCCAAATTATTGACAATATTGGCAAATATTTGGGGATTTGCTTATCTCTAAAAGAAAGAGGTAGAAGATGCTATAATCAAGTTTTAAACAAAGTTAAAAGGAAATTACCAGAGTGAAAAACTCAATGTCTATCTTTGGTTGGAAGAATCACCTTTGATCAATCAGTTTTAGCCACCATCCCAATCTACTAGATGCATGTGAATTAATTCCTTAAAAGGGTTTGTGGAGAGTTCAAAAGATACCAAAGGGTGTTCATATGGGACATGAGTTGAATAAGAGAGTAGCGTATCCTATTTCTTGGAGAACATTATGTCAACCCAAGGATAAGGGAAGACTGGGGTTACAAAATTTGCCCCAAATGAATATGGATTGTCTCACCAAACTAAGTTGGAGAATTTTTACAAATCAAGAGGCATTGTGGATTCAAGTGTTGAGAGGTAAATATGGCCATCGTGCACCTTGGCCAAATGTAGTTGAAACTAGGCCTTGTGATTCAAAAATGTGGAGATCTCTTAGGCAAGTTTGCCCGATCTTACAATAGAACATATTATGGGAAGTTAGAAATGGAGAAAGAGTAAAATTCTAGAGTGATAAATGGATACCAAGATATAATCCTCTCATTTATGGTGCAAAACAGCCAATCTAGGAAGACTTAATGGATATGAAAGTGAAGGATTTTGTAGTGGACCATCAAGATTGTAGTTTAATGAAATTATCTTTGAGGATGCTGTCTCTAAGATCAAGAGTGTTCCCACTTATGCGTGCTCTTAAGCCTAATCAAATTAAATGGCAACCTAGTACAGATGGGCAATTTTTGGTTGGTAGCATCTATAATCTCTTGGTTAGGAATACTTGGAATGAGTACAAAACCATTTGGAAGAAAATAGGAAAATGCCGGTTCCATACAAAATTAGAACATTTATCTGGCAGGTAGCTCATGATTGATTAATGACTAAAGGCTTTACTAGTCAATGGAGTAATGGAGAGTCATCTCGCATTTTTTATAATTCGAATGAGGAGACCACTTTGCATGTCCTTTGAGATGTAGAGAGCTAAACAAATCTGGAGATACTTAGTGATAGTTGTGGCTAGAGAAAATTTCTATGCTTTGATCTTTGGAGGATTGGATTGAAAATAATCATAGCTATAACCTACGAGTGAAACAAAAAGGAGATTGGATGATTATTTGGTCTACTACTTGTTACTGGCTTTGGCAATGGAGGAATGAGTCTTGTCATAATACTGAATTTGTTTGGCCAATGAATGGAGTGGAGATCATTAGGAGGTATGTTTAACAAATACACAATGCATACGATAGCAAGGAAAATGACATGAGAGTTAGAAGAGAAACAACTCAAGTGCATTGGCAACTGCCTTAGAAAGATTAGTTCAAGCTTAATACTGATGGATCTAAAAAAGAGAATGGTGAGAGTGATTATGGGGGATTAATTAGAGATGAGAATGGAACTTGGATAGCTGAGTTTTATAGATCCTACGAGAATGCCTCGGTTTTCAAGCAAAGAGTTGGGCATTATATCTAGTAATTCAGTTGGCTAGGGAGGAGGGATGTCTTAAATTGGAGGTGAATCTGATTTTCAAGCCTTGATATAGTCTATCTCCAGTAAAGAGAAGTAAATGCCAACACTTGCCACAATAGAGTAAGCAAAGCATGGGTTTGAAGAGATAAAATTTAGACACGTTTATAAAGAGCAGAATAAATGTGCTGACTTGCTAGTGTCCAAGGGAGTTATGTCTCCTCCAGGCACACACATCCTGCTACATGTTCCAACTGATTTGCATGTGATGTTATTGGCAGGTGCCATACAAGTGTCATTTCCTAGAGATGCACTAGTGTAGTTTTTCTTTTCTTTCTTGTTGGGGCATTGACCTCTTTGTTCACCCAAAAAAAAAATTTAGGAGAGGTATTTTAGATTTTTCATTATGGTGAACTTAGAGTTTGATCAAATTTTTAAGATTTTGTGATTGGTTGAACCAAAAAATAAATGAAAGATGTATATTGTATTATTTTATAAATTCATAAAATTTTAAAAGTAAAGAAAATTATTTATAAATATTTTTTATTTTTTAGTATAAGATTTATACATTTTAACCTTTTAATTATTACAATGAGAGTAAAATTATATATTCATATCTTATTAGAATTAAATTTTTCATTAAAAAAAAACTATAATCATTTATACTAAAATCAATTCTAGCTACTATTTTATGTAAGTGTAACTAAATACTATCAATTGCTGTCATCATCACTTTTTGCTCTACAAATTTGATTCTAGAGATAGCAAACGCTATTTAAAATGCACTTAGTTATTACCGCTTTTAATAGAATATATATTTAGGATAATGTATTTAACTAAGAAGAATGTATAAATTTTTTAAATAATCTTATTTATGGATATAATTTATAAATAATTTGATTAAATAAAAATAAACTTAAACTAATTTATATGGATATATATCTTAAACCTATACTCTAATGATTTTTAAATTTAAATATTTTAAATATTAATATGAACACCATAAACACCTTATAATTATTAAAGAAAAATGTATACATATTTTTTAAATTTTATATCATTTATAAATATATCTTTTTAACTATAAATATCGACAAATACATTCTTTCAACTATCATAATAATATAAACATATTCATTTAACTATTTAATTTATGTAAACATATTCTTTTTATTAATTACAGTTAAATATTAACAGTTATATGATATATATATAATATTTTTTATTAGTTATTTAGATAAATTAAAATTAAAAAGAATATAAGATTGTTATTATTTAGTTAATGATTTTTAATTTAATATTTTATTTTTTTTCTTCTTTTAAGATAAATATTCATATTTTTATTAAAATATATGATAATTTTTTATAAATTAAAAATATATAACATATAATTTTGTATAGTTGATGTTTTAAAATTTTTTGAAATAATTTAATAGTAAAATATATAAATGATAGGGTATGTTTATATTATAATAATTAAAAAAATATATTTATTAATTTTTATAATTAAAAAAATATTTGTAAACCATTTAAAATAAAAGAAATATTTATATATATTTCATTATTCTTACGAAAATGAAAATAACAATCGCTTCCCTAGTCATTTCTTAAAAATTGAAACCTTTAACGGCAGTTAATTCCGTATTGAGCCCAATCTTCGAAACCGAAGTCATTGCTTGACTTATATTCCTTTCGATTCCGTCTTTCTTGTTCTTTCTTCTTTTTTGCCTTCTTTTATTTCTGCTATAGTTCGTTCGTGGCAAAATCGCACGTGCCTTTAGTTGGGGGCGGTGTCACCGACCTTCTCTCCTCGGCAAAAGAATTGTCGATTGTCATCGGCGTGGTCGTCGATAGTTCGTGGTCCCTTCCAATTTTTAAATAGCAATTTCGGATTCCAGTCGGGTCTGACCCCGATTGTTCACCGTTTTAGGTTCGTTGTAACCCTTCAATCCCTTAGGGTTTTCGGGTTATTTAACTGTTATTGTTTGATATGAATTAGTGTCCCCAGGGTTGCTTACATTAGTTATGGTTAATTGAATTTATCCAATCTTAATTATCATCCAATTACCCAATACCCATCACGGGCAGAGGGGATTCGCTTAGCCGAATTTCGTCTCTGCGCTTGTTGTTCTGATAGAATTCAATATCTGTTGTCATTTCCTCGTAGATATTGTTTCTTTTTGTTAACTAGTTTATTTCCAGTGTGGTAGTCTGTTCACACCACTAACGGAATTATTGACTTTTTATATATGTTGAAATGGGAACCATTGAGTTTAGTGCCAATATTTTGCGGGCATAGAAATTCTCGATTCTTCAGTGACTAATGGGAAATTACTGCTTTTGTTATTGTTATTATTTTTTTTTGGTGAATTGCTTTTATTGTTTTTAAAGTTCACATACGGTATCTGGCTGCTTGGTTTATACTCTGATGAGAAGCTTTTGGTACAGTCAATTGCTAGCTGATGGTGAAAACCTGGAACATTTTTGAGTTATGCGATATTTGATTTATAAAACAATTGTGAGGAACAAAGATGAAACTACAGGCTCATATTTCGGGACAGATATCAGGGCAGGTTCCTAATCAAGCAGGGTCCCAGTTGCCTGGATTGACCCAGCCAAATGGAAATGTTCTCTCTCCTCAGATGCCAAACGTAGTTGGTGTTTCACGTTCAACAATTAATATGGATCCTGAACTTCTTAGTGCACGCTCCTTTATGCAAGAAAAGATGTAAGACACAATTATCCTTTTAATGTTTCCGTTATGTTGATTGTATTGTTTATATCCATATTGAGGGGTAGCTTGGCTGTGTTAAATCTTATACAACAGGGGTGAAGCGTGGAGATGGATAATTTTTGCCTTTGTTAAAGATATCTGTGCCAGGAAACAAATGTAAAGTTAATCAAGAAAGCCAGTGCTTGCAATAGACATGTTCTTAAAGAGAATAATCCATTGAAATTTACTCACAACAAAACAGTGGAAAAATAAGAATTGTGGCAATTGTTATGATTTCTCCCTTTTCACGACTGAGGTGCTGCCTTGTGGCACATTTGGAAGACTTGGTTAAAATTTTAGCCCATGATATGGTATAGTCTGTGTCAAAATGTTATTTAGATTGTTTTCATTTTCTGTGTTCTCAATTGCATCTGTAATTTGCATGATGTTGACAAGATTGAGTGATGCCTCTCTTTCTTCTGCTGTATATTTTCTAGTTTTATAAATTTGCATTGCCAGGGTCATTCTATTAAAATGCTGAGGTGCCTGCGGAATAAAGATGCTATTGAGTGTACTAGGGGATTTTATATAGATGGCCCTGCCTGTTATTATCTTTTTGTCTTGGAAAAGCGTGCTACTGTTGGACCATTGACATTGTTTTCAGTTATAATGAAATGAACCCCGACAAACATTTTCTTCTTTGCCCTCCAGCTGTGATATATTATTGCTTCGGCACCCGCAGCCAATTTCAGAAGTACAAAGAAGAAAGTTTAAGGATCTTGCTAGACGTCTGGAGGAGGGCCTGTTCAAAGATGCTCTTACTAAGGTGTTTGCTTTTTTCTTTAATTTCCTTTTCATGCTTCTTCCATATTTTTCTAATACTTGGAGAATTTTGGTTTTGAAATTAATGACATGAGATTTTATCTGTTTCTTAGGTTTTAATTTTAGGATGATGCAGTGTTGTATGGCTCTGTTTTACATTTTTCAACAGTCATTAATGTGAGTGTTAAATGACGTTTTGGATTTATTTTTTAGGAGGACTACGTGAACTTGGATACATTAGAGAGCCGTTTGTCTCTTTTCATTAAGAGATCATCTATGAATAATCACAACCAACAATATCCACAGCTTGTCAGTTCTTCTCCAATTGGTACAATGATACCAACTCCAGGCATGTCACATGTTGCAAATTCAAGCTTGGTGGTTGCATCTTCTGCGGATGCCTCAATGATTCCTGCAAGTGGATGTAATAGCATAACTCCTACATCTGTCAATTCAGGAAGCATGTTATCAACTGGTGGCATCCATGGCAACTCCTTCAATAGATCTGATGGTAATACTATGTTCTAGGTGCTATAATTCTTTATTCAATCCTTTTGGCTTCTCTTCTTTTTTTTTTTCCCTGTGCATTATAGAGTCTATTTATTTGCAGGTTTGTCTAATGGCTATCAGCATTCTGCTACCAGCTTTTCCATTGGTTCTGGGGGAAACATATCATCAATGGGTGTGCAGAGAATTGCCAGTCAGATGATTCCCACTCCTGGATTTGGTGGCAGCAGTAACCACTCTTACATGAATGTAGAATCTTCTACTAATACCAATGTTTTTCCCACTGTTGAATCTACAATGGTATCACATCCGCAGCAGCAGAAGCAGCACATTGGTGGCCAAAACAGTCATGTATTGCAGAACCTTGGCAGTCAAATGGCTAGTGGAGTGAGATCTGGTTTAACACAGAAATCTTATGCATTCTCAAATGGTGCTATAAATGGTAGCTTGGGCTTGATCGGAAACAACATGCAGCTTGCAAATGAACCTAGGACTTCTGATGGCTATCTGAATGCCACAACTTATGCCAATTCCCCTAAACACTTACAGCAGCACTATGATCAACATCAGCAACCGCCAGTGCAGGGTAATATTTCTTACTTTATACTCTTTTAGTTTACATTAGATTGAACTTTAGACTAAACCCTAAACCCTAAATCTCATTCCTCAAACAGTTGGACTGGTATAATCTCTTTGGCTTTTTTATTCTTTTTTCTGTTTATTTTTAAAAAAAATTCTCTGGCTGTATTATTGTTTGTTGGTGGGTGGATGGGCATTTGTGTATGCTTGTATGTCTGTGTGCATGCCTCTCATCCCCTTGGACTTTCAGGGTGACAGATATATATCTTTCATCATAGAAATTGTCTTCTTATAGAGACCATAACAATTTATTATCAGGTGATGGATTTGGATTGAGTAACATTGACTCTTTTGCTTCTGGAAACTTCTATGCGTCTGCAACATCGTCTGGATCTTTGAGGAGCACTCAAAATTCAGTGAAATTGCCATCAATTTCAAAATCGAGCTCTCTGGTAAGTAGTCAGGCAAATTTGCATGGTATGCAACAGGCTGCTCATCTAAAGTCTCAAGCAATCAATCAATTGGAGAAGTTGAATTTTCAGTCTTCAATGACTTTAAGAGATGGCCTTCTGCATCCTCAACAGCAATGTCAACAACAGCCCCCGCAATTTCAGCAGACAGAGCAGTATGCTCAACAGCAATATCAGCCAAAGCTGCAAAGTCAGCAGCCTCAGCATTTGGTTAGTCTGTCTCAGCTTCCTTCTAGTTTAGGAAGACGAGTGAAGTCTGAACCTGGAGTTGAGCACCATAAAGAAGTACTAAATTCTCAGGTTTCTGAGCAGTTCCAACAGTCTGAGTTGCAGAACCAGTTCCAGCAGAACTCTTCTGAAGACAGCTCTAGGGGTGCTCAACATCTTTCTTTTCCTTCTGGTCAGCATGATTTACACTCATCCGCACCTCATAATTTGCAAAAAATGTTGCACCCACATCAGTTAGTTTCAGGATCTCAAACTAACTTTAGCTGTCATTCAGTTGAGCCACAATCAAAATCAATACATCCAAATGAATGGAATCCTCAATCACTAGATGGTAACCATATACCTGGAAATATTTCACATGAGCATCCTGTCTACATGGATTTTCATCAAAGAATATCAGGGCAAGATGATGCTCAATGCAATAATTTATCATCAGATGGATCTTTTATTGGTCAAGCTGTTACTTCTAGAGGCTTAGTTGAGCCGCTAGGTTCAGGTGGTGCTACCAGGATTACACACAGGAATCAGCAGAGGTGGCTTTTGTTTTTGCTTCATGCTCGACGATGTTCTGCCCCTGAAGGACGATGTCAAGAACGTAATTGTTCAATTGCTCAAAAGTTGTGTAAACACATAGAAGTGTGCACCCTGCCTCATTGTTCATATCCTCGTTGTCATCATACCAGAGTATTGCTTCGTCATTTCAAAAACTGCAAGGACTCATGTTGCCCTGTTTGTGTCCCTGTAAAATGTTTTCGACGCGCATGTCAACTTAAGCCTCAGATTCGTCCAGATCCTAATTCAGGTTTGTCAATTGCAGTAAATGGATCTTGTAAATCCTACAGTACTATAGACCCTGCAACTAAATTGGTCTCAAAGCCTCCACCAGTGGTTGAAACTTCAGAAGACCTACAACCATCTATAAAACGTATGAAGATTGAGCAATGCACCCAGTCCTTGAATCCCGAGAATGACCATTCTGCTTTGTCTATTTCTTCAAATTGTGAATCTCATGTCTCCAAGGATGCCCATTGCGAAGACTATCCTTGTGGTGAGACATCTTTGTCAATTAAGTCTGAGATGATTGAGATTAAAGCAGAAGTTCCATCCAACTTGGTACATGAAAATCTGAGGGAGTTGAAAATGGATAATGTGGATGATAGAAGGCCTGGTAGTGAAACTGTCACATATGATGAGCCTCCCAAGTTAACTAGGACGGAGCATATTAAAACTGAGAAAGAAACTGGACAGGATAAGCTAGAAAATGTGACACATCCATCTGAAAATGTTGCTGGAACCAAGTCTGGTAAGCCCAAAATTAAGGGTGTCTCCTTGACTGAATTATTTACACCAGAGCAAGTCAGGGAACATATCACTGGTCTCAGGCAGTGGGTTGGCCAAGTAAGTCTTATAACATTATTGTGCTGTTCTTTCCAAAGTATGAGACAAAATTATGCTATATTCATTTGTTTGCGGATTGAAAGTATCCAGCTCCATGGTAGTGTGAAAAACATGAAACTTCATCTGGTTTTGTATCCTTTATCTTAATAGTTTGCACACATAGATTAGTTGATAAGTTCAGGACCGTAGTGTGACTTTTTATTTTAAGCAAAGTCATAAGTGGAATTGCGATGTGGACTGACTAATTTTGAGTAATATAACATGGCATTCTTTATTTAGATGCCAAGTCAGTATGAGGGAAGGACATTTGATTTCGGTTTTGAACTATATTGTATTGCTCCTTTTCTGTTATGTGAAATCTGATTTAAAATTTGTGTTGGTGTGTATTTACAAATGCATTGGTATTGTATTGTATTACACTGTTGAACTATGTTTATTATGAATATGGAGAACCTGAGTTCTTAATTATCATTATCACATCCTCTTAATGCCTTGGCTGTCTCTGTCTGCATGATCCTCTGTTTCATCTGGTATTTTAATCTTGTTTTTTGAAGGTGAATTTTTGGCATGAAACAGACCACAGAGAACAATCCAATCATCATATATGCTATCATATGTGACTCCTGTGTGTTTTTGGAAAATGTGTTAGTCCAAATTTTTGGTCCTTAGGTGCATGCTCTTTTTCTCTTTGATAAACCCTTTCCTATCATCTCAATAATGGTTTTATTTCATGCCTTTTCTTTTAATGCGGAGGCTTGAAAACAATTTTCTGACGTTTGACTAGCATTTTTTGCTCAGTTCACATGCTATTATTCATACAATCTAGTCTGATATCAATATTTTCCCATGGTACGTCTATTCTCTGGTGACACAGAGCAAATCAAAAGCAGAAAAGAATCAGGCAATGGAGCATTCTATGAGTGAGAACTCCTGTCAGCTGTGTGCAGTAGAGAAGCTTACTTTTGAACCACCGCCTATATATTGCACAACATGTGGTGCTCGTATAAAAAGAAATGCAATGTATTATACCATGGGTGCTGGTGATACACGGCATTACTTTTGTATTCCATGTTATAATGAGGCTCGTGGAGACACCATTGTTGTTGATGGGACTGCCATTCCTAAGGCAAGGCTGGAAAAGAAGAAAAATGATGAGGAAACTGAGGAATGGGTCTGTACCAGACATGTCATATTGTTTCTTGATTGACAAGTGTTTATATGTTTTATCAATTATTTATTCTTGTGTGCAGTGGGTTCAATGTGATAAATGTGAGGCTTGGCAACATCAAACTTGTGCCTTATTTAATGGTCGAAGAAATGATGGGGGACAAGCTGAGTACACTTGCCCTAACTGCTATATTCAAGAAGTAGAAAGAGGAGAACGCAAGCCCTTGCCCCAGAGTGCTGTTCTTGGGGCCAAGGATTTGCCAAGAACTATTCTCAGTGACCACATAGAACATCGATTATTTAGGCGACTAAAGCAAGAAAGACAGGAGAGGGCAAGGCTTCAAGGAAAAAGTTATGATGAGGTTATTCGTCTACTGTTTGCCACTTGTGCTAGCATATCTGATTAATAATGGCTGTGTGGGAAACTGCCTTTTATGTATTGTGATGTTTGGAACAAGTTTGCATATGATGCTACTATTTACCGTTTATCAGTTGCTACATGGAAAGGTGGTGCTCTTTGTGAAGAATTTTTAGTCTTGGTTCCTTGTGAAATGTGAATTTTCTTGTTTTAAAGTTCTTTTATGCTCTTCACCTTGTTTTTTATCTTTTGATTGATGATTACATTATGTGCATAGCAGATTCTGGTGTCTGGTAGAGTTCTAATCCCATTGAAGCCTGTTTATGTTAATTTTATATTAAACTTTCATCACTTGCTGTGACTAGGTGCCTGGAGCTGAAGCGCTTGTTGTAAGAGTTGTTTCATCTGTTGACAAGAAGTTAGAAGTGAAACAGCGCTTTTTGGAAATTTTTCAGGAAGAAAATTACCCAACAGAATTTCCATATAAATCAAAGGTAATAGGAAGGTTGCTCTTGATAGTAGTTATATCATTACCGTTGATCATGAGTATTGATGTGCTCAGGTTTCTATTCCAGGTAATTCTGTTGTTTCAGAAGATTGAAGGTGTAGAAGTATGCCTATTTGGCATGTATGTTCAGGAATTTGGATCAGAATGTCAATTTCCTAATCAGCGCCGTGTGTATCTTTCATATCTAGACTCTGTGAAGTATTTTAGGCCTGAGGTCAAAGCAGTGACAGGGGAGGCTCTTCGGACATTTGTTTACCATGAAATTCTGGTATTTGTTTGTTGCTAACGTCTTGGTCTTTTGTACTATTTGTAATGAATCCTTTAAGTTCCTTGTTGAAAATATTCAAAGTTGTCTTTTTCTACTTTTGTTAATTGTATACTGCAATATTTGAGTAATATGTTTTTTTGTAATTTGCCTCTTTCCAGATTGGATACCTTGAATATTGCAAGAAACGCGGTTTTACAAGCTGCTATATTTGGGCCTGTCCTCCATTAAAGGGTGAAGATTATATCTTATATTGTCATCCAGAAATCCAGAAAACACCAAAATCTGATAAGCTTCGGGAATGGTGAGCCTAAGAGCTTCAGGATAAACAAAGAGAAAGAAAAAGTTGTCTAATTGTTTTACTTGTATAAGTGATAGATTGTTCCATCTATAACTCCAATTTTGTCTGTGAACCTGTTTCTTCAGGTACCTATCAATGTTAAGAAAAGCTGCTAAGGAGAATATCGTGGCTGACCTCACCAACTTATACGACCATTTCTTTGTATCTACTGGTGAATGTAGGGCTAAGGTTACAGCTGCGAGACTCCCATATTTTGATGGTGACTACTGGCCTGGGGCTGCAGAGGATTTGATATATCAGCTTCGCCAAGAGGAAGATGGCAGGAAGCAAAATAAGAAGGGAGCCACGAAAAAAACTATAACAAAAAGGGCTTTAAAAGCATCCGGTCAGTCAGATCTTTCTGGAAATGCCTCGAAAGATCTGCTTCTAATGCATAAGGTAATTCCCTGTTCCATATCTTTATGAAAAATGTCCTTGTACTTTTTGGTAAATGATATGCCGCAGTTCATATTCCTAAGTTCTTTCATTTTGTTACATAACTGGAGCTTCAAGCAATTGATAATTTTCCTTGCATAATTGCATTTAACTATACATTTATTTTTGGTATATCTTTTCAGCTTGGTGAAACCATTTGCCCAATGAAGGAAGATTTCATCATGGTTCATTTGCAGCACGCATGCACTCACTGTTGTATTCTGATGGTTTCTGGCAACCGTTGGGTATGCAATCAGTGCAAGAATTTTCAGATTTGTGATAAGTAAGGATTCTTCAAGCTTATTTATTCTTTTGTTCTGTAACCTGTCAACCTGATATAGTTTGAAAATATTTTGGAAACCAGATCAAGATTGTATCTTTTCCATCTAGAGAGAGCAAGGAGTCTTGAACAGTTGAAGTGTAGTCGTAACTGTGTCCTGACATAGGTTAACACTGATATTTATCAGCATCATGTTTGGCTTTTGTATTGGTCCTATTAGAAGATTTGAAAATTTCAAGCTTGTTAACTGAGTGCTAGTAACTGTTCAATGCTCCACTCAAGAGAACAATTTTAGTTAATTGGTAAAAGCTTACAGCAGATGTTGAAATTCCAATTGATTTTAGGTAATCCAAACTTGAAGGGTGATATTACCTTCGTTATTACACAAGATGGTGTAATTGGTAATTGTTAAAAATGTATTATAACCGAATTCATGCTGTAGTAAAAATGAGGGAGACAGCATAGTTGCAGCAATAATTAGTCTTGAATTAGTTATTATTATATGTGATATATAATTATATAATATATAATTTGTAGATTGAAAAAGTGATCCTGTTCAAGTTTACAGCTTAACAGGTTGAACTGTAACCTGGCAACCTTCATAGTTTATTATTCGATTGTATAATTTTGAAAAGAAAAAAAGATTGAAACTGCTATGACTATTATCTCAATAATTTAGAACACATTGGCATTCAGTGATATCCGTATCCATTGTTATCTCATCCGTGTTATGTTCTTTCTCTCATCAACTGGACCAGTTTTACAGTCAAACCAATTCGCTCTACCTGTAACAATTATCCACATTTTGTCATAGTTTTTCCCTTTTTGCTAAATGATATCATGTATGTTGACTAAATTATGATAACATTCTCCTAGGTGTTATGAAGCAGAACAAAAGCATGAAGAGAGAGAAAGGCATCCTATCAATCAGAGGGAGAAACATACCCTTTATCCAGTAGGTGATCTAATGCATGTAATGTTGACGTGTAAAGTTAATGGTCTGTACTAGATAAGTTCTTCTTTGCCGCTTTATGAGAATGAGTTGGTGAAGTTCCGAACTTATCTGGTGCATTTGTCTGATAATTACTCATGAGAAGAAAATAATGTGGTAATTTCTCATCAACTGCCATTTCTTCCAGGTTGAAATTGCTGATGTGCCAGCTGATACAAAGGACAAAGATGAGATTCTTGAGAGTGAATTTTTTGACACTAGACAGGCATTTCTTAGTCTTTGTCAGGGAAATCATTATCAGTATGACACACTTAGGCGGGCCAAGCATTCCTCAATGATGGTCCTATACCATCTTCATAATCCAACTGCTCCTGCATTTGTGACAACTTGTAATATATGCTATCTTGACATAGAAACTGGTCAAGGTTGGCGTTGTGAAGTTTGCCCTGATTATGATGTATGCAATGTTTGTTATCAAAAGGACGGAGGAATTGATCATCCTCATAAGTTGACAAATCATCCATCAATGGCTGATCGTGATGCACAGAACCAAGAAGCAAGGCAACTTCGAGTATTGCAGGTATTGTATACATTTCATCTTTTGTTTTTGTAAATGAATGTGCTTACGTCTCACTTGGATATATTGTCAAACAAAGCAGTCAGATCATGTGGTGAAAATTAATCATATATAATATTTGTTTTCATCGATTTATGTGATTCTAGCATGTAGAACATATGATAATTGTAATGTGAATTTGAGTTTAAGAATTTTCTTATTATTATTTTGATGATTAACAATATTAATGAAATGTTAACCAAATTTTTTCACTAATTTTAAAAGAACTGAAGTTCCAAAATTGCTATAGGTAATTTGCTTGATGATAATTTTGAGATGTGTTGTGGTTACTGCTTACCATGTGTTCGCATGATGTGTCATGTTGTGGGCAATGGTTTTGCTTCTGATGACAAAACACCTGGCCATATTATGTTCATTCTGTTATTATATCATTCTTATTTTTATAGAAAAGTATGTTATTAGAAAGTGAAAAGAGAATGTGGGGAGAAAAAGATGTCTTCCTAAATTGAAAGAAGAAAGAAAGGAAAGAACGAACAGCGAGCTAATTTGGTTTAATAATACTAAGCTGTCCAGTCTCTCTGTGTAATGTGTATGAGAAACAGATATTCTCTTGAACGTTGAAACAATTATGAGCAGAGCACCAAAGGGAGGCCATACCAATGTTGGATGAAATTGTAGAGTTATCCCCATTTTTTCTCAGTCAGCCATTGAACTGCTTATTTTTAAGTGTAGAACTGTTAATCGACAGTTTCTGTAGCATTTACACTCACAAAACACCAGATTTCTGGGTTTGTGCCCTCCTCTACCTCATGCCCCACTTCTAGCACAGCCCTGCAAGTAGGTTTGAGAACAGTGGCTGCTTTCCTATTCTGCTGCCAAAAATCATCATAGATCAGGCTGAATCATAGTTAGGTAGATGACAGGGGACTTCTTCTGCTCTTCTTCCTATATTTTCTCGAGTTTCCTATCCCTGCTGACAAACCTCAATTTATGACAATTTCTTCTCTTACTCGGTTCTTGCTCTCATTTGTAATTTATTTTTATCTAATAATTATTAGGACAGAGGAAGAGACACAAGTGCAAGCGGCTCTTTTAAATTTATTTTTTTTTAATTCACCATGCTTTAACATGGCGGCCACCACACAATCTACCATGGCGACATGGCAGTTTTGGAACTTGCCATCATTGGCTGCCATGGTAGTTTCAGAGCCAAACCCACTGTGATTCAAAGAAGGGCAAAGTAGTAAAGGGGAATATTAGTATTCTATATTTTAATTTATTTTGTGTGTCTGTGTCTTCATATCAATAGTTCCATTATTCAATATTTCACTGCTTTATTATATTTGGTAGATCAAAAGTTTAAAATGTATTTGAGCATTTTAATTGTCTTTAGGGAGTGATAGGCAAACTCAAGGTCAGAATCAGAATTGGATTAGTCAAAATTACTTTCAGTAATCAATATTCATTTAAATTGATTTATAATTAGTTTGTCTACAATTTAGTTTCAACTAGTCCAATATCAGCTATTGTTTGATAAATCTTGGTGATTCTTGTTTTCTAATCTGAAATAAAGTCAAAAGAGGTAAGGGAGTTAGGGATTTTTTTTTTTGTTTAAATAAATACTGAAATGAGGTTTTCTTTTGAAATAGTTTTTCCTTAAACACTTGTCAATTCAAGACTGGTTTTTAAAATTTGATTGATTACTGGACACACTATTTTAAAATTGACTATGTTGTGCCTGATTAACTGGTTTTTGACGTTTGGCATCTACTTCTAAGATAGAAGAAATTATTGATAACATCCTTTAATCTTCCTCTTTGTTTTTATGGCATGGTTTGAACCATGTAGAGGATTTCACCTAGTGGGATAAGACTTGATTTGTGTTATTGTTGTTGAATTAACGAATTAATTATGGTTTGCCTCTTCTGTCTTTTGGAGTGATTTTGTCACTTTCTTTGATCATGTCTCTGGATTTTTGTTAGCCATTGCATCTCCTGTCCATAGTTACTACATAATTATGACTTATGATTTTATTACTTTTGTTTTATTACAATGCTTGGTGGTGACCTTGCACCTTTCAGTTTAAGGTCTGATATAATGGTTATTTTAAATTGCAGTTACGGAAAATGCTTGATCTTCTTGTACATGCATCCCAATGTCGTTCTGCACATTGCCTGTATCCAAATTGTCGCAAGGTGAAGGGACTTTTCCGTCATGGCATACAATGCAAAACACGCGCTTCTGGAGGCTGTGTTCTTTGCAAGAAGATGTGGTATTTGCTTCAACTTCATGCCCGTGCTTGCAAAGAATCTGAGTGCCACGTACCACGTTGCAGGTTTGTGTGTCAGGCATCGTCATTTCGCTTGAGTTACTTGTTATAAGATTCTTGCCTGTGAACTTTTTTCTTTGTGCTTAATTCAGAGATTTAAAAGAACATTTAAGAAGGTTGCAGCAGCAGTCTGATTCACGGCGAAGAGCTGCTGTGATGGAGATGATGAGACAGAGAGCTGCAGAAGTTGCCAACAATGCAGGATGAGCAATTTGTACATGTAAATATGGATGTTTTCATGATATGCTTTGGACAGAGGTAGACAGTAGCTTCACCCTCGCTCCGCTTAAACGTTGCTGGGAACCCCGCACACACTGCAGTTTGTGGACGGTTATTGTGATTGGAAGGGCTGAAAGTATATGACCGCGTTGCAGATTCGTTTGCCTTGACCTGTTGGGGAACTTTGATTCCATTGACATCGCCGCGACAATGTTGTCCGGTAGAAGACGAGTTCTGCTAATTATAATGCTACCCTAACTCTTCTACAAGGACTGACCTGGTCCGGTGGGGCAGTGAAGTGGGGTGTGTATGTGGGCCGATTTAGTGATTCTTTGATTACGTCAGCTTCTTGTATTGTGTCAAATGCCATCCTTCGGTGGTGAGTGCACTATAGTTCTAATTTGTCTAGAATGTCTTACAAAGGAATGTGGGAGGGCTGTTGTATTAAGTCCTTTTTCTTTTTTCCTTCTTTTTCCCCTTATAAAGATTGGCTCCTTTTGTAGAATCTTTTTGATTAAAGATGAAAAAAAAAATTTAGCATCTTTGTATATGAGACAATTCATTTTGATTTATTCTGATTTCTAATTGTCACGGATATCAATATTTTTATAAATTAAATTTTATAAAATATTTATTTAAAAAATATTTATTTAAAAAATTTAATTTTTAATAGAATCAAATGGTATATATTAATTTATGTAAATGACTTAGTGGAATAAGATTTTAAGATATTTAACTATGATTCACAGATTACACCATCAAAATTAGTCAAAATTAATTCGTAAAAGTAATACTGCTGTGTCTTTGCTGTTTTGTGTGCGGGGTGGTATCTTTTCGGCTGTTGATGAGTATGTAAATTCTACTCAATAAATATTCTGTAGACTTACTTTTAAGTAATTGGATAATAACGCGATTCTATTGAAACTTATGTTGTATGGTCATGCAAATCTTTATACAAATTTTCTTTTTAAGAAATAAAAACTAGCCATAAAAAGATGCAATTATAAAGAATATAAATTGATTACAAACAACTAACAGGATAGAGTCTTAAATAGCATAGAGTATAGCTATTTTCATCTAGGGTGCATTCCATCTGTCAAATCTCTCATGAATAGAGATGTCCACAACCATTAGGAGAAGACAAATAGAATTGAATTTTAACTAAATATCCAGCCAATCCACAACAGTATTTCCCTCCCTATAAGAATGCTCAACTCTAACCTGCTAGTCCTTCTGAAGCATGGAACTAACATGTCTTATAAGAGTAGAGTAGGGGTGACTATCATGGCACCCTTTCAAGATAAAGTTTACTGCAAGCAAAAAATCACACTCTACACAGAATCTCCTAATGCCATGCCTCCAAGCAACCTCAAACCCGATGAACACCCCCCACAACTCAACAAGCAATGAACTGCCACTTCTAAGTATTGTGAGAATCCAACCACCCAAGAACCAGCACTATCTCGAATAATTCCACCGCAACCTACCTTGTTACCTCCATTGCTGGAAGACTTGTCAATTTTAAGCTTAAACAAACCTGCAATAACAACAACAACAACACATAGAGCCTTTTCCTATTAGGTGGGATCGGTTACATGAATTGAACGTCATTATAAGCTTCTTTCCAAAACTAAATTTTTGAAAATACCATTTAACCAAAGGTCTCTTCTAATCACCTCTCTAAGTATCCTTTTTAGTCTTCCTCTACATCTCTTTATAGGACTACACACTATTTGATCAACTTTTATCGTTGGTGTTTCTGGCGCTTTTCTTTGTATATGCTCAAAACACTATAATTGAGTTTTCGTAATTTTTTCCTCTATAGGTGCCACACTAACTTTTTTCCGAATACAATCATTTCTAATTTTATTTTTTCTTATATGTTTACTCATTCATCTCAACATTCTCATCTCTATCACCCTCATTTTTTGCTCTTGTTGATCCTTGCCCAACACTCAATACCATAGAATTTAGCTGGTCTAATAACAATTGAATAAAACTTTCCTTTAAACTTACTAGATATTTTGTGATCATAAATGACTCCTGGTATATTTCTCCATTTCATCCATCTAACTTGATCCTGTATGTGACATCTCCATCAATATCTCTATTATTTTATAAAATTGGCCTAAAATATCAAAATTTGGACACTTGTGGTATACTATATTCCTCAATTTTTATCTTCAAATCATTACTTTCTCGCCTCTTCCTAAATTTGCACTCCATATACTCTGTTTTACTCCTGCTTAAACAAAAACCCTTTGATTCTAAGGCTTCCCTCCATATCTCTAATTTACAATTAGCCTTTTCTCTTGATTTCCCAACTAAGATTATGTCATCTGTAAAAAGCATATATTTTGGGACTATATATTGGATGTGTCTAGTAAGTACATCTATTACTAAAGTGAAAAGGTATGGACTTAAGAATGACCCTTGATGCAAACCGATCCTCATAAAAAAAATCTTCTGTTAAACAAACCTATAGGAGGAAAAGTCCTCTGTATAAGAACTTCCCTTTTTAAGAACCATCTAGAGACCCTTCTTGTTAAATATCCACATGATAACTGCTAACCATGCAAGATGTAGCAAAAGTGGTGTCAGTCTCATTACTATGAACATTTTCAAAGAGGAATTTGTTTCTTTAGGTCTAGATGCTTCAGCATGTCACTCCAAATGAGGTTCCAACCCATGATGTCACCTCACTCAAATTTTCGTTTCATATTCTTAACCCAATCCTCCAAACTCAAATTAAAGAAGTTAGTCTAGAACTTTGGATCTACCAACGTGAATATTCAAATATTTCTGATCCAGTAACAATCACGAATTGTGTGTAAATCATCTTTAGGGTCTTCTTAGCACCTAAGACAGAGATTATCATTAGACATATGCCTCTCCATTCTCTTAGCATTTGTAACCAGGTGGCCTCCCATCAACTGATAAAGAAAGGTTTTAATCCTCTCCCTACCTTTCCATTTCTAGATCATTTCCCCATGATGTTCTTGCCATCTTCTATTATTTTGTAGCAATTGGTATGTTGATTTAATAGGGAAAATTCCATCACTGGATTCTTTCAAAGTGATTTTGTCATCACTTTTTTGACCAGAGGGAGGCATTATGCTGGTAATTCTGAGGATAACCTATGGTTAGAATAAGATGCATAAATAAACTCCAGTCCCAGTTCCACAATGCTGTCACATAATCTGCCACCTTGAAGTTCAACATGAATTTCAGTATTACCAGTGGCTCAAATCTTAATAGCCAATTGTCTATCTAGAAATAAGTTTCCAAGCCATTACCTATCACAATTCTCGATGGCGCAACCTTATGGCACCAAGTCCTTCGAATACCATTGGTTAGAAGAAGTGGGGGATTCTTTAATGATTGGATTAAGTGATAAAATTTAGGATATATTCCAATAAAATAGTTTCTTTACATACACTTGTAATGTGATAATGCTTATTTTTCATGATAATGTATATAAGGTGATAAAACCCTTCAAATTAGATGGGTGTATAGGTGTAAGTCATGAGGCCCACTATATATAGCCATGTACATTGCTTCAGTTTAATGCATAGAGAAATTATTCTCCAATTTTTACATGGCATCCAAGCATTATAAAGTGAGATCTTAAACACTTTTTGCATCATGGGTGATAATCCAAAAATGGAAGAAACCAAGTGGATAGGGAAAAAGAGAGATCACCACACTATTAGTTATGTAGTGCAGACAGAATAGGAGTCTTACTTATATACCCTCCTTTGAAAGGGATGAACTATTGTACATGGAGGAGGTCCATGATGAACGTGTGGGTTTGAAAACATAAAAGCAGCTTCATAGTTGGAAAGCTACCAAAGCTGAAGAAAGATGATTTGAATTATGATGATTAAGTGACATGCAATTCCATGGTTATTGCATGGATCCTTAATACACTTAATGAAGAGCTTCATGAGAGTGTGGTGTATCATTATACCACACAAGGCATGTAGAAGGAACTTAAGGAACAATTTTCCCAAGGTAGTGGACCACGTACACAGGAGATCGCTAATACAAGGCAAGGTGATATGTCCATCTTGGCATATTACACCAAGATGATGACTCTCTAGGAACAACTTAGAAGCTCCAAAAAGTCCCACAAAGATGGGTGCACATGCTGCGCATGTGAGGTCGTAGCAAAGGATAAAGAGAAGGAGTGTTTGCATCAAATTCTTATATGGCTAAATGACACTTATCATGTGTTAAGATCTAACCTATTATCTAAGGATCATTTGCCATCTTTGACTGATACTTATACTTTTGTAGCCTTTAAAGAGGTTATTATTAGTTGTTCCCCTCTAGAATCAATGCCAAATGCTTTCAAAGTGAAGGTAGTTAATTATAAGGGTAAGGAGGAGAACAAGAAGTTGAGGTGTGAACATTGCAAAAAGCTTGAACACATAAAGGAGGGTTGTTTTCAACTGATGGTATACCCTCTTAATTGGCAAACTAAGCCAAAGAAAAATAAATTCGTGGCTAATGCAATAACCAAAATGAAGCCATATGAAGAAAAGACATCACAATTGAATATGGGAGGACTCACCCATAAGCAATATGAGCGACTACTTGCACCACTCGGGGAGCAAGAGGCAACAAATTCCAATTTGAACTTTGTTGGTAACATTTTTAAGCTTTTCTCTTGGAAGAGTGGCTGGATTCTAGATAATGGGGCAACAAACCATATTTTCTGCAATTCTAGTTTATTCAAGAATAACTAGAGTGAGTTCATCCAATGGGAACAAATGGGTGTAAAGGGAATTGGGGAATGTGAGAGCAAAGAACATTGCTTTCAAAGATGTATTATTCATCCCAAGTTTTTGTTGTAATTTAATTTCCTTATGCAAACTTGCAAGAGATTCCCATTGTAAAGCAATTATTGAGACTAATGAGGTTGTTTTATAGGACCAAATTAGGAAGAAGATTGGAGTGGATGAAATGCATGAAGGGCTTTATTACCTTAAAGGAAGACAACCACAATTGACAAATACAATAAAAGTGAAAAGAGATTTGGTGGTCGTACATAGGAGGCTTGGTCACATTCCCTTTAATTGTTCACATTCCTCTTTTAGTGTTGATGTAATAAAGGATCCTTGTGATTCTCGCTAGAGGGCTAAGCAAACAAGGAAACTATTCTCTATAAGTAATAAAAGGTCAAAAGAGATTTTTTATTTAGTTCATTTGGATATATGGGAGCCCTATGCCACTCCAACTTACATCAGAGTTTCTTATTTTTGAACCCCCAGTGGATGACCATTCTTGTGGAACATAGGTGTATTTGATGGGAAATAAATCAAAAGCATCAAATATATTTGGAGACTTTATGAGATTAATTGACATACAATTTAACTAGACCCTTAAAGGGATGAGGATTGACAATGCTATGGAATTTAAATAATCAAAGTTTAGGTCCTTTCTCTTTGAAATTGGATTGACACACCAAACTACATGTTCATAGACACCACAATGGTGTGGTTGAGCGAAAGCATAAACACCTTACTAAGGTAGTTAGAACAACATTTTTTCAAGAAAATCTACCCTTAAAATTTTGGGGTGAGTGTATCTTTGGTCAACTTATATAATAAACATTGTACATACACCCACGTTAGGAGGGAAGTCTCCACATGAGCTATTATTCAAGGAAACCTCCTCTTACAATCACTTACAAGTCATAGGTTGTCTTTGTTATGTATATGCTAAACCAAAACTTCTTGATAAGTTTGCACTATGGGCTAGAAAATGTGTAATGATTGGATATGTTCTTGGAAAGAAGGGGTATCATTTATAGAACAAAAGGATTTTTGAGCCAAGGGATGTCATTTTCTATGAACACATGTTCCCATTTCAAGATGAGCCACCATTGGCTAAGGGACAATGAAGACGTAACCACCTTTGGACATCACTTCTCATGATGGTGAGGAACCCAAAAGTGGAGATAGCATCCCTTCAATTGGCCAACTTGCTTATCCAATCAGCAATAATGGCATGGATGCAATGATACTACCAACATGTGATGAAGAAAGAGGGAGACCAACATGTGAAAGGAGAATGCCCAAGAGGTTTGATGACTACATGTTGAAGGTATACATCTAGCATAAGCCCCTATGCAGGCAACACAACCAATTAGCCTTCTTTCCCACAAGGTACGTTACTCAAAACTTCTCATATTTATCACACTGGTGCCATTTTAGGGAACATTTTCAAAGAGCCAACAAGTTTTGAGGAAACTATGGGTGATGAAAATTGGCAAAATGCCTTGAAGAAGATATTGGAGGCCTTGGAAAGTAATAATGCATGGACACTAGTTCTACTAAAAGGGAAGAAGGCAATTGGATGTTGGTGGATTTACAAAGTTAAATACAAACCAAATGGGTCTATAGACCACTACAAAGTGTTACTTGTAGTCAAGGGGTATAGTTAAATTCAGGGACTAAACTACAATGAAACCTTCACACCATTTACAAAATTTGCAACCGTGAAGTGTCTCTTGGCAGTTACGGTAGGGAAGGGGTGGGAAACCCTTAACTCCACCAACTTCATTTAGACAATGCCTCCCTCAATGGCAATATAGAGGAAGAGGTGTTTATAAAAATACCCTAAGGCCTTAACACACAAGAAGGAGTTGTTTGCAAATTGAATAAATCCTTAAATGATTTAAAACAAGTGTCGACTCAACACTATCGAGACAATGGTTTGGGAAACTTTCCCAAGCACTTCTCAATGATGGTTCTCTAAAAGCTTTGTTGACAATTCCTTGTTTTTCATGAGCAGGAATGTTGACAAGCTTCTTATACTTATGTACGTAGATGACATATGTGTGGTAGGAAATAACTTAAATAATCGCAAGTCCTTCAAGGATTACCTTCTAACATGTTTCCACACTAAAGATTTGGGGCATTACACTACTTCCTTGGGCCAAAGATATCTTTAACTAATGAGGGTATAACAATCAACTAACAAAAATATGCACATGATTTAGTGAGGGACGCTAGAATCGAGCATCATAAGGACGTCTTCACCCTTGTGAATCAGCAGCATAGGCTTTTCGTAGAGCATAAGGAGTTACTTGACAATCCCACGGTTTATAGGAGGTTGACCTGTCTGACATTAACAATGCCTGATCTAACCTATGGTGTGCACTTGTTGAGCCAATACCTCTCAAAACCTTGAAAGCCATATATGGAAATGTACTAAAAGGTCATTGCCTACATGGGACAGACAAGCAACAAAGGGATCTTCTACCCCAGGTGTAATGAGCTTCAACTAAAGGAATATTGTGACAGCAATTAGAGCACTTGGACATCAAACAAACAACCCATTGTTTCTCTTTCTATAGAGGCTGAGTACTGTGCAATGGACAAGGCTGCAAAGGAGAAAATATGGTTAGTGTGTCTCCTTAAGGACATGACCATAGAAATTGCTACATTAGTAAGCTTATTTTGTGACAACAAGGCAGCATTGCACATCGCTGTTAATCCAATATTTCATGAGCAGACAAAACATCTAGAGGTTAATTGCCATTATGTCTACATACAACATCAGGCAAGGTTGCTTTAGTTTGAATATGTTCCTTAGAAACAATAACTAGCTGACTTGTTTACCAAGGTGTTGGATACCGAGCAATTTCACCATTCGCTGTGCAATATTGGATTAAGGGAGGCTAAGACTTGTGTTGACAAAAGTGCTAAAATACACAAAATTTTAGATTGCCATGGTGTGACACAACAAGGATTGAGGGAGGTTGATGAAATTTAGAATATATTCTAGTATAATAGTTTCTTTAGATATACTTGTAATGTGAGAATGTATAGAGAGTGATAAAGCTCATTAGATAGGATGGGTGTGTAGAGTCCATGTTGGTATAAATCACAAGACCCACTATATATAGCCATGTAACGTCACTTCAATTTAATGCATAACGAGAAATTATTTTCCAACTTTTACAATAAGGTTGTCTTTAGCAGTATATTTGTTCCTCAAAACATGTGCCCACAGAGCTTTTTATTGGTCATAAGGCCATGACTAGTTTTCATGACAAAAGCTTTGCTAAAATTTCTCATCTTACTAAACCTAAGGGCCCCTTCCTTCTTCAGGTGACACACCTGATTCCAAGAAAGTGATATTTTTTAGTACCATTGATTTTACCTCAAAAAAAGTCTCGTCTTCTTTCAATCTCATCTCATAATCTTACGGGGAGAAAGGGATGTTTGCATTGGGTACATGGGAAGGGCCACAGGCACTAAGTGAGAAAGGGTTAATCTTCTAACAACAGAAAGAGAAGATTTGTTACAAGAACTTAATATCTGTTTTACACAATTAATGACAAGGGGAAGGTAGATTTTTTAATCCTATCTTACTAAATACTTTAAAAATTTTAAATCACTAAATTAATTGAATTTATAAATTAAAGTGTTAAATCTAATGAATTTAATAACTATAATTGTTAAGTGAAAGTGATCTATTCACATATAAGTGAAAGTGATCTTATGAAAACTCTAACATAACATATATTGAACTATATAATGAGAGAAGCTAATGCAACATGCCATCAAAGAATAATAAGCAAGTTAAATGTAATGTAATATCAAAGATAAAAAAAGAAAGTTAAAATATACTTTCATCAATTTAATTTAATTAATTAAGTTTTCATTTTTTTAATTAAATTTTGCATTAAACCATTTGCGATAGACATAAAAATTCAGCACATCAATGAAATTGACATAAATAAATACATTTTAAATTTTTAAAAATTGTATCTATTTTCAATCGGCTTCATAATTTTAACTTTTTCTTAATCTATTATATTTTTCATATATCAAAGATAACTTTATGTAAAATTTAGTATAATTTAACTCAATTGAAAATTGATACAAATTTTAAAGATCAAAATGTATTGTAACCAAAGAAAATTATAATATTTCACAATATAGATGTAATTTTTCTAAAATTTCGTTGGCCATATGTATTTAACAGATAAACAAAAGGAAACCAGAACGTCTACGTGGAAGCACTGAAGGCGCCATTTTTCGCCGAGCTCATTTGTTTTTCCCAAATTATGTGGACAAAATTCTTTCTTCTCCGTTCTCCCCTCCTCGCGCTGATCTACAAGTTTGAGGTAAACATTACATGATAAATTCCAATTGCTGTTAGCCCGCTACACTGTGACATTTACGAACCACTCGCATTTTTTAGTTTTTCTTTATTATTTATTACAATTATATAAAGCACTTCGAAGCGCACATATGGAAACTATATTTTTACAAGAGGATTTGGTGTCTGATAGGTGACAGCTAAATCATGAGCGCCACAGCATCGGCAGCATTAGCTAATTCAAGTTTCAGCTATAGTGTGAACCAGTACACAAAGCTTAGTAGACTCTCTTCTGATGTTCTTGGTTCCATTTCCTTTTCAAACACGAATTGGGATCATCGTCTTCCTTCACGCAATAACGGTCGACGGTGCTGCACTTCCTGGAGAAAGAAGTCTCGGTTGCTGCTGGTTCCGAGGGCTTCTTCTTCCCATACTAACAAGGACAGAAAGAGGGATAATGCCCCAAATGATGACGAAGATGCAAATGGACAGGTACAAAAGCAGCAGCAGTCATCTGTCTCGCTTAGCCTGGACGACGTAAACCCCGTTGGACTTGGTCGAAGATCGCGTCAGTTCTTCGATGAGGTTTGGAGAAAGTTCTCGGGATTGGGGCAGATCTCAAGGACCATTCGCACTGATGATGAGGCGGCCCTTGATACCCTTCTTATTCGGGAGGGGCCCATGTGCGAGTTCGCTATTCCTGGCGCTCAGAATACTACGGTGCTCGTTGTAGGTGCCACCAGTCGCATTGGTCGCATTGTTGTCCGCAAGCTCATGCTCAGGGGTTACGTCGTGAAGGTCCTTCGCTTTTTGTCCTTGCTTTTAGATCCCAAATTATTGTTGCTTACAGGCTAATGCGGTTAACCGATTTACATCACATTATGCAAGTAAATGCGTGTATTTTTTCGTCAACGATACAAGTAAATGCTTTGATTGACAAATGCCGGTGCTTACCAACGTAATCGGTATTTTATTAGAAAAAAATACATCTTTTTATTCCTTTTTATCATTTTTCTCTAAAAATGTGTTCCACAGGTCCTTATGGTATATTTTACAATGTTTAATTATCGCTTCCTTTCTAAATTCATATTTCACACACACACACACACACACACACATGACCTGATATTTCACATGATGTTTGATGGCATCTGAAAGTTGCTACCTTACCTAATGATGTCAAGTAGGCACTTGAGACGAAGACATATAATTTGGGCGCAAATGCTGTAGAGAGGATTTGAACCTAAATCCTCTTGCGATACTATCCAAATTTTTCCCTTGAGATATACAGCAGTAAGAAACACGATCATTTATCAGATACATAATCAAATTTCTCCCCTGAGATTGCAAATAACATAGTTCATGATTTATTTTATTAGGGCAAGAGATAAAGATGGCAGTTGTATCTACTTACTAAGAACTAGTTACAAAATAGATTCAATTGGAAGTTTTGGAAAACTAGCAACTTGTGCTTTTCCTTGACTATTCCAATTTTACTTGTGAAGTTCATGTATAAAATTAAATACATTAGGAGACTTCAGTTCAGATTTATTACTTGCACATGTTAAATTTGTATTATAGTTTTACATGATTTATTTAGGGTATTGCTATGCTACCCTAAAATAGATGGCATGGCTGACCACATTTACTTGTAGCATAGCAACTAGCAAGACCCTTTTATTTAATGCTATTTCAGATAATAGTGTATAGTATGATATTTGATATCATACCTTGCATAATAAAAAAATTTTGCCAACTGAGTCGTGCTATTCATTGCATGGAATGACTAGTCAGCATAAACTAGGTATGTTTTGGTCCATATGTCTATTCTCTATTTGCCTATGACTTCATCAAATGCTTCTTTCTGCAAACAAGGCTTTAGTAAGGAAGGCGGATCAGGAGGTGCTGGACATGCTTCCAAGGTCAGTACAGACAGTGATTGGGGATGTTGGTGACCCATCCACCCTCAAGGATGCTGTAGAAGGCTGCAACAAAATAATATATTGTGCCACTGCACGTTCTGCTATCACTGGTGATCTCTTTAGAGTTGATCACCGAGGAGTTTATAATCTGTCTAAAGCATTTCAGGTCTGCAAAGCAACTTCCCACCCCCCCCCACCCCTGCTCCCGCCCCCTGCACAGCTAAACACACCTCCCCCCATCCTGCATGTGTGATTGTGTGTGTGCGTGTCATGAATGGCAAATGCCATTCCAAGTATGGTGCAAATACCAGGTTATAATCCAGACAGATCTCTTATCTGAAGCTCTACCTACAGAAATCACACATTACACATTAAATATAGTCTAATACAAAGGTTAAAGTAATTTTGACATAAATTCCAGGATTACAATAATAAGTTGGCGCAGTTGCGGGCTGGGAAAAGCAGTAAGAGCAAGCTTTCGATTGCCAAGTTCAAGTCTGCACATTCATTGAATGGGTGGGAAGTTTGTCAGGGAACTTACTTCCAAGACGTAGTTGCCACAAAATATGATGGAGGGATGGATGCCAAATTTGAGTTCACTGAGGCTGGAGGTGCTGTTTTCTCAGGTATATCATTATTTGAAGTTGTATTAGAAGGAAGGATTCACACTTAATATTATTTTCCATATAAAATTTAGAGAGTAGTGAAAGATTACAAATTCTCTTTTGTCCCTTTTTTTTTTCAAATTTATTTTAGGGTATGTCTTCACCAGAGGAGGATATGTGGAACTGTCAAAAAAGATTTCTCTGCCTTTAGGTTGCACTCTTGACAGGTTTCAGATACTAGATGGATGATTTCTCTTTGTAAGGTGGTTATCTAGACCTGTATCAAATTTTGATATAATTATGAACTTCTACCATTTTAGGTACGAGGGTCTGGTTCTCTCTGTTGGTGGCAATGGAAGATCCTATGTGTTAATTTTAGAAGCTGGTCCTTCCATGGATCCAAGTCAGAGCAAGCTGTATTTTGTAAGAATTAGTACAAAGGTGGGATTTTGTAGGGTAAGAATCTTGTTCTCTTCAACTTATCAACCTGCTTTAAAATTTCATGTTTGCTTAGCATTGATAATTGGTTTAGATTTGGCTTTCATATTATCTGTCTGTTTTACTGTGGCAGGTTAGAGTACCATTTTCATCATTTCGCCCAGTGAAACCAAATGATCCAGTTTTAGACCCTTTTCTCGTACATACGTTGACGATACGTTTTGAGCCTAGAAGACAGGTATTTGTTGATTACCTTTTCTATGTTTATAATCAAATTCATCGTTCATTTATATTTAACTTGTACATTGGCAACCTTGTAGTTGTCTTTGTGAAAAATTTTCATTTATATTTAACCTGCTTATTGGCAACCTTGTAATTGTCTTGTGAAAGAACCATCTTTGGTGGTCTCTTTGGACCCATATTTATGATTGTTGTGAGCTATATCCATTGATTCCCATCTTCTAGCATTTTTTGATATAATCGATGGATTATTAGTATTATCATTCAGTTTAAAGCTCTAAGCTATGATCATGCACGCTCATAATGAATAGTATGGTAGTTAGAAAGAAAATGACTTCAGAAGGAAAAGTGCTTGGTGAAAGTGTTATTCCAATTTGATCAAGGTAGAACTGTGTTATTGCTTCTCTTTTTAAATTATGAATGCAAGCTGTTCTTGCTAAATTTGGGGTGTAGTTTTACTGATGGAGGATGAGTATATAAAGCTTACAGCCTATTAAATAATGGCAAGAAGGGAAACAATAGGGAAGGTATAACATTTTAATAAGGTTAAATTATTCTGTGGGTCTCTATAGTTAGGCTAAGTATTCAAGTGTTTTATTACAATTTGAAACCGTCTTAGTAGGTTGTTATAGTTTTTGCTGTTTAAGCCTTAGGTCCTTGCCGTCACTCTATTATAATACTGTGCGAAAATGCCTTACATGGCTAATGGAATGCTGACATGGCAGCCTCTATGTCAAAATAAAGTGCCACGTTGGAGTCCTGGTCTGCATAGCACCCTCCATGGCAACTCTTCTCTTTCTATACACCCTCCATGGCGATGCAGTCTCTCAAGAAGGAGGAAGAGAGGTCCCTCGTGCTGCCTCCTTCCAAGCAGCGCCACTGGCTGGACGCTTTGGTTGTGACCGAGGGAAGTGTACGGGGATGCAATTAATGGGTACTAGTGGGTATAAACCTCAGAAGTTGCATTCTACTCATTGTGGGTTTGTGTTTTTCTCTCTAGAACTACAGAGAGGGTGCAAGTCGAGAGAGAGCATGTGGGATCAGGGTGGTGTAGCAGTTTCAATTTGCTGCCGGTGATTTATGTCTTGTGTCATGATTCTTTGACTTTTGAATTCGGTTACATTTAGCCTTTCCTTTTATATTCCTTTTTTCATTCCTCTTCTCTGATTTTCCTTCCATATGGGCACTGTTTTTCTCCTCTCTCGATTGCTCCCCTAGTCATTTCCTCACGTGTTTCTCTGAAACAATTGAAAATTCTCTCTTTTTCTTCTGTTGTTTTTCTATAAGCTGTTCCCACTCCTTTTTCAGCTGTAATGGGTGCTAATGGGCAGAATGTGCCTAAAGTGAACTGCTAAAGCCAGCAACTATCCTGCTCTTATTTGCCTAAGGATAATCCTTCTAGATGAGAAATCATATATAGCATTTGAAAGACAATTCACATTTACATCGAGAAAACGCTATTTAAAAGTAGAGCAATTCAACATGCATGGGGGAGCCCCACTAGAGCTGGCAACTCCTTCCCAGAACATTGTAGTTGCTATGAGCTTATAAGCTCAGAAAAAGCTACCAAAACCATTAGAATTTTTTGCAGCAAGGAGTGAACATTATATACTTGCGGCAATATTTTCTTTCATTGCTAACTGGATTCATACCATTAGTGGCAACATTTTTAAGATAGAGACACAAAAACAGGGGTATTTAGATTCACATAAATGTTGAATGGAGAAGATAAAACAAAGAGCATGACAAAAAGATAGACCAAGCCGATTATATTAAGCGTATGTATTGAACAAAAAAATCACAGCATGTCAATCACTTTAACAAGTACCCTGAAACAAAGACTTCAGAGACCATGCTTTTCATCTATTTATGAATTTGAGGTTGAAGAAAGAGAGTTAACCAATTTCTGAAAAATCCCCTTGACTACTTGAAGATGCTACACAAAATTTCTTGAAGAAGGTGACAGCTGCAACACAAGTGGATCAAGCAAACTCTGCGCCTTGACAATCAACAGTTCACAGCTGTAGATCATTTATGGAACGACCTACAAGCTACAAAAAAAATCATTTGTTATAAATTCCAGAACAAAAACAGAGGCAAACAGAGTGCTTTTGAATGGTGTCTTAGTGGAAGTCTAATTGATTGAGATATCTGCCTTTGAGTGAAGAGTGAAGAATGACATCTTGTTTGGGTTCACACAAATCCTTAAGCCGGGTGGAATTGGTGCCCTGCTTGTGGTGTCAATAGTTCCAACTGAAGTGACTTGATAAGATCTGCTTATGGTTGCATAGAGCACGGCAAGCAATGGAATCGATGTTGTTGAGACTAAAGAAAGAGGACATGGAAATCTGAGCTGTAGATTGTGAACGCCATGGATTTGCAGTTGGCAGCTATGGTGAAGTGCCATGGAGGGTGCCGTACAGTTTTCATGGCACTTTTGTGGAAGTGACAAGCCATTATCACTGTAGCAGACCAGGACTAAAATGTGGCACTTTATTTTGACACAGAGGCTGCCATGCCAGCATTTTATTAGCCATGTAAGACATTTTCGCACGGCGTTATAACGGGGAGTTACAATAGAGACCTAAGGCATAAATGATAGAATCTATAAGGACCTACTTAGATAGTTTTAAACTGTAATGACTCACTTGAAAATTTAGCTTAACTATGGGGACCGCAGAATAATTTCACCTTTTAATAATTAGGAAGTCAACTCCAAGAAGGATTCAATAAAGGGAAAAGAAGGACATATAGACACCCATGATAATTGACAAATCAAGTTTTATATTCATAAAACAAAGGATAACTCCAATGAGGATCAAAGAGAGAGAAGAAGGATGTATAGACATCCATGATAGTTAAGTTTGGAGAAATCTTTTTAATTTTCAAAAGATGCACTTGATTTTAAGAGGGGAGTTAGCAATTAATTGGAGGTAAAAATTGGGGAGTACATCATACCACAAGTGTCAAGATTTTAGTATCTTGGATCGACATTACAAAGTGATGGACATATAAATGCGAATATCACATATAAGATACAAGTTAGGTAGTTGAAATGAAAAAATGCATTGCGAATCATTTGTGATTGCAAAGTACTTATCATATTAAAGGAAAGTTTTACTAAACTGCTATAAGACCAGTTATGCTCTACTATAGTGTGTTGGTTGGGCATTGAAGGGCTAACAAGAGTAAAAAAAGAGAATAGTAGATATGAGAATGTAGAGATGGATGAGTGAATATGCAAAAAAAGATAAAATCTAGAATGATTGTATTTGAGAGAAAATTGTTGTTGCGCCTTTTAAGGTGAAAATGACAGAAATTTAGTTAAGGTAGTTTGGGTATGTAAATAGAAGATTGCTAAAGGCCCCGGTGAGAAAAATCAATCAAATGGTATTTAGGCCATGAAAAGGGGAAGAGTAAAACCAAAAAGGACATTTGGAGAGATTATGAAAAGGATCTTATGCTAAATGACACTCCTAAAAATTTGGTTTTTAATAGAACTAATGGCATTGTTTTATTTAAATAGCTAACCCTGCCTAGTGTTGTTGTTTAATGTTGAGGAAATATGGTGCTTAGGTCCAGGAAATTCTTGTCTTATTCACTATTCGTTAGTAATCACATAATCATAGTAGTAGTCAATGTGATGACACCTTTTTAGTTTAACAGTTTTTCCTCTCTCTCTCTCTTCACTTGGCCAGCCTCTGTTGTGCTACATTGTGTATTGTGCTTGCTTTGCATCTTTGATATATGTCATCATATCTGCATAAGGCTGAGCAGATAGGGTTCTTTAAATCATACAAAGAAGAGTTCATTAAGAGAGAAAAAAAATAGAAGATAGGAGGATAAGGAATCCTCCTACTGAGAAAGGGAACAATGGGAAAAAACAATCGGAAAAATTGGCTGCAGAGATGATAAAGAAATTCCCTCAAAGAAAGCTGGCGCAGAAGCCAGGCATGATGAGCTATTCTATGACGAAGAAACTACGCTGGTAGAAAATAATGATAATTTTGCCAATTCTCTCCAACCAAAAAGACCATGATGCAGAAGGGTAAAACAAGGACAGTAGCTTGAAAATAGAATAAATTTGAGGGATAGGGATGATTAAAGCTGAAACAACAGAATAAAGATTCTAACGATTAGATTGGCTAAAAACTTCCTTTGCTGCGAGTGATAGTCATTGGGATTCTGTGATTTACATACTCATAAATCAAAGGATCACCAGGCCAAGGTTTATTATATGAAGATAGAGGGCATACTCAAGTGATCGGTTATACTAATACAGATAGGGGGAGAGGGGGACTCCCGTTGATAGATTCTCTACTTTAGGGTGCTGTGCAAGAATTAAATTTGGAGAAACAAATCTGATGGATTTGATTTGTGACAATCTACCATCCTTATATATTGCATTCAATCCAGTTTTTCACGAGAGTACCAAACACATAGAAGTCAGCTATCACTTTATTAGAGAGAAGATTCTTTAAGGAAGCAATTTATTGGTTGTACTAACTCGAAAAAGCAACTAACCGATATATTTACTAATGCCTGTTTGAGATCCTCAAATCAGCTACTTATGTAGCAGCCTTAGTTCAAATGACATTTATACTCCAGCTTAAGGGGAGGTGTTGAAATATTGTAAATATTAGTTTGCTGTAGTTATACTTGGCTATACATACACATATTATAAATAAGACATATACATAAGAATCACTCACGTACCTGCAATCAGAAAGGGTTGCTCTATGTCTCTGTTCACACTTTCCATTTTATCTCTTTTTTTTAAACACATTTTGCAAGAATTGAAAAAATCCCCACTTCTGTATTCTTTTCCTTTCCGCACCAAAATTTTTTTGTACAAAATACTCTTTGTTTGCAGTATGCTGATCCTATATTTACTCTTGTGTTAGAGGCCTGTTGATGGACAAGCAGCAATGAAGCAGGATTTGAGAAGCTTTAAGCTTATATTGGAATATATTAAAGCCTTACCTGTAGGTGCTCTTCTGTTGTTTCCTCTTGGTATGGCATAAACAATGTCTATGTTGATTATATACTAGTGTAATATTCATACAATGCATTTTGAAAAATACTAGTTCAATGTAAATAACAGTGGCAAAGATTACTCATGTTAGATGCATGTTTGAAGTTGAGGTTCTTTCCTTCATATCTCTTATGGGATAGAGTTGTTTTTCTTGGCTTCTGTGACTGTGGTGTTTAGGGTGGTTTACCTTACGGATATGCAAAGGGATTTAACAGCTCTTTGAGCTAATGTTGCTTCTTTTGTTTTGTTACTGAAGTTGTTTTAGTAGTATTTCTTCTTCTCCTGTATTTCCACTCTTCTTTTTCTTCGTAAAATTTTCTGTCCAAAGCAAAATAGCAGGATTATTTGGTTAAAGAAATATATATAATTTTTCTGAGTAGTATTTGTTGTTCTCCTGCATTTCCACTCTACTTTTTCTTGGTTAATTTTTTCTGCCCAAAACAAAAGAGCCGGATTAAATGGTTAATAAAATATATATAAATTTTCTGAGATAAACATGTGCAAGTATGGCAACAAGAGTACCAGGCCATAAAAGATGTGTATATTTTGCTTATATAAATTGTGGGTATGACTTACAAAGTGTGACTATTTTTGGTAGACATTATTGAAGTCATTCACTCATTTGTTTTGTATTATATTGCATGCCGCACTCGGAAGTTTGCATCTATTTATTTTCTTCTTTTATTCTCTCTCATGTGCACACACGATATATTTTCTGTTTTCAAATGTTTATCTTTATGTTCATTGGAAAGTAGCTGGATGAATGAGTATATTATATTAATCACTTAACAATACTTGACTATGACGACTTCGTGATACCTGGCCCCCAACTCCCAAAAAGCAAAACCAATCTGCAACCTAGCCTGGCTTGCTTGTAGGTCTATTTATATTTTGGAGCAAGTCATGAAGAAAATCATATCATGATCAAGATATTTTGAATGCATATACTCAAATGTTTCTCATTAATTTTGAAAAAGTAGTTGTATGGTGTCAGATTCTCAATCTGGAGGGTATATAAGAGGAGGTATAAGAATGGGCCTGCTGCCAATAGAGATGTGAGTATAAGAGCCCACTAACCTTCAGCTGATCACAACCGATACTGTGAGTGGCCACATGGCTTGAGGAGAGTAGCTAGGGGCAATTCTGTTCACAAGTTAGTTAGGGAAGCAAATAAGAATGAGAGGGGGTGAGGTATGAGGGTTACGGGATTATTCTGATTGTAGGGAGGAAATCTGGCTCCTCGAATTGCGGGGTTGGAGAGTGACTCTCTATCAGGAGTTCTATTCTCCTTTTGTAATTCTCATTTTTCTAATACAATACCGTTCTGATTTCCAATTTTCTATCACATGGCATACATTTTATTATTGCTTCACATGTGTGCACCTTAAATATATCTTCTTCTGCATGATGCCAATCCCAAATAAGGCATCTGAATAATTAATGTGCTGCACTGAATGTGCTTGATGTTGATGAGACTGTCCTGTTGTGAACGTTGCTTGTCAATGTACTGCAGACTGGGCAAGAAACAGATTTTGTCCTAGTCTCATGTTCAGGACTAGGAATTGAACTTTCCAGAAGGGAGCAGGTTCTTAAAGCCAAGCGGGTAGGTCCCATTTTTTATTTCTCTTTAGCTTTGTTGAGAGATGGTATCATTAAAGTTGTGCTTGATTATGTGAATACATCCACCAGGCAGGGGAAGATTCATTAAGAAGATCTGGTCTCGGATACACAATAATTCGCCCAGGTCCTCTTAAGGTAAAATTAATGTTGCAAACTAGGTCATCTCATCATTCAAAATTATATGCCATGAAAACCATTGAATATACATATTGACCTCTGCAGTTTCAGTAGCTCATTCTTGCGTGTAGAACAGATATCTGAATATGCATTGGAATATTATTAGTCAGAATTGTGAAGCTTTGTTTGCCTACAGAGGCTTGATTTATCTGCACAACATTGGAGTTTTGTGGCAACTGAGTACTCAAATTCCAAAAACAGAAAAAGGAAAAATGTGTTCTGTGTTCATTTGGCCCTCTTCAATTACCAGGAAATTCAACCAACCCACATGTTGATTTTGTCTTCTGTTCATTGAACACAACAAAAAATTTCCACCTAAAATGATTGTATACGTTAAATTTTAAACACTAGTTCTCATCCTCTATTTGTAAAGAAAAATGCATGATAATGAATGGAAGAAATGAAGGGTTTTATGTGTTACAAGTAATGAGTTAGGCGTTGGGTGGAATATGTAGATAAAGTCGAGCCACGCTACTCACATTGCTTGATATATGCTTTTGCAGCTTTTTTATTTTTGTTGGTTGGATTTGGAAGAAACTTCTGGAATCATTTTCTCAATGGGACTCACAAGTTAAATATTTTAAGAACCTATGTGATCTTGCCTTGAAATTTCTGTTGCCATGAGAATCCTTTCAATGAGAAGTGCTTTTGTAAGAATCATTTTTAATTTTGTTTTAAGAATATTGCTAGCTTTTGTTTTTAGATCCAAATGTCTTCTTGTCTTCCAGAGTAGAAAAATATAGTCTGCTACCTCAAAAATGTGATTATAGTTACTGGCTGCCAAACTCCATCAGGAATTCCAGAAATTGTTCATTATTTTTTTAAAACTTAAAAGTGCTTTTAAGCTGTGTAACAGCATGGGCAAATGGGCTTTGTAAGGAAAACTGGATAATGCATGCTTCTATACTTAATGGGGTTCTACTCAAGTTATTGGATACAAATCCTTGTGGCAGGTTGTATGCATGCACATGTCAAGCTAGGATTACACATAATGGTCATACTGGTAAATTTTCAGACCAACACATAATGATTGTAGTTGTTTGGTATCAGTCGGAGAAAAATGATAACTGTTGTAATAGTTATTGGCCTTTTGCATCTTTTATAGGATAGGACATTTTTCTTGCCAAAGCTTATGATGCTTTTTATAGTGAGGTTCTTGAGGGGGTTTCTTCCGCTGACATTTAAAGAGATTGATGGTATTTATTGGTTTTCTGAACTTTGTTTCTGTATCTTTCTTTTTGCTTTGCTGAGCTTAGTATCTTAACCTATGGTCTTGTATTTTCCTCTCTTTTCTTTTAAGAATTTTTTTTGAAGAATGAGATAAGGTTCTGTTTTTTGTTGTTGTTGTTTTTCTAAGAATGCTTTTCCTTTACTGATGAAGAAGAAGAGCACTAAAAGAAGTAGGATTTTTTTAATAAAACTTAAAGAATGTGTAGCCGATTTCTTGGTGCCTATGTAATTGAGAGAGTTAGCAGATGAACGTCTTCAAATGTGCCAAAAAGAATGGAAATTATTTGAGGTATAAATTGAGGCCACTCGGGGGCCGTTTCCCAAATGATATCTGCTTCTTGGACCAATCAGTTGGGATTACGATCTTTGCTGCCATCCTTCTCTTAACCAAATGAAATATAATCACAATGTGGTCGTGTGGCCTTTGCTTTTCCTATGCCTCAAGCCATACTGCTTTGGGTAGAGGGTCTGCGTCATAGTCATTTCTGGGCTCTCTTGACAGCTTAAGTTTTGGGGTAGTTGGCTTAGTCCTTGACAGAAAGAATGAGCATGAAATTTTGAATTGGGCTGGAACTTAAACTCACTGAAGTCAAGTTAGAAAAGAAAACCTGACACCAATCTTCCTTTTGTTGATGAGATAGCCACTTTGGTTTTCAGATGACAGATGGATATGTTTATGCCTTTATGCCCTTCCCCCATTTTCTTACCCATTCTTCAAATGGAGAGGAATTTCTCCTTGATAAACCCCCTGTGGAAATCCAAAGCTCCATCTATATGTATGTATAGAGAGAGAGAGAGAGAGAGAGAGAGAGAGAGAGAGAGAGAGAGAGAGAGAGAGAGAGAGAGAGAGAGAGTGAACTTCTGATTTGGATAGTTGTACATTGGCTCTAAACAGAATTTATACTATTGATATGTTTCAGATTCTTAAGCCCCATAAAGCTCTTTGCTATGTGTGCTTCTAGCTTGCAAATTACTGCCCATTTATTTCTACACTGCTTAGCAGATACTTCCAATTGAAATAGATAGATTGGAGTTTTTGGTGAATGTTGGGTGTGTTTTCTGAGTTTGGAACAGATTTAATGCATCAGCTTCATGGGCTTTGGCAAGAGTATAGAGGGGAAAATTGTCAAGAACCAACTCTCCCAAAAGTTTAAGATGTTAGATGTAAATTCAAGAATGGTTTTATATCTTTAACATGTTCTCTTACACGAAAGCCTTTTGGGCTTGAAGTATAGATAAAATGCCGGCCCACCAAACCCTGTATCAAAATTCAATTTAATTCTTGAAGAATGAGGTGGCAAGGATCGAATTCTTTACTACTTAGTCATAGAGGTTTTAATATCATGTCAAGAACAAATTATTCCAAAAGATTAAGCTGTTAAGTGCTGACTCAATAATGGTTTTATATCTCTAACAAAAATCTTATGGCAATGTGCTAAATTCTTGCTGTTCTTTGGTGTGATTGTTTGGAACAGAATGCTCGTAAAATAAAAGTGTAAATCAGAGGGGGAGAAACTGAGAGAAATCCCTTTTTCGGTGGAAGTTTGTTAGTGATTGACCCCGTTTCTTGTTTATATAAAACCAAGTAATGGGCTATGGGCTTATGTACTGCCTTCAGTACAAAGTAGTACAGCTATAGTACAAGAAAGTAAAAAGGCTAATATTTACACTAATTTAACATTCTCTCTTAAACCAGGGCATATTTCTCACATGTACTAAGCTTGTTATACATGAAACTAATTTAGAACCTCTGAGAGACTTGTTATAGATATCTATTAGTCGGTTAGCTTAATTGATAAAGCTAGTAGCAATACTTAATAGAGTCTTCTATATAATAAGGCTAAATTAATAAGAAACCCCTTTGCACTTACATTCTCTTGCAAAAGACCCCTGTACTTTTAATTGTAACTATTAACACTTTGTACTTTTAAATTGTAGTAATTTACATATTACGTTAACTCATCTAAATCACTAATGGTTGAACCTCTTACATGTGAGTACTGCTCAGCCCTTTTCCTCGACATTCCTGAAACCCTCTTCCACATCAAAACCTCAACTTGGTGCAGCAAAACGCCGATAGCAAGAAATCAAGAATTGAAGTGTGAATCCCCCTCCCATTCTTAAAGGTCAAAAATCTAAGAAAGGAAAAGAAATGGAGATTGATTTTAGCATTTGGAAGTTTTACCATTTACAGAATGCATAGATTTGTATTAGAGATAGCAGAGAATCAAAGAATGGAGTATAGCACTGATCAACTTGTCTTGTTGGATCTCAATAAATACGATTTTGAACCCACGACTTGCTTTTTTTATCTGTTTTCCTCTCTCTCTGCTGGTGTGGTTCCATTTCTGATCCAAGGAACCAACTCACATCAGAGCTGTATGTCCACCAAACTGCAAATTGCCGTCAATTCCCTTCTGAATCTGCTATTTGTGCTTCACTCCAAATATCCACTCTTTCTATTTTCCCAGTTGGATTTTCCCATAGGGTGAGAGCACCCAGGAAATTTTAGCATCATTGGTGCAAGTTGTTGGGTTGTCCCACATTGGTTGTGAAAGAGGCTGGGTGTTTGTTTATAAGTGTGAGGGACAGTCTCACTTTTTAAGCTAGCTATTGGGGTGAAAAGGCACAAAAAGCGCTTAACACAAGTTAACTGAAATTTCAGCATCATTGGGGGTGATATGTGTTTGGTCCTTTGATTAAAAATTGGATTGGAGGTGATAAGCGACGCTGTTTACAACAATAACAATAACAAATTGAGCCTTTTCCTATTAGGTGGGGTTGGCTACATGGATTAAACGTTGTCATAAACTTTTATCTGAAACCAAATTTGCAGAAATACCATTTAACCAAAAGTCTCTTTTAATCACCTCTCCAAATATCATTTTTGGTTTTCTTCTACGTCTCTTTATAGGACTAAACACCATTCGATCAACTTTTCTCATTGGTGTCTTTGGCGGTCTTCTTTGTATACGCCTAAAGGCATAGTTGCTCTACGCCTTTGTTTAATTGTCACAAATTTACTTCATTTGCTTTGCCTCTTCAAAGTTTAACTGTTAAAGCCATTGCTTTGACCATGCAAGCTCACTGGTTGCCAAAGCCATAATTCTATATTCAGCCTCTGCACTTGACTTGGCAATAACATCTTGCATCTCATTCTTCCAGGTTAAGTTGCCTCCAGTAACCAATCACCTAAGTATGTCCCTTGTCTTCATTCAAGAGTCCTTGGCCTAGTGCTCCTTTGAGATTTCTAATGATGCAAACCACAACATTCCCATGACTACCACATGGAGATTCAATGAACTAATTAACTACACTCATAGCAAAAGAGATACATGGCCAAGTGAATGTGAGATAGTTTAACTTTCCAACGAGCCTTCAGTATCACCCAGGATCAGTCAAGTGCTCCTTGTAACACCAATGATATCACTAATTAGAGAGCTTTATATCATCTGGCAAGTGATGATGTTCATAGAGTGGTTCATGTGTTAAGCCTATATTAACTTTATAAAGTACTGTTTGTTTCAAGAATTGAAATACTTTGACAAGGAATTCCTTTTTTGCAGTTCTTCCCCTTTTTTGTCAAAATTTTGTAACTTGTTTTTATGTTTAGGAATGGAAGGTTTATTATACACATTTAAATTGGATGGTTTCCAATATCACTTTTCAAAAGAAGGATGATGATGGAGGATAATATGGTTTTCCCAATATTAAATTTACCGTTTTCGTTCTGTGTGGAAAATTGCACTGGGTCTTCTTCTCTTGTTAACTAACTTGCAATATATCTAACATTTTCAGGAAGAACCCGGTGGACAGCGTGCTCTAATATTTGACCAAGGAAATAGAATTTCTCAGGTTAGGGTAATCTACTCTCTTTCAATTGTGAAATCCCTTACCCCATATGGTTGCTATCAGATAGAAGTTTCTTTTTTCATTGCTTTCTACTCTTTTATTTTTTCTGACCATTCCTCTTTGTTCCTCTTTCTTTCTTTTGCTTGGTTATTGGACATTATGCATAAATCATTCTTCATCCAACTAATGCGCCATATGTTACTGCAAAATTTTTAGGGCATCAGCTGTGCTGATGTAGCTGATATATGTGTGAAGGCACTGCATGATTCAAGTGCAAGAAATAAAAGCTTTGATGTGGGTAAACCTTGCTAAGTTACTTGACTGTACTTCAGGTCCTTGAAACTGAAGTTATTTTTTATCATGTCCAGGTATGTTATGAGTATGTTGCTGAGGACGGAAGGGAGCTGTATGAATTGGTATGTTAGCAACTTATTTTTATGATCTACTCTGCATTGATGGAAACTGAAATTGTTTTTCTGCATCTGTTCAGGTCGCACATTTGCCTGACAAAGCTAATAACTACTTGACACCAGCACTTTCTGTCCTAGAGAAGAATACCTGATCGTCCTCCAAGGGCTATCTCCTGCAGCCCTCCTTAATCTACTTCCCAGAGAGGAAATCTTATTAAGTTGCCCACTCGGCCTACATTATGGCTGCCTCAAGTAGAGGGTCTCTATTTACCCCTTGTGTATATTCCTTGCAATAGGAATTCATTGAAATGTAGGACTTGAGATAAGATTAATGAGAATTAGCTGTATGATTACACAGGAGTAAATAGGTATGCTACATCTTAAAAATATTTATTATACAGGACCAATTGAATGTTTACTTAATTTATTTAATTGATTATTCAATTCATTTAAGGGTTAAGTCACACCCTAAAGTGTAAGATCTTTAAATCTAAACTTTAAATCATAAAATTATAGATACTAAAATTAATTATTAAAGTTTAAATTTGTAACTCTAAAATTTAAATTTTAAATTATAATTCTTAAGCTTTAAAATTTAAAACTCTCAACTTTACACCCATAATTTTAAGGTTTACTGGCTTGGGTTTAAGATTTTATATTATATGTTTAGGATTAATTTAAATTTAAAAATTTAAAATTTAGAGTTTCAAATTTTAAGATTTCTTGAACTTAGGCATCAAATGAACTAAATAAATATAAATAAGATTAAATATTTACTCAACTGGTCCTTTGTAATAAAAGTTAATTTTAAATCTTTTAGATAATTATTGATTTTATTAGGTTTTCATTCTTTCTGAGATATCCATTGAATTGATACAATAGGGTGGATATATATGACCAATCTTGTTTGACCAAACAATTTGATGTGCATTTTGAATTTGAATCGATCACCGTTTGCAAAAAAAAATATTATATTTGTTAAATCCCTAGCTTTAGAATGAGCACTAACAAGACAATTCTCGAAAATTTTACCGCTTACATGAGCAATGACAAATAATTTGAGGAACTACCTGATATGTTGGACTTCAATTAGGAATCTTGTTTATTACAATATAAAGTAAGGATACTTTTGGTCTTTTTACTTTCTCAAAAAAATAATTTAATTTCTCAAATTTTAAATAAAATAATTTAGTTTCTTTACTATTATAATTAAAATAATTTAATTCTTTATGCACTATATATGTTTTTTTTAGCATGATATAATTCATTGATAGTGACTTGTATTTTATTTTTTTATTAGGCTAAAATGCACAAAATTTCTCTGAACTTTTTGTCGATTTTAAAAAATCCTCTTGAACTTTAAAAATTTTTAAGAAACCCTCCTGAATTATGAAATTTTTTTAAAAAGTCACGTCCGTGACAATTTCCGTCAATAATTAGACGGAAACCCCATCCCCTTGGTCAAACCCCAAATTGACCAAGGAGAAATGATCAAAATGACCTTAAGTTAAAAAAAGGACCCACCCATATGAGGATCCAAACAGGTAATTGAACCCAAAAGTCGACTCGACGTTGAAACTCCCAAACCGTGTCCCATTTTCGAACTACCCACCCCCAAATTTGAACCATCTTCATGTGTTTGGATCCCAGCTCTGCTTTTCAAACCTTAGGTTGTATTACACAATACAAATTCGTCCTAATTGTGTGTTTGGAACCTTAGCTTTTGGATCGCACAATACGTACTGGCCCCGATTGTGTACTTGGAACCGTAGCTTTTAGATCCCAATTGGTGTTTTAGAATAGCGGCTCGCGAAGCAGGACCGATCAAGTCCAGATCTCCCCCAATCAGAGTCACGATTCACCAGTGGTGGTTTGTGTTACGAAGTGGCTTTGTCTTTCCTTGGCTCTGACACGAACGAGGTGTTCTCTATAGGTAATGACACTTTACCTAATTTATATCCCCCCAACGATCGTGCATTATTTATTATACATGGGACCACTGGTTTATACGTATTATGGAAAAGTGATTTCATAATGGAACATGTTGGTGGGTCATATAGGGGACAGGGATGTTTTTCAAAAAACTTGTTTGATAATGGATGTCTTGGTGGGTCATACAGGGGACAGGGATGTTATTTCGAGTAGTTAGTTTATTCTTGGTGGAAGTATGGACCACATGTTTAGGATCACCTAGAAGAATGGGTCAACCACGGACCATTAGGTTTGGCTAGGGATTCTAAATGTTTATTATTGCGGAATCTTCCAAGTATGATTCTAACAACCTTATCATGCTCCAAATTCCTGACTTTTTCGGTATGGATGACCCTATTCATTACCTTTTAACTATGTGAGTACAGGTCAGCAGGTGTTTTGAATTTAGTTTTGCTGAGTAATGATGGATGGAATAATGGCCTTAATAGATGCCCAAAAGGGATAAGAACTATAGAAAAACAATAAGTTCACATGTACAAAAAGTGAAAAAGCATTACATTTAACCCTCCTAAAGTTACCTAAGCTTGTGATGTACCCTCCTGTACACGTGCATATGTATTTGATTTGGTTGTATTGCTGTATTTTTATGTTCTAATATTCCATGATCATTAATGTTACAACTAACTTGGTTGCATTGCAGTAACTAAGTATTGATGAACTACAGAAAAATAGTAAGTTGACATGTACAAAAAGTGAAAAAGCATTTCATTTAACCCTCCTGAAGTTACCTAAACTTGTAATGTACCCTTCTGTACATGTGCGTATGTATTTGATTTGGTTTTGTGTTGCTGTATTTTAATGTTCTAAAATTCCATGATCATTACTGTTACAATTAATTTGGTTGCATTGTGGTAACTGGGTATTTGGTGTATATGTGCAGGTCTTGACAATGAGCAAGATTACATTAGAATTTCATGTTGGTGGGAAACTGAGATTTCAACCGGACATAAGTTATGTAGGAGGGGATGTACATGAAGAGGAGGACTGGGACGTAGACTTTTTGTCTGTTCCACATTTAAAGAAAAAGGTGCAGACTGAAGGTTATAGGAATGCAACCGACTTCTGGTTCAAGTTTACGGATAAAGACATGTCTTCCATCTGACCATTTGATACTGATGAAGATATAAGGACAATTTTTAAGAAGGTGAGCTCTTCATCTCCAGGGTTAGTTGTACAATTGTATGTGCAGCATGAAGTAGATGTGCCGGACATATGTGATGATGCAAATATACCAATGCATCTACCATTGCTGGAGTCTACACCTATTGAGGTTGAATCTGAAGGTGATGTTCATAGTATTCAGCATGATATAGAGCAGCCAGATGTTGGAGATGAGGGCATGACTGGTAGTGAACATATAATGAGGCTAGATGAGGGGTTGGAAGAAGATGTGGAAGTTACATTGGCTGGGTGTGACTTTACAAATAGTGACTATGATGAGGCTAATTTTTTTTTTTATACTGGAGCTAGACATGATTCACCTAAGATGGCTTTTCCTAATGCTATAGGGACATCTCAGCAATATATTGAAGGCGCAGTAAGATTAAAAGCCACTTGATGTTATGGATCATATGTAGAAGAAATTTACTAGTATTAACAATGCTTTCTTTACTTGCAGGGAACTTCAGAAGCAGCTGTAGGAGCTTCTCACCAACAATGTCCTCCAACTGATTGTGAAGTTGTAGTAAGTATATAGCCAACTTATGTGCATGTAAATTGATTGATATTGACCATTCTTTGTTGAACACTGCAGGGAACTTCAGCAGCGGCCACAGGGACATGTCACCAACAAACTCCTGTAGCTGCTAATGCAGAAGCAGAAAAATTTTCTTATGATATGGACTGGGAAGGTGGAAGACAGACTCTGATTATGAAGACAGTGATATCATGGGTAGTTTATCTAGCTCTGATAATGAGAGGCCAACTGATAGATGGCCTGAGTTCAATGAAAAAATTAACTTAAGTGAGAAGATTGAGCTAAAGGTTGGGATGAAGTTCGCTGATTATCGGGTATTCAGAAAAGCCCTGGTAAATTATTGTATTTAAAATGGGATTGAGTTACGTTACATCTATAATGAAGCTGCTAGGATTACAGTGAAATGTAAGGCTGATTATGGGTGAAGAATCCATGCATATCAAACAACACAGAGAGATGCATTTTAGATCAAAACCTTTAACTGTTTGGAGCATAATTGTGGATGGACAAGTCAAAATAGTCGTGTAACAACAGCGTGGCTGGCCAACAAGTACATGGCCAACATTAGGGATCAACCAGATTGGAAGCTGCAAGCTTTTACCAATCAAGTTGTGCGGGACCATAATGTGGAGGTCTCCACATTCAAAGCATACCGAGCTAAAAGAAAAGCACTTGACAAGATTGATAGCATTAGCAATGAGCAGTTTGGCCAGCTCCGCAACTACTGTGATGCGATGAAAAAAAGTAGCCCAGGCAGTACCTTTCTAGTGCAATCTCAGATGCAAGTGTTTGAGAGATTGTACGTGAGCCTTGATGCATGCAAGAAAGGCTTCATGACTGCATGCAGGCTGATTATTTGTGTGGATGGGAGTTTCTTGAAGGGATGCTTTGGAGGCCAACTTTTGTGTGCAATTGGAAAGGATGGGAATGAGAACATGTTTCCCATTTCTTATGCGACAGTAGAAGTTGAAAATAAAGATAGTTGGACATGGTTTCTGAAGTTGTTGCTTGGAGATATAGGCACATTTGAGGAGAAGAGATAGGTGATTATGTCAGATAGACAGAAGGTAAATCCCCTAATTTTGTCTTTATATTCTAAATTATGCATGTTGTCATGGCATATGTCTTGAATGTCAACTAACTTGTTATTGTGGTCTCCACATGTTCTAGGGATTACATGAAACATTGAAGACTATGGGATGTGAGCATAAGTGATGTGTCCGGCACTTATATGCAAATTTAAGGCTACAATTCAAAGGAAAAGGCTTGAAAGATGAGCTGTACAACGCTGCTAGGGCAACCACTTAGGCTAAGTTTGATCTTCATATGAAAAAAATTAAAAAGTTGGATGATCAAGCTGAGAAATGGCTCCGTGAATTGGACCCATCCATGTGGAGCAAGCATGCCTTTGACGTGACATATTGCAAAACAATATAGCTGAGACCTTCAACTCCTTCATATTAGAGGCAAGGGACAAGCCGATTATTATTTTATGTGAGGTCATATAGAGGATGTTGATGAAGCGGTTTGTTGCCAAGAAGGAAGGCATCTCCAAGTACACTGGACCTATATGCCCAAGAATCCAAACAAAGTTAGAGAGGGCGAAGAAGAATTCTCAGCAATATATTTGCTATAGCTGTGAGGATGGCAGGTTTGAAGTGGAAAGCCCATGGTCTTCAACAAAGGTAGTTAACCTTAATAACAGAACCTACACTTGTAGGCGTAGGGACTTGATTGGCATACCATGTGATCATGGTGTAGCCAGCATTTATAAGATGAGGTTGGTCCTTGAACACTTTATGCATCCCTATTATAGCAAGGAGACATTGATGAGGGCTTATAGTTATGTTATAAAGCCTATACCAGGCCCAGAAGATTGGCCCAAGACTAATTACTTGCCTCTATTACCACCACAATATACAATAGGGCCAGGTAGGCCCAAAAAGGCAAGGAAGAAGGCTATAGATGAGCCTATTAATCCCTATAGGATGAGCTGCAAGGGTCAAATAATTAAGTGTGGAAATTGTGGTGTATTGGGCCACAATTCTAAGGGATGCAAGGGTGCTGTCAACCCTGATAGGAGAGTGCCTAAACTAAGAGCTCAAAGAGGTAAAGGTAGTAGTGGAGCAAGGCAGGCTTCATCCCAACCCTCAGTAAGTGTGTAGTTTCCTTTCTTTTATTTATTTTAGGATTGTGTCGGCTGTCAAAAATCTTATAATGAATAACAATTACTAACTATAAATAATCTGAATTCTTGAAAGTGAATCATTACCTTTTCTTCATTTAGGTTTTTATTAGTGAATTTCTTTAGGCTAACTTCGATTGTGTTGTTTGTTGTGCTGTTACAAGCAACTGCTCCCATGGAAGGATCATCTTAAGGCCCAGTAAATTAGGAACCTTCTTTATCATTATTTACTTCACTTATAAATTGATAGCCTTTATTATTTCTGTTGTCCTTAGAGTAAGGTTAAATGTTATGTCATTTAACCATTCTCTTATCATTGTCACAGGCAACTTCAACAGTCTCAAGAGGAAGAGGAAGAGGAAGAGAACTATCCCTGAGATCAGAAGGAGCAAAACAACGAGCTACTCAATAGACTATTAGATGTTTTATGTAAATGTGGGGTACAGTCATGGATTTTTTTTGTAAAGTGATGGGTACTAGTAGGTTATCCAGGTTGTTTTGTAAAGGGATTGTATACATTGATCTGTTTTAAAGGGATTGGTATTGTAAGGATATTTTTTCTATCATGTTAACACATGAAAGGGTATAATCATATTAAGTTATTCTGAATGTTAATATTATATCATGTTGGATGATTTTGAGTAGTGTAATTTTTCTATGATGTTAACACATGAAAGGGTACAGTCATGTTAAGTTATTCTAAATATTAATGTTATATCATGTTGGATGATTCTGAGTAGTGTAATGCACAGGTTTTGTTTAATGGTTAATTTTACCAAAGGCGTCCAAATTATGTGCAAGTTATGTTGAAACTTTTTTTTAACATTAAAAGGGGTTTTTGCAATCTTTGAACAACTTTAGGAGGGTTATTTGCAAAGAGCCAACAAGTTTAGGAGGGTTATTTAAAACTACTGCTAAAGATCAAGAGGGTTATTTGCATTCAAATACTACTTTGAGAAGGGTGACTTGCAAATTACAAACATTCACTAAAATATACATTTCTAAACATATTAATTCTTTATTCTTTTTTCATATGTTATATACAACACTATTGGCTTTTGATGGCTCCCATAGAGACACTAAAAAACACTAAAAATCAACAATAGTTACTTACATATTTCACAAAAAATACACATTTCTGAACATATTGCTGGCTCCCTTGGAGATAATTAAAAACACTAAAAAAATGGAACATAATTGAATCTAAAGAGAACACATTTAAATTAACAAAAACCAACAATAGTTACTTACATATTTCACAACCTAATAGCTTCCATTTCATATCTAAATCCAACAAATTGTACACAACTTCCTTCTACACATGTCTAAAACATACATACCACTCAAACCATAAAATTATAACTACAAACACTCCCTTCTACAATTTCCTGAATTAGTTGAAACTAATTGTTTCAACCATTGAAACAAAATAAAGACCCATGTTCCCACCAACAAAATAGCCAACTATTTCTCTCTTCTCTTTCGGTGTTCAATTTCCTTCAGCAAACTTTGCTTATTCTTCACTAGACCATTAATCTAAGCACTTATACAATCATTGCAACTACTATCATACCACTCAAAAAAATTGCATCCACGTCCTCTACGACTATAGTTGCCGCAACCAAAGAAACGCCTTCCAGCACTTGTTGTTGTTGTTGAATGAATTAATGGAGATACTTGGCCACCATAGCAGAAACGTATAGGTATTGCACCCCTTTCACTTGTTGTAGAGCTTCTAAAGGAAGGAGTGTGGTATGAATCTGACGTCATCATTCCTACAATATGTACCTACAATTTCAAAAACATTGGGTAATATATAGGTAATTAACTTTGCATAAGGTTGCCTACTACATGCAAGAAAGAAGGGTTAGTTTTGAAACTTTGTTTCCCATATTTGTATGTAGTTTATTACTGTAGCAACTTGCTATATACTTTTCTGAAATTTCCAAAATGAATTTAGCTTTGGCAATGTAGCTTCCCATATAAATCACAAAAACTTTATCTTCCTATAAACAGCAAGAAATCTTTTCATATTTCCCACGGAGGTTATCAACAAACCAATTTGAAGATAAATTACATATAAATTAACAACCAAGTGCAAATGAGAAGGTGCCTTACCTCAACAAAAAACTCTGTCCAAACAATATATTACCGACGCTGTTATGGGAGAGGGCCGTTGCACTCCAAATGGGGTCGGTTGGCGTTGGCCGATTGAAGCTAGGCTCCAAATGGGGCTGGTTGGTGTTAGAAATCGAAGCTAGGGTTCCACTTTCTTAGTTGGGCACCAAACACTAGTAGCTGGCTCGACAAGAGGCAAGAAATTGGGAGTTTCAAGCTTGGTTTCATGGACAAAGAACTGGGCACTATTAGGAGCTTCAATGGGTTGGTTAGGGTCATTTTGGTCATTTTTCCTTGGTCAATTTGGGGTTTGACCAAGGGGATGGGGTTTCCGTCCAATTATTGACTGATATTGTCATGGATGTGGCTTTTTGAAAAAATTCCATAGTTCAGGAGGATTCCTTGAAAATTTTTAAAGTTTAGAAAGATTTTTTAAAATCGACTTAAAGTGAAGGGGAGTTTTGTGCATTTTAACCTTTTTATTATAATGTGAGTAGCTATTATATGGATTTATTTCTCAATTAAAAGAGCTATTAAAATGCATAAAGTTAAAACTTGGAGTTTGATAAAAAAAGAAGATAATTTTATGCTAAAGAAAATGTATTAAAATTTTTAGTAAAAATAAAGTCTCTATTGACTAACCACGTCATATTGATAAAGAAAAATTTAATAGGTGATGGAATAAATTACTCTAATTATATTTATGGAGAAACTAAATTATTCTAATTATACTGCTAAAGAAACTAAATTGTCCTAATTGTAATTTTATAAATGTTAACAACTCTTTAATCAAAAGATAAATTTATATAACAGTCACAGTATATTACAATACAAAAATAAAATCTTAGTCACCATCAATGAATCACATTATACCAAAAAAGAAAAATTTAGTAGGTGAAAGACTAAATTGCTTCAATTACAATTATAAAAAAAATTAAATTGATCAACTTAAAAGTCAAAAAATTGAATTACTCATTTAAAAAAGTTGAGAGAATAAAAGTGTCCTTACTCCTTAAAATAATTAGTCTTTATAGTTTTTTTTTAAATTGTATCATAGAGGTACATATTCTCTTTTATGTTTATTAAAATAATAAATTTAAAATCACAAATTTTTAATGTATGTCTCTTTTTAAACAAAAACATTTATCACATACATTGAATGAAGTCTATCATAAATAGAAATGCCTAGGCTTAATTAAGGTGAAAAATATACATGCTAAAAAAATTCACTAGCTAATATTAGTTTTGAAGGTAATGTTTATTATTTATCTTGATACACAATAATATTAAAAAAAATAAATGTGAAAACTTGATTTAAGTAAATATATATATATATCATTAAATCGAGTACAGGTGTCATAAAGTGAAACAAAAAACTATAAGTGAAAAGTTAGAGGCTAATTTGGATAAGAACAAAATGATAAGGTTAATTCGGATAGCAAAGTTATTTATTAAAAAATTGGTTGTATTTTTTCATATAAGAGTGTTAAAAATAATAGTTAAGAATGTCAGTTAAATGAGTGAAATATACTAGGTAAGTCTGAAATTGAAGGGTGTTTCATGAAACTTTAATGGTAGAATCACCAAAAAAAAAAAAAATTTATGGTAGGAATTGTAATTTTTTTTTACGTAGTCTTTACAAAAAGATGATTTTTTAGTTGTATAATATATTTTAAGAAAATGTAAGATACATAATAATCAATAAAAATTTATGACTTGAGTTATTGTTAAATATGATAACAAATTTTACATTTAAAATTGATTAATTATAAATTTAGATTTTTTTTTGGTAATGAAAAGTTTATGGTGAAGAGGCTCTACTCATTTTAAGATAAGGTTATCTATTTTAAAGTTTGCGCAAGTTATTAATTACAATAAAAATTTATAATAAATTTAAAAGTTACTTACCAATAAAAAATTGTTGTTAAATTTAAATTTTTTTCTTATATTTTAATTTTAAATAATTTTATTAATTTATTAGATTTTATATGCTAGAACTCACTTTATCTAAACATTATGTGAAAATGGAGGCAGCGATTCTTATCCAAATTGGGCCAAAATGCATAGCATGATTTCATAATTCTGTTTCTGAAACTTGGAGAAAAAATTGTGAAAGCTGCGGGTTACTGTTTATGCATATATAAAAATACTCTAGAAGACTGGTATAGTGAAACATTTTGAAATCATAAAATATCAATATTTTATTTTAATTTATATAAAATATGTAAAAAAAAGTGCATTAATATATCACGATAAATCATCACCTAGACTAGCAGATTATAAACTCCAATGAACGAAGGCGGCCATGAGAAAATTTAGAGGAAAGATATTTTTAATTTTTAATTTTTTTATAAAAATAATTTTTTAAAAATTTTAAATTAAATAAATTTAATTTATTTATAATCATAATTAAAATTTCAATTAAAATAATTTAATTTTTTTATAAATATAATTGAAATAATTTAATCTTTTATTTATTAAACTTTTTTAATGTAATATAATTAACTTGTAATAATTTAAATTTTATTTTTATTATAAAATTTTTAACATTGTATGAATTTATTTATTTTTTATTAATTTCAAGTTTTAATTTTATATATTTTTATAATTTTTAATTAAAATAAGTTTTATATAATGTTAGAATATAATAAAAAAATTAGATTTAAATTATTATCATAAGCAATATCATATTTAAAAAAATTAATAATTAAAAAATAAACTATTTTAATTGTAATTATAAAGGATAACTAAATTATTATTATTTGAGGAAACTTCCTCCAACATATCTATTCAACATCCTGCGTTACCATCCCTCTCCCGCAAACTAAATTGACCTTTAATAACCTGAGAAGATCCGGAAGAAGGTAAGATCCAACATCTCATTTTTTTCGTTCTGTTAGGTTCACTTCATGGACTCTTTTTTCTCGTTTTTGGCTTGAAAACAGTGCATGGTTTTCTGTTATTCTTCTCTCTCATTGCATTCTGGAGTTGATATTGATTGCAATTGTATTTGTTATTTTTTGTCTTCGGAATCGCCCTTATTGTGGTTCTCTTTTTGTTCAAGTTGGCAATTGGCATCTGGTTTCTATGTTTTGTTGGTGGATTTATGACACGTCTCTTTCCATTTCTTTACCTTGTAACTCGGGCGTCAAAAGCTAGTAAGGACTGGAGTATGTCGCACAAAGGCTAGTTTTTTTGATGTATTGACTGCGGCAAATATGAGTGAGCTTGATGTTAGTTCTCGTATCTTGGCACTTACCTTAGGAAGACAACAAAAATGATAATTCTAACTCCCTATATATATATAGCATCGCTAGGACTATTTGGTCTCCAGTTTTCAAATTTTTTAAGATTGGATAGTTTTTTCCCCTTCAAACACTGTTGGAATCATGCTATGTTGTTGGCGAAGCTGTTGAACATCTAGAGTTTTGGTTGACATTTCTGGTCTTGATAATATTCTTGCATAGGTTACTTAAATGATGGCATACAACTTTTACTGTTTTTTTTTTTTTTTTCCTGATTCTATTCATTATACGCATTCATCAAACAATTGATAATTGTTCAGAGAGTAGAGTCTTTTTCATATTTGTTAGCTATCTGTTGCGCAGTTTCAATGAAATTTATATAGGGAAGATCAAAGTTGGCATTCTCCTGGCAACTTGTCTAGTCTATGAACCTTTGCTTCTTTTAGTCAGCCTGTAAGATCCCTCTTAGTTGTTTGCTACCTCATTTAAGTAGTCTATGGTATAGTGGCATAAAGGATGAGTGGATTGAAACTACAAATGAGGATGAAGAATGTGGAAATATTCTCTAAGTGCAATTCTCTCCTCTATTTTTCAGTTGGAAATTTATCATTTACAATATTTTTCTATACATGTTCAGTTCTCATAGTTCTCCAATAATTGATATTGCTTACTAAAATATAGCTGCTTTCCTGTGATCAAGAATATACGCTCACTTTGAGGGCTTGAGTTATGAAATGACCTTTTCTGCTTGGAAAAGCAAGAATTAGTATGGTAAGCAGAGAATGAAATTGGATAGCAAAGAGACTGTGTGTCAAAGAGTGGACAATATTCCATATTGGGTTATCATTACTTGTTGACGCATCTCAGGATCCTATTCAACAAGAATTTTCTTTCAGATCTATCTTGTGCAATGCCTTTGACCTCAATAACACTTTTTTCTTTTCTGTCTAACAATGCTCCTATATATGAATCCAAGTAACATTTTCTCCATCAACTCTAGGCTCTAGCTTATCTTCCATCAATATCACTTGCAAGGTGTTATCTTTGGAAAATAACCCATGTGGCTAATTGCAGATTAATTGCAAAAAATCTAATATAGAAATTTGTGCCTCAGGAGATTTTTTTTGGATGAAAGGGAAATAAAGATAAGGAGGATAAGATGTTATTCTTGGACAAAGCACTAGAATAAGCAAAGCAATCATAAATCAAAACTGTATTTTTTTTTAAATCTCTCCAACCCCTCATCAAATCTGGTCCATTCTAACCAATGATACCATGTGATAGCATTTGGAGGAGGTTGTCATAATACCTTTCCCTCCTTACTCTGGCAAAAACAATACGCTCCAAGTTTTGCTGGTACACCCAAGAATCATCAAACCAAAGAGGCTACTGCAAATGCAACTAACTGCCAGGCCACAAAAAAATACGTGAGAAGCTATTTCTCAACTCAATCAGGGCAACAAATCATAAGCATCTTAAGAGACAAACCTTTATGTAGCTTATGAGTCTACCAAATATTGTTAGTATTAATGTAATTGAGTTCCATTGTCCAAATGAATGGTTTGACCTTAATGGGGACTTTGGATTTTGAAATGGGCTTTTTTAGAAGGAAATTTTCTCTGTTTGAGTATTGGGTAAGAAAGCAAAAGGAAGAATTTATATATGAGAGCACACTAAAAGAATTACAAGTTTAAATTTCCCTGTCAAAATTAGAATATCATTTGATAGAGATATCCTTATGTAGGTGGTAGTAGATAGTTTATCTTATCATATCTGATGTAGGATGTAGTCTATATTTATCAGGTAATTCTTAGTTTATCTTATCAGGTCACTCTTTGTAATTATCATGTTAGCTCTTGGATTAGCATAAATTGAGGAAGGCTTGCATTGTTTCAGCAAGCTGTCAAGTTCTCCATTTCATTAAATCTTAGTTTTATCATGAATCTTTGCAGATTCACTAACGAGCAACCTCCTGCATTATTGTTGTTGATTCATGGCTCATGCATTTCTTTATTTTCGTTCTATATAAGCTTACAAAACATCATGTGCTCTACATGCATCTCTCATTCTCGTTCAATCACATTTTCTCTCTAGCTAAATGCACACATATGTCCAATATGGGCCTGAGTTAACTACGAGTGGCAAACCCTCAAGTTTTAGAGTAGGAAAAGAGCTGGGAGGTATTGTTTTATTAATAGTGCCTTTTATAGAATTGATATGAAGTGTAGGCAGTGCTTTATACTTTGACAATTGAATATTTTATTGTTAAACAGTAACTGATGCACTAGTGAGCTTTGTCGTAGGCTCTACATGTGTGACCCTGCTAAAAGTTGCGAGCCCTGTGAGCTCTCTCCTCATCAAATTAATTGTTTCTCATACTTGAAAGGTTAAACCACTAGGTCTTGGGCTTATCCACAACTGTAAGTCTTTTACTTATTGTACTCTTTCTTAGCATGGAGGTTTTCTCTAATAATTTCATTGATTTTTTCTTTCTCCCTACTATCTCGCTATCTATACCAGATTTGTAATATTTTCACCATCCTTGCTGTTAGAAAATGTTGCACTAGTGTCTATGGCTGTGTGGCTTTATCAAGAGTTCTTCATTTATACCATAGGCTACCTTTAAATGTTTACAGCTCATAGCAGACCACAATCTGAGCCACTGATTCCAACACATTTGTTTTGATGAGTGGAGAGTCCAATTTGGGAGATACAAAGATATGTATGGACATCTTTTGCACCTCATACATAAGCTAGGTCTTGAAACAAGGCATAAAAATTCTTACTTTGGTTTTTCAATTACTTTAATCTTTTGTAGTGGGTCTCCTATGCGAACTTTAATAGTAATATGTCGTGTAATAATTAAACCAATCCTTAACATGTATCCCTCCAAAAGCCCTTTTTGCTGTTTTTAATTTTGCTTTATTTATTTAGATTCTTGACATCAAATATTATTCTGTGAAATCTTAAATATAGCTATGGTTAGAACTACATTATATATATATATATATATATATATATATTCCAGTTCACTTTAATTGCTAGACTATATCTGTACTAAATTTCACCAATCATGAATTATAGATGGGTGATGAAGTTCCAAGCTACACAGTTGATGATGCTCTTATGGCTATGGGTTTTGGAAAATTTCAAATTCTTGTGCTTGCTTATGCTGGGCTAGGTTGGGTTTCAGAAGCCATGGAAATGATGCTGCTATCATTTGTAGGCCCAGCAGTTCAATCTGCATGGAGTCTTTCCCCTCACGAAGAGAGCCTAATAACCAGTGCAGTTTTTGGTGGCATGCTAGTTGGAGCATACTCATGGGGTATTGTTTCAGATAAGCATGGAAGGAGGTGTGCTCCTCTTCTTCCAGTTGTCTATGATTTTTGCATTTATTAGACAGTACTCCCTTTCTGTGGATTATTTCTAATATGTGATGAGGAAGAGCAAAAATAAAAAAGGTTTTCGGGCCCCGGGGGGGGGGGGGTGGGAAGGAGGAAAGGCCTGCCAATATCAAATGGCAAATTATTTAATCTCTTTAAATGTTAATCTCATGCATAGTTGATGCTGCTTGAAAAAGGAAAAATGAAAAAATACTGAAAAATTTGTAACGAGGGGCAACCATTTCATGGAGAAAAGAGAAGGGAGGAAGAAAGAGCATAGCTTTTACTCATGTTTTCTTCCTTTTTTGGTATTTAATTATTCTTCAAGAATTGCGGTAAGTAACATTGGTGGAGAATTCTGCTTAAGCCTGTAAGATACTAGTTAGTTTAGTTGATAAAGTTGGCTTTCACACATCGAATAAAACCTGCTTATATGAGAGGTGCTAGCATGCCAAAGAATAATAGAAAACTCATTTAATGTCAATACATTGATATTTTCAAATATTGAGTTTAACTTATTTATTGCCATGACCTTTAGTTGGTAAGTACGTTTCTTCATGATGGTTCTTATAAGTATTCAAACTGTGTTTAATGTGCTAGTTAAAATTGTGAAGAGTAAGTGCTAATTTTCTGATTCTACCACCATTGTCTCCCTTTCCTGCCAATCCTGGTGGTTACTGCTCTTGAATTTTGCGTTTCCTAATGGTTCCATTATAGACATGTGAGCAAGTTCTTCTGAGATTATCCATGTGTTCATTTTTGGTTAGGAAGGGGTTCCTTATCACAGCAACAGTTACTGCCATGGCTGGTTTTCTTAGTGCTTTAGCCCCTAACTATGTATCATTGATTATTCTTCGTTGTCTGGTTGGAGTTGGTTTGGGAGGTGGCCCTGTATTATCATCATGGTTTCTAGAGTTTGTTCCAGCCCCGAATAGAGGTACCTGGATGGTTGTGTTTTCAGCATTTTGGACCATTGGAACAATTTTTGAGGCATCACTTGCATGGGTATGTATGTTGGTTTTATGAGTTGTAAAATTCTGTTGCTGAATATGATGTCCTACCCTATCAATGGAGCCGTATAACTATATATTATTTTAGAAAAAAACAACATCATGGAGTCAAGTATGTCTCTTTGTTGCCTAATTTAGTTGTTGACCATGAATTGAAATGATTTGCTTCACCTCAAGAGTGGTTCATGGTTTTAGATACATAACTAGAATATTATCATTTGCAAAGAAGCGTTTGCTGAAAGATAACATGCCATTTTTACTAGTTACTCAAATGAATATTACATGCATTCTGAAGTACTTCTTGTGAAACTAGAGAGAGAAAGAGAGAGAACCATATTGGAGAAATTCCACAGAATAATTTTATTGTATTTGATCATAAATACACATCTATGTGTAAAGTTCAAGGGTAGTACAGTGTTAAACAACTAGAACAATTGGAATAACACTATCCTTATACAAGAATAACTAATAACTATTCACTAATTTTAACACTCTCCCTCAAGCTGGAGAATATATGTCATATGCACCAAGCATGTTACAAATGAAACCAATTGAGGACCCTGAAGAGACTTATTGAAAATGTCTACTAGTTAATCAATAGAGTTGATAAAACTAGTGGCAATGCATCTAGATAAAAACATATCTCTAATGAAACGCAATTCTGGGGCTGGTTTGTTGACCACCGCAAAATTCCAAGATTGTTTGATTGGACTGCTCTAAGTTTGATGGTGTGTGGTTGGTTTTTCAAAAATAAAAAAATAAGTGGAATTTTGTCAACTAGCAACGTAGCTGCAAGTTTGAGAAAGATAGGGTTTTGGTGCTTCTGGAGTGAGAGAGACACAGTGGGAGGCTAGGGTTTTCTCAAGGAGACCATGTGAGAATGAGTTTGAGAAAAAACTTGAGAGATGAGGCCTCCCAAGTCTACTATTGAAAAGGCTATACAATAAATATTGGTGTAAATACAAGCAGCCTATAACCCTAATTACATGCTAGGTATCTACACATTATTTATACACATGCCTATTTCCATTTACATACATTATGCACATGATAAATGCATATAATCTAACATATATCATATTTTTATGGATTGAGAATTTATTGTGCTTGAATGTCTTGGTTATTTGGATTTTAATTGAATGAGATTTTATTTAAAATTAGGATTACTTGGTGACCAAGTAGAGCATTTATTAGGACTAGTTGAGTTTCAGAAAAATTTCACTGTTTCTCTTTCTCTTAGTCCTAGATAATTTGTGCCAAACACAAGGCTGATAGGTCCATTTAATGCAATGTTGCAGTTTGTCATGCCCACACTTGGTTGGAGATGGCTGCTTTTGTTATCTTCCCTACCCTCATCATTCCTCCTCCTGTTCTACAAAGTGACTCCAGAGTCACCAAGATACCTATGCTTAAAAGGCAGAACAACTGATGCAGTTAATGTTTTGGAAAAAATAGCAAGAGTGAATGGAACAGAACGACCTCCTGGCATCCTTGTTTCTGAGCATCAAGTTGAGCTACCCAAAATTGGTGATCCTTTAGAGGACACACATTTACTCTCACCGAGGAAAAATGAAGATGAAGTTCCTATGGGAATGGATTCTAATTTTGGGGGTACCTCATCACTTTTTATGCTTCTCTCACCAAAATTAGCTAGGTCAACCATTCTCTTATGGATAGTGTTCTTTGGTAATGCTTTTTCATATTATGGCCTAGTCTTGTTGACCACTGAGTTAAACAATGGACCTAGTAAATGCATGCCGCATGAATTGCAGTCAAAGAAGTCCCAGGATGTTAGCTACAGAAGTGTATTTATTGCCAGTTTTGCAGGTAATATTGTCTACTTATTTCAGAGTCTTACATTATTCATGCTGTAAGATGGATGATTGAGACATCACTTTGACTTTTGCCTAGAGCTACCAGGGCTCCTCTGGTCAGCTGCAGCAGTAGATAAACTCGGTCGTAAGTTCTCAATGTCAGCTATGTTCTTCATGTGTTGTGTTTTCCTACTCCCGTTAGTATTCTATCTACCAGAAGGCCTAACAACAGGTCTTCTATTTGGGGCTCGTGTATGCATCACGGCAACCTTCACAATTGTGTACATATATGCTCCAGAGGTAAAGTATTAATGCAAACAATTTGAATTATCTGAAAAAGAATCTAAGGAAATTGAGCTTTGTTACATTCATAAGCAATGCAGTACTTTTGTCTCAAACCTGAGGACTCTTGTGTTTATATGACTTTTTATTTGCTTTGAACTTCTATTGTTGAAGATTTTATAGAGATAAAACTTAATATTGGGCATGTACCTAATAGCTTGAATTTTTAGGACAATTGGTTTGTTGATGTGGTATTAGATTCTCTATAACTAAGTGGTCAAGAGTTCAATTCTTAACATCCCTAGGTTTCATAATTAATTAAGGTTAAAATGTACAGAATTTCTTTGAATTATAGGTCGATTTTAAAAAATCCTCCTGAATTTTAAAAGTTTTCAAATGATCCTCTTGAATTATGAAAAATTTTTAAATAATCCCTTCCGTCAAATTTTTTGTCAAAATTGAAGAAAATGACCTTTATTGTAAAGCTAAGAAATTGAAGAAGGTCGTGAACAGTAAAATTTTGGAGTTTTAGCATTAAACTTCAACTCTAAACCCTAAGCCCTAAACTACAAATCTATACTAGGTTTTCTTCTTTTGCATTTATGGCAGATTTTGAAAATTTATGTGCATTGGAAGAGTATTTTTGTCTTTTTATCGGGTCAAATGGGAGGTTGACTAAAAAACATCCAAATCTTAACAAAAAACTTAACGGAAGGGGTTGTTTTAAAAATTTTTCATAGTTTAAGAGAATCATTTGAAAACTTTTAAAGTTTAGGAGGGTTTTTTAAAATCGACCTAAAGTTCAGGGGAGTTCTGTGCATTTTAGTCATTAATTAATTATTGACACAAGGTTTGGCAAGCCTATATTGTTGTTTTCTTTGGGTTCATTTGTTTTGTTGCATTAGTTGTTTTAGGAGGATTTATAGTTGATTGATTTACATGGACTGCAGATATACCCAACATCAGCTAGAACAACTGGTGTCGGAATTGCAAGTTCAGTGGGCAGAATTGGTGGAATGATATGTCCATTGGTGGCAGTGGGTTTAGTGCACGGTTGTCATCAAACTGCAGCTGTTCTTCTCTTTGAGATTGTAGCTCTTGTTTCAGGAATATGCGTAATTTTCTTCCCATTTGAAACGATGGGCCGAGAACTGCCAGATAGTGTGCCAGTTTCAAAATAGATGTTAACATTAACTTAGGTTTGTCCCCCTCTTAAACTATAAAGATATGCATATGTGTAGATAAAATTTGCTCAGCCCTCATCTGTTACTAGAAGGTAATTTTTTGTGAAGTGAGAAGAACAGTGAATAAATTTGCGGATATGTGGAGCTAAACAATTCGAGCCTGTGAAATGACACAAGAAGTGTAACCATGATTTATTGCAGATAACGGTTAGATTTATTGGAGTAATCTTCTGAACATTGTCAACTGCTTGAGTGCATTTTGGTCCTTAATCATTTGTTTGTATTTGCGACGATATTACAATTTTTTTTTGGGTACAGTGATATTACAATTTATGAAATATCAATTTGATATATTTTATTAGCTACATATCTAACAATATGTGATTGATCCATAACTAAACCGTCCTTGTTGATTAATTTTTGGGCCATTCATCTGAATAATCATCTTATTTGTAAGATATCAATTAAGAAAAGTTGAAACATAGTGGCATTACACATTGGCATTGTTAAATAACTGTTAGTTTTACAACAAATAATAACTTTTGGATATTGATTTCGTTACTAAATTTTCATTAAGATGGCAAACATCGATGCTTTGTTTAAGTGTACAGAAGCATTGTTAACAACTTTATATGTATGGCTTACCATCAAATGAATTGAAAAACTATTCAAATTATTCAGTTTTTAATACACACAAAGTAGGTCTACACGAAAATGTCGTTAATTTAGAATTTTTTAAAAATATATAAATTCTGTTAGATTTATTTTGTATTATGATATTATCATGAATGAAAATGTTTAAGAGATGATATACAATAACAAGTAGTTATTTTACAGAGTCTATCAAAATCAAAATCAATATCATGGGTGTTTTTTGAGGAATTGTAATCTTTTATTTTTTGAAATTCAAAAATAGAGGGTATGATAAAAAAATAGATATAAAATTAAAAAAATAATTAAAAATAAAAATTGTATGAATTTTTTTACTATTAATTTAAAAGTTTAACTCATGTTAACCATATCTAAAATCAACGAAATAACAAAAGATATGACCAAAGATAACAAGAAAATTAGAGAAAGTAAAGCCAACCTTAATTGACACAACAGCACTGAATCTTTCTTGAAGAATGCACTCCAAATCACTATTTTCCTCCCAAGAAAGCTCCAACTATGCCTCGCACAAGTAGACTCCTTTCAAAAACACAAGTGAACACTCTCCTAGCCCATCTGATTTGACCTAGGCATCCTCCCTCTATGGCAGCAACTTATTACCTTTTAAATGCTCCAAAAATGTTTAGATTAATGTTAGATTGCATGGATTATTGGGTCCTAACTTATCAATCATGATGGATGTATAGTCTACATTACAATAGACAACCTATTTCAGAAATACCACATATTCTGCAAGGGGGAGATGTCCTCGGTTGA